>JAVQMG010000108.1:11426143-12626143 GCA_032878915.1 Castanopsis chinensis
ATCTTATGTCTCCAATCAAAACACTAGCAAGAGAGAGTTATTTTTTGGTCTCCATCTTTTTTTAAACCATAATTCTCTTTTCCAAAATTCACACAAAGCCCCTTAGCACATTTTTAACAAGTTAAAAACCTCTCTTTAGTTAGTTATAAGGCAGAAAGTTTATTCTCCAATTTGTTTTCAAAACCTTTTTCAATTAAAGTTTGTTCTTAAGTTGTGATTGCCTAAACTATTGTGTTCTTTTGATTATTCTTGTCCTATCAATCTAATCATTGTATTGTAGGCACTAAGGGGTTGGTTAAACAATCTCAAATCTGTGATTCTAAAGCAAGGCAAGCCTCTTTTCCATGATCTCCTCCATTGCTTAAGATGATTCACATGATTTTCTTGATATAGTTTCTCCTTTTGTTATATTTGATTTGTTTGATGTATTCAATTATGATTTTAGGTGGCTCACAATCTGTCTTTTTGGTTCTTATTTCAATTCCTAGGTTGGTTTGATTTGATTTAATGTAGTTTAGTTTAATTGTTTGTTTTGTTTTGTTTTATGTTTTTTTTGTTTATGTTTTTGTTTTAGGTTAGTTTAGTTTTTTAGGGTTTCTAACATGCTTGTTTGATCTCATATGTAATTTTTTTGTTTGATCAAATCTTTAAAAATTTAGTTTTTTGAATCTGTATTACAGGCTGCATACGCATACTTGTGCCCAGAAACGCAAATTTAGGGTTCTTGCTATTTTGTGTGTTTTGATTAGTTTTAATCCTCTGTTTAGGTCTTGTTGAGTCTAGCTTTCACATGTTTAAGTCTAGGGTTAATATAATAACATGTTTCACATGCTTGAATTGATAGATTGATGATTAGACTTTATGCTTTGATGAATCACATGAACATTCATGAGAATTTGAACATGCATGGATGCATAAGTCCTGAGGTGTTATGGTGCAGCGAGGTAAGTGAAATAAGGCATGCATTCATATGTACATGCATTTAAATGGGATATGGTAAGTGAACTTGGAATATGTTAGTGTTCTAGATGTTCTTGATACTCTCCAATAATTCTTTGATTTTGCCATGTTTGTTTTCTACCTTGGATGAGATGATATGATATGCATGATAGATGTATGTTAGGGTTTTGGGATGATTGATGCCATGTTGATTGCTAGATGTATGCTAGTGTGTGTGTATGTGAGTATATATAACAATATTGAATGAGCCTTTAATGAGATTGAGACGTAAGACATAATGATTGGAAGCCAACCCACGAGTCGGGTGGGGTTGGGTGCCTAACACCTTCCCAACCTCATACCTAAACTCTGAACCCATACTCTGGTAATAAGATTAGTCATTCCATATAAGGGCGCTATTTTATGGTTCATAGACCTAAACTAAGTGGTGACTCAATCTTTTCTCCACCCCTATCCACTCAGCCGAGGCGTACTTCCTTTTTCCTTTAAGGAGGAAACCATTGCGCCCACATAGAAAACCTTTCCTTTCTAGGTTTTGGAACCCTAGTATGCGTACACATACCTCATGTATGTGTACCCATGCATGGAGCATGCGCATACAAATCTTGAGCATGTGTGCGTAAACGCGTGTATGCATACACATGCCCTAGGGTTTTCATGGTCTTTCTTTTCCAAAATAGATTTATTTAGTCCAAAATAGATTTATTTAGTCCAAAAAGTTTTTATTTTTCCAAAAACACTTCCTCAAGTCAATTTCTTTCCGATTGGGCCCTAAACCAACCTTGGCCTCTAGAATTCCAACATCATTGGGGAACAATAGCCCAAGTCGTAAAAGGTATAAAATGCAGTGTCTACACTAAGTTACAAGATTGGAAGGTATTAGGCACTAACCTACTTGGTGAAACAAGTCTTCTAGACTTTGTTAGCTAATGATCACATCACATCATTCAAGTGTTTATAACATCCAAAAACATATGATAGCAAAGATTGAAACAAACATTGATAAGCATGATGAAACACTATTCTAGTAATCCATAGATAGCTATTTGAAAACAATTAAGAGACATGGTGAATATATGTATGATGTGTGATAAACTCTAATCTAAGAGTATGTAAACATGTTATTTAAATTGAAACTCTAGGCTCAGTCAAGTTTTAGTTCCTTCTAATTTTTTATCAAGCAAACATATTAAAGAAAATAAAAACCCTATATCCCTTTATTTTCCCACAATTTCTCAACACCCAAACTCCAAGCACCAAGCAAACACAACAAAAACATACTCAAAATCATGCATTTTTCACGAACAAACAACACAACACAATCATTTATGACATTGGGCAGTTTTCATTGCTACCCATTGTGTAGGAATTTTGCTAAAAAGGCCACATGACAAGTGCATTTATGCCAAAAGGACCAATTGATACATAAGCATTTACATTGAAGGGGCCATTGTGAGCACAAGCGCCCCCATCACAGTGTGGTGGTAGTTGTTTTCTTACAGAAAATATGCCTCGTCCTAGAATGGATCGAATGGATGGTGTAAATTGAGTTGCCACCTAAATTAGGTCTAGGAACCATATATATAGTGCCCGTATGTGAAGGACTGATCTAACCATAGCACATGTCTAGAGTTTAGGTATGGGGATGGGAAGGTGTTAGGCACCTAACCCCACCTGACCCATGGGTTGGCCTGCACTAATTATGTTCCAAATCCTAATCCCATCAAAGGATTCTCTAATATCTTTATTCTAGGCTCACACACACACTAACATGTTTCTAACATCCAAACATGGAATATTGTCCCAAATTCAATCATACCACACTCCTAACATTCATCTAGCAATACATGTTTTATATCCAAGGTCACTAAGCAATACAATAATGTTCACAAGGCAATAGCATAAAGAATCATCACATGCATATTCAATCATCAAAGCATCATGGCATATTTATCATGATATTCAACCATCTCATGTTAAACAAACAAATGCATGTTCATCATGTTCATATGCATGACTAACATTGCTCATCTCACTACATCACAGCACCTATGCATCATTGCATGTTATGTTCTTATGCATGTTCATGTTATTCTTCAAAGTACATAAACCCTAATCATCCATCTAACAAATAAAGCAAATAAAACATGTTATCTCATTTACCTAAGACCTAAACATTCAAGAACTAAACTAAATAGAACCTAATCATGTGATAAAAACAAAAACAAAAACAAAACAAAAAAAATGAAGAAAACAGGGAAAACCCTAAATTTGGGTTTCTAGGCATGAACATGAATGCACATACATGGAGTTTTTTTAAGTATGTTACAAGAATGCAAACGCATGCATGAAACATGCATGTGCATACACGCCCAAAAAAAAAAAAAAAGCAACAACAACAACAACAACAATTCAAACATAGCCTAACATGCTCTTAATATGGAAACTATGAACCTAAACTAAAAATAGATATATTAAATCAGTAAAACACAAAGGAAACAAAAAAATCAAAATAAAGAATGAAAGAGACCAAGTTAGACATTCATCTCAAACACTGGAACTCCTTTGAGCTTTTGATTTGACCCTTCCCCTCAATAAATGTAATCAAGAAAAAATCAAAAGGTTAGTAAACTCAAAACTCGAAGGTCAAGACCAATATAGGTCCCAACCAAGAAAAACTGACTTCAGGATGTTTTAGAATAAAAACTCCCTCTTTGATTCACTATTTTCTAGTATATCCGGCGTGTTTTGGTAAAAGAGCCTTTGGGACTTTTTATAGTAATCATAGAGGGGTGTAGGGTGGCTCCCAATCGATGTGGGATTTGCTCTACACAATTTTACGTCCAAAAAACTTTCCATACAGAATTCTGAAACCCTACATTCTTGCGCATACACAGAGTATGTGTGTGCATGCTTTAAACTTGCATGCGCTTGAAAGAAACATGCGTATGCATAGTTAGGATTTTCTTGCAAGTTTTTCGTCACCAAAACATCCTTCAAGCTAAATATTCACAAGATTGGGCCATAAGTCAACCTTGGGCCTCCAAGTAATGCCATCATTGGAGAATGGGGGCTCGAGTTGTAAAGGGTATAAAATAAGGTGTCTACAACCACTTAAAGCACAAGAATTATATCAAAGGGACCACTTGAGACATGAGCATTTAAAGAGGTCACACGTTAAAACATTTACATCAAAGGGACCAGTAGATACACAAGCATTTATGTGAAAAGGATCAATTGATACACTAACACTTACATCATAAAGACCACATGATACGCGACAAGGAGCCGAATGATGGAAAAAATCACACAACATTTGCATAAAATACCATTAAGGAAAACAATCACACAAGATGAAAAAATGCAAAAAACCACAAAGATACCAAAGACGTGTACATGTGCACAAATTATTCATAAAACATAAAAAATAAAATAAAATACATACAATCACATTAGATGCAATCTATAAGTGCCATGGGCAGTTCCCTATTTTTGGTGTGTTGCCACATCAGGTCCTTCTCATTAAGGCAAGGTACGCAATACTCAATCTCCCTAAATGCGATTTGGACTCAAAGTCAATGCGAGCTAAGAAGTATGCAAATGCCTCTAAGAAGGGAGGGAAACTGTGGTTAGGCACTTCGAGGGGTCCATGAATCTAAGAAATACTGAGATTTCAAACAGGTTACAAAGATTGTGAGCAAATACGTAGATGATGAAAGTCCCAAACAAACTAAGAAACTGCTAAGGAAGAGATACTCATAGACGTACCAACCAAAATATAGGATAACAAGGGTGACATGGGGGATAGAATTCACAGTTAGAGTTCTAAGAGAATGAGACATAAAAACAAGACCATAGTAAGTACATGGTAAAAAATGGAATCCAATACTTGATTTGTTATAAATAACTTCTGAAATATTCACTCATTTGAATGTATCCTTCTTGTGAGGCCCCCTTGCTTGATTGACTTCTTTGTTTCTATAATTATTTCATTTTATTTTCACCGTAACTTTTGCTCAGATGGCCCTTGCAAGTTTTTTGAACTAACAGTTATTTAATTTTTTTTTCTGAGCCTTAATTTTTGCCTAGATTGCTCTCATGGGATTTCAGGTCAATGTTCTCTTTTTTTTGGAACCCTAAGTTTTGCTTAGCCCTTTTGAGATTTTAGCTTAACAAAATTTTCAATTTTACAAGAGATTCACAAACTGATTGGTAAGAAATCAATAGGTGCTACAAATTATACTCTAAAAATATTCTCTCTCTCTCTCTCTCTCTCTCTCTCTCTCTCTCTCTCTCTCTCTAAAATTATAAAAGAACTCCCACTAACACCCTAAATCAATTTTTAAAAAATTTCAAATTATAAACATTAGGAAAATGCCCTATGCATTACTTTTTTGCTATATATGTATTTTTTTAAGTAATAAAAATGTTTTTTTAAAAGAAAAAAAAATTGGAGCTTTTTTCCTCAGTTGTAATACAATTAATATATATAGCTTAAGCCAAGAGCCTTATAATTTAAGTAGCTGACACTTCTTGATATTTCCAAAGGAGATATCAAGGATTCAAATCCCCCCTCTCCTATTGAAACTATCGAATTATATATATATATATATAATATTATTTAGCAATACATTTTTTTTGGATAAAAAAAACAATATGGAGAGAAATAAATTTTGGCATGTTTACTATCAGGTTTTAAAACATATATTTTAATTGGACTTCCACAAAGGAATATATATGGTTTGGCATGTGTCATTGTCCTAAACTTTGACAAGATGACATGTGTCATTGTTATATGAATCCTTCAATTGTTAGTATCAACTTATATATATATATATATATATATATATATATTTTGATATCGTTTATCAATAAAATAATTGTTTTTTGAATTAGGAGTAACAAAAACATATATGGGAAGAACAATAAAACTAGGTGTTTTTAATATATTTTTATTGGATTTATAATAATAAAATAAAAATACAAAAGAATAAATGTGTCATTATTGTATGCATTCTCCAGTTGTTATGATGCAATTTTTATAATATAATACGTAATATAACTGGTTAGCAACTCATGCAATGCATGAGAAAGTTCAATTCTATCTAAATTTTTTTTTTTTTTTATGGTGAATGATTTTCTCTTTTATTTTGTATGAAAATATGAAATTTTTATAATTATGATATTAATGGACAATTATTTTGATCATGTTTGTATATTAAATATTAAATTTGATAAGTGTTGTAGGGGCACAAATCAAGCCTTGGGCCCAAGTACGTGATAGGGCCGGCTCAAGTGGCCTATACAATAAAATTTGTAGAGAGTGAGCTTGAAGCCTAGACTTCTTGGGGTGGTAGAAAGCAATGGCGTTTGGGCTAAGTTCACTATTGGTGTGCGACAAGCTGGTAGAGTGACTTTGGCTTTCCTTGAACGTGGGCCGAGGAGTCTTTGTCCTTGCTTCCCTTGTACTTTCTAGGAGGAGAGAGTCTTCTTTGTGGGAAAAATCCGGATCCCTTTCCAGTGGTCTCCCCTTCCCTATTTATACTCCCCTTTCCTGGTTACCATTCATAAAGCCATAAAATCAGATCTCTTTCCCATCCATCCTTTTCCTGAAAACGCTCCCTCATGGCTATAAAGCTGATCCTCGTCTCCCTAATGGCTATAAAGTTGATCGCCGTCCCCTCAGAGGTCACCTCCCCATTAATGCGGCCAGGCGGGTAGGTGAGAAGCCTTTAATGTGGTGGCAACAGCTTTATACAGAGCACGTCCCACTTGTCCCCCTCCTCGGCGTCCCATTGAAGCTCAGTATGACTTACTAAGCCTCAAGAGCTCTCCCTTGGGAGTCATTCTGCGCTCTTCGGTCCTCAATTCTGTTGTCCGAGGAGACCTTCTCCTTGGACTCTCTCCCAACTGGCCAACGCCCTGATCGGCGAGCTCCTGGACCCCCGTTTTAGGAGGCCTTATTCTCAACTTACGGCCCTTTGGCGGAGTCTACGTTCTCGGACCAAGCCCAAGGCCCACATGGTGTTTTGACACCTTAACCCCCACAATAGCCCCTCAAAAAGTCATTTGACTTCAATCCGAGGAGGCAGATGAGTTTTTGACCTGCGAATCCTTCCTCCACGTGACCTCTTAATTGTCGCACGTGCGAAATCCACTCGCGTCTTCTGGGAAGACTTTTGATGCTTCGTAACACGCAATGCCTGCATTAATTGTACTGAGTAACTTCTTGTCACGCACGTTCAACGGTGAGATGTGGATCTAACGGCTTGGGTTTATTCCCAAAAATTTAAGCAGGATGTTTCTCACGAACCGCCGCCCCTCAATCATCTAAAACGCTTCGGTAGTCGTGATATTCACCATTTCTTCCAAAAAGCAAACATATTCTGGAGTTATTCAATTTCTCTCTCTTTCAAAAAGCTCTCAAAAGTTCGCACACCTTTCTCTTGTATGTCTCTTCTCTCTTCGAACTTCCTTCTCCTCGGCTGTCAACACTTCTTCCTTTCCTTCTTAACTCTTTACCTTGATTTTCAACTCAATAGGTAGATTTAAGTGTCTAGTTGATACGGCTTCTGGCATGGAAGGATTCCGAGCCAAATACCACATTCCTCCGAATGTGGGCCTGAAATACTGCCCCCCAGAGGCCGTAGCAGATTCTAAGCAAGAGGGGCAGGTGGTCATCCCTATAATCGCCTTCCTAGAGGGTGGAATGACACTTCCCATGAAGGACATGACCAGCGAGTACCTTCATAACCATATGTTGTGTCTAGATTAATGTACACCCAACATGTTTAAGATATTAGGCTGCGTCGATGCTCTGAACGGGCAGATGGGTCTGTGCCTCACATGGCACGATGTCGTTTACATGTACGAGTGCCACCGGCTAAGAGACGCAGGCTATTACCTCAAGTCGAGGTCTAACGCCGTTAGGCTTATTTCTTGTTTGCCCAAGTCCAATAAAGGCAAGAAGGACGATTATCTCATTGCCACAGGGAGGTGGCATGACAGTCCCCATTACCCAGTGAGTGAGGAGCAGCCAGATGTGATTCACTATGATTTAGGAGTTTTGGTTTTTCTTTTTCTTTTTTTTTAGTTTTGCCCCTTTCTGCTCCCCTTGGTGGACTTGTTGCCATTTGATACTTTTCTTTACTGGATTTGTCATTAGTATCTAACCATGTTTGGCTCCTGTGCTTTCTTTCTTGCAGACAAATGGCACACGTCTCCTCGCTTAGGCGAAGTCAACATTTCAGACCTTAACAGGATTCTGAGATCCGAGGTCTTCGTAATCGAAGATCTGCAGGTGAGGGCCGCCCATCTCATATTGGGGTGCGAACCCATATCGAAGGTTTTTGGCTAGGTTGAAGACACTATCCTTACCTGTGACCGGAGACGTGCGAGGATAGACGTCCGCTACCCCGAGTTCCTTGCCCCTCGAGCTATACCAGACGCTCCATCCACCATTCTTTACGGTCGAACCATTGAGGCCACTCTTTTAGAGGTAAAGAGGGAGGACCAGCTCGTCTGAAGGGAATCCGCAGCTTCCCCCTCATCTCTTGGCGAAGAAATTGATCAGTTTCACCTAAAGGAAGCCGAGAGACCATTGAAGGACAACGTAGTAGAGATTTCGGACAAGGAGAACACCTCGGATAGGGGCTCTGCCAGACCTGAAGATAGCTCGGAGGACGACGACGACATGACGAGTTTGAGAACACTCTTTGCAAGGAAGTGGGGCACTCAAGTCTCCAGAGTGGACGCCTCTAGGTCCCAGCCGAAGCCGCCTCCGCCTCCTCCTCCATTCGACCCACTCCCTCCTGTCCCAATCGTCTTAAAAAAGATGAGGAACGAGAATGAAAAAGCAGACAAGGAGAGGTAGAAAAAATAAAAGCATCAAAAGCAGCTACAGCAACAGCAACAGCAACAACAACAAATGGCTAAGGGTGGGGGGCAAGCCTTATCTGTCAAAAGCGAGGAGATCCGCGGGCAAACCGAGGTCCGCCGAGGTGAGGCCAGCTGGTCCCCCGCACTGGAGGTAAACGGGGCTCCGATACCCCTCTAGGCGAGCATAAGGGACTTTCAGAGGGGTCATGCCCCTCACCTGGCCAACGCTCTAGAGCAGCCCCTCCTCCTTCCAAGGGATATAGAGGACTTGGGGAAAATGGGTCAAACGCGCCTCTTCGTTTCCCTCAAGAGGAACCTGGGTCTGGTATACGTTATCCCTTTGATTTGCTATTGTTATTTTAGCATTTGTGTACTTCACTTACACGTTCACTGTGTACCTGTCGGAACTTCTCTTCGCAGGCCATCCAGGAGGTTTTCGCCATCGAGGATCTAGTGGGGCATTACCAGAATCAAGTGGGTGCTGAGCAGGCAGCCAAGGTAGAGGTTGAGAAAGAATTAGGCATTGCTGAAGCTGAGAAAAGTGACCTAGTCGCCCAGCTGACCTTGGAGCAGACTGAGAAGAGGGGCCTAGATGCGGGCTTAAAGAAGGCGGAGGCCCAAGTGGAAAGCCAACGCAAGCTCTTGCACCAGAGGGACGAGGCACTGTCCAAAACAGGGCAAGAGATCTCAGACTTAAAAAGAGAGCTTGTGCAGGCCAAAGAAGCGGCTCGCACCATAAGGGAGACCGTGGAGGCCGCCACCAAAGCCGCTTATAATGAAGGGGTGGAGACAATCAAGAACCACCTAACCGAGGAGCTGGCGGAATTGTGCAAGGAATATTGCCAACAAGTTTGGGCGAAAGCCTTAAACATTGCGGGAGTTCCTGCTAACTCCAGATGGAAGGGAGTAGAGAAGGTCTGGTATCCCGAGGATATCAGATTCATTGGAGACACTCCGATCATTTTGGTTGCCCCTGAGGCCCCAGCCCCAATGCTACCTCCCTCATTCTAGGGTCAAGTACTACCTCCAAAAGAGGTTGCTGCCTTTAATGAAAGGGTCGAGAAGGGGTTGGGCGAGCTAGCTGGCCAGGTTGTACCTCCGCCCAAGGCAAAGGACAAGGGGAAGCAAGTCCAGGACCCGTCCGTGGTTGAACCAAAGCGAACTGAGGTGGAGGGTAAGACCAAATAGCCCTCAAATAAGCCGGGAAAGGAACCTCCCCTGAAGATAAAGGGATAGGCCATCTTGGGCCCCCTTTCCTGCGCAGCTTTGTTTTCCTTTCTTTCAGCTTTGATGTAAGCAAATTTTAATCAATGATTTCAAGACTTTATTTCCAATTTCTCGTGGCATTACGTTTATTGCTATATAATTTGTTTTATTGCGCCGCAACTAGCATAAGAACTCTAAGCAACTCAACGTTCCTTTCGACATAAATGGGTTGATAAACCAATAGCTTAGTGCACAAGAGCATGTTTGAAATTAAGGCAAGCGCGGCTCAACCATGGGAGCATCTTAACTGCGTGCAGTATGGTTTTTAACGATTATTTAAAGAATGAACTGCGTGTAAAATTTACCAAGGCTGTAGGTCCAAAGAGACAGTGCCAACGCTTAGTTAAACTTTATGCCAATGCTGAGTAAAAATATCCGTATGTTAAATTTTCCCAAGGCAGAAGGTCCGAGGACCTAGCATAGCCTAGATTGACATTAACACTTAGTTTAAAAAAAGGAATTGCATGTTAAATTTTTCCAAGGCAGAAGGTCCGAGGACCTGGCATAGCCTAGGTTGACATTAACACTTAGTTTAAAAAGGAATTGCATGTTAAATTTTTCCAAGGCAAAAGGTCCGAGGACCTGGTATAGCCTAGGTTGACATTAATACTTAGTTAAAAAAGGAATTGCATGTCAAAATTTTCCCAAGGCAGAAGGTCCAAGGATCTGGCATAGCCTAGGTTAACATTAACACTTAGTTAAAAAAGGAATTGTATGTTAAATTTTTCCAAGGCAGAAGGTTCGAGGACTTGGCATAACCTAGGTTGACATTAAAACTTAGTTAAACGTTGAACCTTTACTTGACATTAAAGATTAGCAGATTAACAATGAACACAAAACAATGGCGTGTACGCCTTTCTTTAATAGTAGTACCTTTGGAGGTTATTTACATTCCAGGGTTGTTTTACAGGTTTGTCTTCTAAGTCGGTGAGATAATATGACCCTATACCGGCCACTGAGGTAATACAGTAGGGCCCCTCCTAATTTGGTCCTAGTTTTTCCCACACTGGGTCCTTAGCAGTGCCAACGACCCTTTTTAGGACTAAGTCTCCAGAAGCGAGGGGCCTGGACCTTACACGAGAATCGTACCCTTGCTTGAGCCTTTGCTAGTAGCAAGCTAGCCGGACCATAGCGTTCTCTTGCCTCTCCTCTATCAAGTCCAGCCCCTTCTACAGTAATGTGTCATTGCTGCCCGGGGCAAAGGAATGTGTCCTCATCGTGGGAAAACCTATTTCCAAGGGGATTACGGCTTCAGCTCCATAAGCCATCGAATAGGGCGTCTCCCTAGTTGACCTTCGCGGAGTAGTTCGGTAAGTTCATAACACATGTGGCACCTTCTCCACCCATCTGCCTTTGGCATCGTCTAGTCTTTTCTTGAGCCCATTAACTATTGATTTGTTGACCGCCTCAGCCTGGCCGGTCCCTTGTGGGTAGGCTAGGGTGGAGTATCGGTTTGCAATGCCGAAGTCTCCGTAATACTTTCTAAAAGCTTTGCTGTCAAACTGCAGTCCGTTGTTCGAGGTGAGAGTACGCGGGATCCCAAACCTGGTGATGATGTTTTTCCAGATGAACTTCTTTGCGTCTATGTCCCAGATGTTTGAGAGGGGCTCGGCTTCCGCCCATTTGGTGAAATAGTCTGTCCCGACGAGCAACCACCTCTTGTTCCCTACTACCCTCGGAAACAGTCCCACTATATCTAAGCCCCACTGTGCAAACGGCCAAGGGCTGACCAAAGGGTTAAGGATGCCCCCAGGCTGGTGGATGTTGGGAGCGAACCTTTGACACTGATCGCATTTTCTCGCGTAATCCTGCACCTCTCTTTGCATATTCGGCCACCAGTATCCCTGTGTAAGGGCTTTATGGGCTAATGACCTTCCCCCCATGTGGCTACCACATATTCCCTCATGCAACTCCTCCAAGAGCTGCTCCGTCACTTCTGGGTGTACACACAGTAGGTAGGGTCCCGAAAAGGAGCGTTTATAGAGCTTCTCGTCCTTGGAGCCAAAACTGCGGAGCCTTTCTACAGATCCTGTCGACCTCAGACTTCTCTTTTGGCAGAGTGTCATGTTTAAGGAAAAACACTATTGGGTCCATCCAACTGGGTCCTATTCTAACCTGGTGAATCCGGGGGACATCGCCTCCTGGCCCAGCTGGCTTAAATAGGTCTTCAACTAGGATGACCCGAGGCAGGCCTTATGCCAAAGAGGTCGCTAGTGTGGCCAATGAGTTGGCATGGGTATTTCCATTCCTGGAGATATGTGACAATGCAAAAGACTCGAATTTGGACTGCAAGTGTTTGGCGCGGGCTAAATATTCTCGCATCCTTAGTTCCCTGGCTTCCAACTTCCCTTCCACCTGGCCGACCACTAGCAGTGAGTCTGAGAACGCTTGCACCACCTTTCCCCCCATTTTTTGAACCATGCCCATTCCTACTAGCAACGCTTCGTACTCGACCTCATTATTGGTAGTCGAGAATGCTAACCTTAGAGACTTTTCCACGACGATTCCCTCCGGGGATATCAACATTATCCCTACGCCTAAGACTTTCTGGTTGGAGGCCCCGTCCACAAAAACCTTCCATGCTGGAGTTTCTTCGCACGAGATCACACCAACTGGTTTTCCATCCATGCCTCATCCCTCCAGGTTTTCTTCTATGGAAGGCTCAGCGAACTCCACCACTAGGTCAGCCAGGACTTGCCCCTTCATAGAGGTGCGAGGCATGTACTTAATGTCAAAAGCTCTTAAGATGGTTCCCCATTTGGTGATCCTGCTGGAGTAGTCTGCAGCCCGCAATACAGACTTAAGAGGGAGCTGAGTCAGCACGACGACCGTATGAGATTGAAAATAGTGCGGGAGCTGGTGCGTCGCGTGTACCACGGCTAGAAGCGCCGTTTCTAACGGTAGATACTAGATCTCGGCCTCCTGCAGAGACTTGCTCACGTAATAGACTGGTCTCTATATACCGTCGTCGTCCTATATCAGAACCAGGCTGACGGCATAGGCAGCCATAGCTATGTATTCAAACAAAACTTTGTCTAGATCGAGGTGGGACATAAGGGTGGCCGAGAGAGATATTCCTTTAGCTGCTGGAAGGCAAGGGAACATTCTTCGGTCCATTCAAATCCCTTCCACTTATTCAACAGTTGGAAAAAAGGTCGGCACCTGTCCGCAGATCGGGAGATGAACCTATTGAGGGTAGCGGTCATTCCCGCTAGCCTTTGGACCTCCTTTGGGTTTCGAGGAGGTTGCATATTGCAGATCACGATGATTTGGGCGGGGTTGGCCTCAACACCCCTGTGAGTGAGCATGTAACCCAGAAATTAGCAAGACCCTACACCAAAGGAACATTTGGAGGCATTCAAGCATAACTTGTGCTCCCTCAAAGTTTGGAAGGTGCTGCTCAAGTCAGCCACGTGCTCCGATATAGCCCTGCTCTTGACAACCATGTCATCTACGTACACCTCAACAGTTTTTCCTAACTGTGCCTCGAACATCCTAGTCATCATCCTCTGGTAGGTAGCCCCTGCGTTCTTCAAGCTGAAAGGTATCACCTTGCAATAGTAGTTACCGGTGAGGGTAACAAAGGCCATTTTCTCTTAGTCCTCCAAAGCCAAGGGTATCTGGTGGTACCCCTGAAAGGCGTCTAGAAAACTCATTCGAGGGTGGCCAACCGTTGCGTCCACCAACTGGTCTATACGAGGCATTGCGAAGGAGTCTTTGGGGCAGGCTTTGTTCAGATCTGTGAAGTCCACGCAGACCCTCCATTTCCCACTTTTCTTCTTTACCACGACTGTGTGTGCTAGCCACTTAGGATAGAACACCTCCTTGATAGCCCCAGCTCTCTTAAGTCTGATGACTTCTTCTTTAACGGCTTCGGAATGTTCTTTGGAAGAGCACCGAGGGGGTTGCCTCTTTGGCATGGCAGCCGGGCTAACATTCAGGTGGTGGCAAATGAAGTTTGGGTCGATCCCAGGCACCTCATATGCGTCCCATGCAAACACGTCAATGTTCTCCTTCAAGAATGTGACTAATCCCTCTCTCTCCTCGGCCGGCAACTGGGTCCCTACCTAGAAGAACCTCTCTGGGTCGTTATCCATGAGAACTTTGTCTAAATCCTCGCACGTGGGCTCTTCCGCCACTGTTCCCCCCGTCGTGGCAGAAGAGGCTAATTATTATGGGGTCGGTGCAGCCTAGGCCGAGGATTCAAGTTCTGGCCTGCACATAACTGCAGCCGTTAGGCACTGCCTCGCTGAAAACTGACTCCTAACAATTTCTTCGACCTGACCGCTGAAAGGGAACTTCATCTTGGCGTGGAGAGTAGAGGAGACAGCCTCCAAGGCGTGCAGCTAGGGTCTCCCCACAATGGCCGTGTAAGGGGAGTAGGTGTCTACCACAATGAAATCCACTTCAACCACCGCTGGTCCTGACTGCACGGGCAATCTGATTTGCCCCTTTAGGACGATTGCCTTTCCCTCGAAGCTTATCAATAGTGAGTCGTAGGCTAAAAGATCTTCTTCCCTCAGGTTCAGCCCCTTAAACAAGTCGGGGTACATGATGTCCGCACCACTTCCTCGGTCTACCATTACCCTTTTCACGTCATAACCTCCGATTCTTAACATTATGACTAAGGCGTCATCATGTGGTTGGATGATTCCCACCTTGTCCTCGTCCGAGAATCCTAGCATTGGGGGTCCGTTACCCTTAAACCTCTTCGACTTAGAGCTAGGGCTCTCGGCAAGGGCTCGCGCCACGAACATCACCCTAGAGGGGTAGGAGCCAGTCCTCCTAGGAGCAGCGAGAATGACGTTGATGGTTCCCAAAGGGGGTCTAGGGGTGTGACGGCCATGATCTGCTGGCCTCGGATGTTCTTCCTGTCCATCAGGCCGATACAAGAACTGCCTCAACTTTCCCTCCTTCACCAACTGCTCTAGATAATTAAGTAAATTTCTATAGTTCTCTATCGTATGGCCGTTTTCTTGGTGATACTGGCAATGGAGATTCTGGTTACGCTTCGTAGGGTCACCTATCATTTTGCTGGACCACCTGAAGTAGGGTTCGTGATAGATTTTCTCAAACACCCGCTGTATGGGTTCGCGGAACACGACGCCGACCACCTCCATAAAGGAATCAACAGAACCTGCCTTCAGGCTATTGAACCACCTCATCGCGACAGGTCCCAGACTAGAGGGGAAGACTTTACACATCAGGGTCTCATTCTTTAAGTGCATCGCCATCCTTTGGCTAAAATGGCTCACATGTTCTACTGGGTCCGTTCTTCCGTTGTAAATGGTGAAGGTTGGTTGGGTGAACCGCCTCGAAAGCTTTCCCTTCTCAATCCTCCGAGTAAAGGGCGACTTGGAAATCTGGTGAAGCACCTTGCTCAGATCATTATTGGCCAAACCTCTGGAGGATGTCCTCTTTTCCTTAGGGTCGTGATGGTGTTCGTCCTCGAAAGAGGAGGATTCGCTGGGGGGTTCTTGACCTGGAACTGCCGATGCTACTGCGAGAATCTGCTGAAGACCGGTCTGAAGGACAGGGCGTGCATCGTCGTTTCTCCCGGCGCAGTTTCTTTTTTAGATGGTCAATCTCTTTTTGCAGGGTCTTGACACTTTTCATGTGGGAGGTTCTACTTCTATCCCGTGCGTGACTCCTCCTGCGCGTATGTTCTGTGCGCACACTGGCTTCGCTGTCTCTCTCTCGCTCTAGCTACGAAAAGTGATCCTCGTGCTGGGATCCCACGGATTCCACACGACGTGAACCCGAGCCTTCCATGATACTTCACGTCCCTTTCCTCAAGGCTCCCCACAGACGGCGCCAATTGTAGGGGCACAAATCAAGCCTTGGGCCCAAGTACGTGACAAGGCCGGCCTAAGTGACAATAGAATTTGTAGAGAGTGGGCTTGAAACCTAGACTTCTTGGGGCGGTAGAAAGTAATGGCGTTTGGGCTAAGTTCACTATTGGTGTGCGACAAGCTAGTGGAGTGACTTTGGCTTTCCTTGAACGTGGGCCATGGAGTCTCTGTCCTTGCTTCCCTTGTACTTTTTAAGAGGAGAGAGTCTTCTTTGTGGGAAATATCCGGATCCCTTTCCAGTGGTCTCCCATTCTCTATTTATACTCCCCATTCCTGGTTCCCATTCATATAGCCATAAAATTAGATCCCTTTCCCATCCATCCTTTTCCCGAAAACACTCCCTAATGGCCATAAAGCTGATCGCTGTCCACTCAGAAGTCACCTCTCCATTAATGCGGTCAGGCGGGTAGGTGAGAAGCCTTTAATGCGGTGGCAGCAGCTTTATGCAGAGCACGTTCCACATGTCCCCCTCCTCGGCGTTCCATTGAAGCTCAGTATGACTTACTGAGCCTCAAGAGCTCTCCCTTGGGCGTCATGTTGCGCTCTTCGATCCTCGATTCTGTTATCCGAGGAGACCTTCTACTCAGACTCTCTCCCAACTGGCCAATGCCCTAATTAGTGGGCTCCTGGGCCCTTGTTTTAGGAGGCCCTATTCTCGACTTACTGCCCTTTGGCAGAGTCTACGTTCTCGGACCAGGCCCAAGGCCCACATGGTGTTTTGACACCTTTACCCCCACAAGTGTTATTATTAATAAGCATTTATTATGATTGTGTTTATGCTAAAATGTGAAATCTACCCTCTAATTTTCACATTTTCATTCATTTCAGTCCTCTAAGTTTTAAGTTTTAAGTTTTAAGACATTTCCATCGACTTTTGTTAAATGTTGTGGTTAATTATCTAAACTTTTTTCTTCTTCCATTTTTTTTAATTAAAATAATTCAATTAGTTATTGAAAAATATTTTCCAGAATATTTAAAAAAAAAAAAAAAACCAAAGCTGACAAAGATACCTTAATTGAATAAACTTGAAATTTAGAAGATTGAAATTAATTAACGAAAACAAAGTTAAAGAACTGAAATAAATTATGGTAAAATTTAAAGAGTGTGTTTTTCATTTTATCCTTGTGTTTATATATGAAATTGTCTATGCTATCATTTAGACAAAATATAATATGTTGGAAAGATGCTAATTGAGGGTTTAGATATAAAATGAATTTTAAACTCAATAGAAAAATATAGAGTAGAATATTAACATTTAAGATTATGAGATCTCAAAAGTTTATGTAGCAAATATTATGAGATCTATCAAAACTCAAGCATCTATTAGATCAACCAAAAGTTAAATGTCTGTTTTATATAAATTATAAATATATTTTTAATGAACTACCAAAAAGGAATAGATGTGCTTTGACATGTGTCATTGCCTTATGCTTAGATAAAAATATGCATACCATCGTTGTATCTTACATCCTCCAATTATTAGATACATAATATTCTTTATGAGGGTTTAAATATAATAAAATGAACTTAATTAAAAATATATATTATAATTTTGACGTGTAAAATTGTGAGATCTTACTAGCCTCGTGGTAAAACATGATAAGATTAACCAAAACACACTTGTTATTGATTTACAATCGTTCAAATTCAAGTTTTATATATAATATAATAATACCATAAAGGATGGTATAAATATAGATCATGTAACAAAATATTGTGTGTTAAACATTTTTGGGTTTTATATTTATAGTATATTATAGATTTTGACTGAACTACCAAGAAAAAAAAAAGATGTGTCTATAATTAGTAATTGGGTCTAGTTAATGTGTGCCATTAGGGTTAGACATACATTAATCATCTATTTTTATAAATTTTTTATGAGGAATTGAAAGAGCTATTAAAATAGTTAATCATTTTTTCATAAAAAGTTTTTAAAGAATATACATTAGTAAAACCTAAAAGCATGCATTAGTAAAACCCTTTAATAATCAGATGGATTTACTTTTTATTTTTTTAATTGTTGACTAAATTATGCGCCCCAGTTGCACTATTTTTATCAAAGAGGAAATTTACAGGATAGCATTAGTGAGGGAAAGAATATAATAAGTTGACATGGTTGAGAAACAATATTGCAAACTAGCATCTCGAGTTTTAAAAACTCGATTTTAATCTAAATATCGAGTTTCAAATACTCGAATTCCACTTGCTGATCTGGGTATTTTTTGTCACATAGATCTCGAGTCTTATAGACTCGAGTTTGAAACAGACCAACACAAATCAGATCGGGCAAGAACAGGGATACAGAGAACACAGGGACCAAAGAACAAAGAACAAAGAACGGAGGAATAGATTAGGAAGGAAGAAGAAGAAGAAAAAGAAGAGGAAGAGAGGAAGAAGAACAGAGGACCAAATCAGGCAGCAAGAAGAAGTCTCAAATCTGAAAGGAAGACTCAGATGTGGAAGGAAGAAGAAAAGAACTGGGGTATGGAAAGAACGGGAACTCAATTTTTAAATACTCGATTTCCACGTGAATTTTTTTCTACGTCAGCTTGCCATCACATGCAATTCGAGTCGTAGAAACTTGAGTTCAAATCTGAACTTGAGTTTTAGAACCTCGAGATATTAGTTTGCTATATAGTTTTTCAAACCTGAGAACTAACTAATATATTTAAAAAATAATGCTAAAAGCAAAGGAAAAAAAAACTTTTATCAAAAGATAGTGACACGTAAAGGACTGCATGTGCTTAGAAACGGAGGCCTTTTGTCTTATTGAAGCTCTCTACCTTGACTTTTCTCTATTCATGAATTTCTCACCAGCCAACACTGCTCTCGCTCGCTCTCTCTCTCTCTCTCTCTCTCTCTCTCACACTAGATTCTAGAGCTTCTTATTTTAGAAGTCCCCTCTAATGTCAGAACTACAACCCTATCAACAAAAAAGAAAAAGAAAAACCCCAACTACAACAGTAACAACACTGTGATTTTCGACAAAAGCACCCAAAAAAAAAAAAAAAAAGGTTTTCCTCACCGCTCCAATTAATCTCTCTCTCTCCATGTTTTTCAGAAAGCAGGCACCTGCAGGTACCACGGACGGAGGAGGAAACAGAGAAATTGGCCAAAAACAAAGAAACCTAGTACTTCACATCCACCATGAATACTCAAAACAAATTGAGGTTCAATGTTTGCCTTTTTGTCTTTCTCTTAGCATGGTTCCTTGTATTTTTCTTCAGGTTCCCACCCACAAACACTAAACCCCACACTACCCTTCCTCCTCACTACACATTTGTCAAAGGCACAAAATCTGCCGCCAATATTATTCCCACCTGCAATCTTGAAAACGTGTCAGTGTATGTATACTCATTGCCAGCCGTGTTCAACTTGGGTCTTCTCAAAGATTGCCATAACCTCAACATCTACACCAACATGTGCCCCTACGTAGCCAATTGTGGCCTAGGCCAACCTCTTTGACCACTTCCACAAGAATATTCTTCTTCTTCTGCTGCTGCTGCTGATAATAATAATAATAATAATAATTCCTCAACCTCAACCTCAACATGGTTCGCTACCTACCAATTCATAGCCGAGATGATTTTCCACGAACGTGTGGAGAACGACCCATGTCGCGGGTGGGATCCCAAGCATGCCAACTTGTTCTACGTTCCCCTCTATGGTGGCCTTCACGCATCCAGTACATGCAGCCCGCGAGTTTGATCTAAAAGCAAGGGACGCCTTCTGTTAGGATATGTGCCCTTAAATCCTATTGTATGATACTATGTATGACATTATGTATGACTTAATGTTGTGTTTAATAAAGTTGTTTATTTCTTATCTAAAATAATAGTAACATGAATATTTGGACATTATCATATAGTCCATGAGATGCATAGTATGTGATTTATGTGATTTAGTCACAGAAGATATAAATCACAAGTTCTTTGTAAACTCAGAATTTATAGTTCGTAGTCGGTGATGAAATTTGGCATTTCATCTGCGAAGACTATAACGTATCAACTAAGATGATTTGTCTTGATCATGGAAGTGGTGACTTCTAGTTGATATGTTGATATGTTTTAAGAGTTAAGACATATTGAACTGGACCGCTGTGAGATTTATTATTCTCCTAACGGCTGTCAAATGAATAATAAATTTCACGACTTCTATTTGCATGAACTCTTAATCCTGAGAGAATAATGGACCTGATCATGAGGTGTAGGTTGCTTTGATATATCAGGAGTGAGATCTAAAGTTACGGTCAAAACCTCAGTATGTTGGGCAACCACATTTAGTGTTGATGGAACATATATTCTCAAGATGGAATTCATAGTCTCTTAATGGAGATACAAAATATTCCCTTGAGATAAGTTTAATGGGTTTGGTTATTCAGAGAGTTAGGCCTAACCACTTTGGTAAGAAATTACTAAAGTATATATTTATGAAATTGGATTTCATAAATATATGTTGAATAACTTTAAAGGATTAAACCGGGTACTCAAGGATAAGATGTAGTAATTTACAAAGTGGCAGTCTATATTTATGACTTTGTATTACTACGAATATTTTATGAAGGGGTTACGTGTAAAATAAAGTCTTGGGATATAATTTATTAATAAGACCTAGAGTGCAATTATATTTATATAGTGGTATTAAATATAATTAATGGTAACTTTGGACTTGTCAAGAGTTGACGGAAAAGCCCAAGGCCCATTGGAGCTAGTGTCTTATTAGTCCCTTTTGGTCCCATTCCAAGCCACACACTAAAGCCCAATTGGAAAGGCCCAATAGGCCGGCCCAATTAGATAATCAGTTAGTTATAAAGGGAGAAACATACAGAATTTTTTAACGTGATTTTTCGTAGAGAAAAGAAAGAGTGTGAGACACACTTTTATTTCTCCCTTTTAGAAACTGATTGAGAGACCACACATCTTGGGCGTAAAGTGGAATTGGAGTGAAGATTAAAAGTTTTCCCAAGTGCTTCTAATCTTTGTTTTGAAATTCTCCACATCAAGGTACGCTATCTTATTCTTAAATTCTGAAATTTACAGAGTGCATGTTGTCAATCATGAATGAAATAGATCATTGTTTGTTGCTTCCGCTGTGTGTTTTGTATGAGATACAAAACCAGATTTTTATGAGATACAAAACCAGATTTTTATCCAACAATTGATATCAGAGCCAGGTTTTTATATCATGATTGTATAATGTGTGAGTGAATTTTAGAATTTAAGAAAAACCGTTATCTTTGGGTTTTAATTTTCTGCAACAAGTTATGGAGTAATTGCCATAATTCAGATATATAGTGTGCCGTGTCTTTTATGGATGCCCAGGATATAGTTACTGAATTTCCATAACTGTCATGTCGGTCATTCAGTTATTGTACTGGTTGGTGAATTCAATTGCATGTTTTGATTCTTTTGAATGTTTTTCACGTCTATGCATGGCTTGCATGGGTACTATTTGATGCACGGTTTGTTTATTGCTGGACTCCATTGCCTTGCATGTTTTATAACCCACTTGCATGCATATATAAAGGATTCTATTTGGATATAGAATCCGTATATTGTGGTTCTTCCTAGCCGCAAGTTATATATATGGATTTCGACTTTTTAAAAGTTATATATTATATTATATATATATATATAATATAATATAATTTTATAAATATATATATATATATATATATGAGTTTACGTTACGTTGTATATGTTTATATATATATATATATATATATATATATATATATTAATGCTAGTTTTATGAAATTTATTCCTAATGAGATTAGGATTGTGTTTTTCACGTGTCTAGCATTTTTATGGTTCTTGACATTAAAAACCTTTATTTTAAAATTTCTAGTGGGAGAGAGATACAAGGGTTGGATCTCACAGCCTCCATTATCGGTTCAAAGTAGTGTGGGTAAACACCTCGTCTTGGTGTATATGCCTCGCGATCCCAAAGGAGGGTGTTTACTTCATAGTACTACAAGTTTGAACTTACCCGTTTAAAGTAGTGTGGACAAACACCTCGTCTTGGCGCATATGCCTCGCGATCCCAAAGGAGGGTGTTTTGTTTCATGGTACTACAAGTTTAAACACTATAAAAGGGAGATGAAATGTGGCTACACATGATTCTAGATAATGGTATACACTAGACTAAGTGTAATGTTAATCTCCCAAAGGAGCTATGTCATTATTACTTAGAGGCTGAAGGTAATACGGCATATTATTAGTGTTTGATAAGAGTTATTATGATAGCACTAATAATGAGAATAGTTCTCAACCAATTAATATGTTTATAATAAACTTGCTACCAAGGAATTATAGACATGGATTGGGTTGTCGTTGCATATATTATTTTATGGTTTTATTAAGGTTCCATATTATATGCTTATATGCTAAATTAATAATGTCCAGTTTACTTATTGTATTCATATTTATTATTTTCAGATTTAAATCATGGCATCATTTAGTCCACTTGTTGCTATTCTTAATCAAAACAAACTGACTGGATCCAACTATGTTGACTGGAAAAGGAATTTGGACATTGTTCTTACTGCTGAAGAGCACAAATATGTGCTTACTCAACCATGTCCTAACTTTCCTTCATTAGATGCTCCTATTGAGGAAAAACAGCAATATGATCGTTGGCAGAAATCTAATGAGATGGCTAAGTGCTATATCCTAGCATCTATTTCAAATGTTCTACAGCATCAAATGCAGGATGTAGAACATGCTTCGGATATCATGCAAAGTCTGAAGGAGATGTTTGGTGAGCAAGGCCGGTCTGCAAGGCAAGAAACCATGAGGCAAATTTATAATACCAAAATGGCTGCAGGAAGTTCAGTAAGGGAGCATTGTCTTAGGATGATTGCTAATCTGAACACATTAGAAGTTTTGGGTGCCGACATTGATGGAGAATCCCAAGTGGATATGATACTCTAGTCACTACCAGAATCATTCAAGGAATTCAGACTCAATTATAATATGAACAAAAAGATTTACTCTTTATCTGAATTAATGAATGAGTTAGTGGCGGCGAAAGGCATCCTTGGTACTTCTATTGTTGAAGCCAATGTGGGTGAAGGTTCTACTTCTCAACCTAAGTCGAAAGGCAAGGGTAAGAAGAAGAAGAAGGACTTCACTAAGAAAATTGGTAAACAAATTGCTTTAGGGGTTGCCGACAAAGGAAAGAAAAGCAAAGGAAAGTGTTTCCATTGTGGTGAGAAAGGACATTGGAAGAGGAATTGTCCAATATTCAAGGCTGCCAAAACTAAGGGTAATAAAAGTTCCTTTCTTCTTGAAATATGTTTGGTACAGAATCCAACAGATTCCTGGTGTTTGGATTCAGGTTGTACTAATCATATCTGCAATTCTTTGCAGGGGTTCCAGGAGACCAAAAAGTTGAATGAGGGAGAACTATTTCTTACTTTGGCTAATGGGAGCAGGATTCCGGTTGTATCTGTTGGAGTGTATAATTTGTGTTTTAAGTCTAGAGCGTTAATATTGGAAGACTGTTTGTATGTACCTAATGTTCGTAGGAATTTAATTTCTGCAACTTACTTAGGTAAACATGGGTATTGTGTTATCCTGAAAGACAATGTTGTAATATAGAAGGATAAAATGTTTATCTGTTCTGGCAATATTGTGGATGGTCTTTATATTTTAACTCCTGACATGCATGAATTATACAATTCTGAAATAGATAGTAGCTCTCATGTAAAATCATTAAAGAGAAAGTTTCCTTCTACTAGTGATGCATATCTATGGCACTTGCGTTTGGGTCATATTAATTCAAATAGGATTCAAAGACTAATCAAAGATGGACTTTAACAGCCCATGGACTTTGATGGCTTTCCAGTTTGCGAATCTTGTTTGGAAGGTAAAATGACTAAACGACCTTTTAATGCAAAAGGTAGAAGAGCCCAAGAATTGCTTGAATTAGTTCATACAGATGTATGTGGTCCTATGTCAACCCAAGCAAAAGGAGGTTATGAGTACTTCATCACGTTCACGGATGATTACTCAAGATATGGTTATGTGTACCTAATGAGACGGAAGTCCGAAGCCTTTGACAAGTTCAAAGAGTTTAGGGCTGAAGTTGAAAATCAATTGGGTAAACGCATAAAGGCCATTCGATCTGATCGAGGTGGCGAATACCTTCTTGGGGATTTCAAGGATTACCTAATTCAGAGTGGGATTGTCTCCCAATTGACTGCACCAGGAACTCCCCAACAAAATGGTGTAGCGGAAAGAAGGAATAGGACTCTTTTGGAAATGGTTAGGTCCATGATGAGTTACTCAACTTTACCAGTTTCTTTTTGGGGATATGCACTAAAAACTGCCATGCATGTTTTGAATTTAGTTCCATCAAAATCTGTTCCCAACACACCTAAGGAATTGTGGAGTGGGCGCAAGCCTAGTATGAAATATCTCCACATTTTGGGATGTCCAGCACATGTGTTGAAAGGGAAGTCTGATAAGTTGGAAACTAAAACTGAAGTATGCATGTTTTTAGGGTATTCAAAAGAAACTAAGGGTTATTTATTCTATAATCATAAGGATAACAAAGTGTTTGTTAGCACCCATGCTAAATTTTTGGAAGATGATTAAGTGAATAATTTTAATCCTAGAAGTAGAGTTGTCTTGGCTGAAATGAATGAACCTGTAGTTGAACAACCAATGGATGAAACTAGGGATGATGTGGCTATATTAGATACACCACAAGATATTACTCATGAAATGTCTAGTACAAAGGTGCCTCGTCGTAATGGGAGAATTATTCGGCCTCCTATGAGATTTAGAGGTTTGGGAGAAACTTATTTAGCTATCTCAGAAGAGGCAGAATCGGATCCCTACACTTATGAGGAGGCAATTAATGATATAGATGCACATCATTGGATCTTAGCTATGAAATCTGAATTGGATTCTATGTATTCCAATCATGTATGGGATCTTGTAAAGGCGCCTAACGGCATTAAACCTGTTGGTTGCAAATGGGTTTACAAGAGGAAGAGAGGGATAGATGGAAAGGTTGAAACCTTTAAAGCAAGACTAGTGGCGAAAGGGTATACACAAAAAGAAGGCATTGCTTATGATGAAACTTTTTCGCCAGTAGCCATGCTTAAGTCTATCAGAATTCTCTTATCCATTGCTGCTCATTATGATTATGAGATATGGCAAATGGATGTCAAGACTGCATTTCTTAATGGCAATCTTGAAGAAGAAATATACATGATGCAACCAGAAGGATTCATAACAAAGAACCAAGAGCATATGGTATGCAAGTTGAATAGGTCCATTTATGGACTTAAGCAAGCATCTAGGTCATGGAACATTACATTTGATCAAGCAATCAAGTCATTTGGTTTTGAACAAAATCTTGATGAACCATATGTGTACAAAAGACATCGAGACAAAGTAGTAATGTTCCTAGTGCTTTATGTTGATGATATTCTACTCATTGGGAATGATGTAGGGATAATGTCATCGGTTAAAGTTTGGTTGTCTAGCCAATTTGATATGAAGGACTTGGGTGAGGCTAACTTTATTCTAGGGATCAAACTTTGGCGAGATCGCAAGAATAAGATGTTAGGCTTATCACAAGCTGGATATATAGATAAGGTTCTAGAACGATTTAGCATGCAAAACTCCAAGAAAGGATTGCTTCCTTTTAGACATGGAGTTCCTCTGTCTGATGACCAAAGGCCTAAGACTCAAAAGGAAGAAAATATGATGAGACAAGTTCCTTATGCTTCTGCAGTAGGAAGTCTCATGTATGCCATGCTTTGTACTAGACCAGATATTTGTTATTCAGTTGGCATGGTCAGCCGATATCAATCAAATCCAGGACTAAAACATTGGCAAGCTGTAAAGCATATTCTCAAGTATCTTAGGAGAACGAGAGATTATATGCTTGTTTACCATTGTGACGATTTGATTCCCATTGGCTATACAGATTCAGATTTTCAATCAGATCTAGATTTCAGAAAATCCACTTCAAGATGTGTTTTCACCTTGGGAGGTGGAGCCATAAGTTGGAGGAGTGTTAAGCAATCTTGCATTGCAGACTCCACCATGGAAGCCGAGTATATTGCTGCTTGTGAAACGGCAAAGGAGGCTGTTTGGCTCAAGAAATTCCTTTCTGATCTTGGTGTTGTAAGAATGGAGCAAGTTCCCATCACATTGTTTTGTGATAATAGTGGAGCGGTTGCACAATCCAAAGATCCAAGAAATCACAAGAAAGGAAAGCACATTGAGAGAAAGTACCATATCATTCGAGACATTGTTGCTCGTGGAGATGTTGTGGTGGCAAAGATTGAAAGTGCAAATAATCTAGCAGATCCTTTTACCAAAACCTTGCCTCAAAGGACCTTCGAGTCACATTTGGAGGGACTGGGAGTTAGATTAGTGCACAATAGTCTTTAGGGCAAGTGGGAGATTGTTAGGATATGTGCCCTTAAATCCTATTGTATGATGCTATGTATGACATTATGTATGACTTAATGTTGTGTTTAATAAAGTTGTTTATTTCTTATCTAAAATAATGGTAACATGAATATTTGGACATTATCATATAGTCCATGAGATGCATAGTATGTGATTTATGTGATTTAGTCACAGAAGATATAAATCACAAGTTCTTTGTAAACTCAGAATTTATAGTTCGTAGTCGGTGATGAAATTGGGCATTTCATCTGCGAAGACTATAACGTATCAACTAAGATGATTTGTCTTGATCATGGAAGTGGTGACTTCTAGTTGATATGTTGATATGTTTTAAGAGTTAAGACATATTGAACTGGACCGCTGTGAGATTTATTATTCTCCTAACGGCTGTCAAATGAATAATAAATTTCACGACTTCTATTTTCATGAACTCTTAATCCTGAGAGAATAAATGACCTGATCATGAGGTGTAGGTTGCTTTGATATATCAGGAGTGAGATCTAAAGTTATGGTCAAAACCTCAGTATGTTGGGCAACCACATTTAGTGTTGATAGAACATATATTCTCAAGATGGAATTCATAGTCTCTTAATGGAGATACAAAATATTCCCTTGAGATAAGTTTAAGGGGTTTGGTTATTCAGAGAGTTAGGCCTAACCACTTTGGTAAGAAATTACTAAAGTATATATTTATGAAATTGGATTTCATAAATATATGTTGAATAACTTTAAAGGATTAAACCGGGTACTCAAGGATAAGATGTAGTAATTTACAAAGTGGCAGTCTATATTAATGACTTTGTATTACTACGAATATTTTATGAAGGGGTTACGTGTAAAATAAAGTCTTGGGATATAATTTATTAATAAGACCTAGAGTGTAATTATATTTATATAGTGGTATTAAATATAATTAATGGTAACTTTGGACTTGTCAAGAGTTGACGGAAAAGCCCAAGGCCCATTGGAGCTAGTGTCTTATTGGTCCCTTTTGGTCCCATTCCAAGCCACACACTAAAGCCCAATTGGAAAGGCCCAATAGGCCGGCCCAATTAGATAATCAGTTAGTTATAAAGGGAGAAACATACAGAATTTTTTAACGTGATTTTTCGTAGAGAAAAGAAAGAGTGTGAGACACACTTTTATTTCTCCCTTTTGGAAACTGATTGAGAGACCACACATCTTGGGCGTAAAGTGGAATTGGAGTGAAGATTAAAAGTTTTCCCTAGTGCTTCTAATCTTTGTTTTGAAATTCTCCACATCAAGGTACGCTATCTTGTTCTTAAATTCTGAAATTTACAGAGTGCATGTTGTCAATCATGAATGAAATAGATCCTTGCTTGTTGCTTCCGCTGTGTGTTTTGTATGAGATACAAAACCAGATTTTTATGAGATACAAAACCAGATTTTTATCCAACACCTTCGCCGTTCGATTAGCTGAATACATAGAAAGTCAAGAGACGTGGCGAAATCAGAAGGGGAAGGACCACTTCATGGTGTTAGGAAGAACGGCATGGGATTTCCATGAGGACCGACAACGGAGCAAACAGACTCCTAAACCTGCCAGCTGTCAAAAACATGTCGGTGCTGACCGTAGAAAGACATCCTTGGAGAGGTGGGTCGAGGCAACACGGAATTCTATACCCTTCATATTTCCACCCCATCAAGTTTAAGCAGCAGGAAGTGGTGGCGAGGTGGCAGAAGAGGATGAAGATGAGGGAAGCCAAGAGGCCCCACTTGTGGTCCTTCATAGGGCCCCACGTAAGGGTTCAGACACAGACAAGGCGGCCATTAGATACAAGATTCTCTCACAGTGTCACCAATCAAGTAGTTGCGAGTTAGTGAATTGTGGAGCAATAAGCAATTACAAGTGCCGCCACAAACCGATGGAGGTGTTGAATGTAATGAGAAAGTCCGAATTTTGTTTACAAGCACCAGGTGACTCATTCACACGCCGTTCAACATTCGATGCTTTCCTAACGGGTTGTATTCCAGTATTCTTTTCGCCTCATAATGCTTATGCACAGTATGCGTGGTACTGACCTAGTGATTGGAAGACGTACTCGGTGTATATAGAAGATGATCACGATCATACTGACAGCATTGAAGATGAGCCTTTGAAGATTCACCAAAACACTCTAAAGAAAATGCGTGAAAGGGTTATTGATTTGATACTGATAAGGTTATTTTGGTAAGTCCAAAGCTGAGGAACTAAGAGTTGACGACCTTGGGGCTGACGACCTTAGGGGCTGTGGAGTCTGAAGCTGACGACCTTAGAGGCTGTAGAGTCTGAAGCTGACGACCTTCACTAACAAACCAACGACTCCATGCATATCGGCAAGCTGACGATATAAGGTTGACGAGGTTAGACATAGTCCCATCCACGACCTTGCTTGACTAACATGCATACAAGCATGATTCTTGAACAACACGCCTAATTTAGGAGACTCCTAGGAGGACAAGGATTCTAAGAGATGCGTAAAATCCAAGTATTACTGTCCTAAAAGGAAAAGAACTCCTTGACCAAGGCATGGATTTCGGCCCAACACTGCTATAAATACCCCAAGACCCTCTCAAGGCGAGGTACGTGCAATTAACCCAACTCTAGCACCCTAGTGTTGAAGATAAAGGTTTCTAACTTGACCTTCGGAGGGTCTTTGGCCGGCACCACACCGGTACCCTTTCTTAGGTTTTCACTCTTTTTGTTATGCAGGTACGTCATCAGGAGCACGTGCGGACCGTGTAGCTTACTGAAGATTAGATGCAGGAGATGCGAGAACGAATAAACGTGATGATGAACGCCCTCAAAGGACGAGTATCTAACGACCTCGACGACCTGGTATAGCGGACTGATTCACCTTTCACGGCACGTGTTACTTCGTGCCCTCTTCCCCAAAGTTTCGTATGCCGCAGGTAGAAAGCTACGATGGAAGCAAGGACCCCCTGGACCACTTAGAGTCCTTCAAAACTATAATGCACCTTCAAGGAGTGCCAGACGAGATTATGTGCAGGGCTTTCCCAACCACCTTGAAAGGGTCCGCAAGAGTCTGGTATAGCAGGTTGACGCCAAACTCAATTAGCACCTTTAAAGAGCTAGGCGCTCAGTTCGTGTCGCACTTTATCGGAGGCCACCGGTACAAAAAGTCCACGGCATGCTTGATGAGCATCAGGCAGAAGGAAGACAAGACTCTAAGATCCTACATAATGTGATTCAACAAAGAAGCTCTTTCAATAAATGAGGCGGACGACAAGATACAAGTAGCAACCTTCACCAACGGGCTGCGAAAAGGCAAGTTCCTCTTCTCCCTGTACAAGAACGATCCAAAAACCATGTCCGAAGTGCTTTACAGGGCAACAAAGTACATGAATGCGGAGGACGCACTGATTGCAAGGGAAGATAAGCCAAAGAAAAGGGAACGGCAGGAAGACACACGAACGGATAGGGGGCAAAAGAAGGCCAGGACCGAAGAGCGACGGGATGATCGCTGCTCCAAACCACCCCCAGGGAGATTCACGAGCTTCACGCCGCTGACCGCCCCTATCGATCAGGTCCTAATGTAAATCAAGGATGAGGGGACTTTGACTTTTCCCGGCAAGATGAAGGGAGATCCCAACAAAAGGCCAAGGGACAAATATTGCCGCTTCCATCGAGACCATGGACACAATACGGCTAACTACTACGACCTAAAGCAACAGATAGAAGCTCTAATCAGGCAAGGGAGGCTGCAGAGGTTCGTTAGCAAAGAGCGGGCAGAACCGCCGCAAGAACAAGCTCCCCGACGGGAAAACGAACGCCCCAGACAGCCCTTAGGTGATATCTGGATGATTATAGGGGGCACCGCGACCGCTGGATCATCAAAGAAAGCTCGAAAGACTTATCTCAGAATGGTGCAGAACATCCAGTTGACGGGGTCCATACCCAAAATGCCACGGACTGATAACCCCCTCATTGGATTCTCGGAAGAAGATGCACGACGCCTCCACCACCCCTATGATGACGCGCTCGTCGTCACCATACGAGTAGGAGACTACAACATGCATCGAGTTCTTGTCGATAATGGGAGCTCAGCAGACATCCTCTACTATCCAGCATTCCACCAGATGGGAATTGATAGGGAACGACTAGCTCCGACTAACGCCCCGCTAGTCGGCTTCGGAGGAACAAAGGTATTTCCCCTTGGCGTCATCACCCTGGCAGTAACCATTGGAGACTACCCTCAGCAAGTCACCAAGAATGTAGCGTTCCTTGTGGTCGACTGCTCATCAGCTTACAACGCCATCATAGGACGTCCCACACTTAACTCGTGGAAGGCTGTAACCTCAACCTACCACTTAATGATCAAATTCCCGACGGACTATGGAGTGGGAGAGCTAAGAGGAGACCAAGTGGCCGCACGCGAATGTTATATAGCAATGATGGAGATGAACGACCACCGACAGACCATGAGCATAGAAGAACAGCATACAGCGACGGAGCCCACAGAAAAACTCGAAGACATACCTCTTGACGACTCCCAGCCAGAGCGGACAACCAAGATCGGCACTCTTACAGACACGACGATACGACAGGAACTCGCGGCCTTCCTCAAAGAAAACCAAGACGTGTTTGCTTGGAGTCACGAGGATATGCCGGGCATTGACCCGTCGGTCATAGTACACAAATTGAACGTATCACCATCTTTTCCGCTGGTTCGTCAAAAGAAGAGAGTCTTCGCCCCGGAGAGAGATCGGGTAGTAGCGGAAGAAGTCTGCAAATTACGAGAGGCGGGCTTCATTCAGGAGGTTTACTATCCCGAGTGGTTAGCAAACGTCGTCATGGTGAAAAAGAGCAGCGAAAAGTGGAGGATGTGCGTAGATTTTACCGACCTAAACAAAGCGTGCCCCAAGGATAGCTATCCTCTACCGAGGGTCGACCTCTAGGTGGATTCCACGGCCCAACACCAGCTGTTAAGCTTCATGGACGCGTTCTCGGGATACAACCAGATCCTAATGACCAAAGCTAATCGAGAAAAGACTTCGTTCGTAACAAGTCAAGGCCTTTTTTGCTACAAGGTCATGCCGTTCGGCTTAAAGAATGCAGGAGCAACGTACCAGAGACTTATGAACAAGATGTTCGTAGAGCAGATCGGAAGAAATATTCAGGTATATGTCGACGACATGCTAGTGAAAAGTCGAAGAAAGGAGGATCATTTGAAAGACCTAAAGGAGACCTTCAATACCCTTCGCACTTACTGACAGGCCACAAATGCGTTGACCCCTTGTGATAACTTAGATTAATTAATTAGCCCAGTTTTTAATTAATCAAATTAACATGCAATATCACGTGGCAGCACAAACAAATCACCAAACTAAGTTATGCAGCGGAAAATAAATAACACGGTGATTTGTTCACGAATGGGGAAAACCCTTGCGGAAAAAACCCCACCGGGTGATTTAAGGTCATCACTCCCGAAACTCCACTATTATCACAACAAGCAGTTATAAGTAAGGAATCCCAGTACCTCACCAACCTACAGTTGAACTCTTACCCCAATACCCAATTGGACTTGTTCTGTAGTGACAGTTTCTCCTTTCAATGCACGGCTCCCAAGTACGTGACTAACCAAATGCGCGAATCCTAGTACGCGACTTCAATTACCAACTATGGAGAGAGAGAGTTGGCTGCAAAGTTCTTCAAATCATCAAGAATGAACTAGGGCACGAACTTTGTCTGTTAGATCACAAATTGCATGAACAACAAGTTCTCAAAGATTGTGCAACTTGTTTTCTGTGATCTCTCCTTTGACGGCCCTTAAAATAATCCTTTTATATGTCCAGGGTTAGGAGAAAAGAAGTCCCAAAGACACACTCACGGATTAGACTTGAAACAGACCTGGAAATATGTTTTCTTTAATTCTCGACAGATAGAGGTGTCGAGAGGTGTCGAGATAGCTGTCGAGGCTCGGGCAAAACAGCTCCTTTAAAGCTCGATAGATGTATCTGTCGAGGTATGTGTCGAGCTTTAAAAACTTGCACTTCCTAGCTTGTTTCTTGGACAGACTTTGACGGCTTCAACACTTAACCTTGAACCACTGTTCCTTGAAGTGTTAAACTCATCCTAAATCTACCCAATTACAAGTAAAGTGCGTTTTGTCTAAGGATAAGCCAATTACATAAAATAGTGACATATGTTCACAGACTTGAACTACATATGTCCTAACACTTACAACATGAAGCTAAATCCAGCCAAGTGTGCCTTTGGAGTGACGGCAGGGAAATTCCTAGGATACATGGTGTCCCAGCGAGGTATCGAAGCCAACCCAAACAAAATCTGAGCTATAATGGAGATGACGCCTCCCAAAAACGTGAAGGAAATACAGAGCCTTAACAGCAAGGTCGCCGCGCTTAGCAGAATTGTATCTAGGGCGACGGATAGATGTCTCCCGTTCTTCCACACACTGAAGAAGTCCTTCGAATGGACGGACGAATGCCAGTAAGCATTTGAAGACCTCAAAACCTACCTATCATCGCCACCACTGTTAACCCCCTCCCAACCAGGCGAAGAACTGTTCCTCTATTTGCCGCTTCTCCAGCCGCCGTTAGCGCAGCCCTAGTGAGGGAAGAAAGCAAGGTACAAAGGCCGGTGTACTACGCCAGCCGAGCACTCCACGGGGCAAAAGAAAGATACTCGCCACTAGAAAAACTGGTCTTTGCTCTAGTTACGGCAGCACGCAAGCTTAAGCTATACTTCCAAGCCCACACGGTGGTCGTACTGACTGACAAGCCCATACGACGAGCAATGAGTAGCCCTAATGCCGTGGGACGTATGGCCCTATGGGCGATAGAATTGAGCAAATTTGACATAAAATATCGCCCCTACACTGCCATCAAAGGGCAAGTACTCGCTGACTTTATTGCGGAATTCATGTATAAAGAAGGTTAGGGGGCGGAGAGTTCCCAATGGAACGTGTTCACCGACGGGTCATCGAACAAAAGAGCTGGCGGAGCAGGGGTCGTACTTCGTTCTCCGAAGGGTGACAAGATCGAATGCATGATTCGACTTGATTTCCCTACGATCAACAACGAAGCAGAGTATGAAGCCCTCATAGCGGGCTTAAATCTTGCCAAGGCCGTAGGAGCCGTAGACACAGTAGTCCATTGCGACTCTCAGGTAATCACTAATCAGATAAACGGTGACTACGAATGTAAGGGAGAAAGAATGAAGATGTACTTGGAACAAGCAAAGAGGAAGGTGGACGAGCTTCAGGCAAAAGTTGTTCAAATCCCAAGGAGAAACAACGAGCAAGCTGACCACCTTACTAAAGCTGCATCCGCGGGACACGTAATCATCCCCGACAAGGTACTATCCTTTACTCAGCTCGCACCACTAATAGATGTCATCAGTATGCAGGAGGTAAGATCCGAAAATAACTGGACCAACCCTTTGGTCGCTTATCTCAAAGAGGGCATCCTACCTGAAGAAAAGGGAGCCGCAAGGAACCTGAAGGTCCAGGCGGCACGGTTTATCTTAATAAGGGACATCTTATACAAAAGGAGTTTCTCCCGACCGTACCTAAGGTGTCTAGGGCCCGAAGAAGCGGATTACGTCATGAGGGAAGTACATGAAGGAATCTGTGGCAATCATTCCGGGTCACGATCGTTGGTTCACAAATTAGTCCGGGCCGGATACTATTGGCCGACCATGCAAAACGACGCCTAGACATATGTCAAGTCGTGCGACAAGTGCCAACGGTTCAGTAACATCATTAGGCAGCCAGCTGAAGAAATAACCCCGATAACTGCTCTGTGGCCATTCGCCCAATGGGGTTTAGATATCATGGGCCTATTCCCGACGGCAGCAAGGCAACTGAAGTTCCTAATAGTCGGAATCGACTATTTTACTAAATGGGTAGAAGCTGAAGCCTTGGCCACTATCACCGAGAAGAACGTACGTAGTTTTGTCTGGAAGAACATCATTTGCAGGTTTGGGATTCCAAGGGTCCTGATCTCGGACAACGGTAAACAGTTCGACAATAACGCCTTCCGAGATTTCTGTTCACAGCTAGGGATCAAAAACCATTACTCTTCCCCTGCCCATCCCCAAGCCAACGGACAAGTCGAAGTCACGAACCGATCCTTGCTTCGGATAATCAAAACTCGGCTCGAGGGGGCAAAAGGCATATGGCCGGAGGAACTACCCAGCGTACTGTGGGCATATAGGACAACCGTCAGGACCCCCACAGGAGAAACTCCATTCCGGCTAACATACGGGAGCGAAGCTGTTATACCAGCAGAGGTCGGGCTCACAAGCTACAGAGTAGGCAGTCACGACGAAGGAAGGAATGACGACGCCAGGCGCCTAGAGCTCGACCTAATCGAAGAAGTTAGGGCGACAGCTGAACAGAGACTCGCGCGATACCAGGACCTCATGGCAAAGCACTACAATTCCCGAGTCAAGCACAGGGACTTCGAAATTGGAGACCTCGTCTTAAGGAAAGTAATGGGCACCTCCAAAGACCCTACACAAGGGAAACTCAGCCCGAACTGGGAAGGGCCCTATAAAATAGCATCATGGTTAAGGAAGGGAACCTACCACTTGGAGACCTTGGACGGACTAAAACTACGCCATCCATGGAACGCCGAGCACCTCAGAAAGTACTATCAGTAGAGAACAAAGAACGCCACTCCTCATCTCTAGTCTACTTCTTTCAGTCATTTATTTTAGTCATTTATTCTGGCTCATAACAATACATTTAAAGCCCAAAGGGCTAAAGTTTATTCATTTTTGAACAATTTTATACTTATGTATGCTTTCAACACAATAAGAGGAGTTTATTCAGAAACGACTTGTGCATTTGTTAAGTAGACGACCCCAAGTCCACAAAGTGGACGACCCTAAGTCCACAAAGTGGACGACCCTAAAGTCTATAAAATGGACGACCCCAAGTCCACAAAGTAGATGACCCCAAGTCCATGAAGTGGATGACCCTAAAGTCTACAAAATGGACGACCCCAAGTCCACAGTGGATGACCCCAAGTCCACAAGGTGGACGACCCTAAAATCTACAAAATGGACGATCCCAAGTCCGCAAAGAGGACGACCTCAAGCCTATAAAGTGGACAAACTTAAGACCACAAGGTGGACGACATTGACGACCTTAAAATTCGCAAAACCACGAAGGGGTCAAGCTCAAAGTCCACCAGCTGGACAACTCCACAAAGTATAAGGAACTAATGCAAAGATTACCAAACAAACGACCTCATCTACAATTAAAATATAAAGCTATTACAAAATACAAACCAACATCATGAAAGCATCAAAGGAAAAGCAAACATTACTAAGGGACTGTATATTAAATACAATAAAGTCCACAAGATGGACCATCTCAAGTTCACGAGGTGAACGACGCTAATGTGGACGACCCTAGAAGTGGACGACCCAAAATCCTCAAAAGGGACGAACGTAGTCCACAAAGCTGACGGATCTACAACAAAGTCCGCAAAGTGGACGGTCTTACCACATAAGCCTATTAAACAATAAAAGTGACGAACCAGGTGCCAAGTACTGCCCACAAAGTGGACGGGCCAATTACTGTCTACAGAACGAACGACCTCATCATAGTTGACGAACCTATACCTCACGAGGGCGACGCCCTTATAAAAATCAAGGCTGACGGTATAAAAGATTAAACAACACAATTGAGAGCAATAAGAATTAAATACTACGAAGTCAAATTGTCTTTACAAAGGCCCAAAAAATGGGCGTCAGACATTAAGTTCACTACAACTCAAGAAGAAAAGCATTTTAGCATAAAGGGTTCGTTACAAAGTTGAAGGAGCGACTGACGGAGACGAGACAATAACTGGGGTGGAAGGATCCTCGGCGTTTGACTTTTCTGCTTCACGACCGGCTGACGGAGCCAAGGTGACGGACCTCTCCAAGGCTGGTTGACCAAGGACGAAGCTCCCATCCCTCGAATCTGCCCTAAGCTCATTAGTCTCGTCATTCTCTGCGGAAATGGAGCCACCTGCCAGAGTTGACGGTAGGGGCTCATCCATGCTTATCTTGGACAGGTCCAGATCGGGGTAAACAGACTTCACCTATTTCAAGTAGTCCTCAAATCCGTCAGCGTAGTAGACGGCGCAGGAATCAATAAAAGCCTGGGAGTCCTTGAACTCTGTCACGGCGTCAGCCCTAGCCATCTCCACTTGACTCAGAAGGCTCTTAAGATCCTTCTCTGCCGTCAGCTTTGCCTCGTCAGCTAAGCTCCGATGACGGATCTCCTCTTCCAGCCTGGCCGTCAGTCCCTTCACTTCTCCGGCAAGATGGACGTTGGCCTCCTTGTACTGTTGCTGTGCATCAACGGCGTTCTTGATGCGAACATGCAAACGGGAGACCACCGCTTCCCTTGCGGCACACCTGTCCTGCAGGAACTTCATCCGGACCATGGCCTGCAAAACGTAAAGATAACGTCAGTCCAGTATGAGATCGTCCATATAGTATAAAGAGAGGAAGAAAAATTATACCCGAGGAAGGTCGAAAAGCCCTGACGACCCTATCTCGTCCGTCGCCTGCTCGTCGCACAGCTCCATCTCCTCTTCCTTTAAGATAGACTCCGCCACCTCCACAACATAATCCTTGTGGGTAAGGAGGTGACGAACGGGATCAGGAGTGACGACCCCAGGCGCCGTCATCAAGCCTTTGCCTGAGCCATGAGAAGCTTTTAGGGGCGACGGCTTCTTGGTAGTTTTATCCCCAGAGGGAGGGACCACTTTCTTCCCGAACCGGTCATCCACCCCGTTAGTCTTCCTCTTGACGCCCTTCTTCCCGACGGACTTGGGAGCGGACGACGGTGTCGCCTCACCTCTAGCCCTCTCCTCCTCCTGCTTCTTCTTAGCAGCGGCAGCACGAATCCTTTGTTTTGCCGTCTCCATTTCTGTTAAGGGTAAAAAGTGAGTAAGAACAATAATAAAGAAAAGTGACGGAGGTAACTAAGAGATACTCACGTCGACGGGATAATTCGTTCAGCCTACAAGCCTCTTCTGACGGTTCCGGAGCACCGCAATATAAGTAAAGGGCGTCAAGGGTTATCAGGTCCCGACACCTCCTCTCGTCCAAGGGGATAGACATCACCTGACGGATGAAGTCCTCTTGCTTCGCGGTCACCCGTGGACGAACGTTGGCTGAAAGGAAAGAAACGGAAGTTAGAAGCCAAGTAAAAAAAAAAGCAGAGTAAAGAGGTTGACGGGGTCGACCTGAATCCCTAACATATGCCCAGGTATTGTCAAAAAAGCCGTGAGGCATTGACTCCCACTCATCCTGACGGCATACCCAACTAGTCCCTTCTACAAAGAAATATCTTCCTTTCCATTTTCTGTTTGAATCGGGCATGTCTGACACCAATTTCAACTCCTTCGTACTTACTGAAAAATGATAAAACCCTTTGGACGAGGAAATGTGTTGGGGACGGTAGCACCAAAAGAACTTATCCAGAGTTAACTGACGGTGCCCACCGCTAAGACGACCCCACAAAATCTCGGCACCAATAAACGTCCGCCATGCGTTGGGAGCAATTTGGCTGACAAAGATGCCCAAAAAATTTGCTAACTGACGGTGCAACGACGTCAGTGGTAATCTCAATCCCGCGGCAAACATAGCATCATACATGCCCACGTCTGCTGTTCGGCCTGAATAACACCGTTCACCCTCCTCGGGGAGACGGATTGGGATGTCGTCTGGAATCTGGTAGCGGGCCCGTAATGTGTTGAAAACATTTTCTGACATCGTCGGCAAGAAGCCGTTGACAGACCATTCCAGGGGGAGGATGAAAGGACGGTCATCGCCAGGAGCTACAAAGGTGCTCTCTAAAGTTTCCTCGTCACCATCATCCTCACTCCCGTCACCAGTTCTCTCTTTCTCCCCACTATCCCCATCCTCATTTTCTCTACCACTTCCTTCCACCTCTTCAGAAGAATGGGCCGATGTGTCCCTTTCTGACGACCAGGACAAGCCCTCCTCGGGCTCACGACCTGACGGGAAGACCTCGTCGTAACCCGCTCTCTCGCGGACTGACGACTGATCACTCGACATCTGACTACCTACACACGACGGTTTTTGTTCTAAGAACCTAGGCCGACGACCTCACTAAAGGTATAAGATAGAGGAATAAAAAGAATTGAAAGAAGGAAAAACTTACAAGTAAAATGTTGTCTGACGTAAGATGACGTTCCGGAAAGGTTGACGACTTCAGAGTAGACGAGGCTGGCAAGTAGACGAACAGGGGTTGTGAACGTGACACCTCAAGCTCTCAAAAAAATTACAAATGCTGGAAAGTTTGGAATGAGGGGAATAGGAGATATATATAGGGAGAAGGGGGCACGGAAGACGAAGCGATGCGCTCGTCGCAGATCGAGGCGAATCAGTTTGAGTCACGTGTACCAGCATTTAATAGAAGCCACCAACAAACATCATGAGTACACTCCATAACTCGTCAGGCGAAGGCTGACGAGATTATGGAATAGGGGGCAGCTGATAAGGTTATTTTGGTAAGTCCAAAGCTGAGGAACCAAGAGTTGACGACCCTGGGGCTGACGACCTTAGGGGCTGTGGAGTCTGAAGCTAACGACCTTAGAGACTGTAGAGTCTGAAGCTGACGACCTTCACTAACAAACCAACGACTCCATGCATACCGCTAAGCTAACGATATAGGGCTGACGAGGTTAGACATAGTCCCATCCACGACCTTGCTTGACTAACACACATTTAGGCATGATTCTTGAACAACACGCCTAATTAAGGAGACTCCTAGGAAGACAAGGATTCTAAGAGATGCGTAAAATCCAAGTATTATTGTCCTAAAAGGAAAAGAACTCCTTGACCAAGGCATGGATTTCGGCCCAACACTGCTATAAATACCCCAAGACCCTCTCAAGGCGAGGTACGTGCAATTAACCCAACTCTAGCACCCTAGTGTTGAAGAGAAAGGTTTCTAACTTGACCTTCGGAGGGTCTTTGGCCGACACCACACCGGTGCCCTTTCTTAGGTCTTCACTCTTTTTGTTGTGTAGGTATGTCATCAGGAGCACGTGCGGACTGTGTAGCTTACTGAAGATTTTGAGCATCATCAGATACCTACCCTCACCTATGCGCATCCCAATGCCACTGTCACTGACCACCACCTTGGATTCAAAGATGCTGTGGATGTTGCTCTTTCTGCATTGTCCAACCAACTTCGTCTGTTGGGCTCCTCCTAGCCTACCTAACTACCTCTCTTTCTTTTTCTTTTTTTTTTTTTTTTTTTTTTTTTTTTTTTTTTTTTTTGCTTACTACCTAGCTACTTCTCTTATTAACAATTTCTTCTTCTTCTAAATTATTCTTACCCAATTATCAAAACAATGGTTACATGTATTCCTATCTAAATAAAATCTTAATGAATGAGTTTACTATTATTTTACTGACTCACACCATCTTTAATTTTTTTTTCTTTTTCTTTTTCTTTTCATAGTACTTATAAATTTGAACCGTCTCAGACATTCGGATCAGCTCATGATAAAATTCTTGACTATTCTAAGATAAAATCCTACATTTTTCTATTTTACATATTTCACTTTTCAAAACATCTCACATTAAATTATTTATTTTACACAATATTTTATTAAAATTTTAATTTTTCTTCAGTTTTTTGTTTGTTTATTTGTCTTTTATCCTAACAACTATCACCCACTTTCTTTTTCTTTTTTATTTTTTATTTTTTGGATCAATAGGAAGTAGTAGCTAAAAGCCTTAAAGAGTACAAGCCATTAGCATCAGAGTTCACAATTACATCAAGATCAGGTGTAGGGGGAACATCTAGAACAACAAAATCAGAAGTTAAGGAACAAGCTCCTTTAGCAAGGCAGCCCGCTCCTCTGTTGGTCTCCCTAAACACATGCCTGACTGTGGTTTGATGAAATTGCCCAAGTGCCTGTAGTCATTGAGAAGGGATGTATATGAGTTGTTAGGGGTTTTCCTTGAGAGAACAAGGTCCACAATCACCCTAGCATCCAATTCCACTACCAAATGTGTAATTCCAAGCTATAAGGCAAGCGTGAGACCATCCCTAAGAGCCCAAAATTCAGCCATGATGTTTGTACTAATACCAATACTTCTCATAAATCCCGTCACCCATCTACCATATGAATCACATATGAGTCCTCCACCCCCCCCCCCCTGCCTTTCCCGAGATACCAAGTGAAGCACCATCAGAGTTGAGTTTAAACCAAACCTCTTGTGGCTTGCGCCAGCAAACCAGAATGACAGTGTGTCTTTTGAAGGCCTGACTTTTTCCCACACAATGAAAGTATTTAGTGGCAGCTTTCATACATAGGGGATGGAGGTTAACATTGATTGGTGAGTTTTGGAAGACCATGTTGTTCCTATGTTTCCAAAGGTTCCACACAGCCAAGGGAAAGACAATAGACCAGGGAATACCATTTTTTTGGCTCAGTTTGCTGTCTAGGCAGTTTGTGTTCAGCCAATCTACCAAGCTCAAGTGCATGAAGCTGGGCATGCTTTGGAGGGTTTGAAATTTTTGCCAAAAATTAATTGCAATTGGACAGTCCCTTAGAGTGTGTAAGATAGTTTCCTCATGGTTTCTGCACAAGGGGCAGCAAGGATCATGAATAATACCCCTTGATTCAAGGATTTTCTTAATTGGGAGGTTATTATGTCAACATAACCAAAGGAAGTGTTTTATCTTTGGCAGCGTATCTATTTTCCAAATCCAGTTGCCATGGAAGGTTTGGACATCAGTTGTCTCAGATCTAGCCAACTTATAAGTAGATGCCAAATGGAAATCCCCATCTTGAGACCCGTTCTAAATCAGATTATCTAGTTTCTCCCCATAGATTTGTAAGGGAACTACTCTGATCATGTGTTTAACATCTAAGGGCAGCTCAAAAGATAACTTTCCCCCACTTTCTTTCTTCATCATTAGAATACGTAAAGAAAGAATTAAAAATGAAATGTAAAATAAAAATAAATAGAGTTAGTTTAAATTTACACAGTTACAATATTAATTAGGCGAAAATACAATTTTGGTTCCTACATTTTGAGCCGATTTTTAATTGCGTCCCAAAATTGATTTTTCTCCTGATTTAGTTTTTGATTTCAGATAATTGTTTTTATTTTAGTCCATGAGGTCAACCTAGTAACAGAATAATCTGAGGTGGCAAACGGAGTGCATAGATGGCATATTAGATGTTGATATAGCTATTAAAATAACATTAATAAATATCACGTTAGCATCCATGTCAACATTTTAATAAATAAAAAAAGCCACCTTAAAAAATTAAAAAACAAATTATGAAATAAAATTTTGAAAAACACCTTAAATCTTTTTTTTTTTTTGGCTATCCATTATCTTTTCAGAAGAGCAGTGTTCTTCTTCTTCCCCAGAACATGAACTTCATGCTTCATGTTATCCAAGAAATCAAACCCATAAACATCTAGTAAATCAAACCCAATAAATCCAAGTATTCAAACCCACAAACCTCTAGTAAATCAAACCCAATAAATCAAAGAAATAAACATACAAATCCACATAAAAATAAAAAATAAAAAAAAAAAACCACAAACACGAAACTAAACTCATCGAGACCCAAATTTATAAACACGAACCAAGACCCACAGCCACACCAATCTCCACAACCACATCGATCTCCATGGCCACACCAATCTCCAACTCCCCTACTGACCACCCACCCCCACGAAAACCCAAAAAAAACCCCACCTCCAACCAAACCTGTAAACCCAAATCCAAGACCCACACCAATCTCCAAAGCCACACCGATCTCCATGCCCACAACCCACCCCCATTGAAATCCAAGAAAACCCAGCCATCTCCAACCAAAGCTAGCCATCTCCATCTCCAACCAAACCCACAATCCAAGACCCTTGGCCACACTGATCTCTACCTCAACCACCAATCTCCACCTCCATTACCGACCACACACCCCCATGGAAAACTAGAAAATCCAGAGATTAGAGAGTCGGGTTTAGAGAGAGAGAGAAAAAAAGTCAGAGATTAAGAGGGAGAGGGGGATTGAAAGCTTGAACAAAGAAAGAAGAAGAAGAAGGATACAAACATAAATACGCACCGAGAGAGAGAGAGAGAGAGAGAGAGAGAGAGAGAGAGAGAGAGAGAGAGAGAGAGAGAGAGAGAGAGGATCTGAACAAAAAAAAAGAGAGAGAAGGAAACACACGCGAAAAGAAAAAGAAAAGAAGAAAGATACAAACCCAAAAACCCTCACCCAAAAAGATTTTTTTATTAAGTTATTTTTGCTTTGATTTTTCTTTTTTGGTTCATCTTAAAAGAAAGAAGAAAATGAAATAGATACAAACACAAACACAAACACGCCAACCTAGAATGAGAAGGGATGTTAATTTAATGTTAATTTGTTTCTTAAACAAGTTCAAAAAAAAAAATTGAAATAGTTGTTATAAATTGTTTTCTCAATCTTTAAAATTGATTTTTTTTTTGAATTTTTTCAGTTAAATTTTTTTTTATTAATTAAAATGCTGACTTGTCATTTTTGAAAGCAAAATAAACTTTTTTAATATTATTTTATTTGCCACATCAACACCTAACATGCCACTATACACTTCATTTGCCAACTCATATTTTTCTATTATTAGGTTAACGACAGGGACCAATAGAAACGATTTTCTAAAATTAGAGACTGACTTAAGAGCGAAATCAATTTAAAAACCAAATCGAGAATTGGCGCAAAATATAGGGACCAAAAGTGTATTTTCACCTACTAACTATGTCTTTTTATACAATTTTACCTCTTCTAATAAAGTAATATAAGTATAGAGTTTAGAAAGAAAGCAAAATGTTGGAATTGCACTTTTTTTTTCTCTGTTTTTTGGTTAAACTTTGTGAATTCCAAGAGGTAGCTGTGACCTCTAGGTTTATAACTTTGTGTATTGGTGCATCAATAAACGGGACAAACAATAATGAATATGGAAAGACAAGAAGGTATGTGGAACTTCATATTGGGTAAGAGTTGCATTTTTAAAGTAGGACCCTCGGCCAGATGATAATAGTCACCAATTATTTAAATTAATAAATACTGAACTCTTCTTCTCAAAAATAAAAATAAAAACTAAAATCTCATCCACTCATTTTAAAATAAATAGATAAAATTTTAAAAATTTTAAGATGAAGTTATCCTAAAAAATCTAGAGCTACACATCTACAAGAAGTGGAAATAAAATATAAAAGTAGTGTACATTTGGCAAAAATTATTATTTTATACTATTTCAACTTTTACCTTTATTTACGGTAGTTTTAGCAAAATAAATAGATTTCAAATAGACTCAAATGGATGCTATATATATGTGTGTGTGTGTGTGTGTGTATGTATAACATCCATTCGACTCTGTTTGAGACGGAGGAAAAAAAAAATATTTTTTGTAGGAAAAAGGCATATAACTGAAGAATACAAACAAGAGCTGACTAAGACAAAATCAATGTCTAGCCATATTCTTAATTGTAAGTTGTGACTGATATTTATATGTATATACTTTCTTTCTTTTTTAAGGAATGCTCCATGGGCCTCAAAGGTACATGCCCCCCCGCCGGGGGGGGGGGGGGGGGGGGTGTCATTTTTTAATATTTGTACGTACCACAATAAAAATAAATTATATATATCACAAGTCACAATACATGTAGGTGGATGGATACATCTATCTTTCATAAGGGGTAAAAAATGATAGATGTATTTATATGCACGACCAGCTATAACTCATACATCACTGGCAACTTAAGTATTAGTAGTGAATTATGCTCCTAACAGCAACTTAAAACTCTTTCACTTACGCTCCGTTTGTTTTGATGGAAAACTTTTTGTAAAGATAGTTTTCTATGTTTTTTAGTATTTAGTAGCATAAAAAAAAGATGAATCAAAAGAAAACTATCTTTAGTCAACATAAAAGTATGACTTATTTTTAGAGAGTATTTTCTATTAAATTCTTTTGAAAAATAATTTTATCTCATAGTAAGCTAAATAAGAAAAGTTAAGATGTTGTTTTTCTATTCATTTAAAGTTGCTACCAAACATTAGAAAATGTGATAGTTTTATAGAAAATATTTCTTGGAAAATGACTCGTTTTCTAGAAAATGTCATTGCTGAAACAATCAGAGCATTAATAATTATTCAGCATCAGCAACTCTGTGATGAGTCAACTTGGCTCCACAACTGCTCCGCATAAGCCTTCTCATCTTCCTTCTCCTCTACAGCATAACTAGTTTTCTCAATTGCTTCCTCCTCCTCCTCTTCATCCAAGATCTCTTCCACCATTTCTTCTGTAGCAATTATTTCTGCAAAATTTTCTCTCTCTTGCTTAGTAAGTTCAGCTAACGCCTCCCTCATAGCCTGCATTGTTGCTGGCCTATCTTTGAAACCATATTTTGGAGCAGGCACAACATAAGGCAAAACAACATCATCCAAGTTTGTACAGTTTTCGCCAGTGTCACCCTTCGTCTCTGTTGGGGGAAAGATGAATATGATCCCAAGTTCATAGTTGCATATGTGAAGCCTCAAACCCAAAGAAGAGTTGACCTTCTCAAGTCTATTGGCTTGACTACCTGAATTGGAAATTGGTCGTCCCCAAGCAGCTGCACTGAAATTATGTGACCCACAGTAAACCCAACCAGAGGAAGGTGCATCCATCTTAGACTGGAAGCGTCTCCGTGCCACCTGCTTACACATTAGCATTTACTTTTTATATAAACCAATGTCTACAAGCATTAGATGATGTCAACAAAGGTGACCACAAATTTGAGGATCGAACCAATACTTGAACATAAGATAAAATGCAAACTTAAAGTTAAAGATGCAACTCAAAGAGGTGCATTCTTACTGTACTTCATGTAATTGCACTGACAGCAGTGTATGATATGCATATGCTTTGTTATTCTTCCTTTACACACTGATTAAAACATTAAGCAGAAACTGAATCCTTTCTGCACCTGATTTGATGTTGTAAATTTAAAATGTAGATAAAATAAAGAAGAAAGGACAACATGATGAGACCAAAATTGAAAAAGAAGAAATCACGGCCACAGATGAAGAATTAGGGATTACTTCAGAATGAAGTATATAAAGAAATATTATTTTACCCAAAAAAAAAGATGACAGCTCATGGGGTTGGAGGAAAAAAAACTCCATTAGAGGGAAGAAGGCTGCTTTTGAAGCTTCAAGTAGGGGATGGTGAACATATTTTCAAGTGGCATAACCACTTGCATCCAAATAGCATTGCTAGAAAACTAAAGTTATAGAATCATATATGACTCGATAAGTAATTCCTCCACAAAATTCAGGTTTTATCTCTAATGGGCACTAGAATCGGTGTAATGCAAGATCGGATGAATTAATTAGTATTCAAGTATGGCAGTGACGCAGTGTTGTAAAAGTGTAGGCCATAGTTAAGTGCGAATGCATCCTGGAGCCTAGGGGCGAATTGCAAGCACACGCCTAATTGAAATAAGTCGTACATTTTTTGAAATATAATGTAGTAAATTTGAAATCAATTATTAATGAAATATGACAATCAGGTAATCAACTAATCATATAAAACTGAAATATGGCATTTTAAAGAAGAAGGGACAACATGATGAAGATAGAAAGTGACAGTGAAGAAATCAGTGCCAAGAAGCAGCATTGGGGAATACTTCAGAATGAAGTATATAGTAGCAAATATATGTGTGTGTGTGTGTGTGTGTTGGGTTCAAGCTAAATTTGGTGTAACTTTAAGTAAAGTTACACTTACATCACTCAATATTTTTTAATTGGATACATGTGTGTGTGTGGATTTTCTTTTCTTTTTTTCTTTTTGAAGGGATAACAGGTCATGGGGTTGTAGGAAGATACTCCATTTGAGGAAGGACGTGAGGCCACTTTTGAAGCATCAAGTTGGGGATGGTGAACATATTTTCATGTGGCATGACTATTGGCATCTAGATGGGAAATTGCTGGAATATGGCCATAGAATCAAATATGACCCCAGCAAGTAATTCCTCTGCAAAATTTTCAAGTTCTATCCTTGAATGGGCACTGGAATTGGCCTACCACTAGATCAGAGGAAGTACTTAGTGTTCAAAAAAGGTTGACATTCCTTTGGGGGGTATGGCAGTGTTGGTAAAAGCGTGGGCCACACTTAAGCACAAATGCATCTTGGAGCCAAGGAGGAAAGTGCAAATGCAGACCTAATTGAAGTAAAGTGCAAATAAAAAAAATTTTAAAAATTTAAAAATTTAGTAAATTTGATGCAATTATTACTGGACAATACGACAATCAAGTAATTATTTCTTCAATTAGGAGAAGCATAGAGAATAGTAAGCAACAGAATAATAGGAGTTCTCTTATCCCATTGGGAAGGATCAGCTAATCCAACAAAATTGAAAGATAGCATTTTATATAATTCTATTGTGATTAACAAAATATACACAACCATGATATTTGATAGATAAGATATAAATATTTGTTTTTTTCATGAGTAAATTTCTTATTTAATGAACAGGGAGATTTTTAAAAAAGTGGGTTTCAAGAGAAATTAGGAAGATAAAGGAAAAAAATATGGGGTGGTTTGGATTTCGGGGTTAACTACAAAGACTAAGAAAAATTTTGAAGAACGAAAAGAAACTAGCCACTGGTTGGAGAGAGAGAGAGAGAGAGAGAGAGAGAGAGAGAGAGAGAGAGAGAGAGACGTTGTAAAGGGAAAAGAGAAACCTTGTCATTGGATTGGGAGTTTTCCATGTGGTGCTGTGTGGTGGTGGAACAGGTTAGGGGTGATCTTTATGTATATAATATCATACACAAAATTGATGAGTGTACAAGAAATCAAGAGTATATTTTAATACCCGTAAGATCTTGTGGTTACATTTAATAACTGATTTTTTTTTTTTTTAAGACGTACTTAGTGAACAGAGCTCCTACTTTTGCGAGGTTTGAGAGAGGTAATGGTTGACAGTTTTACCCCCAATTTAGTTTGGAGAGGCTGATTCCTGTTATCAAAACTGCGACTTGTCACTTTTGGTTAAAGGCACTAACTATCGCAACAAGCCCCGATCTCTAATAACTGATTTTTTTTTTTAATATAAAAAAAGAAAGAAAAAAAATGTGTGCTACACGGTTGTTGAAAAACTCCAAAAAGTGCACTTATGCAAATGCATTTTGCTTTAGAAGCAAAGGGTGTTAAAGGCCTATTGCTTTGTGCTTTTACCAACATAAGGGCAAAAACAAAGTAGAGTGGCTGTTTGCTGCAAACAAGTACAACTGCAAACCTCTAAACCCCAGAAAAACTGTGAATCCATGCATATAATTCTTTAAAAACAAAATATTAGGGGTAGTAGTTGAAAAGGAAGGCCAGCATCTGGCTTACCAGACCGACCCAAATAAAATAAGTGAGCCTGCTGGAACGAAACACGCGACTAAGGATTCTAAAACTGACCCAAAATTGTAAGGACTAACCATTTTGTTGGGTAACTTGGTGTTTGAGCATATATTGGGGATGTTGTCTTGTTCCAATAGTCATATAAAACAAGCTCGTTGATAGCAATGAAGGCGGAAGAGAATGAGGGAATGACACATGAGGTTGAGTCAACTACTGACAAGCAGGCTAACGAAATCTTGATGAAGGAGAGTCAAGGGGATAAAGCTTAGTAGTGAGGGAGACCCAAAGAGTATCAGGCAGTCCACTCGGTGGATCAATCCCTTCTCCGAACCACGAAATTGACTTAGGCCTTGGGTCAACCAAGACCCCAATTAACTCCAAGGTGGTTCTGGGTTTGCAATCGAACCTAGAGTACTGCTTGGTGATGAAAGCTTCAATCACAATTACTGAGCCCCTCAATAATCACACCATTGTCTGGTTGCGAAGTTGGGGAGATCAACTTATTGAAATGGTTTCTGGGGAGTGCATTTGACGATTTAGCAGGAAAGGATGACATCAGCCCATTGTGCTGTGAATAGTGTTTTTTAGAACTGGGGACGTGCATTATAAAATTGTCTTTATGAAGCTGCAAATTCTTATATGGAACTTTCAAGGGTTGAACAACCGCAACAAGAGAGCAGTGGTGAAGAATGTGATTAAGGAGTAGAAATGTAATTTAGTTTGCTTACAACAGAAAAAGATTCATAAAATGGAGCATTTTCTTGTTAGAACTTAAAAGCCTTTGGATAACCCTTTTATAGACTAGGTGGTGGGTACAAGCTTTGCATACAGCAAGGGAACATACTGCTAATGTGGGATAGAAGGGTGTTGGACAAAATTGATGCTTCAGTGGGCATGTTCTTTGTATCTTATTGTAGAATGTGGAAGATGGCTTCAAGTAGGCTTATACCAGGGTGTACTTCCCAAATGAGGATAATCTCAGAAATGGTTGTTCAACTGTTCAACATCAGAGGCACCAGAATTGGGATCAGTCGATTGTTCTATAGGCTTTCTACCATGCCCTCAACCAGCCATTTTCACAGAAATCACACCTTAGTCAATCCCTACTTTGGATGTTCTTTTCACGTACTTCTATTTTCGTATTTCTGTTCAAACTCTTCCCGATCATTTTTAATTTGCAACCCCACAGTGTTTTCCCACTAAGAACAACTTGACCCAGCCCATCTGAAATAAAGAACTCAAATTGAAACCCATTAACATAAACAACCTAGCCACTCCAAGACCCCAACCCCACTGCCAGATCCTAGTTCCATGCTCAAATCACCAACCCTTTGCAACCACGAAGACAGAGTAGTCCTGTTGCCGCCGACCCAGATCGTCAAATTTTGCCCTTTCTCGCGACAGCAATCCTTCTCCATCAGTTCCTGCTTGCCACCGTGACTACCACTATACACACTCGCAAGCCCCAGTTGCAGCGACCCACCACCGTGACTACCACTATACACACTCGCAAGCCCCAGTTGCAGCGACTCACCATGAGCACCTTCCATCCCTGCCTTGCGCCGCCATGACCTTCACTTGCTCACTATCGTACCGCCGCAAGTACCCCATTGACCCGATCTCAAAGGTAACCCAGTACAGCCCCCTCTGCGTTATCCACTTTCTTTAGCCCAAAAAAAAATATATATATATTCTAACCAACCCATTTTAAAAACAAACCTTGCCCGACCCATTTCTTAACAAGCCCCCAACCCACATTTTACAACACCAATTTTCTTTGTAAAAAAATACAAGACCCAGTCCACAAAATCCAAACATGTCAACCAGCCCAGTCCCAATCCAAACATGTCAACCAGCCCAGTCCCAGGAAATATTTGAGAGAATAGTCTTAGAAGTCTATTCCAACGATCTGTCCAGAGTACATCACAGCAACCCAGGTTCTTGTTCCAACTGCCAACTATTTGTTGAAGCACTATTTTAGAGAATCATGATAATATTAGAAACATCTTATTTTGAAGGTTGTAAAACTAATTCATGGGATTTTGTCAACTAGATGAATGGGATGGAGCACTTCTTTGAGCAAACAAATTTTGCAGGTAACAAAAAGGTTAGGCATGCAAAGTTAAAGTTAAAAGGTGGAGCACAAAGGTTTTGGGAGAATCTTGAATATTTTCGCTATCTACAGTATGAACCTACCATTAGTGTGTGGGAAGATATGAAAAAAAATATTTGTGGTGAGTATTTGTCACCATACTTTCGGCTAAGCATCTACCATAATCTCAGTGCTGTACTTTTCAAGTTGAAGCAAATACGATGAATCTTCATCCCATTTCATGTCCTCAGTGCCCTTTTGAACAATCTATCAAGGAATTATCTTTCAAGGAATTAAAGGAATTATCTGTAAAGCTCATGAAAGATGTTCAAGACAGGATTACTCAGATGAAGCAAATGAAGACTCAAACCTATTCAATTAGGAAACCAAGTATAATTGATCACAATGAACTTATTGTTGCCCCCATAGAAGACAACATTGATGATGATATCTTGGTCGTGGAGAATCCTCAAGCAACACCAAAGCCTAATGTTGACACAAACGCACATGCCTCGACAAGAGTTGCTTTAACATGCGTGCAAGGAAATGAATCTATTGAAGAGTAGCAAGATGATGAAATGGTTTCTATAGTGAGTATTATGTTAGTGGGTGCACATGACGTGATATTGGAACCTAATGAATCTGCTTTTGATCAGCCTTCCATGGTGCATGAAGACAAACAGTTTGCTAAAGTGGAGAAAGTGGATAACATAGTGCTTCCAATGGTTCAAGATAAGATTATGTTGATTTCATACATTGATTTTGTTATTCCAAAAGAGTTTGACACAATGGAATTCAAGGTTTTTCTATTCTCTATGCTCTCTAAGGTGATTCCAGACTGGAAGCAAGTGTTACTTGTCAGCGTCCTAATCTTTCAATGCTTTAGAGCTCAAGGTTGAGTTTTCTCCAACCAGAGGAGAATGATGCGAGAGATGCAAAAAAATTATTATTTAATATTATTTATGTTTGCAAGTCATTTGTATTTTTGATGTTTTAGTCCTAGTAGTTTATTAGGCTATTACGATTTTAATTTGGAAGCAAACTTATTTTTGTAATAAGGCAATTAGGTTTTCCTAGCCAATTAGAACTAGGGTTAAGCAATCTTTTGTAAGCAACCTATTGTACTCCTTGAGAGAATAGTTGATATTTTGATGAATGAAAAAAAATGGTCGTTTGGTCTTTCTTTAATCTGGTGCTAACTCCAAGTCCACCCTAGGTGCTGACTCCTTGTGGTTTTTCCACTTAATGCTGACTCCAAGCAAGGCCTAGGTGCTGACTTCTAGGTCATATCTTTTATTTTATTGTTGTTTTAGTTTTGTTCTGATTGTCCTGCATCAATAATTCTCTCAAATAGATAAATTAATCAGCACAGATTGCTTTACATTAGCCAGATCTAACTTCTATAGCACTGAATTCTCTAGGACAGCTTGCATAATAACTAATCCCTAATTCCAAAAGCATGAAGCCAAAAGGTCAGATAAGCTTTCTTGACTCACATTAAGATTTAAGACTTACTAGTAACTCTGCAAAAATACTTCCCAAAACAGGATAGATAGTAATTCTGCAAAAATACTTAAGACATCCTTCTTAATCATATAAAGCTGGCTGCATCACAGCTTGAATCTGATCTGGTTTGTGCTTTAATGAAACTTTTTTTATATTATATAAAAAAGAATAGGGTTGGGTTCAAGTTACACCTGGTGTAACTTTAAGCAATGTTACACCACCCAATAACTTGTTATTGAATTAATATTTTGAAAATCCAACCGTTAAATTACATGTTCTATATGTTCTTAACATGCATGCAAATTTTCATATTAATCGGACGTTATTTACCATTTGATCCATAAACTCATCTTTCGTGCATTATTTTAAACTACAAAAATTTGAATTTTAACAATTAATTGATGATATGACTATTAATATTTGATTACCTTGAAATTTTGCAAGCATGAAGAATATACAACGATAATGTAATCTAATGGTGGATTTGTCAATATTCGCATCCAATTAAAAAATATTGAGTGGTGTAACATTACTTAGAATTACACCAGGTGTAACTTGAACCCAACCCAAAAGAATATATACATATGTACATATATATATATATATATATATATAATAAATAAATAAATAAAAGATGATGATGATCAGATTATAAAAATTGCAAGGAAACCAGTGCTTACAACAGAAAATGACAGGTGAACAGAACTAGATCCCAATAAGTATATGAGAGATTCAGCATAAGAATAAGCAAATGATGACTGATAATCATTAAAGAAGATGCAGTGCATATCTAGCTTCATCATTTACTTTTTGCAGAAGCAAAGTAAGTCTTAAATTCTCAGCTGTCATGGAAAAATAAGAAGGAATATGGTAAGTTGGACTTTTAAAAGGAGAGAGAGAGAGAGAGAGAGAGGAAACTCATGGTCTAGGATTAAATCATCTTACTCTTGTACAGTCACTAAAAATGAGACTTAAGAAGAGGATTCTGGGCCTATCAGTTAAAATGGCCCCTTGGGATTTGAAGAACCCCCACCCTATATAGGATTTCATACATATAACCTGAATTTTCACAGGGGGCACCCTTGCCAAAAAATTAGCTGGCTCTGCCACTGATGGCTACGATGAAAGAAAAAAGGGCATAAAGCTTTATTTTCCAGAATATTCAAAGTTAATTACACAATAATGCTAAAAGATTCTATATTACACTCCTAAAAAAAAAAAAAGCATTTTATGCCACACATTCTTCCAGCAGCTGCCTTATTCATCTCATGACTTATTTTGAGTTACCCAATCTAATTTCATATGAGTAGCCATGTCGATAAATGGTTTAGGGTTCATACAAATAATAGTTGGAGAATAAGACATCCTCTCAACCATAAACTTATTTATTGTACTAAAATAAATACAACATGACCTCTTCAAAGCATCAACCTTCATGATAATGTCACATCAAAAGATTAAAAAAAGAAAAAGGAAAACAGATACCAAATTCATAACATTTTCAATAAAACAAAAATTCAATTCATTTAAAATGAGGAAATATTCTTACCTTGACATGCATTGGATGCCCTACTCTATTGTGGGGATGAGGAACAGCATCATGAAGTATGTTTGCAGTCCTCAACCTTTGCCATGTTCTCTATTTAGAAAATTACAAATAAACAAACTTAGGATAAAATGTATGACTGATTAAAAGGAAAGACATCAGACATAGACTGCTCAAATATGTTTACAAACCTAAAATACAATGGTGGTCACAACCATCTATCGTATTCATTCCCCCTCCATCCTAGATTCGTTCACTGTTAAATTTTGAGAAGTCCCAAGATATTGTCTACTTTGAAAAGCCAATAGATACAGTTTTCATTACTTTCCTAAATTACCGCAATACCGTTTATTTTTTTTTGAAAAGTTAATACTTCATTGCTTTAAGTTTAACATAAAACGGGCAATTTTGGAAACTTATAACTTTTAATTCAAAGACAATGCATTAAATGATGCTCCTTAAAAGCATGGATTTTTTAAGGTGGACAAACAAAATAAGAAGGAAGAAGTATTTTAATAGGAGAAACTACACTATTGGTCCCTGAAGTTTGCCCTGTGTGCGCAATTGGTCCCTTAAGTTTGAAGCGAGCACAATTAGTTCCTTAAGTTTTAAAACTGAATTGTATTAGTCCTTTTATTAACTGTTGTTAACGGTGTTACTTATGTGGCTAACGGAACAATGACTTAGCGTTTTTTTAATGATGTAACATGTTTTAATTAAAAAATTAAAAAAAAAAATAGTTTCCACGTTAGATGAAATTGAAATCATATTGACCCGATTAAAAACAAATCTGATATTTGTTTAACAAAGGCACAACGGAGAGAAAGAAGGGGAGATAGATTGACAGCCACAAGAGAGAAGGGGAGGGAGTGAAGAAAAACCCAAGCCTAGCTACCGCCCGTGGAGACCAAATCCCTAGCCGCGCGACAACCATGGAATAATAAGAATTTCCCATTTCTCCATCTCACAAACCCTCCTCTCTACGACTCCAACCTCCTCCAACTCCTCAATCCAAAGCCACATCGGCAGCCATGGAAGCCGACCAAAGTAACACCACGAGCACCAGCACAAGCACAAGCAGCAGCGGCTCTTGCCCACCCATGAATCTCTTGTTCGTGGAAATGGGTGTGGGCTACGATCAACATGGGTACGTACTCCAAAATGCAAGTGCAACTGGTTTTGGGCAACTGGGTTAGAGAGAAAAATAGAGAATTTTCTTGAAGGAAGTGCTTCTTCTCTCTAAATTTGAGTTTTGAGTTCTTGTACGACAGGTTAAACTTAGGAGTTTGCTTTTTCTGTTTTCACTTTAGTTTTTTTTTTTTTTTCATTATTTTTGGAGTCCAGAAAAAGAAAGAAAGTGAAATAAAACGGGAAAGTTGCACTTGCATTTTGCATAGGGAACCAGTTTGTTCGTGGAAATGGGTGTTGGGCTACGATCAACATGGGTTTTTCTTCACTCCCTCCCCTTCTCTCTTATGGTTGTCAATCTCTCTATTCCCCTTCTATCTCTCCATCGTGCCTTTGTTAAACAAATATCAGATTTGTTTTTAATTGGATCAATATGATTTTAATTTCATCTAACGTGGAAACTTTTTTTTTTAATTTTTTAATTAAAAACATGCCACATCATTAAAAAAATGTCAAATTATTGTTCTGTTAGCCACATAAGTAACACCGTTAACAGCAGTTAGTAAAAAGACCAATACAACTCAGTTTTAAAACTTAAGAGACTAATTGTGCTCACTTCAAGCTTAAGGGACCAATTGCGCACACTGGACAAACTTCAGGAACCAATAATGTATTTCGCCATTTTAATATGCACTTAGATACTTCATTTAAAAATAAAAAATAGACTCCAAGATATAAGATGTGTTAAGCATATTTTTGTGTTCCAAAAGTTAAAAAATTCAACATTTTGAAAACTGAATCTATCCCTCAATTCAAAAGTCTCTCAATGTACATAACAACGGAAAATTATTAGATACCCCATAAGTGAAATAACGTGGTAGTCCACTCCAATAAATGCATGATTTTGAATATAAAAATATGACTTGGAATAAAGAAGTAATATGAAAAGGTCAAATCTTATATTTGGCTTGTAGTTATTGGTGAGGAATACCATGTCTACTATTTCAATTTACCTAATAATTACTCAACAACAACAACCAAGCCTTAATCCCAAAACTTTGGGGTAGACTTTAGATCCTTAACAAACTAATAACGATCGGCCACATAAGAGGACATATAAATTCACATTAAATTTATGTAACAATAAAAGTGATAAACAAATGTAATAGATAAAAAGAGACCCCCTAATTAAGTTTATCCTCTTCTTTTTTGCAATTTTAAGAAACTCAGAGAAAATATTACATTACGGTATTCTTTCTTACAAATTGGTAAAGATAATCAAATTATAAATGTAAATTATATGTTAGAACACAAGCTGTATGGTCGGTCTTATGAGAAATATGGAAAATTCCACGTACAAACTTATATGTAACATACTAATGTAACAGATGCGAGATACAATTAATAACGATGGATATTCCAATCAAATGAACAGTTGATTATACTAATCATCATGGATTAGACAATATGGAAATTAGTTTGTAGGTGCATAAACAAAAAGGAGGAGAATCTTCTGCAATTTTAATATAGGCTTTTTCAGGTATATGGGAGTATTAAGCTTGAGATATAAAGATAACTATGATATCCCTTTCCCTCTCTTTTCCTAGGATCCCATCCAACTAGTAGCTGCCAATGCCTTTAAATGCAGCCATAAGACCAGCTTATTGACCAACCAGGACTCAACCCCAACATAGCCCATTTAATATTCTTTTTTTTTTGGGTAAGTTATACATGCATCTTGTGGGCCTTGAACCCATAACTCACCCGTTTAATACTCAACTTATAAACAGGATAGTGAAAAGAAAAGCAGATAAATAATCTATATTGAGAGCTGTCATACCTCTGAGAAGCAAAGAATGCGTTTTGAAGGCAAGATTCCATTACATGCATTTTTCACCCGTTCAATTGTGGGAAAAATGATCCTGATGGATGGACATTTTGATTCTTGACTAGCACTCCAGCAGCCCCACTATCAAGAGGACAAGTGAACAGCTAAAATCAATGTATCTTCAAATTGTCAAGCATGTCTATAGAAAATCAAAAAAGTTAATAAGTCACCTCTGGATCGGACTCTTCAGACTCAAAGGATTGCAATGATCTCTTTCCAGAAGCTGCTGAGAATGCAGCTAGAAATTGTGAATTCATTGATGACCCAATGGAGGATGCACCTTAAAAAAAGAAGAAGAAAATGTTAGAAAGGAAATATTTTTCAAAACTTAGGCATAAAAATTAAAATTGTGCAAAATACACTTACCATAGATAAAATCAGACTCTAATGATTCTGGCCATCTATATTGACCTAAGACCTATTAAAAACGAAGCAAATTAGAAGATATATAACAGGTCTTCTGAAAATAATGTAACAGAATAGAGGTTCACCAAACCGAACTGATTGATGAAACCAACTTATTAATCAAGCAAATTCTTTGAGTTGTTTTAATTATTTAGGACACCAAATCTAAAAACTCTATTAAATTACCGATTGTCCCAAAAGCTTAAGCTATTAAGAAATGGTGAATTTAATCACTTAACCACAAGTCTAACAAACTCCATTGCCTGAAACAATAGATTTACAAATTTAAAGATACTTGCCACCATTTTGAAGTCTCAAACCAACCCTTCAATTTATTTCAAAGCCTCACTAGAAAATTTAAACAAGTTCTGTGTCAACTATTAAAAGGGTTAAGTCATCACATTTGTTGCAGCGGTTGTGCAAGACACAATAACCATTAGCAAAGGAGCATTGGGAGAAGAGGGAATGAGAAGATCCACGGCCCTCCTAAGATTTCTAAGCCCCCCATTGTTCTTCATTCCAAAAAACCTCATCTAGAATTTACCATTACCTCCTGCAGTCGCCATAGGCCTGAACACCTTCGAACTGAAGCAATGAGAGAGCATAATGCAATCACATGTTCAGGTTGCATCGTTCTTGATATATCTTGAAAATGAGGCCCCTGCACAAGTCAACACCTTGTCTTTTGTAGATACTTCAAAAACAGAAAATGCCACCATTTATATAAAGCTGCAAATCGCATATCAAATAACATGTCCAATAAATAGCAGAAATAGCATGCCTGAGACACGTGCAGTATCAATTGTACTGTCACACTGTTTCTGCCTAAAGCAGCTGCAAGGGCTTCTTTAGGACAAACATATCCAGAGAATCTGAAGAATCCAATATCCCACAGTGGAGAAACCCACTTTGCAACATTTCTAGGCAGAAAGCCAAGCTGAACGCAATCTAGTGCAAGAAACAAAGAAATTGGTTAGCCAACAACATGAATAATTATAATTTTAAACACACATTGAAGAAAGATAAAGATAACAGTAATGACAAATATACTAACAACAAAAACTATCCTGAGCTAGGATAAGATCATCCATGGCTCCACTTCCACATAATCACTAGAATTAGATAAATTTTAAATAAAATTACATTTACCACAAAAAAGAAAATGCTTTATTGCACATCAAAGGGGGAGCCCAATTATTCAGGCAACTGCTTCTGATGCTGAAGACACAAGAAGACTTTTATTTAAGGGCAATTAACAACTTACCCATCTATGGTTTGGCCGAAATTTAAGTTATCTACTCGTAGTTTGAAATTTAGCACTTTGCCTACCTGAGGTCTACTCCATTAGGGCTTTGTAACCCACTTCTAGACTTTCTCCATTAAAAACATAACAAAACCAACGAAAACAAGATCAAAGAGTGGCTTTTTGTAAAAATTGGTTCAAGAACTTCAATGGAACACAAAAACTAACAATTTGGGCTTGTAAAGATGATGTTTTATTTTCTCTCTCTATCATATCAATTTGTACCAACAGGACATTTATCTCTCTCTCACAAGGCAACCATATCTCTCCCTCTCTCTCTCTTCTACACACAGCCAAACAGGACTGGCCGAAAGCCTCAAAGGCTTGTTCTCCATTGCTCATCACCACTGCCACCAACAGCAGTGGCATTCCCTTCCCCCCATCTGTTAAAACCCAATATCTCCCATGCCAACCCAAACCCGTGGTGGGCCTCCTTGCTCCACCTCTTTCCTCAAGCTTTCCCTCTCTATCTCTACTTTCTTTCTCCGATCTGGCATTAGAAGGGGAACACAACATGAAGGTTAGATTTGTGTTGTTGAAGGCGTGCAGTGGGAAGATCGGGTTGTGTTGAGGTGGTATCTTCACCATCTCATCCTCGATAGTATCAATAGGGATTTGCAGCACAATCTGCTACAAGGACCACCTGGAATTTTTTTGGTTCCATTTGAGTGTGTTCTAATTTTGATGGGCACAAAATACACATTTGTTCAGTTCACAATGCTATTGCTGGGTACTTTCACTTCTTATTTTTGTTTTTGTTTGACTAGATCATTAGATGATGTAAAAAGTTTGGATTTTTTAAGTGGGTTTGTTGTTTTTGTTTAGAGAAACGTATTGGGATTTTTTTAGTGGATTTGCTGTTAAGAGAAGAGATGGGTTTGGAGGAAGGAATAGAGAGGTGGGGTTGGAGTTTAATGTTTCATTGTTCTTCACTAATTTTGTCCAATTTTTCATCCATTATCTCTGATTAGTGATTATTTTTAGTGTTTGGCTAGTTCTGTTGTATTGTTGTTCAAATTTGCATGAAAGGTTAGTAGGTTTTGGATACGTATAATTGTTGTAGAGAGTGCTAGCATTAGCTGGAATAGTTCAATTGGATAATTTTTGTGTTCTATTGAAGTTCTTGAGCAAGTTTCTAAAATTTTACAAAGCCACTCTTTGATCTTGTTTTCTTTGGTTTTGTTATATTTTTTATGGTTTTAACAAAGAAAGTCCAAAGGTGGGTTGCGGACCCCTAACAAAATGGACCTTAAGTTGGCAAAGTATCAAATTTTAAATCACAGGTAAGTAACTTAAATTTTGAATAACCACAAGTGGGTCAGTTGTAATTTTCCCATTATTTAAATTTAGCACTCCCTCTATCCCAATTTGTTTGTCTTTTATTCCATTTTGGGATGTCCCAAATATTGTCCTATTTTTAAAATTAAAAACCATTTATTTACTAATGTTCCTATTATGCCTCTACGTTATTTCCAAAACTTTTTTTGATAAATTTATTTAAGGGTAGTTTTGGAAACTCATACAATTTTATACAGCAAACAAGATAATAAATGATGTTTCTTTAAAAAGTTGGATTTTTGAAACAGGAAAAACAAATTAGGACGGAAGGAGTATTATCTATGTTTTCCAGTCAATTGTATTTTTATGTGAAATCCTAGTAGTTTATTAGGCTGTTAGTATTTTAATTTTTGGAAGTAATGTTATTTTTGTGCAATTAGGGTTTCCTACACCAATTAGAACTAGTTCTCCCTATATAACCAATATATTGTACCCCTTTTGGAGTTTAGTAGATATTTTGATAAATGAAAATAATGGCCTTTTGGTTTATTTGGTACTAACTGCTAATGGTTCTCCCGCTTAGTGTTGAATTCAAGCCAAGCCTAGGTACTATCTCCTAGATCATAATCCTTTATTTTCCTATCTTTTAGTTTTACCATTCAATTGTTCTGGTTGCCCTGCATCAGCTTCTCTTTAGTGCCATGTGAGCGCCTCAGTCATGATAAAGGCAAGTGCTTTCTAATGTTATTCTCGTTCAAGGGGACAATAGCACCTAAATCTTAGGCAGCATGGAAATCATAACACCTCAGAGGCGCTTATACCTTTATCCCAGATTATCTTCTAATCGATGCCTACTGCCACTAAGCCCCACCAGAGAGCAGTCCATACACAAGAAATACCTACTACATTCAGATAATGATAAGCATTTAGCAGTTGAGTTATTAATGTCCCTCCCCTACAGGGACCCCCAACGGCTACGGGTGATAGGCCTATTTTATTGAGAAATTATATCCAATACTCCTATTGTTATTGTGCAAAAAACACCCAAAATCATTATAGAAACGCAACAGAGAACCCTTTTTTTAATCAGTATAAATTAGTTTCATAGAACAACAGGGGAAAGCCATAGTAAACAGAACACGCATGCGCACCACTTCCTCCCCCCACACCCCTCTCTCTCTCTCTTCCCACCTATATTTTGCAGGCAGAAAAAATTAGTACCAAGCATGAAGAAGAGAGAGAAGAAACAAAATCTAGGTAGACTGAGAGCCAATAAAATAAAATTTTCAAGCACTCAACACTGCCAAATACAATTCCCTTATGAAATCCGTAACTCGAAGACCAAACCAAAAAAACACACATCCTCTCCTATTTACCATCCCGTGGCATAAAACTATATAGTAGACATGTACCTAATAAAGCATTGTACATCTTACCTCCCTTTGAGTACTCATTGGGATTAGGAACAAAAACGCTCACAGCATTTGCATCTGCAGGCACATTTTTGTTTCTTACTATAAGAATCTCCAAAACCCCATATGCTTTTTCACAAGATTTCCTCAGTAAAGCAGCCAGTTTCTTAAGCTGTGCACCATTTGAGTCTGCTGCAGTTTGAAAAAGGTGACTTAAACCAACAACAGATGCTTCAACTAAACCAAGGAATTTCACACCACATGCTTGATTAGCCTGTCATGAGAGCCAAATGAGACAATTAAACCCATCTTATCAGACATCCTTCAAACACACACAGTGGCCAAGTCTTTCCAGTTATGAAGAAAAAAAAAAAACCTTTCTATGCACAGCACATTTAGAAATAAAATGTGACAAACTTATGATTTAAATACAATAGAATGAAAAAATATTGGAAAAGCTTGATAGGTATCCAGGATTGAGGTTGATGTTCAACTTCCAAGAAGGCACTCATATACAAGAAAAGTCAGAATCTTCTAATCAAACAAACCAATAAATCAATACATGTATGGTTAAACTAAATAGGGAATTTTTTTTTTTTTTTTTGATAAGTAACGAAAAAAATATGTTAGAGAAGAACACAACCCCATACATAGGAAATGTAGTAAAGAGGCAAAAACATTAAGAAACCAAATTACAAAGATCAAGCATACCAGGAAGGGAAAGACAAGAAAAAGATGGTAAAACTAAACACTATTCGAGAAAAGTAAAAAAAAAAAAAGACTTGAACTCAAGAATGGACCGTTCACGACCCTCAAAACTTCTAGAATTCCGTTCCCGCCAAATACACCACATCAAACAGTGCGGCACCATCCTCCAAATCACTATATTGTGATGACGCCTGAAATTGCAAGCCCAATAATCCAACAGATCCACTACCCTTTGCGGCATTACCCAACAAATACCAAACAAGCAAAAGACCATACTCCACGTCTCATAAGCTATAGGACAGTGAAGGAGGAGATGATCTACAGATTTCCCACACCTTTTGCACTGATAACACCACTCAAGAACAACAAAGTGCCTTTTCCGAAGATTATCAATAGTAAGAATCTTGCCTAGAGCAGCAGTCCAAAAACTAATTAGGAAATTTTAACAATTACAAAATCAGCTTTTTACAATTAAGAAACACAAGCACGCACTCAACACAAATGACAACACTCACAGGTAAGAATAGCATGGTTTCAATCATAGAGGGAACTCTGTCAGAATGAATCCCGGGTACTGAAGCAATTAGATGTCCCTTAGCCCCTCCAAAGTCATACTTTGCCAACTCAACAATCCAATGGGCCTGACTGGGTACGTCAGTCAAAAGCGACGCCATAAATCCAGCCAGCTGAGCAGCAAAATCAGGTTTTGCATCTTTATTTGTATCCCCATGATAAATATGGCTAAAAAGGGATGAATAGTCAGGTGAACTTGTACAAGGGAAATCTTGCCACCAAACTGTATTTGTCACTCTGTTCCACTGAAAATTCGTAACAACCAATGAGTGACACTATACAAAAGATAACACATATAGAAATAAATAATAAAACAGTTTTTACCAAGATAACTCAAACTAAAATTAACATGAGAAAATAAAAGTGCAAAAATATAAATCAGTCTCCATTACCAAAGGCTTTCCTTCAAATTGGAAAGCAAGAAACCACACATTCTATTGAAATTTCTAGCACACTGCAAACAGAAATGGCACATATCAAATGCAAAACGTTGGAGCTTAGCCATTATTATTTTCTTCCAGTTTCTTGTCTTCCAAATTTTCTTTTAATGCATTGCATGTTAACATTTGAATTAACCTGAAAGACCTGAGCATTACGCAACAAAAAATAATGTTGCATGATTTAATACATATGATAATCCTATCCTCTTCATCACTGGCTTTCTTGCTCCTCACAAAAATTAAAAACATATGGTGATGCTTGTGCAGTTGACCCTTAACATACTCCTATCAGTTGGCCAGATCAGGCAAATACATACAAAATAATTGCATCAAACAAAAAGGGCACAACCAAATCCAGTTAAACTTTCCATTGAGATAGCTAATGGCTTACAAATCGTCCATAAAAAACTCGGGCAAAAACATTCAAGAGATTAAAGCTCTTGAACTACAAGGAATATTTCAACAATAAGTGTACATATACACAGAGACATTCAAATTCGGTATCATTCTTGTTAAGCAGCCACAAAGTACTTGACATATAGTATGGTCTTTCGTTTCACATAGCAAAGTTATTAGCAAATCATATGCGACAAACACCTCATAAAACATAAATCAATAATCCTTGGCTCAGTATTCACCTGGTTTGCCACTAAATTAGCAGAAGTAATGATAACACGAATACTATCTTGTCTTTGTAAAACAAGCAATTTTGGATGATGGCAAGCAATGCCTTGTTTCTTGCAGTCTTTACCAAAAGCTATAGCCTCAGGGAATGGGGGATACCTATTACAACCATGGACTAAATTAGAAAAGTATAAATTATTAATATAAAAGATACACTTTGGCATGCTGCCAAAATCATGAAATCACCCTCCAACCATGGAGTTACCACTTGAGCTGGAGCCCATTAGCATCTGAGCACACATCTTTCCTCTTTAAAGAATGAAGAACAAGAGTATGTCACTTACACTACAACTAAGTTTGGAAATTCCGGGTATGGAATAGACGATCTTTTATCAGGGCCTGACCTCCAGCATCGCTCAGTGTTATGGCATGCAATTGTAACTGGCAGATGGAAAGGAATCTCACAATATGATAAAAACCTATCATAAAACCTTACTTAGACTTCGAAACAATAAACAGAAAAGCAACAGGAGTTAACATATAATATAAAAATGGAAACCAAAAGAAAAAAGAAGCTTAACAGCAATATACACCCAAAATGAATGGGTGCATTATTTAAAATTTAAACCCAAAAAAAAAAAAAAAGGTTCAATAGACATCCGGTGTACTAGGGTTGCGCCCCCTATTTGCGCTTTCTTCAATGAAATTCATTATCACTCATGAAATAGAAAGGGACCGTATGCATAAAAATGCATAGAGTTTGTACCTTGTTTTAGATTAAATCGAAGGTTTTTAATTTTTTAAATTGTCCCAAATTTAAGAAAGCATTTCAATTTGAAGTCTTTGTTCATCGCCGTTATTCATTTATGTCTAGGTAATAATTAAAAAATTAAAACTAGGAAACCATTGATTAAACTGTGTATTTCACCTAGGGCTTGTTCAGAAATCAAATTGTTAGCCATTGAATAGAAAGGGTAGAGAGAGAAGGGTCTGTTTATAGTTTAAACCAAGAAAAGTAGAAAACTTCACTTGGAGTGAGAAAGTGATTACCAAAAAAAATAAAAACTGATTAGCTAGGTGAAACATAAAATTTTATCATCAATTTCTAGTTTTTCTATAGTTTGTTACTACCCAACATAACAGAAATGAATAAACAAATATGGATAGGAGTTTCATATCAAGACAATCTCATAAGTTTAGGACTTTGATTGACACAATTAGAAGCCTAACACCAAATCTGGAACAGAAATAAACTCTGAGGCCACTATCTTCAAAACATTAAAAGTTCAGGAGGTGGGAGCCTTGACTAGACAACATAATATAATAAAAGAAAAGGCAAAGTATGGAAAGATAAGGGTAATCATACCATAAGATGTCACTTGTAAATGTCGCAATAAACAATCGTGAGAGGCTTTCCACAGGGTATAGAAGTTCCAGCAAGGAAACAACAGGCTGATGACTCAATGGAGTGTGATGCATAAATTCAAGGCGATTCAAATAAAAATTCTTCCCGGGTGGCAGAACAAAATTGCAGCAAGGTATATTCTGCACAACTCCATCAAAATGAGGAGCATTGTTGTCTTTGCTCAAAGAATTCAATGATGAAATATCAGTTGTATTGTCATTGTAAATAGCAGCATCACATAAATGCAAAATGGGGTCATGGCTTTGTAATATGTTTCTACAGCGAGTTAGAAGAGAGTATGCCCTTCCAATTATGGGATTATAAGCGACAATCCTTTTGTTAATCTTCCGATTATTACTGCACGCTTGTATAAGCATATCCTCTTCCACATTATTCTCAAAAACAATGCTTCGAATAATAAAACCAATGCGAAGATGAGAGCAACAAAGACCTTGATTTTTAGCGCAAACAAGGAGAACCTCATCGCCTGCAGACAATTCCTCGGGTTTTCCAATCCTAACCCCATTAACAAAAACTCCATTCAAAGAAGACCCGTCAAGAAGATAGAGCTTAAGAAGGGAAGCATCGAAGAGAATGAGGCAATGTTGGTTGCTGACACGGCGGTCATCAAAGACTAAATTGCAGTGGCGAGTGCTGCGACCAATGGTGAAGGGTCGATTTGGCTCAAGAGAGATGGAAAGGGAAGAGTGGGATGAAGACTCGGATGTGGAGATGAGAGGTTTGAGATGAAGCAATGCTGCCTTTCCGGATTTGTTTTTCTTACTGGGAGGAGGATGAGGAGGCAAGATCATGCAACAACAACTGCCTCTCTTCTTCTTCTTCTTCTTCTTCTTCTTCGTATTATTATTATTATTATTGGTGTTAGTATTGTTTGTACAAGAAGAAGAATCCATCCAATAAATGATGAATGATTCGTCTGCCTACTATAACCAAATCTGTGAACTAAATACAAAGAACAGTCATGGGTTCCGCTTACACTACGAAAAAAGTAACCAAATTAGGCATAGGCATTTGATCGAGCACCTGGAGTGCACCCTGCATAGACATAATTCTTCTTACACGTCGCCTTGGCTTTGATCAAAAGTGTTAGAAATAGAAGTAAACACATTGGATACAACCCCAAAATCTAGTTTGACTGTTCTTATAGTTGAAACCAAACCGTAGCGTAGTGCTTGTTCAGTTGTTCTGAACCAAAGCGTTGAAAATTTTCTCAGGCGTTGTGCGAATGCGATAATAATAGGCGATTTGGGAGGGGGAAAAAAATGTTGAAGTTAACTCCTTCCCCTCCACTCACGGCTCACCCCGTATAAATCTAAAAATAAATATCAAAACCCTTTCTTTTTCTTTATCAAAAATAAATAAATAAATAAATTAAAAAAAAAAAAAAAACCTTTCCCTTTCGTCTCATTGTCAAATGGGTTAGGCCTTTTGCCCAGCCATGCCTACTTTTTTTCCCTGAAATTAAATCTAGACTCGTTTGGGTTTGGTCCTTAGATCTATATCTATATATTACTAAAAACTGAAACGTAGTATTTATTGCTGCTACTCTTACGTTGCGCCACATCAGCTACCACGTCATTTTTTTTAAAAATATATATAATTTTTTTACAATTTTAAAATGGTTTTTATAATTTTCAGCCTTATAAATGCAGCCCACTACATAATTATTTACTTCCACTATCACCCTATAATAAATCTATATAATTAATTTAGCCCACCTCTTATTTATTTAGTTCCACTATGAAGCCCAACCCAAAATATTTTCAGTTCAGTTTTAGGATTTTGTGTGAGCCTTTTCAGCTTAAAGGAAGAAAAAAAGAAGAAAAAAAAAAAAAACCGTTGAAGTATTTCAAGCTTTAGGGTTTTTTTTTTTTTTTCTTTCCAATATTCCTATAATAGTTTTTAATATTTTTTTTAATATTTACACTTCTTCAACCTTTCTCTCTCCCTTACCATTTCATCTCCCAACTACTTCTTTAATCTTTCTCCCTCCTTTACCTTTTCATCTCCCCACTACCCTCTACATTAATATCATTCTTCCTCTTTCCCTTCATCTTCCTTTATTTTTGTCTCTTCTTATTCGCACTCTCTTACATTAAATTTGTCACTATCTCTTATATTCTATACATAGTTTTCCCTCACAAAAAAATGTTCTCTCTCTCTCTCTCTCTCTCTAAATGTTTTGATGGATTTTTATTTTTATTTTTATTTTTCTTGCATACTTTAGGTTAATAATTTTTTATATTCTTTAAACTCTATTTTGGGTTAATGCGATTTAGTTTAGTTTTTTAAATTGTTGTTGTTAAATGTTATCCTATTGCGTTCTAAAGAATTAAATATAGCATATAAAAATATAATATTATTCTATTATATAACATGATTTTGATAATTTAGTATTTATTCTAATACATAACATGATTTTTTATAGTGCTCAATTTAGATGTTAAACTATGAGACTTTACTAATTTTTGTTTATTTTCTAATCCTCTGTGGTGGACAAAGTACTCTTAATAGTTGTATTAAAAGTACTCTAAAGAAAAGCAAGGGTTACCAAACGAAAATAATCGAATAGGTGACAAATTTTAACTTTTCCAATTTTTTTAAAATTATTATTATTTTATAACAATGCATGTATAGAAATTTAATTCTTAGATTTTGCTAATAATTTTTTATTTGATAATATATTTTGGGTGGCCGAAATTATAATTTCTACAAAGAAAATAACCTTAATAAATTGTCAAAAACAAAATTTTATCCTAATATTGGTTCAATTAATCATTGTTAAGTTTTATTAATTTTTTTTAGTTTACGTTTTTTTGGTGTTTTGGATTGTTCCTATATTACATTTATGATTGTTTCTATAACAAATAAAAATATGATTACAAAATACATTACTCATTATTAGATTAATTTAAATTGTTAAAAAAAATTTAATAAAACTACCATAAAAATAATTATCACGCGCAACGCGCGGGTTCGCGGCTAATCTATATAATAACTAAAATCTATATAAAACTCTCACAATTTTTTACATTAGCACAATATTTAAATAAAATTATCATTTTATTTAAATAAAATTATTTTTGTTTAGTCCAAACTTAAACTCAAACTCTATCTTTCTAAAAATTCTAATTTTATATTTCTAAAACCCAATAATAAACAAAAAAAAAAAAAACACAAAAACACAAAAACTAAATCCGACTACAAAAAACTAAACCCTACACTCATGTTACGAGAAACTTACTACAAAACCCTAAATGCAAGTTTTGAAAACCTAACTACAAAATTACATCCATGAAAAACACGTAGGAAACCGATATTGATTCTATATTAGAGAGTTGTGTTTGGCTGTGCAAAATCAAATTTGATTGTGTAAACTATAAAGATATCTCTTGGGGGTTTATATCTTTAACAGATTGGAAATTGAGTTATTGGTTTTGTCATGAATCTTTATTCATGGTTTTTATGGGTAAAGGATTTTTGTCCAACTCTAATACTATTGGTTGATGTAGGCAATAGCAACCGTGCTGTGATCAAATTATCAAAAATTTGTTTACACATTAAGCGTATATGAAATTTTGTTTAAATGTGATTGTACAAAGACGTAAAAATCTCGCTTTGAACACATTCATGAGAATTGCAAAAGAACTATTGGCTAAGTTCATTAGGTACAAAGCCAGCTGCATATTACACGAACTAACTCTATTGTTTTCATTGTTGCACGCATGAGAGCAGAGTCCCTATTGTACTTGCTCATCTATCTATAATCCTGATTTGATTTGATTGAGTTTTGGATAGATTTTCATTCTTTGATGATGGACTTTACTTGTTTGAGTCTATCTACTTCTCTAATTAAATAATGAATTGATGATGGACTTTTATTTGTAAGCATATTCTCATTGCTTCCTTATTTTTAAAATTTATGCTTTGTTTTTTTTTTGATATGCCTACATTCTTCTGTCTAAATTTTATGTTGAACTCAGGATAGAAGAAGGCTCCAGAGTCTTGGTGTTGGAAGTGAGTTGAAACATCTCTTTTTTGAACATTTAGATTTTTTTTCCCCCTTTCTTTCTATCCTTATTTAGTAACTTTCACTATTTTTCATGTGGTTTGGTGTTTATCTTTTTCCTTTGTGAAGGAACTTGAGCATGCGAAAGAAACTGAGGTGCAAAAATCTATGTAGGGATTCGTGGCTATGCGATGTCAAGTCGTTTATCATGGGAAAAAATAACTATTAAATCTCTCATTATAATGCTTTTGTGGATTATTGGGTTTTAAAGATTATAATATAGTTGGTGATGCATATGACATTACTTAGCCACGTACTAATGGAAGAGGTGCCATTTTGGCCATGAAGCGTGCCTTAAGTCAGGTAACAATCTAATTGATTACATTGAACCTTTTATGTAATGTAAACTAACTGTTGGCATGCACGTGTATTCTTGTATATGCATATATTATCATTAGCTAATTGTGCAAATGGTACATATATATAAGGCGAAAAACCTCTTTTCGTCCCTACATTTTCAAGCGATTTCCACTTTGGTCCCTATATTTTATTTTCGCCTGTTTTAGTCCCTAAAATAAAAAATGTGATCTCATTTTCATCCCTACCGTCAGTGCCCTAACAGGAAAATCCTAGGTGGCAGACGGAACACCTTGTTAGCTGACATGGCGCTGACGTAGCGCTGATGTGGCAATTAAATATTATTAAAAAAATATGCCACGTCAGCATTTTTATTTTTTTAAAGCCACGTCAGGAATTTTTTATAAAAAATTTAAATTAAAAAAAAAACCTTAAATCTAATTAATTTAAAATTTTAATTAAAATTTTATTTTCTTGTTCTTCACATACCAAACCCAGACCAAGAACTCAAACCCAGGTAAGAAGAACCAAGAACTCAAACCCAGGTAAGAAGAACACAAACAAAAACACATACAGAAGAAAAAAAATGGGTCACTCCGATGAGAACAAACCCATGATGACAGCACTGAGAACAAACCCAAAAAAAATCATCCTCCAACTTCAAAGAAAAATTAAACTCCATCGACCTCCGATGAGAACAAACCCAAAAAACCCAGAGAATACAAATCCAAAAAATTAAACTCTGAGCACCCAAAATTTTCAAAACCCAAAGAATACAATCCCAGAAAATTAACACAAACCCAGAAATTTTTTATTTTCATTTCAACTACAGCTTCCAACGCTTCGTTGCATGTAATCTCCTCCGATTTCGTACGGTTCTTCCCACAGATCATCAACAACACAACCAAATAGATTAACAACACCACAAACCCGATTATCTTTATAGTTTCGTACACTTCAACAACAACAACGCCGTTTTGTTTGGCGGCGAAGGAGGTGTACCAGCTGGACCTTGATCTACCCAAAGTCCCCACCACCAATACACACACACCACCACCACCTCTAACACACAAAAACCCACGGACACCGATCTACCTAAAGCATACCCAGCCGCCGATCAATACAAAGCAAGGTTAGACTTCCACCATGCCGATCCACCACGCCGACCTACACCCTCCACTACGCCGATCCAGAAACTTAGGCCTCCACCATGCCGATCCCAAACCCAGAATTCCACCACATCGATCCACAAACCCACGCCCTCCACACCGATCCACAAACCCAGACTTCCACAACTCCGCTCGTGCTAACGTAACAGCATCCTCGTGCTTCAACACTTCGTGAAGTGTATCCTGGTCCAAATCCACAAACCCAGTTTCACTTCCCTCTTCTTCTTCTTCATCTTCTTGTTCTCGTCCTGTTCTTCACTCTTTCCAGTTTCACTTTCACCTTCACTTCCCCCTTTTTGTTCTCAGATCCAAACCTTAGAGTTGAAACCAAACCCAAACGAAATCAACTCTAAGATTTGTTTTTTGTGTTTGATGTTTTGGGGTTGTGGGAGTTTGAAATATGGCTTTGAATTTGGGTTTGAATTTAATTTTATAGGTTTTAAATTTGCTGGGTTTGTATTTTGTTTATCTTCTTGCTGGGTTTTATTTATTTTTTATTTTTTGATAAATGCTGGGTTCTGTTTTTATTTTTGTTTTTAGTTTTATATTTAGTTAAAATTAAATTTCCACGTGGACAATTGGACATTATTTTAATATTTTTAATTTTTTCCGTTTGCCAGCTGTGTAATTTCCGTTTCTAATGTAACGCTAGGAACTAAAACGAGAGGCGTTTTCCAGGACAGGGACTAAAATCGGTGGAAAAAAAAGCTAGGGACTAAAGTGGAAATCGAGTGAAAATGTAGGGACTAAAAAGGGTTTTTCGCCTATATATAAATCAATATATCTTGTAGATCAATTCTTTTTTTATTTTGGTACTCTTTTGTGGTGGTAGCACATACGTAGGATGCTGCAGACTATTAGTGGATATGTATTCAAATCTAATAAATTGTTATATGCCTAAAATTTATTTAAATGATTGTTTTAACCCATCCAAATCTCATGCGATTAGTTTTACAGGAGAACACATAAAATTTGGTGGATGTATGGTCATAATGGTCGGGTGCAGGGCTAATTGTCTTAGTGACTAACTTCATTGCTGTTTCACTCTTTTCATTTTCCATCTTAGTATGACCCTTAAAAATAGTTCTTTTGTAGGATTGATCTAATAGTTGCCTCCACAAAATGCTTTTGATTAAGTTAAATTTTATGCCAATGTGCATTAAAGGATAATTGTGGTTTGTTATAATATGCTCACTTTTTTATAATATGCAGTCTGGCCTTCATCCTAACCAGGTGGATTATGGAAATGCCCATGCTACTTCTACACCTTTGGGTAAATCATATGGACCTTCATAACTTGCTACGTTCTGACTCCATAAAGCTGGCTTAGAATGTTATTTGCTCAAACAAATGCATGTGACCTTGTCTCTAAACCCCTTATTTAGGTGATTCGATAGAAGCCAATGCTATCAAAAAATGTATTCTCAGAACATGCAACATCAGGTGCTTTGGCCCTGTTCTTTACAAAGGTAATTTTTGATACTTCAAACTGGTTAGTCAAACAAGTTCATAATGAAAGAAATTTTCAAGTTGCGTTGATAACACCTACTCTTCTAAGCTTATGAAATTTTACATGTATTACTTTTGCAATCTATTGCCTCTATGAAATTATATTTTTTTAGGTTTCTACAAGTGTTGTGATTAAAAATGTGACAAACTATAGTGTTTATCTTTATTTGTGAACTTTTATTTTGAAAAAATTGTTTTATTTTCATATATTTTCAACTCAATACCTTAAATAATATAACCATATTTAATTTCTATTTAACTATCCCATGCATTGCATTGGTTAGCGACTAGTAATAAATAACATAATTATCAAAAGTGGACATCATATATTGAAAATCTATTAAAAAATAAAAATAAATAAAAATAAGAATCCCCTACATGTTTGAAGTACCATATTCTAGGGAAAAAATATTATTTAACCTTTATTTTTAACTATGTAGCCATTTTGAAACTATTTAACAAAATACCCTTTTTTAAAACTTGGCATTGGTGATATTGAGTTTTGTGTAGAACTCGATATTAGTAATGTCAAGTTCCGTGTGTGTTTTACTACTATGGCAATGACTAATGTGGCTTTTTAAAATAAAAACTGACATGTGGAACTCAACATTCTTAATTAATGTTGAGTTTGTGCAAAAAAAATTTAAGTGAAAATTGACACTCTTAATATTGTCAAGTTCCATTGAAACAAAAAACCTAGAAACAACTTAGTAAATACACATATTTTTTTTGCCATTTGGGCAGTTTTTGCAAACAATTTCGTTATATGGCCAAAAAGCAAACGTATTAATTAAGTAGCATCTCAAGTCTTAGAGTCTTAAGTTCAATGAAAGCACTCAAGTCACTAAGTCTCAAGTTCCAATAGTTGGCAGAGCTAAGGGATCAAAAAATCCACATGGAACTCAAGTCATAGACTCGAGTTCTTTTAGTTCCTTTAAGCCTAATCCAATACATTGAGTTTATTTACAAAGTTGGGATTCTATTTGTTGGGATATGATAAAATACAACTCCAATTTCGTCCATGGAGATCGTCCTGGACACGTAAGGTGCAGGGACGAGGGCTGCATAAACAAAGATCAACACTAGAGGATGTTGTCCAAAGGGAACCAATTACCATGTTCACAAGAGTCTCATCCAATTTAAGGAAGAACCTCTCTTGTGGACGAGGTACGCACGACTGGAGGGCCTCAAAACGAGGTATGCTTGACTGAATTGCCTATGGACGAGGAACTCTAGACGAGACTTTGGCACTTGGGAAAAATTCCTAAGTGCACACTATGACTCCTTATTACACGTATAATCTCCAGTAACCGTTACATAAGAAAAACGTAACTCTTAAGCGGTTATGGAAGTTATTTTTGAACCCTCATACCTCCTCAAAATTAGGGGAAGTTATGAGTGTGGTAACTGTCTTAAGGACACTATATAAACGTTAATTCAAACAAAACAAAGGTACGTTGAATGATTCCTAAAAATTTGGAACTCAAAAATAATATAGAGAAAACTGACTTTGTCATCGGAGGGTTACTGGCTAGCAACCCCGGTCACCCTTGATCATTGTTCTTTCTTTTTCAGGCCATCAAGACAACCAGTAGTCTTCTCTAATCCAAAACATCGAGCTTACTGATTTTCTTCGCATCATCACTATTAATATTAAAAAAAAAAAATTGAGGGAGATTAGAGAAACGGTAAGGCCTCATTTGGGAGAAATGATTGGAATGGAATGGAATGAAAAGGAATGAAAAGAATAATTTTATAATATTCTTCCCTTCCCCTGTTTGGTAGTTTTAATGGAGGGAATGGAAAGTCTATTCCCTTATTTGGGAGTTTAAATGGGAGGGAATGGAATGGATAGGAGGGAACACTCATTCCTCTCTATTCCCTTAAAATCTCAAATTTTCATTCCCCCCGAAATTGGGAGGAATGGGAGGGAATGAAATTAGATTTAATGAATTTTTTACTAAAACTCTCCAAATACCCCTACATATTCAACCCTTTAATTTAAAATCGGAGGTCTAATAGTAATATTATCATAAAATGATTTCATTCCATTCCCTCCATATTACTCTCAAATAAGATTACTTACATTCTATTCATTTTCATTTCTTTTCATTCCTTTATTTTAAAACATCCAATTAAGGTTAACTAATTTCATTCCATTCCATTCATTTCCCTTACTTAAAAACATTCCATTCCATTCATTTTCATTCCCTTATGATCATTCCATTCTATTCCCCTATGAACTCCCAAAGAAAGCCTAAATGCTTGGAGCTAGAGACATCATAGATCTAACCTTTGGTGGACATTATGATGGGCTTATTAGGGTCAGACCCATCATAAGCTTTGAATTGTTACTTAATTACATCTCCCAAATGAACAAGTTTTTCATTGGTGGAATTGTTTAACTGCAAGTTGCTGAAACTATTGTTGAAGTTGTTGCTGATGTTGCAGCAGAGGCAGTGATTATGGGAGGCTTATTGAAATCCTTAGGAGCAACAAACATGCCACACACTGTTGTGTAAACAACAACCACCAGAGTTGTGATGGTGAAGAAGGCTTCCAGTCATAGCCCCATGTACACTATTATCTCTTCCATCATTCTTGTATATAGCTCCATCCTCTTTCTCGAAATGAACTCAAATATTAGAGAGTCAATTTCCTTTTAAGGAACTCGAGTCTTAAAAACTTAAGTTCTACATGGATTTCAAACTTTCCTACTCTGGGAACTAAGTCTCTAAGACTCGAGATACCACTGAACCCAGTCGCATAACAAATTTGTTTGTAAAAACTGCCCAAAGGGAAAAAAAAATAGTAAACACACAATATGCTATCTCTCTCTCTCTCTCTCTCTCTCGGTTGCCCAAGTGTTGTATTTTTTTTTTTTTTTTTTTTTTTATAAACTTAGGTACTGTATTTGCTAAACATTGTTTCCACGTTGGTAAGATGCAAACTTGTTATTTGTTGATTTTTATTAAAATCCAACTATTAGGTGATGAATTAATTTTTATTTGTTTGCCAATGATTTTTGAATTAGTGGAAGATATTAGTCAAATGATTTTTCCTTCTTTTTTTTTGGTAACATACAGGGATAATTATATTAATTAGAAACGGTTAAGACGCAAGTGAGACAAGTACATTTACAACATTAGATTCAGCAAATAAGACCTATGTAATATCAAAAGTAGGGGTTACATAGTATCAAATTGGTTATGACCTAGCTTAGTGAGAAAGACAGCAACTTTGTTCATTTCCTTGTAGCAGTGTTGCAAGTTGAACTCCTGGAAAGCTGAATGTCAATCATCCACAATGGTTTCATTAGCTAATTAGTGGCATTTGGGTTAGAGAGAAGGTTAACAACTCTAAGAGCATCCACATTGATAATAAGTTTCTCCACATTTAGATTTTTAGCATGTTGAATAGTTATATACTTTACTAGAGGTCATATAAACACATACCTTTGGTGGAATTGATCACCAAATTGCCGAATCTTGTTCTTTGCTTGCTTTACAAACTCCTCACGATCTCCTTTGTGGAACACCTTCAAGTTGCAGGAGAGGCTATTAGAGTCTCTCCTAATTTCCACACTCCAAATTCTAAGGAACAGTAAATGGTGTCCCAGAGAGATGACTTATTTTGAGAGAGCACTCAAAAACTATTCACTCACTATATCTCTTATTAGTCTAACTAATGTAGGAGTATTTTAAATACTAGTAGAGATTCATTTACTGTTAGATATATGTGATCCCTAAAACATCTCATTTATTAAGTTTAAATTACTCCATTATTGATATTGATTACTCATATCAATATCTGTTAAGTTTAAATTACTCCACTACTGATATTGATAACTCATACCAATATCAGTTAGTTTAAATTTAAACTTACTTATTAGATAACCCATGTGGACAATCCATGGGCCATGGTTTATGGGTTGGTTCAAAACCAGCCCAATTTTTAACATCTCCCACTTGTCCACACTGGGTACTACAGTCAGAACTGGCTACTCTCAATCTCTTGTCCAATCCTCTCTTTATATAGAAAAATGGAGTGTGTGACCTGACAAAAAGGTGTAGGGTAGGAGTACTATATTAAGTCACCATGTAAACTAACATATTACATCACTCATAATATCTCATCTACGCCCCAGATTATTTGATCACACCCGATCAAGTTTCTATAATCCCTTATGAGTTCAAAACTCAAAGCAACACTTGATCCTATACCATATAATATGCTCATGATTATATTGAAAAATAAATTCCTCATAATCACGCGGGCTATGAACAATAAAATAAATGGTGTGTTCTAAATAATCTTCCCTGGACACTTATGTCAATTCATTCACACTTGATTGCTTTCCTAGACATGCTCTGTGAGACCGTATATATCATGGCCCTAAGATGACATGCTAAAGTAGTGACATCAAACATTCACTTCATGACATAGTTCTACGTTGAAAAAAAGGCACAGAATGGACCATATAATGGATGACTAGGGCTCACATAATGACAAAGTTGGGATCTATCTAATCACTCCCTTAATTGGTCTACTATAGCATATACAGTATAATTTGTATGCTACGATGGAGCTCCCACTCAACTAGGTTTGTCACACTAAAACACCATACAAATCTTAGTCCAATTGCCACAAAGGCAACTAACCTGAGTTTATCAGCACAGTTACACATCAAGTTTTTGTCCAAGATCTCACATTTGGCTTTATTCAGGCTTCAAGAAGTTATGGATGTTAGGATATATGCCCTTAAATCCTATTATATGATGTTATGTATGACTTAATATTGTGTTTAATAAATTTGTTTATTTTTATCTAAAATAATGGCAACATGAATATTTGGACATTATCATATAGTCCATGAGATGTATAGTATGTAATTTATGTAAAAAGTCACAGAAGATATAAATCACAAGTTCTTTGTAAACTCAGAATTTGTAGTTCGTAGTCGGTGATGAAATTGGGCATTTCATCTGCGAAGACTATAACGTATCAACTAAGATGATTTGTCTTGATCATGGAAGTGGAGATTTCTAGTTGATATGTTAATATGTTTTAAGAGTTAAGACATATTGAACTGAACCGCTGTGAGATTTATTATTTTCCTAACGACTGTCAAATGAATAATAAATCTCACGACTCTTATTTGCATGAACTCTTAATCCTGAGAGAATAATGAATCTGATCATGATATGTAGGTTGTTTTGATATATCAAGAGTGAGATCTAAAGTAACGGTCAAAACCTCAGCATGTTGGACAGCCACATTTAGTGTTGATGGAACATATATTCTCAAGATGGAATTCATAATCTCTTAACAGAAATATAAGATATTCCCTTGAGATAAGTTTAATGGGTTTGGTTATTCAGGGAGTTGGGCCAAACCACTTTGGTAAGAAATTACTAAAGTATATATATTTATGAAATTGAATTTCATAAATATATGATGAATAACTTTAAAGGATTAAACCGGGTACTCAAGGATTAAGATGTAGTAATTTTTAAAATGGCAGTCTATATTCATGACTTTGTATTACTACGAATATTTTATGAAGGGGTTGCGTGTATAATAAAGTCTTGGGATATAATTTATTAATAAGGCCTAGAGTGTAATTATATTTATATAGTGATATTAAATATATTTAATGGTAACTTTGGACTTGTCCAGAGTTGACGAAAAAGCCTAAGACCTATTGGAGCTAGTGTCTTATTGGTCCCTTTTGGTCCAACTCCAAGCCACACACTAAAGCCCAATTGGAAAGGCCCAATAGGCTGGCCCAATTAGATAATTAGTTAGTTATAAGGGGAGAAACATACAGAATTTTTTTTGTAGAAAAAAAATCGTAGAAAAAACAAAAGAAAAAGAGAGAGTATGAGACACACTTTTATTCTCTCTTTGGAAACTGATTGGGAGACCACACATCTTGGGCGTAAAATGGAATTGGAGTGAAGATTAAAAGTGTTCCCAAGTGCTTCTAATCTTTGTTTTGAATTTCTCCACACCAAGGTACGCTATCTTGTTCTTAAATTCTGAAATTTATATAATGCATATTGTCAATCATGAATGAAATAGATCCTTGCTTGTTGCTTCCGCTGTATGTTTTGTACGAGATACAAAATCAGATTTTTATCCAACAATGGATACACTTCAAGTATGACTCCCATAAGTCTCATCTTAGCCTAGCTAAGGCGACATTCATTATATTATTTTGTATGCCTCCTTAAGTGTCAAGGTGATCACCTACTTGATTTAGAGAAAAACAAAGTAATCACTATGTCTCATCTTGCTCGCTACTCAAGCGCTAGGGTGATCGTCTATGTGAGTAGACCAATCTAAGCCTGGTGACATATTCTCAAATAATGTGTGCTCAGTATGGAATATCAATCACATCACAAGATGAATCAAAATGAATAACATCATTATTGCATAAAGTATGAATAAACATAAATGTCCATAAGGTATTCAAAAACATATATGATGGTGAAGTAAAAATCAGACTATCTCCAATTCATCCATAAAGTCAAGAAAGGTCATCCAAAATAAGAAAGGTCATCCAAGACCAAAAGGGTCGTCCAAGACCATAAAGGTCGTCCAAGACTGGAAGGGTCGTCCAAGACTAGAAAGGACGATCAAGACCAGAAAGGTCATCCAAGACCTGAAGGGTCATCCAAGACCTGAAGGGTCATCCAAGAATGGAAGGGTCGTCCAAGACCAAAAAGATCCTCCAAGACCAGAAGGGTCATCTAAGACCAGAAAGGTCGTCCAAGATCGGGAAGGTCATCCAAGACAGGGAAGGTCGTCCAAGACCAGAATGGTCATCTAAGACTAGTAAAGTCATCCAAGACCAAAAGGGTCGTCCAGGACCAAAAGGGTCATGTAGCTCACGAAGTAACCTGGATGACCACCCAACACTTATAGATTTTCAGAGTGAATTTCTACCCCAAGCTTATAATTCGAACCTCATTCTACTATTTTGAAGTAGAGGCGAATTCCTTATTCTTAGCCTAACTTCCCACTAAGTTCTTAACTTCTCACTAAGTTCTTAACTTCTCATAGCAATTATAGAAGTTAAGTCAAACCTTTTAACTTCCACCCACGTTAGGGAAGTTACCAAACAAGTAACCATTTCCAAAACTCACTATGAAAGGACTCAGCCATGTAATTCCAAGTAAGTTTTGAAAAACTCTTAAAAAGATGGAACTCTAGAATTTAAGAGAGAAACTAACTTTAGCATCAAAGGTTTCTTGGCCGGTCCATCTTGGTCACCTTTGATTGTGTGTTTTTTTTTTCCAGGCCTTCCAAGCAACCACTAGCTCATTGAAGCTCGGAGCATTCAGCCTATTGATTTTTTTTTTTTTTTTTGCATCATTAGTTGGTGCCGTTTGTGGGAATTTGATTGCTTGTGTTTGGACAATTCGTCTTTCCTTGACAAAAGGATGTATGGTTCGGACAAGATCAAGGGCTACTAGCCCAGGCCACTAGGAAAGTAGGGATGCTTCTAGTCACTGGCAGAGCCAGAAGGGGACGAGGGGGGGCACCTGCCCCCCCTGACTCCTTCTAAAATTTTCTAGCATTAGTAGGAAAAAAAAAGGAAAAAAAGTTCTCAAACACCAAACTATGCTTTTGTCTTGTCCTACATGTTGTACCTATTTCACAATTTTTTATTTTTTATTCTATATCATTATTTACACCATTTTGACTATCTATGATATCTTTCATAGCATTTTATCATTAAATGATGCTAGAAATACTACAAATTTTACTGCTTATGTCTTACAAATTGGCATGTCACCAATCACAAAAAATAATTTCAAACATTGGCACTATCACATTTTTACTCCATCAATTTGTAAATTTTTTAGTAGCTATGAATTGGTTATTTTTGTTTATTTATTTTAATAATATGAAATATATTCATATTTGCTTACGATTGTTTATTTATTTTGTTATTATTGTTGATTAATATTTTTTTAGATTAATTTCACTTTTAATATTATCTTTTAATGTTGCCCCCTCTAGACTAAAATCATGGCTTTGTCACTACTTCTAGTAATCCCCATTGTGATCGTTAGTCAACACTTGTCATGCAACCACCTTCCATTCAACACATACTATCCATGGCTACCACCATGGCAGAATTAACCCATCAGAACCAAGAGTTGAGTAGGGAGATTAGTCTAAGGAGGCAACAACATGAATGACACATGGAAATGCAAGCCCAGAGTCAAGAAGGTAGAGGAGAAAATGTTGAACTCGAGAACCAGTCAAGAGGTACTACTTCAAGAAGGTGCCACACTTAGAGAAAGAGATGGACCAAATGAGGAAAGCTATGGACGAGATGAGGGAGAACATGAGAAAGGCGAATCCCGTAGATGATTTAGTTCATCGAACAAACTCCCCTTTCATGACTTCCATCAATAGTCACCCCTTACCCCCATAGTTCAAGATACCTTCATTGGATTCATATGATGGAACGCATGACCCGTGTGATCATAATGCCACCTTCAAGACTACCATGCACCTTCAGGTGGTTCTGGACAAGATTATGTGCAAGCCTTTCCCTACCACCCTCAAGGGACTAGCACGAGTATGGTTCAACAAGATACCCCCAAACATTGTGGGCTTGTTTGAATAATTAAGTAAGTTGTTTGTCAATAATTTTATTGAAGGACAACGCCACAAGCATTCCTCGTCCAACTTGTTAACCATAAAGCAAGGGAAAAATGGTAGCCTGCGGTCCTTCATTACCCTGTTTAACAGGGAAGTCCTGACGGTATATGAGATGGATAACATGTTATTTTTGGCAACCTTTCATAATGGAGTCAACTCCGATTTATTCATTCAAAAGCTTAACGAGCAAGAGCCACAAACCATGGCTAAACTCGTTCATTCAGCCCAAAATTTCATGAATGCGGAGGATGGAATCATAGCCAAGAAAAGAAAGAGAGCAGAGCGTATGGAAGCAGATCTCCTGCGTTATGCTAAGCAGGTTCCTCGTCCAAAGAAGGCTCGAGCAGGAGAGAAAAAATACAGAAATTGCAAGAAGGCAAGTTCTTCAGTGAGGAATCAGCAATACACTCCCTTGAATACGCCACTTGAGTAAATGCTTATGCAAATCAAGGATGACCCATCCTTAAAGTGGCCAGAGAAAATGAAAGGAGATCCCAACAAGCGTAATAGGAACAAGTATTGCCTCTTCTATAGAGATCATGGGCATGACACAGACGAGTGTTTTGATTTGAAGCAGCAGATAGAGAATCTCATCAGGTAAGGAAAGTTGAAGAATTTTCTTAGATGGGATCATAAAGATGAGAAGTTGAAAGGAAAGGTAGAAAAGCCATCACGACCCCCACTTAGAGAAATAAGAATTATTGTAGGAGGAACTTCAGCAAGGCAATCCTCCAAGTTAAGAAAGACATACCTGAAGGTGATGCAAAATGTCCAACTATCTGGACAACCACCAAGGACAAGGGGGATAGACGAGGAGAATGAGAGCAACTTCGTCTTAACCTCGATCTAATAGACAAGGTAAGGATGGATGCAGAGCAGAGGATAGTAAGATATAAAAATCTTATGGCTAGACAATATGATGCAATGATGAAACCTAGGCGTTTCAATATTGGGGCCCTCGTCCTAAAAAAGGTCTCTTTGGCAACCAGAAACCCGGCTCATGGAAAATTAGGGCCTAATTGTGAAGGATCCTACAAGGTTATCAATTGCAAAAGACAAAGATCCATATTACTTGGAAGCGCTGGATGGACGGTAGCTAGAGCACCCCTTGGAATGTTAAACATCTAAGAAGATACTATTAGTAAAGGATCAGCCTGGACGAGCATCATCATGGACGAAGTTGGAGTTATGTGTTACTTCACTCATATTTATTTATGTTTATTGCTAGTACTACATGTTTTTAATATTTTAATTCCCTAAAAAGTGCATTAGTTTCCAACTTTTGCGCTGTTTATGGATGAATTTGTGATGGACAAAGTCATGGACTCAGTCTATTTGTACATAAGTATTTGTAATTCCCTAAAGGCACTAGCTTCTAAGCATGTGCCATGCTTGTGGACAATGTTTATGTTGTGTATATACAGTTTGGATTCCCAATGTATATAATGTTATGTGAATTCCTAATTTTCATTCAAACTAATCCACAAGAAAGCTAAAAGCCGAAGACGAGTAAAATCTCTAGACGTAGGGATGTAACGTCTATAAGCTTTCCTTAAAATAAGAATAAAGCAAAGAAAAATAAACCTAAGGTATATTCGTCTAATCAATGGACGATGTAAAACCTAAGGTATATTCATCTAACCAATGGACGAGAAAAAAATGCATGTAAAAATATTCAAAATTCATGGATGAATTTGACCAACCAAATAGTCCAATCTTTGGATGAGTAAATGTTGGCAACGTCTTGCCCAAAGACGAATAAAAGACCGTCCAGCCTATGGACGATGGATAATGCAAGCTATAAGTTAAATGTATGGACGAATGAAGCTATCAAAAGAAATACCATTCATAGAGGAGTTATACTTGTAAAATTTAAAGAATGGTAAAAGTGTTGAACATAAAAAATTATTCTAACATGGACGAGCTAAATGTCTTCATAAGTGGACATACCACACATAAAAACCATAAAAAACAACATGGATGATGTAAACAAAGGAAATTCGTTCATATAGTTAAGACGAGATAAAGTGTCTTACAAGTGGACGAACCACACTTAAAACCATAGAAATAACATGGACGATGTAAGCAAGGGAAAATTCATTCATACATAAAGCATATAACATGTTCAACACCAAATGAAGAATGAAAATGGAAGTAAATATTCATTCATAAAACATAAAATGGGTAAACGACCATCATCCAAAAACCTTTAAATTGTGCATGCCAATGAAGGAAGTTGTATCTGTTATCATACCTCCATTCATTTGGACGAGAAGATTGTACTTAGATAAAACTTAAAATAAGCCCAAAAAAAAGGGCACCATGAACAATATATAAAAATAAAGTGAAATTGAAGATTACTTTGGTAAACCACTAGGGCATCCCCAGACTTTAGATCGTCCTTGGAAGGCTTAGTAGAGGCATTGTCCATGATATTTACATCCTTAGAGCTCGTTTGAAGCAAAGAACTCTTAGCAGCAGGTGGAACCTTGAAGCCATTAAAGTCCTGGTAGTGAACTTGTCAGACATTTTGAAGGCTTCGATTGCTTTGTCCTTTGCTTTCTCTAAGGACGAGGATAACTCTTGGCATTTTCCTTCAAGATAAAGCTCATCCTCCAGCTCCTTGTTCTTTTTGGCTTGAATCTTAACATCGTCAAGCAACTCCTTGGCCTGTTAGGATGCAGCATAAAACTTTGCCATCGCCTGACTTAGGGATGGACAAGGAAGAGTTAGAAGGTCTACCAACAAAAGGATGAAGAGCTTCAGTCTAGACTGTTGAAGGAGGAACTTTAGAAAGGACCAAGTTCATAGCTAGATCGTCCAGGTATGCCATCGTATCTTTGGATTTTGGGGCCTTGGACGAAGGGGTCTTAAAAGGGGCCTTATCAGTTCTGACCTTCAAATGTCGATGACTAGGAAGGCTTCCAAGGTCCACACATCTCTAGAGATACCCTTCCTCTTCCCAGCATGAGGTTGGACGGTGGGGTTCTAGATGACCAAAGGAGTTGGTTTGCCCTAGAGGACTTGGACTTCCTCCTCCTCCTCAGTCCTACTGTCAACGTTCTTACCCTTGCTCTCCTTTATGGTGGCTAGCCCTATAATGGAGAAAGCATGAAGAATTATACGACTAAAAAAAAAATTTGAAAGACGACTCTTACTTCTACGAGTAGTCTCCTCATGAATGAGATTCTCCTCAGTGGGCTTAAGAAGACGCAACGTTGCCAAATTATGGAAGGACCTATCAGGATAACTGCGAGCTCTTTTTATAGTTGTCTAAATGTGGACAAGTAATAGCTACATGAAGGAGAAGAATTGTTAGATGAGGGAAAGAGCAAATGAAAAGACGAAGTAAACTTAAAAGAAAATATACCCTCAGGACGTATAAGACCTAGAGCATTGGTAAAAGGAGGGAAGGTAGTTCTATTTACATCAATTGGGTTCCCAGCCCAATTTCCAACGATGAAGAAAAATTCCTTCTTCCATAACCTATTAGAAGAACTACGACCCCTAATCAACTATAGATGACATTGTCCTCCTCATCTTGAGAAGGAGTCTTGGATGATTCAACCCTCTTGGACGAGCTAGCTCTAGAACTAGAAGTTGCCCTTTGCCTCATCTTTTCCTGGAAGACCTCTAAAGGAACGCTAGGAACCTCAGACGAATAATGCTTGTCTTAGGAACTAAAGCTACTACTACCATTTGACTCATGATACTTGTCTATCTTTCTCACAGTACTACCACTAGATGAGACATGACAGGAAAAATACAGAATTTTTTAAGGCAAACCTAAGAACAAAGAAAAAGAAGAAGTACCTGACGAAAGCCTAAGGACGAGAATGATTAGACGAGGCTCCTGGACAAGATGGCAAAGGAAAATACCAGAAAAATAAGAGGGCAAGAGAGAGATTGTACCTATTTATAGGCTCTAAGGAGGGTCAATGGGTTAACGTTGACCAACTAGAAGCTGACACGAGGCAATCTCCTCGGTAAACGAATCAACATAATAGGTTGCTTAATGAGATCATGACACATAGCACAATCTAAGGTGTTGAAAACCGACCATAATATTGACATCACGTAGCATGCCAATTGACCAATGAAACATCGACACATGTCAAAAATGAATAGTGAACAAGAATTTTGCTACAATGACCAAGACAACTCTTGGACAAAGGGGGCAACTGATGGTGAACTAAAAATCGAACTATCTCCAATTCATCCATAGAGTCGTCCAAGACCAAGAAAGGGCATCCAAGACAAGAAAGGTTGTCTGAGACTAGATAGGTCGTCTAAAACTAGAAGGGTTGTCCAAGACCAGAAAGGTCTTCCAAGACCAGAAGGGTCATCCAAGATCGAAAAGGTCATCTAAGACCGAAAAGGTCATCCAAGACCAGAAGGGTCATCCAAAACCATAAGGGTTGTCCAAGACCAGAAAGGTCGTCCAAGACTAGAAGGGTCGTCTAAGACCAAAAAGGTCATCCAAGACCAGAAAGGTCATTCAAGACCTGAAGGGTCATCCAAGACTTGAAGGGTCATCCAAGAACGAAAGGGTCGTTCAAGGCCAGAAAGGTCCACTGCCAGAAAGGTCCACGGCCAGAAAGGTCTTCCATGACCAAAAGGGTTGTTCAAGACCAAAAAGGTGTTCCAAGACCAGAAAGGTCATCTAAGACTAGAAGGGTCGTCCAAGATCAGAAGGGTCGTCTAAGACTAGAAAGGTTGTCCAAGATTGGGATGGTCGTCCAAGACCAAAAGGGTCATCAAAGACCAGAAGGGTCATCCAAGACCAGAAGGGTCATCCAAAACTTGAAGGGTCATGCAGCTCACGAAGTGACCTAGATGACCACCCAACACTTATAGATTTTCAGAGTGAATTTCTACTCAAAACTTATAATTTGGACCACATTCTACTATTCTGAAGTGGGGGCGAATTCCTTATTCTTTGCCTAACTTCCCACTAAGTTCTTAACTTCTTATAACAGTTATAAAAGTTAAGTCTGAACCTTTTAACTTCCACCCACGTTGGGGAAGTTACCAAATAATTAACCACTCCAAAACTCACTATAAAAGGACTCAGTCATATCAATTCAAAATAAGTTTTAAACAACTCCTGAAAAGTTGGAACTCTAGAATTTAAGAGAGAAACTAACTTAGCATTAAAGCGTTCTTGGCCGGTCCATCCCGGTCACCTTTGATCATATGTTTTTCTTTTTAGGCCTTCCAAGAAACCACTAGCCCATTGAAGCCCTGAGCATTCAGCCTATTGATTTTCTATGCATCATCAATATCAAATCCTACAAAGTCCCAAACTCCTACCATAAGCCTGAAAGGCATCTCTAGTAATGGTTTTAGTAAGTGGATTAGCTACCATCTTGCTAGTGGAGATATGTTGAAGGATCACCTCTCCTTGTGTAATAACAAGATGAATGTAGTTATAACTATTTCTTACTGCACCAAGAGATAACTGCACCATTAAGTAGAAATGCATAACCTATAATGGACTTGCGCTCATCTCTATCGCTAGCCCAGTCAACATCAAAATAACCTCTCAATCTCAATCTCCACTCTAATAGCAAAGAATGAGATCCAATGTCCCATAAAGGTATCAAAAAATCCTTTCAACTTCTTGCCAATGAACAGGTCTTGGATTACTTTGATAACAACTAACCATTCCAATTGCAAAACAGATGTCTAGTCAAGTACACAACATAGCATACATCAAACTTCCAACTACACTTGCATAGGGAACTCTTGCCATTTCTCTCTTTCCCTTTTCTGATTTAAGTCAGTCTTTGAGGCTTAATGTATGTCCCTTCTCAATTGGAATGTCTATGGGTTTGGAATTATGCATACAGAATCGCTTTAAGATCATCTTTATGTAAGTTTCTTAAGACAAACCAAGAAGCTTCTTTAAGCGATCCCTGAAAATCTTAACTCCAAGCACATAATTAGCCTCTCCTATGTCCTTCATTTCAAAAATAGAGGACAACCACCTTTTGGTGGTGACAATCATCTCCATATCATTTCCAGCCAACAAAATGTTGTCCACATATAAAGATAGGATAAGTAAACTTTTTCCTGATCGTTTGACACACACATAACAGTCTTCTTCCATTATTTTGAAACCAATTGAAATAATAGCCTTATGAAATTTTAAATACCATTGTCTAAACGGTTGATTCAGGCTATAAATGGAACGCTTAAAGTGGCACACTTTATGCCCTTGTTCCTTGACTTCAAAGCTAATAAGTTGATCCATATAGATCTTTCATCTAGTTCTCCATTGAGAAATGCAGTCTTTACATCCATTTGGAAGAGTTCCAAATCCAAATGTGCAATAATAACTAGAATAAGGTGAATAGAGACAAATCTCACTACTGGGGAGAGTCTCTTCATAGTCTATCCCTTCTCTTTGGGTATAGCATTTTGCCATGAGACGAGCCTTATATTTGACAATTGATCCGTCTACCTTGCAATTTATTTTTAAAACCCACTTGTTTCCAATGGTCTTGCGCCCAGGTGGAAGGTCAACCAACTCCCAAACTTGATTTTTTGCCATGGAATCCATCTCATCCCTCATACCAACTATCCATTCATTTGAAGTAGGTAAAGCTAATACTTTCTCATAGGAAGTAGTCTTATCAAGGTCTCGTGAATCACATATAAAAGATTCCCCCTCAATCTCAAAAGGACGACAGGGAATAGTTCAACATTCACTTCTACGTACCTTGGATCCTTGTGTGTCAATATGTAGTAGTTTGTTCCCACTAAGAGCTAAATCACTCCCACTATCTTTGGCAATTTCAGAATGAAGTTGTGATTCTCCACTCTTGCCCAAAAATGGTATGACACCTTTAAGTTTTTGCAGCTCATAAAGCTGAAGATCTTATTTTGCTTCACTAATGCTTGGAAAATAATTTTCAATGAAGTTGACATCACGAGACTCTATCTCAGTCATTCCACCATCAGAATGTTCACCATACATTACATACCTCTTTGAGCTTTCTAAATATCTTATAAAGATTTTCTTACTTACTCTAAGACCCAATTTCCATATTTATGAGAAGTACTGTGAACAAAACTTGCACAACCCCAAGCCCGCAAGTTCTCTAAATTAGGTTTTGCACCAATCCATAACTCATATGGTGTTGTAGGAACTGTCTTAGAAGGCACACAGTTAAGGATGTAGGTAGCTGTTAACAATGCATCCCCCCAAAATGAAATTGGAAGGTTAGCTTGCACCATCATTGATCCAACCATCTTTAATAAAGTATGATTCCTTCTCTCTGCAACACCATTTTGTTGTGGAGTATCAAGAATTGTCAATTGCCTACGTATCCCTTTTTCCTCACACAGTTCCTGAAGCTGTTTAGACAAATATTCATGACCCTTATCAATTTGAAAAACCTTTAGGTTCTTTTCTTTCTAATTCTCAACCTCTGCCACAAAGCGCTTAAAGAAATCTAATACTTCAACGCAATGGGAGATCAGATAGACATAGCTGAAATGTGAATAATCTATAAATATGAGAAAATAAGAGGCGCCATGTTGTGCCTTAACATTCATAGGTCCACATATGTCCGAATGGACTAATTCCAAAGGATGAGTTGCCCTTGGAACCTTACCAAAAGGCTTCCTACAGGCCTTTCCAGCTAGACAAGGTTCACACATAGGTAGGCTTACATTAGTGATAGACACCAATAGGCCTTCTCTAGCTAGTCTAGCCAATCTATCTTTTCCTATGTGTCCAAGTCTAGTATGCCACATTACAAAACCAGAAACATCATCATTATGAGCAATAAAAGAAAAATAGAAATGATCTAAATCCAACATAAAGAAATCATTAGATAAATAACCATGTACATACAAGGTTTTATTTAAATAAAAATCCAACTAAGGACCATCGAAATGGAAACTAAATCCAAGTCTAAGCATAATAAGTACTGACAATAGATTGCATTTGACACCAGGTGCATGAAGCACATCATGAAGAAATAACATACGTCCCAGACTCAATTTAAGCTAGTAGTTTCCAACTCTTATGACTTCTTCTTGATCTCTATTACCCAAAATAACGTACTGTGTGCCTATTGGTATCTTTTTGTAATCCACACACCCAACTCTATCTTTGGCTATATGTTTGGCTGCTTCTGAATCTACAATCCACCTAGGAATAGTATGAGAAACAGAAACATGTGTACAAACATAAGTGATAGCAGAGTTGTTAAGAATGGATACCTACTTCGGCTTAGTGCACTTACGAGTGAAGTGACCCTTCTTACCACAATTGTAGCACTTGATCTTTGCTTTGTCCTTTTTAGCACGCTTTTCCCTTTTGGTGCTTTGCTATCTTGCCTTATTTTGGCCTAAGGTTACCAACTCCTTCGGCATTCGTCCTTTGTCCTTTGCGTTTAGGCTTGAATGCCTTCTGTTGCCCAGATTGGGCGACAAAGAGGGTGTTTTGGTGTGCCCCCATGCACTCTACCTCAAGCTCGAGATGACGAGAAATATCAGCAAAAATATTGATATTCTCACTATGTGTCAAAACAAGCTTCATTTGTCCCCAAGTAGGTTCAGGCAATGAACGTATCACCACTACGACCTGTGATTCATTAGAGAGATTATTGCTAGTAGCCTTTAGGTCATGGATCAGTGCAAACATTGTCCTTAGATGTTCAGCCATGCTATGCTTTGAATACATAACATATTGCTCTAACTTTAAAGTAAGAGCTCACAAACTAGTTGTTGAAGTCCCTCCATAGGCAATCTTAAACTAGTTCCACATCTCTTGGGCATTTGGATAGTCCTCAAACTCCCCAATAAGATCATTGTGCATGCTACTTAGCATAGTGAAGCCTACACAACGATCTTTCTTAACCCAAGACTCGTAGGCCTCTAAGTCATGGCGATGTTGGGCAGTATTCCCATTTTCAGGTCGCATCATCACCTTGGTTAGGGTTTCAAGGACCTCTTGTTCATTAAGCAGATATTGAATTTTTCTATGCCACATATCATACTTGGTTCCCTCTAGTTTCTCTCCCTTAGTTAGATCAACAACTACATTCTTAGTAGCCATGTTCACTACATTCATTACACAAGTAGACATTAGCACATACATTTTCAAATTTTATTTCCAAAAATCCAACTAGACCATGATATTCCTTTCTACATAGTGAGATCGAAAATTTGGCTAAACTCATAATCATCTCTCACTATGTAAATTGGAATAACACATCTAATTAATTTTAAATAAAATTTTGTGAAGAATAAAACATCATACCATCCACATATTAAATCATACATATAACATGTGTACATACATCTTTGTGCACAACACATTGTGCATGGGCTCCACTGTAAGCCCTATTGGTAATTTCATACAACATGCTAAAACAAAATTTGAAAATTATAGGTAACCGTGAAACACTTCCCCTTACATGGCTTCCAAAATTAAATTACATAGCCTAAATTACATTGCCAAAAACAATGGCCCAAAAAAGAAATTGCCAAAAGCATTGGCCCAAAAAATTACATATTCAAGTACCCTACTACAAAGATTCTATTTGTAATTAAAAAAAAATTGGGGATGCCAAGTTACCAAATAATTTCAAAAATTGTCTTATTCATCCACAATAACAATAAATAAAAATATACATGTTGCATAAATTACCAATACAATCTCTAACTATAGAGATGAGCCAAAGAGTCTCATAAACCCTTTGGACACATATTCATCAAGGCATTCATATAATATCAATTCAATCATACCACAATATGTTAAAAAGACATCATAAATTAATTCAAAAATTAAATAAATTCCATGCATAATTATACAAAAAATTAGAAAATTAATTTCACAATTTTCTCATATTTTCACAATTTTATTTTAACATCACAGTTTAAAAAAATTGCCACCACAATTATATGTATTAAATATATGTCATACTAGAAAAAGAGGTCTAATAAACAAGAACGTTTATAATATAATATGAAAATCCACTATGCATGTTATAACATTTGATTTTCATATAATTTTTTGTATCGTTATAACTTATAAGTTATTGCTACGTAAGCAATAACTACAAAATCCATATCTTGCAAAGTTATCCTTTGTAAACTACTGTAAACAAATCCACATAGCATTTGTAAACAATAGTGTCAGACCCACATAGCCATTGAACGTGTGGCTTATTTCATTGCACAATTTCCTTGTTGAAGGAAACAACAAGTATAAGAATTTGTGTGTAACTAATACACCAAGTCACCAATGTGGGCCTCATCGCTTTAATTTTTGGATAACCAGTTAAGCACTAAGTAGTGTGGTACACGCATGGTAAACTACTACAAGACAATTTTAAATGAGTGAAAAATGCATTTTCTTTTACTATTCATCACAGCAGTTTTTCGGATTAAATGTAAACATTCAAAAAATTACAGCTTTTTATTTCTCTCTCTACATGCCATAACATGCTTCTAAAAATTACAGATCTGAAAATTAAAAATTACTTAAACTTTTAATTTTAGCATGCATATGGGATTACATATATCAGAGATCATGGCATCGTTCAAGAGTGAAAACAAGCATAAAATGGCTCTGATACCAATGTTGAATAGTTATAGACTTTACTAGAGGTCATATAGACACATACCTTTGGTTGAACTGATCACCAAATTGCCGAATCTTGTTCTTTGTTTGCTTTATGAACTCCTCATGATTTCCTTCGTGGAACACCTCCAAGTCGTAGGAGAGGTTACTAGAGTTTGTCTTAATTTCCATGCTCCAAATTCTAGGGAACAGTAGATGGTGTCCTAGAGAAATGGCTTATTTTGAGAGAGCACTAAAAAACTATACGTATGTTCACTCACTATATCTCTTATTAATCTGATTTCTGTAGGAGTATTTTAAATACTAGTAAAGATTCACTTACTATCAGATATATGTGATCCCTAAAAGATCTCATCTGTTTAGTTTAAATTACTCCACTACCGATATTGATAACTCATATCAATATCTGTTAAGTTTAAATTACTCCACTACTGATATTGATAACTCATATCAATGTCAGTTAGTTTAAATTTAAAAGATCTCATTTGTTAAATTTAAATTACTCCATTACCGATATTGATAACTCATATCAATATCTGTTAAGTTTAAATTACTCCACTACTGATATTGATAACTCATATCAATATCAGTTAGTTTAAATTTAAACTTTCTTATCAAATAACTCATGTGGACGATCCATGTTCCATGGTTTATGGGTTGGTTCAAAATCAGCCCAATTTCTAACATTAGCCATAATAAGTTCATCCTGTAAGGCCCATAGTTTAGCAAGGAGGCAGCTTCTGGTGCCGATTTTCCTGGAAAAACTTTTGACCTAGGAGCTATTCGAGTCTCTAAAGAGGCCTCCCCCACTCGCATAATCTGAGGAGGGTAGGACAAAGGCATCAATATTAAGTTTATGCCAACCCAGACTTGACTTAACCTAGAAGATACGGAGAAGTGTTTTGTGATTGCGAGTACTAAAGATTTGAGTGAGGAGGAAATATTTAGAAAATTTAGCAATACAATCTTTGATAATGGGGGAGCCGGCTTGCTATCCTTGGTAAGCAATCAAGTTTCTATTTAACCAAAGAGACTAGAGTCCAAAACAAAAGAGTGTTTTTCAGGGAATGCGATGATGGCTTGAGATGATGTCAAGAGTACCATTCAAGTGAAGCCATTCCAAGAGGGGGAGACCAAAGGATTGGATGACCTTTAAGGGGAGGTCGAGCTGATTCTAAAAACTAACAAAGAATTGGCATTCTCTAAGAAGATGGTTAACTGTTTCCAAGTGGTTGAGACAAAGAGGGTAAGCTTGATCCTAGGTAAAACACCCCTTGAACCCAACACTTTCCTAACTAGAATGCTATTATAGGAGTAGAGCCATACAAAGATAATTGTTTTTTAGGGAGCTTTCATATTCCAGATCCAGTTAGGAGAAAAATTAGGAGGGTTCAATTGTTCAAAATGATGATGCAAGGAAAATCAGTAGGCTGGATGCTTTGGGCTTCAAAGGGCTAGTGACTGTTTTGAAGGCCTGAAAAAGAAAGAACAAACGATCAAATGTGACTGGGGTGGACTAGCCAAGAACCCTCCGATGCCAAAGTTAGTTTCTCTCTCAAATTCTAGAATTCCAACTTTTCAGGAATTGTAAAAACTTACCTTTATTTGGTCTGAGTGGGTGTTTATATAGTATACCCTTGAAGTGATTATTTGACTGGTAACTTCCCCTGTATTTAAGGAGGTTAGAGGGCTCAAGGATAACTTCTTCAACCGCTATGGGAGTTATATTTCATCTTTATCTTCTATAATTGTCGTTGGCAATTAAGCACTCAGTTGGAAGACACAGTGGTGAACCCAGATATCACTCATGGTTTGGAATGGTAATACGTGGTCACTTGTATGGATGAATAACACTTGGAATTTTCCTAAATGTTAGGGGGTCGTCCATGTGCCTTTCTCATGGACAACCTGCTTGCACATGGATGACTATCTCGGATAACCCATTTTGTTTATGGACGACTGTCTTGCTGAATATCGTCGTTGCTGTCTTTTGGTTTTGGACAACACCCATGGACGATCTGGAGTTGATTATTTTCAATTCACTACCAGTTGCCCCCTTGTCCAAGGGTCGTCAAGCATACCATTGAGTTTTGAGACGAGCTTTTTATTTATCTTATTTTATTATTATTTTGTTTATTTTTATTATTATTATTATTTTTTCGAATTGAACTCTTCAATCACTTATGCAGGCCATGTCGAAATTCATAGCTGCGTCCAGACAGGCCATGGAGATGGATAATACGAGGATCCTCCTTGAGAAGGAGATCCAAAATGTCAAGGGCGATTGCAAAAGTTGGGCTGAGGTGGCAGCTAAGGTCAAAGACGAGGCCAAAGAGTTTCATAATTTGGTGGAGGAGTTGAAGTCTGATGCCATTAAGAAGGATACTCGTCTTAACCACCTCCAAAAGAGGAACGACGAGTTGAGTACCCTTCTCGAGAAGGAAAAAGAGGACGCTGTGATGGAGTTCAGAGCATCTAAACAATTTACTGATTTGATGCACACCAACTACGCAGCGGGCTTTGAAGACTTGAGGATGGACGCTATGGAAAACTTTTCCGGGGTTGACTTTAGCTACATTAAACTCAATCTTGGCGTTGCTACAAGCTCCCTCCTCCAGACGAGCTCAGAAGATGTTAATGTTGAGGAGGATGCCACCACGCAACTTGCCCAGGACTAGCCTAGGATTGGAGATGCCGCCCCTCAATGAAAAAAATTTGTATTAGAGAAAAGTCATTTTAGTTTCCCTTTGTTTTTTTCTTCTTTCTTTTTTATGAGGTCCATTGTTTAGGACCATTTGAAATTTATTTAACTACATTTCACTCGTCCAGAATACTTAGGATGAGTTTCCAAACAATTTCCTTTTTTGGCTTTTACTTTATAAGAGTTTTTGGATGGCGGTCGTCTACCCTCTAAGGCTTTGACTAATAAATGTTTATTTCCATTATTTTTTCATCTATCATTGAACATATTATTGTATGGATGAGTTTATCTTTTGTTTATACCATTCATGTTACTAGTTTTTAAGTGGTCCGTCCACTCGTGGTGCTTTGCTTGACTATATTCTTCATTCCTTCATGTTCAACATGTATGCCATTCTTTAAATTTTACAAGTACAACTCGTCCTAAGAATGGCACTGATGATTTAGCCAGTTCTTTTTCTCGTCCATGGGTTGGACAATTTACTTTCATCTTTGGACAAGACGTTTCTAACATTCTACTCTTCCAAAATACTGGAGCGTCTTGGCTAGGCGTTCATTCATGGATCTTAAATACTTTCACTGCATGCATTTTCTTGTCCATTCCTTGGGCGTTACGCTTACGGTTTGATCCCATCCTTTGGACGAGTATGGGTTTTCTCGTTGTTGATTAGACGAGTATGGCTTAGCTTATTTTCCTTTGCTTTATCCTCATTTCGAGGAAAGCTTATGAATGTTACATCCCTGCATCTAGAGATTTTCATTCGTCTTAGGCTTTAGCCTTCTTGTGGGTGATATTATGGAGATTAGATTAATGCATCAAATACATTAGAAATCCAAACCATATTTATAATATAAACATCGTCCACAAGTATGGCATATGCCTAAAAGCCAGTGCCTTAGGAAATTAAAATACTTATACAAACCAAGTACATAAATTTGTCCTTCACAAATTAGTCCGTAGACAGGGCAAAGGTTAGGAATTAATGTGCTTTTTATTATTTTAAAAATACATAATAATATTAAACATGTGTAAACATGAAGTAGCTGCAACCTCGTCCACGACGCTTGTCCATGGTAATTCTCGTCGAAGCTCACCCTTCATTGATAGTACCTTCTTAGATGCTCCACATTTCAAGGGTGTTCTAGCTTCCGTCCGTCCAAAGTTTCCAAGTAATATGACCCCTGCCTCTTGCAGTTGATAACCCTATAATGTCCTTCCCAATTGGGCCCTAGTTTTCCATAAGCCGGATTTCTAGTTGCCAAGGATACTCTTTTAAGGACTGACAGGCCACAAATGTGTTGACCCCTTGTGATAACTTAGATTAATTAATTAGCCCAGTTTTTAATTAATCAAATTAACATGCAATATCACGTGGCAGCACAAACAAATCACCGAAACTAAGTTATGCAGCGGAAAATAAATAACACGGTGATTTGTTCACGAATGGGGAAAACCCTTACGGCAAAAACCCCACCGGGTGATTTAAGGTCACCACTCCCGAAACTCCACTATTATCACAACAAGCAGTTACAAGTAAGGAATCCCAGTACCTCACCAACCTACAGTTGAACTCTTACCCCAATACCCAATTGGACTTGTTCTGTAGTGACAGTTTCTCCTTTCAATGCACGGCTCCAAATACGTGACTAACCAGATGCGCGGATCCCAGTACGCGACTTCAAACACCAACTAGAGAGAGAGAGAGTTGGCTGCAAAGTTCTTCAAATCATCAAAGATGAACTAGGGCACGAACTTTGTCTTTCTGATCACAAATTGCATGAACAACAAGTTCTCAAAGAATATGCAACTTGTATCTTCTGCTACCTGACGACCCTTAAAATAATCATTTTATATGTCTAGGGTTAGGAGAAAAGAAGTCCCAAAGACATACTCACGGATTAGACTTGAAACAGACTTGGAAATCTGTTTTCTTTAATTCTCGACAGATAGAGGTGTCGAGAGGTGTCGAGAAGCTGTCGAGGCTCGGGCAAAACAGCTTCTTTAAAGCTTGATAGATGCATCTGTTGAGGTATGTGTCGAGCTTTAAAAACTTGCACTTCCTTGCTTGTTTCTTGGACAGACTTTGACGGCTTCAACACTTAATCTTGAACCACTGTTTCTTGAAGTGTTAAACTCATCCTAAATCTATCCAATTACAAGTAAAGTGCGTTTTGTCTAAGGATAAGCCAATTACATAAAATAGCGACATATGTTCACAGACTTGAACTACATATGTCCTAACAAGGACGAGGACCCCAATATTAAAACGCCTGGGTTTTACCATGGCATCATATTGGCTAATCATAAGATTTTTGTATCTTGCTGTCCTTTGTTCTGCATCCATCCTTACCTCGTCAATAAGATCGAGGTCAAGACGAAATTGTTCTTCATTTTCCTTATCTTGGTACTTCATCACTCGATAGTTAGCCATATGAACTTTCGCAGGTATGACTGCTTCGCTTTCATAGACTAGCTTGAAAGGGGTTTCTCCTATTGGGGTCCTCACAATCGTCCTATAATCCCAAAGAACACCTGGTAGCTCATTTGGCCATACTCCCTTTGGCCTCTCAAGTCGAGTCTTGATGATTTTCAGCAAGTATCGGTTTGCTACTTCTGCTTGTTCGTTCGCTTATGGGTGGGAGGGTGAGGAATAGTGATTCTTAATTCCAAATTTCTCACAAAAATCTCTGAAAGGTGTGTCAAACTATTGTCCATTATCAGATACTAGTACCCTAGGTATCCTAAACCTGTATACAATGGTCTTCCAAACAAAGTTTTTAACATTTTGCTGAATAATTTTACCCACTTGGTAAAGTAATCAATCGCTACTACCAAAAATTTTATCTATCTGGTTCCTAGTGGGAAAGGACCTAAGATATCCAGTCCCCATTGCACAAAGGGCCATGGGGCCATCATTGAGGTTAGGTACTCCGAGGGCTGTCTAGGAACGTTGCTGAAGTGTTGACACTGGTCACACACCTTGACAGAAGCCTTAGCATCTGCTTGAATAGTTGGCCAATAGTAGCCTACACAAACGACTTTATGTACTAGTGATCTCGCTCTAAAGTGAATCCCACATACTCCTTCATGGACCTCCCTTAATACGTAGTTTGACTTGTTCGGAGCTAGGCACCTTAGGTAGGGCTGAGAGAAGCCTCGTATGTACAGTACTTCATTTATGAGGACGTACTTGGCAGTCCTGACTCTCAACTTCCTAGCCTCATCCTTGTCTTCTAGAAACTTTCCATCCTTGAGATAGACTATTATTAGAGTCATCCAATTTTCTCCCCCTCCTATCTGTTGTATCTCTGGAAGGTCTGTGCTCGGCATGTATAGGATTTTGTCATATTCGTCCACAATTCCTCCTGTTGAAGCTGCTTTTGCCAAAGTATCTACTTCCATGTTTTCCTCCCTCAGGAGTTGAACAAAACTGGCATCTTTAAACTTTTGGATGAGTCACTTTATTTTGTTGAGATATTTCTTCAATCGATTCTTCACACATTCTATTTACTTGATTAATAACCAACTGAGAGTCTCCTTTAACTACCACTGACTCTACCCCTAAAAACTTAGCCAATTCTAGTCCTCTAAGGAGAGCTTCATATTCAACTTCGTTGTTGGTGGTTTGGTATTGTAGATGGGTTGCATATTCTAACTTATCTCTCTCCAGGGACTTTACTATGACTCCAATCCTTCCTATGTGTAACGTGGACATGCCATCTACATTGATAACCCACCTTTGAGCCCCTACCTCTTTGTCTAGCTGGTCCTAACAAGGAGTGAACTCCGCAATGAAATCTGCCAATGCTTGTGCTTTTATCGCGCTCCTTGGTTGGTACTTGACATCAAACTCACTAAGCTCCATAGCCCATTGGATTAGTCGCCCTGCGGCTTCCAACTTGTTCATTGCCTTCTTCAAGGGATGATCTATCAAGACGTTGATAACATGAGCTTGCAAATAATGCCTCAGCTTCCTAGAAGCCGTGACCAAAGCAAAGGCTAGCTTTTCCATCATTGGATATCGTCCTTCCGTCCCTTTTAGCGCTCGGCTCATATAGTAAACCGAATTCTGAATCCTCCCTTATTTTCTCATTAATGCTAGGCTAATGGCATGCGGGGACACTGCTAAATACAAGTATAATTCTTTACTAGGTACAGACAGGCTCAACAGGGTTGTTATAGTAAGGTAGGTTTTGAGGTCTTGGAAGGCCTTCTGACATTCATTCGTCCACTCAAATACCTTCTTGAGTTAAAGAATGGTAAACACTTGTCAGTAGCCTTTGAGATAAACCTGTTACGGGCGACAACTCGCTCGATGAGAGATTGAACTTCTTTGATATTCTTCGGTGGATTTTATCTACATTTGCCTCAATTCCTCTATGTGAAACCATGAACCCAAGAAACTTACCTAATGAAACTCTGAAAGCACACTTGCTCAGATTCAACTTCATGTTATACTGCCTCAGAGTATCAAAGGTTTCTTGGAGGTCAAGCAGGTGCTTTTCCTCGCCCAACCTCTTTACTAACATGTCATCTGCATAAACTTCTACATTCCGTCCGATTTGTGGACGAAACATATGGTTAACCAACTTTTGAAAAGTTACCCCCGTGTTCTTCAAACCGAAAGGCATCACCTTGTAGCAAAATAACCCTTGGTTGGTAATGAAGGAAGTCTTTTCTTGATCCACCTCGTCCATCCTTATCTGATTATAGCCTGAGAAGGCGTCCATGAAACTTAGCAATTTATGACTCGCGGTCGAATCCACTAGCTGGTCAATGTGCGGCAACGGATAACTATCTTTGGGGCAAGCCTTATTCAAATCAGTGAAGTCCACGCACATTCTCCACTTGCCATTAGCCTTCTTGACCATAACCACATTAGCCAACCAATCTGGATAATAAACTTCTCGAATAAACTTCGTCGTGTTCAACTTCTAGACTTCTTCTTTAATGGGATTGTCTAGTTCAAGAGCAGAAACTCTTTTCTTTTGACGTACAAGCTTGAAGGAAGGATACATGTTTAGACGATGGGTAATGACACTTAGGTCGATATACCTGGTATGTCCTCGTGACCCCATGTGAACACATCAAGGCTTTTCTTCAAAAACTGGACCAATGTCTACTTTGTCTTCTTTTCCATACTCGCCCCAATTCTAGTAAACTTCTTGGGGTTGTTCTCGTCTGAAGGAATATCTTCTAGTACTTCCGTGGGCTCCGCAATAATCCTTCTCTCGTCTATGCTCATCGTCTGTACATGCTCGTCCATAGCCAATATGGCTAAGTAGCACTCTCTGGCGGCTAATTAATTTCCTTGTACTTGACCTACTCCATATTCAGTCGAGAACTTGACAGACAAATGGTAGGTACACGTTACTGCTTTCCAACTATTTAAAGTCGACCTTCCAATGAAGGCATTGTATGATGATAAGCAGTCAACAACAAGGAAGCTTACCTCTTTGGTTATTTGTTTCGGGCACGCTCCGACTACCATAGGTAATATAATGGTGCCCACAGGTTGCACCTTCAATCCTCCAAATCCTACCAAGGGTGAATTGACTGGACATAGCTGATCTCGTCCTAGCCTTCTTTGTTGGAAGGCGGGTTAATACAAGATGTCCGCTGAGCTGCCATTGTTTACCAACACCCTTCTAGTTGTATAATCAGCAATGAGTAGGGTAATGATGATTGCGTCGTCATGTAGGTGGTGAACTCTTTCAGCATCCTCGTTTGTGAACATAATGGCTTGCTCATCAGCTCCCTTCGTCCTTAGAGATCGTCCAGACAGTTGGACATTTTGCACCACCTTTAGGTATGTCTTTCTTGACTTGGATGACTGAATTGTTAAGGTTCCTCCTATAATAACTCTTATTTCTACAAGTGGGGGTCGTGATGACTCCTCCACCTTTGCCTTCAACTTTTCATCTTTGTGGTCTCATCTAAGAAAATTCCTTAACTTTCTTTGCCTGATGAGATTCTCTATCTACTGCTTTAAATCAAAACACTTGTTCATGTCATGCCCATGATCTCTGTGGAAGCGGCAATACTTATTCCTATTGCACTTGTTGGCTTCTCCTTTCATTTTCTCTGGCCACTTCAAGGATGGGTCATCCTTGATTTGCATAAGAACTTGCTCAAGTGGCATATTCAAGGGAGTGTATTGCTGATTTCTTGCAGAAGAACTCGCCTTCTTGCTATCTCTGCTTTTTTCTCTTCCACCCGAGCCTTTTTTGGACAAGAACCCTGCTCAAGATGATGCAGGAGATTTGCTTTCGTACGCTCTGCTTTCTATCTTTTCTTGGCTATGATCGCATCCTCCGTATTCATGAAATTTTGGGCTGAATGGACGAGTTCAACCATAATTTGTGGCTCTTGCTCATAAAGTTTATGAATGAATAAATCGAAGTTGACTCCATTATGGAAGGCTGCCAATAATAACTTGTCATCCATCTCATCCACCGTTAGGGCTTCCTTGTTGAACTGGGTAATGAAGGACCGCAAGCTTTCATTTTCTCCATGTTCTATGATTAACAGGCTGGACGAGGAACGCTTTTGCCATTGTCCTCAAATAAAATTGTTGACAAACAACTTACTCAATTCTTCGAACAAGCCTACAGTGTTTGGGGGTATCTTATTGAACCACACTTGTGCTTGCCCCTTGACAGTGGTAGGGAAAGCTCTGCACATAATCTCATCTAAAACCCTTTGAAGGTGCATAATAGTCTTGAAGGTGGCAATATGATCACACGGGTCACGCGTTCCATCATATGAATCCAAGGAAGGTATCTTGAACTTTGGGGGTAAGGGGTGACTATTGATGGAAACCATGAAAAGGGAGTTCATTCAATGAACTAAATCATCTACGGGATTTGCCCTTCTCATATTCTTTCTCATCTCGTCTATGGCTTTCCTCATTTGGTCCATCCCTTTCTCCAAGTGCGGCACCCTTCTTGAAACAGTACCCCTTGACTAGTTCTCGGGTTCAACATTTTCTCCTCTACCCTCTTGACTCTAGGCTTGCCCTTCTGTGTGTCTTTCATGATGTTGCCTTCTTGGACTAATCTCCCTGGTCAACTCTTGGTTTTGACGGGTTAATTTTGTCATGGCGGCAGTAATGGATTGTATGTGTTGAATGGAAGGCAGTTGCATGACAGGTGCTGATTGATGATCATGGTGGGGATTACTAGAAGCATCCCTACTCTCCTGGTGGCTTGGGCTAGTAGCCCTTGATCTTGTCCAAACCATACAGCCTTTTGTCGAAGAAAGGCAAATTGTCAAAACACAAGTAATCAAATTCCCACAGGCAGCACCAACTGATAATGCAAGGAAAATCAGTAGGCTGGATGCTTTAGGCTTTAAAGGCTAGTGACTATTTTAAAAGCCTGAAAAAGAAAGAACAAATGATCAAAGGTGACCGGGGTAGACCGGCCAAGGACCCTCCGATGCCAAAGTTAGTTTCTCTCTCAAATTCTAGAGTTCCAACTTTTCAGAAATTGTAAAAACTTACCTTTATTTGGTTTAAGTGAGTGTTTATATAGTATATCCTTGAAGCGGTTATCTAATTGGTAACTTCCCCTTTATTTGAGGAGGTTAGAGGGCTCAAGGATAACTTCTAAACTGTTACGGGAGTTATATTTCATCTTTATCTTCTATAACTGTCGTTGGCAGTTAAGCACTCAATTAGAAGACACAGTGGTGAACCCAGATATCACTCATGCCTTGGAATGATAATACGTGGTCACTTGTGTGGATGAATAACACTTGGAATTTTCCTAAGTGTTGGGGGATCATCCATGTGCCTTTCTCATGGACGACTATCTTGGATGGCCCATTTTATTAATGGACTATTGTCTTGTTGAATTTCGTTGTTGCTATCTTTCTGTTCTGGACGACACCCATGGACGATCTGGAGTTGATTATTTACAGTTCAACACCACAAAACATTTAACCTTTTAGCCAAAAGTGAGGAGCAAATGATTTTTCCTTCACATTGAAGGGTTTTCATGTAAATTTTTGTATTGTGTTCATGTGTTTTTTTTTTTTTTTTTTTTTTTTTTTTTTATACAAGATAGAAATTCTACTTTTGCCTAATCTAAGTATATATGTATCTAAAATTCCCTTCTGAAGACTTGAGCTTCAACTCTTTCCCTCACACCCTACAAACAATTATACTTGTAAAATGACCATCACGCAAAGGGTGTACAGTGGTCATGTGGGTTATTTTTGAATTCTTCTTTTTAATATTATGCTTGATGGATTTTAATTGAAAGATGAAAGCGTTTTTTGGATTTATATAAGGAGGAAATAAGATAAATACGAATTATTTATGGAGATTTTCCCAACACCCTTTACGTAAAGTTTTTCTTAAAGTCATATGATCTGTTTTCACTTGCTTATACCCCATTGGAAAAAAAAAAAAAAGAAAGCTTAAAGAGGTCGCTTTACATAGTGTAGGTTCTGTCATTACAACAATCTCAAGAAATTTGAGTCCCTTGCTATCAAATTGTGGGTACTATACTATACTGTGTCTCAAAGTGACAGGTTCTTGCGGCGTACTAAACTAATTTGTCATAATATGAAAACAGTTTTTTTGGTTTTTATTTTTTGATATTTGAGAAGCTTTTTTTTAATTATAAAAAAGGGTGTATTATTTAAATATATAAAATTTTATACAAAAACAGGCACTAAAACCTTCAAGGGACACAGTCTACTGGTCCCGAGGTTTTCCATATCCCATACAAAAGGTGCATATACAAAAGATGGATAGATATCAAAGACTTCCAAAAGGCACTATTGTTGCTGTCCCCTTTTTTCTAAAGCATTCATGCAGCCATTAGCTTCGCAGAATATGTGATAGACCTACACGGTCCAGTCACGCTCCATAAGGTTCTTACAATCAGAGATTAGTGAAATAGCATCTGGTGAGATATCCTTCTTCGTAGTTGCGAGAGACCTCGCCTAAGAGTGCTCCTCAAAAAAGAGAGATTTTGTGGTGTGTTTTTTAGGGTACTTCTCTTTTTGGGTAAGTGGTGCGGAGTTGCTACTCATTTTTTATGTACAAAAAATAAGAAAAACTAAATAAAAAAATACAATACATGACTGAATTGCTTCGTTTCATTGATTGAATAATAAAAAATTAAAAAAAAAAAAACAAATTTGAAATTTTGAACTTTACATGGCTTTGGGTCCTAGGTACAAACTACCAAAAATACTTGGTTTTTTGTCCTAATTACAATCTACCCAAAATAAAAAGTAAAGATAAGACTATATCTACTTAGCTAAAGACCTAAATCCAGAGGCTAGGTTACAGAATGGGAAGGTGTTAGGCATCCATTCCGCCCAGACAGAGTCTGATCTTCTAGACTCTTGTGACCAATGTACCATTTTTATGCATGCTATGAATGATACGTTGAACATGTGAAATAAACTAAACCACACAAAACCATTTATGAATGTATCCTTGTTTTTGTTTAAAAAAAATTCAAATCCATTTTAATGGTTAGAAAAAAAATTAATTTTGAAAAATCAGATCTATTTTTTAAGAGATAAAAAATGGTTTTGAGTTTTGTAAAAGATAAGATCTATTTTGGCGATGATAAAAAAATGGATTTTTTATATAATAGAAAAATCAGATCTATTTTATATTTTTTTTTTAAAAAGATTTTTTTATGGAGGATCTCACTCATAAAATAATTTTATGCTACATGATTCAAACAAAACAAACAACAAAAACATCAATACATGATCTCTTACTTCATTTCAAAAATCTGCATGTATTAAAAAAATCAGATTTGTATCTAAAGAAGATACAAAATCCATTTTAAAAAAATTCGATCTATATCTTAGGAAGATGTAGACCAGTTTTATTTTGAGGAAAAATTCAGATTTATATCTAATGAAGATGTAGATCCGTTTTATTTTGAAGAAAAAATCAGATCTACATCTAATGAAGATGTAGATCCGATTTATTTTAAAGAAAAATTTAGATATACATCTAAGGAAGATGTAGATCTGTTTTATTTTGAAGAAAAGAGTTAGATCTACCTCTAATGAAGATGTGGATCCATTTTATTTTAAAGAAAAATTCAAATCTACATATAATGAAGATGTAGATCCTTTTTATTTTGAGAAAAAGAGTTGTTCACATTCAGATTATTGACATTCAATAAAGAGATTATAACAATCACATAGAAAAATAATCATGCTTTAAACAAAACAATAGTGAATCATTCATACTATGGATTAAAAAAAAAACATTCATCAATAAGAGAAGCATAACAAGGATAGGGTGATAGAAACAACCTCTTGCATGAGCACTCTTTGTTCTTAAGAAGATGTTTTAGGGTTCAAAGAAACTTATTCAGTTATCTTTAAAACCTAAAAATCCTAATTTAAGCATCAAATCTCAAAGATGATTAGCAAGGATCAGCAATTTGAGAGTCTTTAAACATATGCCTCTCAGAGCGTAAAAAAAAAAGGTGCTAAATTATGGACCCTGACTCTATTTATAGAGGCTAGAAATCTCTAAAAATTAGGTGTGTACGATTAGGATGTGAATCTGGATCCATCCTTTTGTGAAAAGGCCAATAAGGGTGTGCTTTATCGTCACCTGAAGGTCGTTGGACCAAAGCCCAAAAGGGACAATTCGGCTCTTTTAAAGTGCTGTTCGGCACTCCAAAAGTGCCTAATTGGCGCTTGGATGCCGAACGCACTTTCGTGTTCGGGTGCCATTTGGACTTTCCCTCTAGGGTTTTTTGACCGGTCCTTGTATCTAGACGTGTTTTCATCCTCCGTCCATGATATTTATTTATTTATTTTTTTATCTCTTTTCTAGATAATTCAGGCTTTTTAAGAACAATTATCTTGTGGATAAATCCCTTAAAATAAATCTTGATAAAATTAAAATTATCCACTATTTTATTGTTATCCAATCATCCATTTTATTCCTATGCATGCAGTCTTACTTTAAACGCTAATTATCAACCAATCACAAAATTATTTAATTAATTTTAATTGTTTGACCAATCAAAATTAACTTAAATTAATTGTACGTGATCGACTCTACCTAGACACAATGCATATGGACTGTGAAAACTTGATCATGCGATATTTTTCAATCCGATGGTTCAATTTAGAAACCGGACACAACGTTATGATCGTTAGAATCTCAAGATCATTATTATGATATGCAATGAATAGACTAAAGTATGCAATGCAAGAATAAATTGATGCATGTAATGCAAGAACGAAATGATGCATGTAATGCAAGAATGATTTTTTTTTTTTGGTACATGGATGGTCACTCCAGTCATCTTCTTTCATTAAATTATGTGTGCAAAATTGAGTGTCTATAGTAGTTAACCAGGAAAGAACTATCATAGAATCAGTAGTTAACCAGGAAAGAACTATCATAGAATCAATTTCAAGATGAATAAATCTAAAACCCAAATTGCATGCCAGAATGAGACCTTGGCGAACTGCTCCTAACTTTGCAATGTTATTAGAAGCAATACCCATGTTTAAAGAAAATCCCAAAACCCAAGAACTTGCACAATTTCATAACAAGCCACTTACACCAGCCAGCCTAGGATTACTTAAAGAGCTGCCATCTGTATTTAATTTTATAAAAGGCTCCAGCGGAGCGATCCATTTAACAATTCTGGGAATATCAATTTTAATTGTCTTAGTAGGGCAAGCTAAATAAAATAAAAAAAAAGATTTGTAGCTAACTATCTTTGCAGACTAACTTGTTTGGGAGTTGAGGGGGAGTAGAGTAGAGGGAGGGAGAGTAGTTCAATTACCTTTCAACTCCCTCTAACCCCTCATTTTTAATTCCCCCAAATTGGAGAGATTTGGAGGGAGAGTGGAGAATAAAAATGCTTGACCAAATGAATTACCAAATTTGCCCTTATTATATTAACAAAATTACAAATGAAAAGACTAATTACTTCCCTCCCCCTTACTTAATTTTAAAAACATCCAAATAAGGTGGAGGATAGTCATTCTCCTCTACTTTCCTTCCCACTACGCCATAAGTGAGATTGGGAGCTAGATTGCTTTTGGATAATACGCTCATTACTAGCTAACCACAATTGCCAACAAAGGAAGCAGAAGAATATCTTCCAAGGAAGCTGGTGACCCTAGATAATACTCTCTGATGTAGCGTTTGTTCTAAGCCAAGATTGCAGTGGTAGGTGGAAAAACGATAGGCAAGATACCCGGAGATAGAAGCTAAATCATCTTAGATATTGACGAGTAGGTAGCTGATTGCGCATAGACTTCCAAATAAAAAATTGGATTTTCTTAGGGCAATGAAGTTTCCATATCCAATTCCACATAGAATTATTAAAAGGGACATTATCTTGTTGGTATAAAAACTTCAATGTAGAACTTATCGAACAAACAACGTTATTTTGAGCCCAAACAAGAATAACTTAGTCAGCTGGGCCACATTCACCTTTGATAAGTTGTTTAAATTGCATCGGTAGGGGAATTTGAAGACCCTCTAGCCTCCATATATGATTGTCCTGTAAGGAACTCACCAATCTCTGCTCCTCATTTGGCATAAGTAAACCTACAATATGACTTCTCAGAGAACCGCCAGGGATCCAATGAGCCTTCCAAACCCGAATGGTTTGACCATCCCCTATTATCCATTTCGTTCCTTTCTTAAGCCATTGCATACCTAAATGTATAGCTTTTTAGATATGAGATGCTCTGGGACTAACGACACTCTCAAAAAGGTTCGTGTGGGGAAAGCATTTGGTTTTCAAAACTTGAGCCCATAGTGTGGTTGGCCGTTGCTGAAGCCTACAGGCTTGATTCATGAGCAAAGCCATATTCATATGAAGAGATGATTTAATGCCCAAACCACCAACATCTTTTAGAGTAGTTATGACTTTCGAACTAATCGTGTGACAATGTCTGTGACAGGTAGTGTCTCCCCATAAAAACCGACAAATTAGTGTATCCAGGTGCTGACTAATTTTTTGTGGGAGAAGGGTCGTTTGCATGGCATGGATAGGGATGGAGGTTGAGGTGGATTTGATTAATGTAACGCGACCCGCAGCAGAAACATGAAAAATACTAATTTTGTAGAATAGTTTTAAGATTTTGGCACTCCGCAATCTTTGCCTTAAAGAAAAGAAATATATTATCGGCAAAAAATAAATGCAAATTTTAATTTGTCCCCTAAAAGTTACAAGGTGGATTTTTTTTTTTTTTTTTTTTTTTTTTTTTTTTTTTTTTTTTTTTTGTCTTGAACTTCCACTTCCAAAAGAATGGATAATTGCTCCAAACACAAAATAAACAGGTAAGGAGATAATGGATCTCCTTGTCGCACCCCCCCTCCCCCCACTTGGGATAATATCCGGTAGGGGAGATCCATTTCACAAAATGTGAAAATGAGTTGAGGAGATCATGTTCATAATAGGCTTAATCAGATTTTGGAGAGACTTGGAAAAACTCAAGAGTTTCCTGTATGAATAACCATTCTAGTCAATCATAAGCTTTATCAAGATCCAGTTTGAGTGCCACGTGGCCCTTAGGCCTAGTCTTCCTTACCATCGTATGTATAATTTCCTAAACAAATATAATATTATCACTCGTCCTGCGACCTAGAACAAAACCTGCTTGGCAAGAGTTGATTTCAGCAATTTTTAACCTCTGCAAGATGATTCTAGAGACCAATTAATGAAGAGTGTTGCACAAACTAATTAGACGAAATTGTGTGATCATATCCTGATGATCCACTTTTGGAATAAGGACCAGATTTGTTATACCCGAATCTTCAAAAATAGCCTTAGTGTCTGTTTGGATTGCGTTGAACGCATCCACGTTCAACGTTTTTCTTCTCTCTCTTTTTTTTTTTTTTCCTTGCTGCGTGTTTCAGCTTTAGGGGATAAGTTACTGTACACGCACTATGCAAGCATTGTTCATACACTGTTCATACATTGTTCATGCACTTTTCAGCATTTTTTTCATTAAAAATGGGTTACACAGTACTATTTACACATTTAAAAATTATTTTGCTACAGTGTTTTCAGTTTTCAGCAAAAAGTTCTATCCAAACGGACCCTTAGTCTAAAAAATTTCTTGAATGACATGAATAATGATCCGACCAAGTATGTTCCAGTGACGTTGAAAGAAGATATTTGAGAAGCATTTTGCTATGTTCATTTGCAATCATAAACTTAGAACTTTATATATATATATATATATATATATATGGTTTTCTGTTTTGGGCTGGCCTGGACCCTAAATGGGTCCATAACGACGAGGTGGCTCAGTTATTCCCACCCAACGCAAAAACATTGTTATTAAAAAGAAAATAAAATATTTGCGAAGTCTGGAAGTAAAAAGCTATTAAGCTAATATACATACGGGAATTCAATTTGAGAACTCGTGTGAAGTGGGTCTATTTTCAAAGCTCACCAATGCTTACTGTTTGGCTTCCCTTTCCCTGTCTTGAACTTCAAATAAAATGCATTCAATTTCGTTCTGATGTCAAAATCCATCATCTGAAATAGTTCGCTTTACTTTTTAACTTTGGAGTTCTTGCATCAGTGCTTTGCTCTTGCTTCTTTATTTTACAAGAAATTTCAAATTTCCAATGTGTGCGCGCATGTTTTTTTTGTTTTTCTTTTTTTTGTTTTTAAAGAACTTCTTGAGCTTAAGTTACATCAAAATCGTATCATGTTGAATAAAATATTTAATTCTTATGAATTGCCTAGAATGTTTTTCTAAGACTTTTAAGTCTTTTTACTTCATTTCGCAATATCTCATCCATATCATTAAATCAATCCTGTTTTAAGACTTGGTATATCTCATCCATATTAGTCCTGCTTCGGGTCAATAAATTTTGAATTTAGAGGAAGTTTTACATTATTTAAGATGGAATTACAATTACTCTAAACTGTTTAGATTTTCATATAAAGTCAATCACGTGGGTATGCATATGTATTTGTAATCAACCTCCACCATGGATGCAGCACGCCATGGGTAGAAGCATGAATGCCCGTCAGCAATCAAGCCAGCCTCTGTGTTGCACTACGTCAGCAATCAAGCCAGCCTCTTTGTTGCACTAAAATCAAGCGAACAAGTTAATTTCAATTTTTCCATTATCATATTCATAAATCCTTATGAACGGATCAATATCATAGTTTTAAAAACTGAAACAATCAAAAATACGAAAAAGGGTCTGTTCCTCGTTCTTTTACCGGTTTTGGCCATGTTACTGAACTGGTTTAGGATCCAGTTCCCAGTTGACCTGGCGGTCCGATCTTGGTTTTAAACCACAGGACTTATGTCTCCGAGAACAAGGTAACTTCAATTTTCTTTTTTTTTTGATAGGTACAGGTAACTTCAATTTTGATAGGTACAAGTTACTTTTACAAGGTAACTTCAATTTTCCATTATCATTTGAGCTTCAAAAACAATAATGCATTTACTTCCTCCACACACACACACACACACACAAAATGACAGTATGATATTCAAAATACCTTATAGATTTACAAACCAGGAAAAGAAAAATCAAAGGGGATGAGAAAATGTAAGATGATATACTGAACACAACGAAATGGTTGAAGCACCTCACATGGAGAGAGTAGCTACAAGAATAGGAGCTACAAGCAGGTGCCAGAGGGGCAAAACCACACAAAACCCTCAACAAGTTTTCTGGGCTGCAGAATCCAGAGCTTTGAGTTCATTAACAAAATCATCAGGAGCTTTATGATGCACTGAAGGATCTAGATACTGAATCAAAGAGTATAGGGGATATCAAAAAGAATAGCAGGCACATCAAATTGAAGGTTAAATATATATCCTAACTTCACTTTGACCAACACAGAATTCACTCAATTAGTCATGGTAGTATTTGAACAGAGAAAGCATACCGTACTTATCAATAAAGATTTTTTTTTAATGAACTACTTATCAACAAGGAAAAGAAAAATGAACGGTTGTAGTATCGCACCACAGGTATCAATGCATTCTTCAGTCCTCATCATCCTCAGAACTTGCATATGCTAGGCCTAGTAAACTTTTAACAGGGTTTTCCGTATTAGTATCTCCCTCTGCTTTATTCGATCTTGACAAAGGCCACTCTTTCTCCTCTCGGTCAGTCTCAGGCTGCTCTTTCTCCTGGTGAGACTCAGACTTAAGGCTTTTTAAAGCAGAATCATTTGAAGCAGGAGTTGACTGATTCCCATCAGATGGACTAGAAGTTCTCTTCCGTTTGGGTTTGATTTCCACAACCTTTTTCAATAAATATTGCTGTCTGCAATCCAGACAAAATACATATTTCAGAAACCCAAAAAAAAAAAAAAAAGGAAACTAAAAAAGGAAACAAAGTGCAAATATTGTTCAAAATGAACACATTTTGTGTGTGCCTGTGTTGAGAGAGAGAGAGAGAGAGAGAGAGAGACCTGATTCCACTCTTGGGCTTGGGCTCAACTCGAAGTGGCAAGGGGACTGATGCAGGTGAAGAATCTGCTAAACTTGCAGCTTTGTGTCCATTGGTCAAGGAAGAGAGAGAAAAACTAGAAACAACATTAGCATCAACATAGAACAAAATTTCAGCAGTCCCCAAGCAGTTCTCTCCATAGATGTTTTCATAATTCAACTTAACAGCATTTCACAAGTTTGCCATGTAAAATATAGCAAGCACTAAAGAGTTCGTTCAACAAAGAGGCATAAACATACCATAGGTTTCTATTTAAATAGAATTAGTAAGTTCACATAATGACCCGGCTTCTCATAAAGCATACATTGGTCACAATGGACAGAAGAATCTAACAATCAAGCATACATGTAAGGAAGCAATTAAGCCTGTGGTGACTATTTGTCCAAGCCATTTAAAACAACTCCCTAAGGTGCCCTAAAAATTAAACTACATTATGAATTTTGACATTTTTTTAATGATCGCACTACACAGAAATAGGCAAGTCTTCTTCCTCTTTAACAGAATCATGGAACAACAGCCAAGTCAAGGGATAGCCTATAGCAAGATTAAGTATAACGTTGGTTACCAGTAAATCAAGGGAAAACTATGCATATGAGAACGTTACAGAAGTTTCATTACGGACCAACAATACTCTCCCTCTTTCAATAACATAAAAGGATATCTTAAACGCAGCAAATGCCCGTTTCTCAGTTCGACGTAGCAGGCGTTCTGCATCCTCCTCAGCTTCCATTTGCTCCTTGAGATAGAGTAGATCATCACTGTCCAAGGCTGCATACTCAAATATAATGAAGTTGAAAAAAACAAAAGGTAAAAACAAAAAGAAAGGATAACACACAGACAGAGACAAGGACGGAGGATTGTTACCGCCTCGCCCATGAAGGTAGCCTCCACGCTCTCCTGCAACCTCTTGCATCTGCTTGCATCAACCGCCCGGTAGAGGAAGCCAAGATCCCTGCCGGGGCATGTTATCAGAAAACTCCCCTCAAGGTTTTGCACAAAAGAGCAAAAGAACCTAAACTATATCAAACCAGTATAGTATGTTTTTCTTTTTATCATAACGGCACGCAATGGGTCTCATAATATCCATCCCGTTATTAAGAGAGCAAGTACGATTTGAGGCATAGCTCATTGGCTGTGACAGCATAATATTATGTTTAGGACTAAATTTGGAAGTTCAAAACATAACAGAATGGAATGAATCAAGAGAGACATTCCTTTTTGTAATGTGTTTGGGAGTTACAAAAGAAAGAAAAGGAAATAAAATGTATACATATTTGGCCATTTTTAAGCCCATTTTATATATTTTTATTAAGGAGCAGGATCATCTAGTTTATTTTTGGAAGAAATGTCTATATGGAAATTATAAAGATGAAAGAGATCATGTAGTATCAACTATGATGAAGTCTAGAATAATGAGAGTGTATAGGGAAACAAATTGTTCACAGAGAGAGAGAAAGAGAAAGTGAGGCAATGCGCTAACCTTGGCAACCATGCGTTGGAAAGTGGTGTCTTCATCATCTATCTTCTCCTTTCCTTTCCCCCATTTCTTATCTGTTCAATCAAATCCATTTTTTTTCTTTTTCACTATACTAAATATTACAAAATGATTTTCGATGAAGATAGAAAGAAAGATAGAAAGAGAGAAACCTTTAGGGTCGGTAAGATTGGTGTATTCGCGGACCTCTCTTCCTGCCATCTTTCTTTTTTCAATACCCTCTGCTCTCCAATTACTCTCTTTATCCCCTTTAGGCTGTGGATTAGCTAGTTATACAAAAAAGCAAATAAGTTTGAAAATTTGGATTGTGTTTTCTTTGGTTTCTCAGTTTTATGAGTTTGTGTTTGAGGGGTTCCACAAATCAGAATTTGGGGATATTTTTTACAATTACTTTGCTACCCTTCTTCTCTTCTGTTCTACCCTAATTTTATTTTATGCCTTTTGTATTTATACTAGTTTGGGTGGCACGTGCAAGGCACGTGTTGCCCCCCTGAGTAAGAAATTTAATATAGAACTTCTATTTAAAAAATTGTGAAATCATGTACCATAAAATGTATATCATACAATGCCAATCTCATTTATACATGAATTTTGATTATACAAAAACTTAGAGAAGCTATTTAATATAAGAATATTTATTTTCCTGTGATAGTTTCTTAGAACCTATTCGCTAAAAGCAACATTCACTCACTAAAAAATTCTAAAAATGATAACAGATACCATCATCTTTCAACAAAAAATAACTAAGTTTTGCTAAGATATTGTCACAATAGTTAGATTTTCAAAATGAATGACTCTATATGCAGCAATTGAAGCTCTTCATCAAACACACTGGCTTATAACCTCTCATGAATCAACTCGCATGATTAGCACAAGACCAAGAGTTAATGTTAGTCCCCAACTTTCTTAAAAACAACATGAAAATAAGCTTTAACTAACCCCTTAAAAGAGCTCTTAGTAAATAGAAGAACATAAACTATATAATTTTCCCTAGTTATTGCAATAAAAAAAAAAAAAATCTACAGCAATTTACTATCTGAAACAATCATATCTTTGGTTTTTTTTTTCTTTTCTTTTCTTTTCATTTTAACCCACTGAGACCAGCTTGACAGCGAAAAGTGAAATATATACATAAGGTATATTCAAATTTGCAAAGTCAATTACAGTTTATGGAAGCAGATGTCTATCACCATAAGCATAACTTAAAAAGGTAGACAAAAATGACATCACACATGGATAGGAGACAAGATTATAGCAAAAACAAAATTGAAAAAAGTATAATCCTCCAAGAACTTGCCTAGATGTTATAAGTATAGAATTAAGTTATATTTGTTTACAAAAGCTCTCAGTAATTTTCACATTATTGGCAAAGAATATTAGTATATGAAGACAATCTAATATTTATAAGAGCCAAAAAATGATTATGTAAAAATGAAATAAATATTTATTACATCCACATGGGATAGAAACGAACTATTTGGTATTTTCTATCCTCTCTTCCCCTTTCATCAATCCTGTGTGTTGCCTCCCTCCTCTTGCCCCCTCTCTGTCTCTCTCACCATCTTTTTACACAACCAGAGTTTTTCACCAAAATGGTGAGTCTCTGCCCAACACAATAAAACCTTGTTAAATGGTATTGTGTTTTGTTAAGTTAATAGGTGTTTTTTGGCTCACCAAAATATGGGCAATTGAGCTATCTTCTCATATTCAATTTTAAACATAAAAAGAAACAAATAAAAGTACAAAGAACTATTCACGCCAAGCTAATTGTTGCGGCAACCACCAAGGTGATGCTCCAATCTTCAGCAGCATCGGTGGAGGCAGAATTCAAGACCAGAGCTACTCTAGCCCCTGCCTGCTGCTGATTGCAAACGGGAACAACCTCTTCATCCCTTCCAACCAAGAAATTATACATCAAGGCTGACCAGTACATCCCAAGCACCACACTATCTCCACACCTTGAGAAATTAGCGACAAGTAGGCCCCTCTGTATTCTATTACCTTACTTCTCAGTTCTCACCCAATCATCGGCAATTATAATGTAAACTCGACCTCAAGGTAAACAAAGAGACATAAATAACAAACTGAAACAATCTTTCATTTTTTTTCCCTTTTTCTTTGAAGTATCTTCAAAGTTCTTGACCTGGAAAACTATAATAACCCTTTTCACATTCACTACTGCATGTGAAATCTGATGTCTTGTTGAAAGAGCTGCCTCCACATTCGGTCCAGTGGCACGCGGTAAGACCAAAATATCAATAATATATATATATATATATATATAAAGAACATAAGGTTAAAAATATACTGATATTACAATCAAAGATTGACTCATTAGAAGCATAAAAAAAAATTAAAAAATAAAAAACCTTGGAATAAGAATATACTCTCTAAGCATGCGTTTGGATGAAGAAATGGTTAAATACAAAAATCAGTGAGTTAAAGAGTTTCCCTATCACATACCATTTTAAGCTTACATTCAAATGGCATATAGAACCAATAAAAGTGGCACATGTTATTTCATAAGTAATCAAGTAAGAGCTGCAACAGTAAAAACCAAAAATAATGGAATTCCATTGAGTCAAACATGTAGCGTGTCCCATTAAAGTATAAAGGATTAAATAATATTAGAAGAGTTAATGAAGCAAAAATGATCACATTGCCTTCTTATATGAGCAAATGCCACTGTATTTATTTGTTTATTTAATTATATAGGTAAAAAAAAAATGATACGAGACTAGTGCATGAAAATAGGCACAAAGAATTACAAATGGAAAAATTTGTGGATCGACTAAATACAAAAGAGCAGTCATAAAGAGGAGAACTAATGAAGGATGCTTGGTTGCAACTAAGTGTTGAAGTGCACAGATTTCTTTCCCTCCATATATATATATATATATATATATATATATATATATATAGTCCTTAACCATAATCATAAAGGACCTTGCTCCGCCACCCACATACATAATAATCATCCTGAGACTGAATGTATCTAACTCCACAACTCAAATGCCGCACGACACGTGAGGTGAGTGATTTAGATCTAAAGATGTGAAAATCTAAATGCTGTAGTTATAAATATTTGAAGTTTCATTTTAAGATATTATTTTTCAAAGTAAAAGCCAACGAAACAATTGATAAAAAGTTACATCGAGTTCAGAATCTTACGTCCCATACCAATTATCAAGCAAGCAGACTATTATCGGGAAAAGACAGAAGAAAATTGAGAAACCAAAGAAAAGAAGATCGAGTCAAAGCTTTTTTCTTTGATCATAGCCGAGTTTTACCCAATTATATATACAAAATCCAAAATATTTCTAGGCCGATATTTGATATGACTAACAAGATATATTAAAAATTAAAATTTAAAAATCGAACCTCGGAGCGAAGCCGAAGCCCAACAAAACAGTGATTGGAAGAAAATCACCCTCTTGCTCCCACCTCCCACCTCTCGCTCTCTCTCTTCTTTTTCTCACTAGTAAAAACGCACCGTTTTGGCCCTGTACAAATAAGACCAAACTTCACTAAACCAAAAGTTTTTATTGTAGAGAAGAAGGCTATTTACACTCTCTATATAGATTTTTTTTAAGCACTTTTTATATGGTTATTTCTTATTAGTTTTTAGTAGAAAAGCTCCTGTTTTTTTTTTACCCGACCTGACCCGATTAGAGCGTTGGGCTGTCACTAATTTTTTTATTTTTTAAGAAAAGTTAGAATATCATAATAATTCTATAGTTAGAATAATTAAAGACAAGGGATTTGAATCATTAAATTTTTTATTAGAAAAATACTAGGAGATGTTAGTTTACAAGGCTCTTCAACTATTCATAAACTTTTAATACAATTTAATTCTTACGCATTAGATTTATGAGTAATTTTATTTTATTTTATTTTATTGATTTTTATTTGTTGTATTGTTTTCAGATTTTGTTATCATTGTTATTTACCGTGTATGTTTGTGTTCTTTATGGTTGGATCTGTTTGTGTTTTTGTTTACATAGTCGAAATTAATTAATTAATTAATTAATTTCTGCAATATATTCAACACAAACATCGTCAAGATGTCCCCTAAAGGTTTGATAACATGTTTGATGACAAAGATTTCAATTGAGGTATCTAATTTAAACAAAGTCTCTCTATCACTAAGATATGGGCAAATAAAGCAAGGCTAAAAGATGTGAAAAGGAAGATTCAATTTGATAACATGTTTGTGGTACCAAGAACAAGTAGGGGTCGCAGGTTAGTCTTATTTTGGAGATTGTCAGTTGATATCTCAATTAAGGGTTTCGACAAGAACCATATTGATGCCATAATAGACAAAAATAAAGAACATGCATGGTGATTCACCAAATATGGCAAACCGAATACTTAGAAGTAGAATGAGTCTTGGAACCTATTTAAGAGTTTAAACCAAAAATTCTAAAATCCATGGCTATGCGCTGGTGACTTTAATGAATTGGTTAGAAGCGAAGAAAATTTGGGGGGGGGGGGGGGGGGGGGGGGGCAATAGTCAAAGCATCAATCAAATACAACTATTCAAAAATGCAAGTGATGGAATGTGGATTCATGGACCTAGGTTATTCGGGCTCAAAATTTACTTGGAGCAAACACTATTCAAACGACTAGTCAATCTGGGAGAGATTGGATAGCTTTTTGCACCAATGATTGGCTCCATCAGTTTTCAAGTACAAAGGTTATCCATCTTACATGCACTACATCCGATCATATTCCTATATGGATTGTTCCAAATGGTCTTGATCCCCCTCCTGTAGCAAGGCCTTTTTTGATTTTGACAGGCCACAAACGCGTTGACCCCTTGTGATAAATTACGTTGATTAATTAGCCAAGTTTTTAATTAATCAATTTAACATGCAATATCACGTGGCAGCACAAACAAATCACCAAAACTAAGTTATGCAGCGGAAAATAAAGAACACGGTGATTTGTTCACGAATGGGGAAAACCCTTACGGCAAAAACCCCACCGGGTGATTTAAGGTCACCACTCCCGAAACTCCACTATTATCACAACAAGCAGTTACAAGCAAGGAATCCCAGTACCTTACCAACCTACAGTTGAACTCTTACCCCAATACCCAATTGGACTTGTTCTGTAGTGACAATTTCTCCAGTTTAATGCACGGCTCCCAGTACGTGACTAACCAATGTGATGCGCGGATCCCAGTACGCGTCTTACTCCTTTGCACGAATCCAAGTACGTGACTAACTCCACAGCAACCCTTTGATTGTTGTAGTTGATTTGCAGCAGCTTCACATAGAAACACCAATAAGATCTTCAATGTTGGTGCAAGAGACTTTGCTTGGTTACAAAACCCTAAGGCGTACAAGAAACGCAGCAAGAACTCTTTCTTCTGTAGGAGGAGGCTAGGGTTTCAAAAAGAAAACCTTATAAAGCTCTCTAGGGTTAGGTTTTTCTTTTTCCATCTCCTTTTAAATAGGAGCTTAATGGGCTCTCCTATTCCAAATAGGTTTACACAAAACCTTGGGTTTTCCTAGTCCAATAAGAATTATACAAACCCATAAACAATTAGCCTTTTAGAATAAAAACGTTGCTGGCTATAATCTGAAACCCGTAAGCTCGATCGATCGGGATATCTGTCGAGCTTTAATGAATCTCGACAGATCGAGCTTCTGTCGAGGAGGTATCGAGACCTACAGTTTGCACTTTTTCTTGAGCAGTTCTTGAGTAATCTTCATGTCTTCAATTTAACCACTTGTAATGATCATCTTGAACCTACTTAGATTTACCCAAATACAAGTAAAGTGCATTTTGTCAAAGGATATGCCAACTACAAAATATGTCCCCAACAGATTTGAAGAACTATGGCTTTCAAATATGGGTTGTGGACGGACAGTTGAAGTGGTATGGAGAAGCCCAATTCCTAGTGAACTCAAAAATCACGTGATAACAAAAAAATATCAAAGTGTGGTAGCAAATTAACAAAATGGAGTTGTAGGAATTTTGGGAATGTAAGAAGGGAGCAGGGGGAGAAGAGGAAGTTGCTGGCTAGGGTCGAACAAAAAGCTATGCAAACAGGTTGCAATTTTTAGGTTAGGGAGATAAAAATGGAGATTAATGATTTATTAATCAAGGAGAATAAATGTGGAGACAATGAGCAAAATCATTCTGGCTAGTTGATGGAGACAAAAATTCTAAATACTTCTATAACAGGGCAACCCAAAGGCATTATGGAAACATAATCTTGGGTATTTAGAATTCAATGGGGAGATGGTTCATCATCCAGAAGATATTGCTGAGTCCTTCACTAAGTTCTATAAAAACCTATTTGTCTCCTCAAATCCGACCATTGGAGAAGTAGCCATGAATCCATTGGTCAAAATTGTCACCAATGATATGAATGCACAATTGTCATAAGATTTCATGGAGTGGTATAGACACTCGATTTTGCACCTATAATTTAATCTTGGAAGATGGATAAAATGACCATTTCATACACTTAAAAAATCATAGTTGCATTATGTGCATTAATTCATTCATTGCATATCATAATAATGATCTTGAAGTTCTAATGGTTGCGACGGTATGACCAATTCCCAAATCAGACAGTCGGATTGAAAGATATCACAAAATCAAGTTTTCACAGTCTGCATGCATTTTGTTTGGGTGGAACTGATCACATGTGATTAATTAAAATTAATTCTAATTGGTTAAAAAATTAAAATTAATTAAATAATTTGTGATTGATTGTTGGTTTTTGTTAGAAATAAGTTTGCTTGTATGGGAATAAACTGGATAATCATATAACAAGGGAATTGTTGATAATTAAGTCTTTTTAGAATATTTATCTATTAGATCACAATTGTTTTAAAGACCTAATTATCAAAATAAAAGGGATTAATTTTAGAATATGAGTTAAAAACATGTCCAGGTGTAATTCTCGACTTAGAAAATCCCTAAAAAAGAGTCTAAATTGAACCAAATTGGAAGTGGGGCTCGGTATGTGAGAGGGCTAATTAGCACTCTTGGGGTGCCAATCAGCACATGGTAAGTGCCGATTGGCACAACTCCGAGGCTTGGCTCGAAAACCCTTTGAATAAGTTAAAACACATCTGTTACGAATTTTTGGGGATAACGATGCAATCTAATTCGTATCTGATCCTATTCAGCTTATTTTTCAAGCATCCAACCTATATAAATAGGGGAAAAACATTAGAAATTAGGGCCTTCTTTTTCTAACTTTTTTGCTCTCCTTATGTTAAAGACGTTTTGGAAGCCTTGACTTTAAGAATCTCTTTTCTGTAAGTGAGCATATTTTAGATCTCAACAAAGGTTGAACTTCTTTGATTTCTAAAGTATTCTTTCATTGAAGGGTACATTCATGCAACTAGGTCTTTACCCTCACTCTTTATTTATTCTTTTCTTTCTTATTTGATATGTGTGTTTTGTTCAATGCTTGATTTTCTGGAATGTATGTTTGATTTTATTCATTGTTGATACAATCTTGTTCATATATATATATATATATATATATATATATATATATATATATATATATATATATATTTTCTGCTATGTTCACCAGTTTAATTTGTTGTTTGATAGTTATTAACATGTCAAGGTTTAAGATTTAGCTTTCCTTTAAATTTCAAGATCTGCAATTAATTACTAAAAACTTTTTTTTTAAAAGAACAACAAAAAAACTGATATCTATTTTCATTAAATACAGATTTAAAAGTCTTTTCGAAACAAAACTAATATGTATTTTCATTAAATACAGATCTGAAATTTTTTTTGAATAAAAACTGATCTGTATTTTCATTAAATGCATATCTGAAATTTTTTCTAAATCAAAATTGATCTGTATTTTCACTAAATACATATTTGAAATTTTTTCTAAATCAAAATTGATTTGTATTTTCATTAAATACGGATCTGAAATTTTTGTGAATAAAAACTGATATGTATTTTCATTAAATATAGATCTATTTTTTTTTTTGAATAAAAACTTATTAGTATTTTCATTAAATACATATATGAATTTTTTTTGTATAAAAATTTATCTGTATTTTCATTAAATACAGATCTGAAATTTTTCTATATGAAAACTGATCTGTATTCTCATTAAATACAGATCTAAAATTTTCTACCTACAAAAAATAAATCTATGTTTTCATTAAAAACAGATCTGAAAATTTTTCTAGCATATAAAAACTGATCTGTATTTTCATTAAATATAGATTTGAACCTCTTTTTTATACTAAAAAAATGTTTTCGTTAATGTAAAATATCACTAATTTTTGTGTTTCTTTTTTAAAAAAAAAAATTGCAAATTTTGAATTCTAAAAGAGTGAATCTGTTAGGGACATATTTGATATAATTGGCTAATCCTTTGACAAAACACACTTGTAATTGGGTAGATCTAGGATGGTTAAAGACTTCAAGAAACATGTTGTTCAAGTCAAGTATTAAAGCCATGAAAATCTATCCAAGAAATAAGTGAAGAAGTGTTGCTTATTAAAGCTCGACAAATGTCTTGACAGAAGCCTATCTATCGAGATTTAATGTTGAACCTTGACAGTATCTCGACACAAGCTGTATTTGTCGAGAATTACAAAATCAGAATTTTCAGATCTGATTACACGCATATCCTTGAATATTTGTTTAGGGCTTCTTTTCTTACAACCTTATATATATATATAAGGCTTAATTTAAAGGCCGTCGTAATATGCACAAGATTTATGCAAATAGAATTCAAGCATATTGTGACCTGGTTGATCATTCTCTCTAGAGAAACTACTGTTAGGATGTGTGCTCTTAAATCCTATTATATGATACTATGTATGACATTATATATAACTTAATGTTATGATTAATAAAATTGTTTTATTATTATCTAAAATAATGGTAACATGAATATTTGGACATTATCATATAGTCCATGAGATTCATTGTATGTGATTTATGTGAAAAGTCACAAAAGATATAAATCACAAGTTCTTTATAAATTCAGAATTATAGTCACAAAAGATATAAATCACAAGTTCTTTATAAATTCAGAATTATAGTTTGTAATTAGTGATAAAATTGGGCATTTCATCTGTGAAGACTATAACATATTAACTAAAATGATTTGTCATAATCATGGAAGTGGAGACTTCTAGTTAGTATGTTGATATTTTTTAAGAGTTAAGACATATTGAACTAGACCGCTGTGAGATTTATTATTCTCCTAACGACTATTAAATGAATAATAAATCTCACGACGTCTATTGACATGAATTCTTAATTCTGAGAGGATAATAGATCTGATCATGAAATGCAGATTGCTTTGATATATCAACATTGAAATCTAAAGTCATGATCAAAATCTCAATATGTTAGGCAGCCACATTTAGTGTTGATGGAACATATGTTCTCAAGATGGAATTCATAATCTTTTAACGGAGATATAAAATATTCTTTTGAGATAAGTTTAATGGGTTTAGTTATTCAAAGTGTTAGGCCTAATTTCATCTAATGGGTTGAATAACCAAACCCATTAAATTTTTATTAATGGGTTTGGTTATTCAGAGTGTTAGGTTTACATTTATGACTTTGTATTATTACGAATATTTTATAAAGGGGTTGCATATATAATAAAGTCTTGGGATATAATTTATTAATAAGGCTTAGAGTGCAATTATATTTATATAATTGTATTAAATATAATTAATGGTAACTTTAGACTTGTCAAGAGTTGATAGAAAAGTCCAAGACTCATTAGAGCTAGTGTCTTATTGATCCCTTTTAGTCCCACTCCAAGCCACACATTAAAGTCCAATTGGAAATGCCCAATAGGCTAGCCCAATTAGATAATCAGTTAGTTATAAAGGGAGAAATATACAAAATTTTTTATTAGAAAGAAAGAGAGACATCATTGTGAAATGGTGTCTATATGTGAGTGAAGTCACTCAATTATTCTCCCTTGAAAACTGATTAAGAGACTGCACTTCTTAGGCGTAAAGTGACATTGAAGTGAAGATTAAAAGTGTTCCCAAGTACTTTTAATATTTTGTTTTGAATTTCACTATACTAAGGTACACTATTTTATTCTTAAATTCTAAAATTTTCATAGCGCATGTTATCAATCATGAATGGAATAGATCCATGTTTGTTGCTTCCGCTGTGTGTTTCGTATGAGATACAAAACCAGATTTTTCAACACTAATAGCTACTACATCTTTGCGTCAAGGGTTTTGTGACCAATGAGCTTTTTGTTCTTCATGTTGAAGAACTGAAGAACTTTGCAACCAACATCTTCCTCAGGTTAGTATGTTAGTCACATACTGGGATCCATGCATCATTGGTTAGTCATGTATTGGGATTCGTGCATTGAAAGGAGAGATTGCCGCTACAATACAAGTTCAATTGGATATTGGGGTAAGGGTTCAATTATAGGTTAATATTAGGTATTGGGGTTTCTTTTATTTGTAGCCACTTGTGATTGATAATAGTGGATTTTCGGAGTGGTGACCTTAAATTCACCCAGTGGGGTTTTGGCTCGGAGGTTTTCCCCATTCGTAAACAAATCTTTGTGTCAAATTTATTTTCCACTACATTTACCTTAGTTAGTGATTTGTTTATGCTACCACGCTTATTGCATGTTAAATTGACTTAATTAATTAACTTGGATAATTAATTAATTAATTTGCCAAAGAGGTGAATACATTTTTTGCCTAACAAGTAGTATCAGAGCAGACATATTCTGATTAGGTTTTAATCTTTGCTGTGTGATTTATTAACCCATGTTGTCATGGAAACTCTTGATTGTTTTGATTCACATGATCTTTTGTTGTATGATGATGATAATATTCAAGATTCCTATTGCAAGCTTGATAATTTTTGTATGAAATCTCTTGAATGTTCTACAAAATTAAAAGGTAATTTTAAAAAGTTCAAACTTGAAAGAGATGAATTGATAGCAAAATTGGGTGGAGCTAATAATTTGAATGAGAAATTTAAAAATCAAATTTCATCTCAGGTGGAAAAAAATTAAGAGTTTGGAAGAGCAACTAGTTGAATCTAAAATTGAAGTTGAAAAATTAACTAGTGCTAAACTTGTTGAGCCTAACTCAAAAGAAAAATATTTTTATATTCTTCCATTTAAAAGGAATAATGAAGAGTTGAATGCTAATATTCCTAGGATAGACAATTAACACTGAAATTTCTAAATCTATGTCTAAAACTCCTCCTAGGTTGAATAAAAACTCTAAATTTGTCCCCACTTGTCATTATTGTCATATTGTTGATTATATTAGGTCAAATTGTCCTAAGTTGTCAACTTCTAAGGTTAGACCTCCTTCTAGGAAGTCGGGTAGCTCTAAAACTACTCATGTTTGTCACTATTGTGGTGGTTCTAGTCACACTCGCCCTAATTGTTTCAAGTTGTTTCCTCATAAGCGAGTGTCCAATAGGTCTCATCTTTTGTCTAAAGGCTCTGTACCTATTCTTGGTGAGTTATTAAAAGTTTTAACATTTTTAACTCAATTTAAGGGGAATTCTAATTCCTCTATATCTTTTAGTAGTCATATTAGGACATGTGTATTTTCATCTTCACGGCCAAAGACTCGTGCTATGTGGGTGATGAAGGATCCTAAGACTTAATTGTTTGTCATCTACTTTAATTTTTTCTATCTAAAGTTGGACTTTCTTGCTTAATTTCTTATTTGTTTTTGGAATCATATTTTCATGCATTTGCATCTAGTTTTTATGCTTTATAGTTGTTTGCTTGTTTTTGTTTATTTGTTTTTCAAAAAAATAAAAAATAAAAAATAAAAATGAGAAAAATACAAAAACAATGTGTGTTTGTGTATATTGGTACTTGTGTACCCTAGATGGCCATTGAAACAAAGTTTTCTAAACTTTGTATCTCTTGTAGCTTAGATGAGCATCTCAATGCACAACTAAGCAAGTGAGCATTATGACTCGTGTTTGTAATAAGTACAATTAAGTAATCTCTTATACTTAACACTCATATCACTCTTTGATGGGAAGGATTAAAAAATATTAAGAGAAAGGCATAAATAACCATCTCACCACTAAAGCCTGCCAATCATGTATAACACCTGTATGCTTTGGCATAACAAAATTGTGATGTTTAAGTTTACATAATTGGGTATTTCTTTTCTCTCCCTTATATGCCCATGCATGCTATGCTCAAAAAGAAAAAGAAAAAGAAAAATATGCAAAGAAAAATAAAAGAAAAAAGAATCAAAATGCTTTAAAGTATGGTTGCAAGCGCGTTTCTAGGAGATATGGGAGTTATAGGATGTACCTTGAAGGTGATAGTCCTCATCAAGTAGTTATGATTGTGTGTAAGTGTATTTGATTTTCTTATATCTCAAATTGTCATAATATGAGAAACTTGTTCACACTTGCTATGTTTTCCACACATAACACGCAAAAATTCTTTGTTACTTTTGATACATGTGTAGGTACAATGTGATTTGGCCATCACAAGAAATACATGTGTTAATATATGCTCATTAAATTGTCTTAACTTGTTTTTAAATATAAAATTAGTTAGACTTGTTTAATGTGTGTGTGTGTGTGTGTTTTGGATCTCTAAATGCTTTACATATATGTTGAGAGATGTTTTGAGAGCTTAAAATGTTGATTGGATCCTTGTTTGAGTTGCTTGCTTGTTGCATTCATCTTCATGTGTTTTTCCTTTCTTTGAAAAAATCCTTTTCTTCAAGCTCGACAGCTTTTCAACATATCGTCGACAAATTCTCTTCTATCGAGCCCCTTTTTCTTCTTGTCTCGACAGATCTTATCGTAATCTCGATCCATCAAGGTTTATGGGTTTCTTCTCAATAGATGCTTGAAAGCTTCTTCATCCATCAAGAAACTTTCTATCTAACCGATAGATTCTCGACAGCTTCTTGATCCATCTAGGTATTATTGTCGTCGACAGCACCTCGACAGATTCACTTCTGTCAAGATTTAGTGCTCGACATATCTCGACAGATACTTCGATCCATCAAGTTGTGATTTCTATTTAAGGGCTGAGCGCGAATCAGACTTCATTTCTCACTTCTCTCTTCGACAAAAAACCTTTGTCTTTCCCTTCAAACACATTTTTCTCACTTAAATCCCTTTACCCATCTTATTTTCGGCCTATTCCAAGCTTGAATCACTTGGTAAGTCTTCTTTATCTCTCTTTTTTGATGCATTTAGACCTAGGTTTTTGGGATTTTTTAAAGTTTGTTTTTGGGTTTTTGAGTTTTTCTTGAAATTTTGGGTTGGTTTTGGTGAAATTGATGTTATATAATCATGCATTTCATTCTCATTACATTATAACCATGTTTCCTGTATTCTAGATGTGTGTTTGTTTAAATGTGGATTGTATGCTAGTAGGTTTGGATTGGGTTTTGCCTATGATGCACTTAAATTTTGCACGTCACATGTTCATGCATACGTCTCTTTTCTTTCCTTTCTATGTCTCTGTTGTGATATGTTCTTGTTCCTTTTCTCACTTTCTCTCTCTCGGTTAGACTACGTTATGGCATCCAAACGCAAATCTACTCCAGCTTAGAACCCTTTTCGAGGTTTTAGTCATCTCCTTCTTCCAATCCTCCCTCTCACGTTCGGTTCCGTGATGAGAAGGCTTGAAAGGACTTCTCAGAGAACTTTTAGTGACATGGCATTCATCCAAAGCGCTAAGTCATTCTTTTGGACTTTTTCGACACTTCTCTCCTTGCTATCATTTGGACCCGGGGTTGGGCTTCTCTCTGTGAGAGTCCGTTGAGGTGTCTCGTAGTGATTATACAGGTGTTTTACTCCAATAGACACGATATCGATGCCTCTATGCCTCAGTTTGCTACTTTCATTCGAGGTACACGTATCATAGTTACTCCGGATCTTAGATCCGAGGTACTACATATACCTAGGGTAGCGCATCCTGACTATCCTGGCTGTGATCGTCTCCGGATCATGTCTGAGCGAGCACCCTATGCTCGGGCTTTGCCAAAGGCTCGAGGTTCCTTAACATGGTGATGGCATTTATTCTTAGTCCTTTGTCTCACTATAACTCTATCATAGAGCCTCGTGCTCATTTAATTTTATCTCTCTTAAAAGATTTCTCTATAGATTTCCCCTCTCACTTCATCACTTCTATCTTGATGTCTATCAAGATACAGCGACCCATGATAAGCTCATCTTTCCTTGGGCTATCACGCGAATCCTTCGCCACTTTTCCATTCCCATTCCCAATTCTTCTTTCTTCACCACTATGGGAGCCATCGACGCCGGTTCTGTTCGCTGGAGTAAGGCTCAGCTTCGACCGAAGCAGCCATGTGTGCAGTCTACCGGTCCTGTAGCTTCTGCTGTTCCTTCCACCTTTGCTCCTTATTGCTCGTCTAGTGGTGTGACCTTGGAGGCTATCATGGTGCAGCATTAGCGCATGGATGCTCGCCTTGATACTCTCTCTGATGAGTTGTGTTAGGTGAACACTCGTGTCGGTTGTATAGCATGACGACAGTCTTGCCTTGGTAGCTTCGCTTCAATAGATGAGGATGGTGAGGATAGTGATGATGGTGATGAGGATGCTAGCTCTTCCAGTGATGATGCGATGTTGACCTTTCAGTGACTTACACTTTTGTCATTTGTGACAAAAAAAGGGAGTAGTTTTGGGATAAGAGTAGTCTTGTACTTAGGGGGATAGTTAGTATAGGACATTTTTGTTAAGAGGGAGTGTCTATGAATTTTTTGAGGGATGTAGTGAGGTTCTTTTGTATTTCTTTTCTTTCTTTACTTTTATCTCATGTATACAGGTCTTGTGACCATTTATTTATTTACATACATTGCACTTATCTTTTGATTTATATGATGATCTATGTTTCTTCACCTATCTCTCCATGTGTTGTTTCTTTTCTCTCTTTATACACATGTTTCTTTATGTATGAAATTTTTTATTTCTATTTCATACAAGATTCCTTGATGAGTTTTGTTTAAGTGTTTCAGAAAGACAGGTTGTTAAAGTCTACCATGCTATGAACTCTTTTCTTGCAAATTTTTTCAAGAGTTTGTGTTAGGGTTAGATTTGTTTTGTATTTCAACAAGTGATTATGAGTTTAGTGATTTTAAGACTTCTCTCATGATTTATTTGTTTGTTGTGGTTTTATCACAGATTGCCAAAGAGGGATATTGATAGGGACATATTAGATGTAATTGACTAATCCTTTGATAAAACACACTTTACTTGTAATTGGGTAGATCTAGGATGGTTTAAGACTTCAAGAAATAAGTTGTTCAAGTCAAGTGTTAAAGCCATAAAAATTTGTCCAAGAAACAAGTGAAGAAGTGCTACTTATTAAAGCTTGATAGATGTCTCAACAGAAGCCTATCTATCGAGATTTAATGTTAAAGCTTAATAGCAGCTCGACATAAGCTTTATCTGTTAGAATTTCCAGATCTGATTACATGCATATCCTTGAATATTTGTGTAGGATTTCTTTTCTCACAACCCTAGACACATATAAGGCTTAGTTTAAAGGTCGTTATAATATGCATAGGATTATACAAACAGAATTCAAGCATATTGTGACCTAGTTTATCATTCTCTCTAGAGAAGTTACTAGGTCTTTGCGCCAAGGGTTTTTTGATCAAGGAGTTTCTTGATCTTCATGTTGATGAACTAAAGAACTGTGGAGCTAACATCTTCCTCAAGTTGGTGTGTTAGTCATGTACTAGGATTCGTGCATCATTAGTTGTCACGTATTGGAATTTATGCATTGAAAGGAGAGATTGCGGCTACAATACAAGTTCAATTGGGAATTGGGGTAAGGGTTCAACTGTAGGTTGGTATTAGATACTGGGATTCCTTTTACTTGTAACCGCTTGTGATTGATAACAGTGGATTCTCGGGAGTGGTGACCTTAAATTCACCCGGTGGGGTTTTGACTCTGAGGTTTTCCCTATTCGTAAACAAATCACCATGTTAAATTTATTTTCAGCTACATTTAACATAGTTGGTAATTTGTTTGTGCTACCATGCTTACTGCATATTAAATTGACTTAATTAATTAACTTGGATAATTAATTAATTAATTTGCCAAAGGGGTCAATACATTTTTGGCCTATCAGAATTAATCTTGAAATTGGGAATTTTAATATGTCATGCATCATCCAAATGAGTATATAAATGGTTATTTAGAGTCTAAAAGACCAGACTCTGTCTGGGCAAAATGGGTGCCTAACACCTTCCCATTCTGTAACCTACCCTCGAATCTAGATTTTGGTTCGTAGATAGTGTGTTATCTTTTCTTTTTTTAGATTGTAATCTAGGAAACAAAGTCTTGTAATTTTCCTTTTTTAGATTGTAATCTAGAAAACAAAGCTTTATAATTTTTTTACTAGATTGTAATTTAGGAAACAAAGCTAGGTATATTTCATTTTTATCAATTTGTAATTTATTCAAATTAATGAGAGGTTGCATTATTCAAGTATTTACCTTGTGTATTTCTTTCTGTTTTCTTATTTTTTTGTAACAAAAAAAAAAAAGTGGCAACTCTATATATAATCCTAAAAAAGGAAGGTGTCGATGCCTCATCCTTTTTCTAAGAGCACCATTAGGAGCTACTTTTCTCGGTCTCTCATAGTGGTGACTCCGCTAGGGATGTCGAGAGCTAAGTTTCGCATTAGACTTCAAATGATGAATTATACCCTTGTTTTTGTATGATATATTTGTTTGATTCCTTATGTCTTGTATTATTTGTTTGAAGTTGCCATTTTGGTTGTTAAAAGCTTTCCTTAACTGTCATAGTGTGTGCCATCAAAACAACTAATATGCACGTACCTTTCTCAATATATGGTGGTTGTAACCATGGATCACTGATTTTCATTAGATTCAAATACCTAGTGGTGAACTCACCAACTCATAGCCCAAAGTCACTAGATCATTTCTTGTTGACTAAAAAGGATAAACCATGCTATTTGGATCAATATAATATTCATCACATTACAAGTTGGGAGGTGTAACGTCCTAGCTATGGGAAAAAATGAAATAGTAAACCTACCCTATAATGTAATGACTTAGAACCCATCCTTAGGCCAATCCATGTTAAAATTGCATTGCATTTTGTGTGTGGTTTTTTGGTTGATAGATTGATGTAGACAGGGACCTAGCTTTCTTCGTCCTAACCAAGCCATTTCTTAAGGAAGAATTTGGTCAAGTTCAGAGGGAAGACTCAAAAGAGAATCCAAGAATGATAGCCAAGCTAGCAATTCCAATTCCAAGCCTGTTAGGACATATGTAGTTGTTCAAGCTTGTGAACATATGTCGCTATTTTATGTAATTGGCTTATCCTTAGACAAAACGCACTTTACTTGTAATTGGGTAGATCTAGGATGTGTTAAACACTTCAAGAAACAGTGGTTCAAGATTAAGTGTTGAAGCCGTCAAAGTCTGTCCAAGATACAAGCAAGGAAGTGCAAGATTTTAAAGCTCGATAGATACCTCGACAGATACATCTATCGAGATTTAAAGAAGCTGTTTAGCCCGAGCCTCGACAGCTGTCTCGACACCTCTCGACACCTCTATCTGTCGAGAATTAAAGAAAGCAGATTTCCAGGTCTGTTTCAAGTCCAATCCGTGAATGTGTCTTTGGGACTTCTTTTCTCCTAACCCTAGACATATAAAAGGATTATTTTAAGGGCCGTCAAAGTGAGCAGAAAAGCAGAAATCACAAGATACAAGTTGCTTCTTCTCTGTTCATGCAAATTGTGATCTGTGAGACAAAGTTCGTGCCCTAGTTCATCTCTGATGATTTGAAGAACTTTGCAGCCAACATTCTTTCTTCCTCAAGTTGGTGAGTGAGTCACGTACTGGGATTCGTGCAAAGGAGTAAGCCGCGTACTGGGATCCGCGCATCACATTGGTTAGTCACGTACTGGGAGCCGTGCATTAAACTGGAGAAATTGTCACTACAGAACAAGTCCAATTGGGTATTGGGGTAAGAGTTCAACTGTAGGTTGATGAGGTACTGGGATTCCTTACTTGTAACTGCTTGTTGTGATAATAGTGGAGTTTCGGGAGTGGTGACCTTAAATCACCCGGTGGGGTTTTTGCCGTAAGGGTTTTCCCCATTCGTGAACAAATCACCGTGTTCTTTATTTTCCGCTGCATAACTTAGTTTGGTGATTTTTTTGTGCTGCCACGTGATATTGCATGTTAATTTGATTAATTAAAAACTAGGCTAATTAATTAATCTAAGTTATCACAAGGGGTCAACGCATTTGTGGCCTGTCAAAGCCTATCATAATACTGAAGCCCTTGAGTATAGAAGGCACTGCACAGTTACAACATCTCAACCCTGTGTTCGACTTGTAAGACAGCCTAAGCCATAAGAAATCTAAAGACTTTGTCACCATGGTAGTGGGGGAAGAGCACCCAAACATTGAAGAGCCAATGAACACTTAAGAGCTACTAAACACTATAATGGCAAGCCAAATGCAGTTAAGGGAATACAAGAACCTTATCGTACAACAATTTCGGAACCTGAAGGGAACGAAGAGGAAAATAAGACCGATCGGAATCCCCTTATCTTGGAGAGTAAGAAGAAGATTAATGAGAAGATAAGTAAGATGGAGGAGATGATAAAAAAGGCCCTCAAGATGGAAGATCTCATGGATTATGAGTTGCTCTCGCTTTTCCCAGATGTAAGATTGCCCCCAAAGTTCAAGATGCCGGTCTTAGACAAGTTTAACGGCACTAATTGCCCCAAATCCCACCTAAAGACGTACATGAGGGCTATGCAGGCCTTGGGAGTTATTGAAGAAATTTTGGCATAAATGTTCCAAACCACCTTGACTGGAGCCACTTTTAGATGGTTCCTTAATGTTGAAAATAATAGAGCAAGAAACTAGGAAGATATTTGTAGGGAGCTTCACAACCAGTACAAGTACAATATAGAAGTGGATGTGACAAGGAGAGATTTGGAGACCACTAAACAAGAGCCGAAAGAGTGATTCTCTGCCTTCATTGCCAAGTGGAGGTCCAAAGCTACACAGATGATGAATATGCCAAATGAAGAAAAGCAATTAACCATAGTTGTAAAATACTTGTTACCTATATAACATAAATATTTGTTTGGTTAGTACTTTTCGAATTTTAAAGCCTTAATTGCTGCTGGTACTCAAATTGAGGATGCAATAAATAATGGAACCACAAAGAATGAGGATGCACCTAAGTTTAAAACGAATTTTAGGTCTGGTTCCAAAACTGCAGAAGTCTCTAATATATTTAAAAATGATCCCTACCAACTTATTGTCATAGTGCAAATATCGTAAGGGCTGCCTCCAAGGCCTAGGAGGGAATTTCATGAACTGTATATGCCAATGAGTCATGTGTTTGAAAAACTGAAAGTAAAGGGGTTACTAAAACCCTTAGACCCAAACCCATTACCAGTAGGGTTTGATGTGAGTAAAAGGTGTGCCTACCATTAAGGTCTAGGTCATGACACTGACAAGTGTTATAACCCTCGTCATGCAATCCAAGATTTAATAGACACTAAGGTGATTCGACTACTTACGAGGCCCAGTACCACCAATAACCCCTTGCCCAACCATAATCTTTGGAGAGGACCAAAGATTAATTGTTTGATATCTGAAGAAGAAAGAGAAGAGGACCCCTTTAAGTTGATCTATGACCTACCCGAATGCTTTATGATGTATTTGGAAGAGTTAATGGGTATGAAGTCTGTAGCAGGGTATGATATATGGAGTGAGGATACTATAGAAATCCTAAATTACCTAATATCCACAGACAGGGGGAGACACTTCAAACCCTAATCAAATGATCCAACATCCATATATGGGGGAGAGGCATTTCAAACCTTAATCAAAAGATCCAACATCCAAATATGGGTGGAGACACTCTAAATTCCAATAAAATGACCCAACATCCATATATGGGGGGGAAGACACTTTAAATCCTAATCAAATGACCTAATATCTACATATGGGGAGAGACATTTCAAACACCAATCAAATAATTTAACATCCACATATGAGGGGAGACACTTTAATCCCCAAGACACTAAATCAAATGACCCATCAAAAATTACCCACATCACAAGAAGGGAAGAGACATTTCAAACCCCCACACCTAGAGACAGACAAGATGATAGAGGCCTTGAACAAGTATACCTAACAAACACCTAATGAAGAGGATAAGGTCCTCAAGCAATTATAGAAGATGCAAGCCAATATATCTTTATAGGGTTTACACATGGCTTCATACAAGCACCACCAGAATCTGGTAGACCTTCTCAATGAAATCCAAGTTCCTACAACCACTACTTCTCAAGATCTGAATGCTATGATTGGGTCTATAAGTAGGGAACTTACTATTTCTTAATTTGATAAAGATTTGAAAAATAAGGCAAACACCACAATGACCTATTGCACATTACTGTAATGCCAAAGGCAAGAGAATCCCAAAGGTCCTAATTGATGATAGAAGTGCCTTGTATGTGTCTCCTTTAAAGACTACAAATTTCCTAGGCTTGAGCATTGAGGATTTTGTGCCAACTGATCAACATGTGAGAGCATATGACAATAGTAGAAGGGAGGTTTTGGGAGCTGTAACACTGGAGCTCACTATAGGCCAATGATCAAGAAAGTAGAATTCCAACTGTTGAATATAGCTTCATGCTTCAATATGCTCCTTGGACGACCATGGATCCAAGGTACGGAAGCCGTGCCTTCATCCCTTTACTAAAAAGTTTCGTTTTTGCATGAAGGAGCCATAGTACAATATATGGCGATACTTTGACCATACCAAGGCCCATATTTGGTATCGATTCTAAGAAGGAGCCATAAATCCTGGACGGCTTTAAGATTAAAAAGCCAAGTTTTGCAAAAAGAGAAGAAGAGGTTGAAAAGGTCGTCCCTATGGATTTTGATCCCTACAACAATAATAATGTGGTGGCAATGATAAGAAAGATGAGTTATTTTTTCGAAGATAAACTTAGGGAAGACAGTGATAGGGGCAACTGTTTGAGTTTCGACAATTCCTACTACCATGCCACCTTTTGGGCTATGTTATAAATGTTGGGATATGTGTCCTTAAATCCTATTGTATGATGCTATGTATTTTATTATGTGAGACATTATGTATGACTTAATGTTTTGGTTAATAAAGTTGTATTATTATTTGAAAATATTGGTAACATGAATATTGGGACATTATCATATAGTCCATGAGATGCATAGTATGTGATTTATGTGATTTAGTCACAGAAGATATAAATCACAAGTTCTTCGTAAACTCAGAATTATAGTTCGTAGTTGGTGATGAAATTGGGCATTTCATCTGCGAAGACTATAACATATCAACTAAGATGATTTGTCTTGATCATGGAAATAGAGATTTCTAGTTGATATGTTGATATGTTTTAAGAGTTAAGACATATTGAACTGGACCGGCGTGAGATTTATTATTCTCCTAACGACTGTCAAATGAATAATAAACTCACGACTTATATTTGCATGAACTCTTAATCCTGAGAGGATAATGGACCTGATCATGAAGTGTAGGTTGCTTTGATATATCAGGAGTGAGATCTATAGTAACAGTCAAAATCTCAGTATGTTGGGCAACCACATTTAGTGTTGATGGAACATATATTCTCAAGATGGAATTCATAGTCTCTTAATGGAGATACAAAATATTCCCTTGAGATAAGTTTAATGGGTTTGTTATTCAGAGAGTTGGGCCTAACCACTTTAGTAAGGAGTTACTAAAGTATATATTTATGGAATTGGATTTCATAAATATATGATGAATAACTTAAAGAATTAAACCGGGTACTCAAGGAATTAAGATGTAGTAATAAACAAAGTGGCAGTCTCCTTTCATGACTTTGTGTTACTATGAATATTTTATGAAGGGGTTGCATGTATAATAGAGTCTTGGGATATAATTTATTAATAAGGCCTAGAGTGCAACTATATTTATATAGTGGTATTAAATATAGTTAATGGTAACTTTGGACTTGTCAAGAGTTGACAGAAAAGCCCAAGGCCCATTGGAGCTAGTGTCTTATTGGTCCCTTTTGGTCCCACTCCAAGCCACACACTTAAGCCCAATTGGAAAGGCCCAAAAGGCCAGCCCAATTAGATAATCAGTTAGATACAAAGGGAGAAACACACAGAATTTTTTTTTAAAAAGAGAGATTTTGGAGAGAATTCATAAAGAGAGTTTGAAAGAACACTCTAGTGAAGTGGTGTAAAAAGTGTTAGACATTTTTGACATTCTCCCTTTGGAATTGATTGAGAGACCACACATCTTGGGCGTTAGTGGAATTGGAGTGAAGATTGAAAGTATTCCCAAGCGATTTTCATCTTCAAGTTTTGAAATTCACCGCTCCAAGGTACACTCTCTTGTTCTCATATTCTGAAACTTAAATAGTGCATGTTAACCTTTATGTATGAAGTAGATCCGTTTCTTTACGCATTAGTTTTTCTTCCGCTGCGCTGTATGATTCCATCAATAAACCTACGGATGATGACTTGGTAGAAATGGAAGTAAGGAGGACGGCCCATGTAAAGGCCAAAACAAAAGGACTTCTTTGTCCTTTGGAACACCTAAAGCCTTACACTCCCACATTGAACGGAAAGTTTATCAAAGCTGGAGATAGTCAATGCAATTGGGGATTCCTTGAATCTAGATACGATCTTGAGTTAAAAACAATGGTGCTTGGATTTGAGCTATTCTTTGATTGTAACAACAAGCTCCCAAAACTGAAGAAGGAAGGCACAAATTGGGCCCTAACTAATTGGGCTGATTACATGGATCTTGATGTAATGACTACGCTTTTGGGAGATGCTATTTGTAATTTAGAAGCAGAAGAATACTGGGAGGCTTGCCAACATGCATTGAAAAACCCATATGAAGCAAGAATAGATGATGAAAATGAGGAAGGGGGAGAATCCCCTAGTGGTGATGGTGAAAGTAGTAACAGCAAGAGTGATAATAGTGGTGATAGCAGCAGTAGTTAAAGCAGAGATAGTGAGGACAATGATAGCAATGATAGTTGATGATGCGAAGAAAATCAGTAGGCTAGATGTTTCGGATTAGAAAGGGCTTACGGTTGCCTTGATAGCCTGAACAAGAAAAGAAAGTAATCAAAGGTGACCGGGGTCGTCGGCCAATAACCCTCCGATGACAAAGTCAATTTTCTCCCAATTATCTTTAAGTTCCAACTTTTCAAGAATTTATTTTTACGTACCTTTTCTTGGTCCGAACCAACGTTTATATAGTGTCTTAAGAGCGGTTATTGGATTTGTAACCTCCCCTTGATTTGAGGAGGTTTGTGTTCAAATGTAACTCCCTCAACTATTTAGGAGTTACCCTTTTTGTGCGCAACGATCACTGGGGGTTACACGTATGATACGGAGACGTTTTACACATTTATAAATTTTTCAAGTGCCCACGTGTCGTCCATAATTCCTCGTCCTAAGGCCTTCAAGGCAGCTTACCTCGTCTTGAACACACCAAGGCAGCTTACCTCGTCTTGAGCAAGTCAAGACAGCTTACCTCGTCTTGAGTACATCAAGGTAGCTTACCTCGTCTTAAGCACCTTGCTCGTCCTGGATGATCTCCATGGACAAATTAGGAGTTATATTTTATCACACCCCATCAATAGTGATAGTGAAAAGAAAAGTAGTGAAGGTTATGATAGCCCAGATAGTGGCAATAATAGAGAATAACCTCCTAGTGATAGAGAGGATGAAGATATGCGATCTTTCTATAAAGACCAGTTTGATGATGATGTGCACTAATATTATGGAGACATAGAGGATGATGCAGAAGTTGAACGTAAAGATATAGAGGATGATGCAGAAGCTGAGGGTGGAGATATAGAGGATAATGTAAAAGCCAAGGACGAAGATATAGGAGATGTTGCAGCTGAAGATGAAGATGTAAAGGAGGATGCAGAAGCTGAAGGTATAGATTATGATGAATACCCTTATAGGCGACCCTCGGATTGGAATTGCATTACTAATGTCAGTTCAAAATCAGGCCCTCGATATGACAAGCATGGAAGAGAAGTTCTTGAGTTAGGGTCATTACATAATTCAGAACTTGGCTTACTGACCTTATATACTGAGGAAGAAGATGACATTGATGCTAGATTGGCGACACTGGATAGAAAGCTAATGATCCATAGTTTCAGAAACATAACTCTAGAGGACCTTGAAGACGAAGATGAGAGAATGGAAGGGAATGAATCAAAATACTTCCCCTAATAGATCCGCCTAAGCAAAAAGGGAAGCAAGACCTATTTAAAGAGTGGATGGACAACATAGAATGCAAGGATGCCTATGTATTTGACAAGCCCATAGATATGGAAGTTGATGGTGAAAGCACGAATTATATAGATGAAGACCCCAGAGAACTGATGCTGAGGGAAGAATTGACTCATTGTGAGCTAGCTGCCATTGTTGATGCCACAACCAAGTTAAAGAATTAGGCATGGGAGGGAGCTACCCACCCCGTGGAAGACATTCTAGAGAAGATCAAGACCATTGAGCCACTCATTCCTGCCAAAAACAGTATCTCTATCCCTATTGAGTCTATCTTTAATAGTATTGTTATTCTTGTTAAGTCTGTTTGTGATCATGTTCTTATAAAGTCCATTTTTGTTGAGTCTATTAAAAATTCTACTCCTTATAATGTGATTTCTGATTTTGCTTATTTGTTGGCTTTGAATTTTTTTATTTTGGAAAATGGTAAAGAAAATTTTAATAATGAGGAATTAAAACAAGGTCGTGTAGAACCAATAAAAGAAAAGACCCAACGTATTAACTTGGGAACTAATGATGAACCTAAGATGGTACAAATAGGAAACACCTTAACCTCCTCTAAGAGAGATGCATTAGTCACATTACTGAAAGAATTCAAAGAGGTATTTGCATGGTCATACTAAGATATGCCTAGGTCAATACAGATATAGTGCAACATTGTATTCCAACTGATCCAACCATGAAGCCAGTCAAGCAGAAACTAAAAAGGATGAAGCTCAAGTGGACTTTCAAGATCAAAGAAGAAGTTGAGAAACAATACAATGCAGTATTTTTGAGGGTGGTCAACTACCCAGAATGATTAGCTAAAGTGGTTCCAGTGCTGAAGAAGGACGGGAAGGTGAGAATATGTGTAGACTTCAAAGATCTTAACAAGGCTAGTCTAAGAGATGATTTTCCCTTGCCTCATATTGATATCCTGGTTGATAGCACAATAGGGCATGCCTTGATGTCATTCATGGATGGCTTTTCAAGATACAATCAGATAAAGATGGCTCCAGAAGATATGGAGAAGACATACTTCATTACTCCATGGGGGACATATTACTACAAAGCAATGCCATTTGGTCTTAAGAATGCAGGCGCTACTTACCAACGTGCAACCACTACTCTGTTGCATGATTTGATACACAAAGAAGTAGAAGTTTATGTGGATGACATGATAGTGAAGTCTAAATACTGTGAAAGGCACATACTGGCTTTACGAAGGTTCTTTGAAAGAATCCAATTGTATAATTTGTGATTAAATCCAAAAAAGTGTACTTTTGGGGTGACATTTAGAAAACTATTGGGATTTATGATAAGTCAGAGGGGAATTGAAATAGATCTTGACAAGATCAAGGCAATTGTGGAGATGAAGCCTCCAAGGATTGAGAAGGAGATTTGAGGATTTTTTCAAAGGATACAATACATAAGCAGATTCATAGTCTAGCTAACCATGACATGTGAGCCACTTTTCCGACTACTCAAGAAAGAAGTCCCCACGATGTGGAATGAACAATGCCAAGAAACTTTTGAGAAGATTAAGAGTTACTTGATGAAGCCACTAATACTCGTACCACCAGCATCTAAAATGCCATTATTGTTATATCTCACAACCATGAATACAACAATGGGAGCTTTGCTTGCTCAGTACCTAGAGAAGTCTAGAAAAGAGAATGCAATTTATTATATTAGCAAGAAGATGTTGGCTTATGAAGAGAAGTATTCACCACTTGAGAAAAAATGTGTAGCGCTTGTATGGACAACCCGAAAACTTAGACATTATATGCTTGCTTTCAAGGTCTTGTTGATTGCAAGAATGGGCCATTTGAAATATCTGATGGAGAAATCGGTGCAAGATAGGAAGACGGCTAAATGGGCTCTGCTTTTGTTAGAATTTGATATCAAATATATGACTCAAAAGTTTGTAAAGTGAAGAGCAATTGCTGATCACTTAGCTCATTGTTCACCTGAAGAAGCTAAAGATATCCAAGGAGACTTTCTAGATGAAGATATCATGGGGATAGATTTAGAACCATGGAAGATGTATTTTGATGGTGCAACTAATCAGAATGGAAGTGGCATTAGAGTTCTCCTAATTTCTCCAAAATGGACACACATCCCATACTCTGGTAGGCTCAACTTTCTTGCCACTAATAATGTCACTGAATATAAAGCTTGCATTATGGGTGTGAGAGACCGAACCCCCGGCCCGTTTTATAATATAAGTTGGGCCAAACCCACGTGAATGGGTGGAGTTGTGTTATTGCCTCTCAAAATGGAGGTTCGACTAGTTATATTTTCCCCTTTAGATTAAGGGTTTTATAATGAAGTCGCCACTAATTTAATTATTCGAAAAATAAGAAAACCAAAATTGAAAAATTCATCATTTTATTAATTTTCAATTGAATTTACATTGGTCATAGGAAAATTATATGGCTTTGGTCCTAGATACAATCTAAGAAAAAGTACATGGCTTTATTTCCTAGTTACAATCTAAAACTTGAATATTACATGGACAAGCATTTGATCTACTAACCCTTGATCTAAGTTCGGAGGCTATGTTACAAGGTGGGAAGGTGTTAGGCACCCACCTTGCTCGATGAAACCGGTCTTCTAGACTATGGTGGCCAACATTCATATCACATCATTCAATATGTCAATCAATTTGCATGTTGAATTTAAGGTGTGTGCATGTGATAAACCCTAATTAAATTTATTAAGCATTGCATTTGGATTGAAGAATGAATTTTAGTGAATGTGTGTGCATGGTGATATCCTAGATTCAAGGATTTAAAAGAATTATGAAATAAACATGTTTTTTTTATATTTTTGATGTGGATTTAAGATCAAAACTAGTGCTTATACATGAATATGTGATGAATAACAAGAACATATGAAGAACACATAAGAACATTCAAACATATTCAAGAGAATTTAAATAATTACTATCATGCTTTAATCTTAAATTATTATCATGGCAACACAAAAAACAAGTTAGGAAAAGAGATTATACCTTCATGCAAGATCCATATGGTGGATGAGGAGACTTTTGAGGGAGGTCCTATGGGTGGAGGAAAAGAAGAGTTAGGAGAGGAAGAGTGAGTCTCACTCAATACCTCGAGTCTCAAGAAGACCAAGATATGACAAGACTACTCAACTTTCTAGAACTCAAGAGAGGAGAAGAGAGGGGGGGTTTTCTATGTCCCTTCGAATAAAGGAGAGGGGGGGTCTATATAGTATTGGTGGAGGAAATATGAATGGAAGGACATTAATGAGGGTTGACAAAGAATCATGAACCTAGACCTCATTTTGGCCTTGGGAGAAATCTGGAGTATTAAATGTAAAGATTCGTGGGAGTGAGGAGTAAGCCAAAATTCGGTTTTCCCGTAGCTGCTGTAACAACTTGTAGAGCCAACTTCGAAAAATCATATCTGACTCAATTCTGATCGGAATTGTCTCGTTCTTGTGCTCAAATTGAAGCCCCAAATGTCTAGTTTCTGAGAAAATTAACTTCATTCATAGATTCAAAATATTCTGAGAGATATCGATGAAAAAGTGAGCAGAGGTCATTTGTTAGAAAAATGGTTTCAGCATAATTAACATTAATAGGTCCCAAATTAGTTTCCAATTAACATTAATAGGCTCCAATCACTCTCATTTCAGACTTAATTAGCTCCAAATTTACACTAATTAAAAGATAATTGCACAAATTACTCATTGAATAATTAATGTTTAACTATCTAATTAATTAGGTGTATGCAACCTTACCATAAAATGTAGTCCTAACCAATCAAATTATGACACATCATTAATTTCAAATTGATTATAATTATAACCAATTAGAATCAATTGTTCATAATCACATAAGGTCGGACTCAATTTGTGATAGTGCATCTCGGCCATTAAAACTTGATTTGATGATAACTTTCAATCTGATGGTTCGATTAGGACTTATAACTAATCGATTTGATCGTTACAACATCAAGATCATTTTGGTGAAATGAGATTAAGGATCTAATGACCAAAATCAAGATGCATATTTCCAAGGTGAAATTACCCTTTTACCCTCTAAGTGAGGTTAAATGCGGGTTGCAAAATGAGGTGTCAACAATGGGGTTACAAGCGGCCCTAGATTTGGGAGTGAAAGATTTGGGAGTATATGGTGATTTAGCTTTGATAATTTATTAGATTTAGAACAGATGGAAGATTAAGGAAGAAAAACTAATGCCTTATCATGAATGTCTTTAGAAGTTGGCATTGAAATTCGGTAAGATTCAGTACCAATATGTGCCAAGAATGCAAAATAAGATTGTAGACGCATTAGCAACTATGGCATCCATAATGGATGGACCCAAGGAAGACGAAGCTCGACCGATAATGGTCGATAAAAAAGAGGAGCCAGCATATTGTATGTCAATAGAAGGAGACGAGAGAATGAATGGGGAAGGTGAATGGTATTTAGACATCTTACAGTACTTCAAGGATGGGACATACTCGAAGTTTGCAGACAAGAATGACCAATAGACTATCAGAAGGTTGTCCACTAATTACATTATTTATGGTGAAAGGCTATATAGAAGATCGTATTATGAAATTCATCTCCTTTGCATGACTGCCAAAGAAGCACAACAAATAATTGAGGAGGTCCATGAGTCATGTTATGGGCCACATATGAATGCATACATGCTGTTACAAAAGATAATGAGATAGGATTAAAATTGACTACTATTGAAGCAGATTGCGCAGTTCATGTTTGAAAATGTCATTAGTGCCAAGTCCATGGAGATCTAAAACACGTCACTTATGCCATTACATACCATGGCTTCACCTTAATCGTTCACTACATAGGGATGGATATTATTGAGAAGATTCACCCAACGACATCCAATGGCCATGAATTTATACTTGTTGCTATTGATTACTATAAAGTTGGAATTTACAACTATTTTTTGTTGGCTTTAATTCCGTGCCAAATTTGACTGTAATTTTGTTCAATCTTTTGTACCTTGTATTTTATGTGTGATTTATTTATAAGGGTTGTATGTGTGAGAGAGAGTGTGTGAAGACTTAAGGCAACATTAAAGACTAAAGAAGTTTTCGCAAGTAGCTTGTGAGTAGATTTCCCGCAAAGTGAAGCATGTGCTCAGCACATGTCTGGAATGCTAAGAGTCATGATAGATGGTGATAGCTAGTTTTCGCTAGTGTCTCACAGGTAAGGCCTTTTGCAATTTTATCATATCTGCTACACTACATCCTCATACACACTATATATACCATCATTACCCTCATATTGAGTAGAGAGCTTTTCAGAGAGAAAACCCTAGCCACAAACCCTTGAGAGTGAGAGATTGTCATACCCACAATTCTCTACACCATTCATTGTGGTTTTCCTCTACTTCTACCTCTCAATATCCAAATTCTTGAGAGGTTGATAGCCCAAACACTTACCACACCCATACTGAGTGTCTAGTAAGGTTTTAGTACTGTTGGGAAACATCGGAAGAAGCCAAGCTTTGGAAGATGCAATCAGGCACATTGCGGGATCCGGAGAGCTAGACAAGACACAGTTTCAAGAAACTTTGTTAGAGTAGGAGGTTAGAGGGCTTAGGTGCACTGGGTAGATTAGTCTTGGAGGCTCTCTTGCTATTTGTGTATCCCAATTTATTGTTTAGTGGATCGATTTACCACTTGGAGGGCGGCGGAGAGGTTTTTCGCTGAGTTCTTCGGTTTCCTCTTCAATAACACATTGGCGTGTTATCTTGTGTTTGCATTTCTCTCCCTTACTCTTTAGCTTTTATTTTACTGTTGTGTTGTGATGAATATGGCTTAGAGTAGTTGTATTGTTTGTTTGCTCGCATTTACTCTATTCCACACTTAGTTTAAGTTAGAGTAAAATCAACCGAGCCGTAATTTATTAATTTAGGGTCTAAATAGCTCTTGTATTTTTAACACGAATCCGAACTTTCAATTGATATTAGAGCGGGTGCACTTGCTGTGGTTTAATTACCTAAGTGCTATCTAAGACCCTTTTTGTGATGGATCAGTCACAATCTCTCAATGCTCCACCATACTATGATGGGAGCAACTATGATTTTTGGAAAGTTCATATGAGGGCATTCCTGTATGCTATAGATGTGTTCGTATGAGTTTCCGTTGAGAATAGGTATGTTAGACCCACGACAACCAAGTCTGAATGGGATAAGGCAACCTTTGCTTTCGCAAATGCCAATAGCAAAGCAATTAATGCTATCTTTTGTGGTGTGTCTACTAATGAATTTCACAAGATATCGCATGTGAAGACTGCCAAGGAAGCTTGAACGATTCTTGAGACTATCTATGAAGGTACCAAGGAAGTCAAGGACACAAAACTCCAAATGTTTACCACCCAATTTGAAGAGCTCAAGATGAGTGACGATAAGTCATTTGACTCATTTTATGGGAAGCTTAATGAAATCGTGATTGCTAAACTCAATCTCGGTGAAAAGATTGAGGTTGCTAAGGTGGTGAGAAAGATTTTGGATGAGATCAAGATTCAATAGCTTATTGCATCTCTCCAAACATACGAGCTTGGACTACCTTCCCACAAGCCAAGCAAATTACTTGCTCTCAAAACCATCAATGAGAGAATGGATGACTCCTTCGAAGAAGACGATGTGGAGATGGAAGTAGCATTCCTTGCGAAGAACTTCCAAAAATTTCTGAAGATGAAAAACAGTGGGAAGTCATTCAGCAAAGGAAATTTTTCATCATCCAAAGGTGGTAGGAAGGAATTCGAGAAGAAAGATAGGAAAGACTCTCAACCCCCCTCCCCCAAAGAGTCGTGTGCTACGAATGCAACAACCATTAACACATCAAGAAAGAATGTCCTAACTACTTGAAGGGGAAGGGTAAGGTGTTTGCCACTGCTTTTAATGATTCCGAAAGCTCAAATTCAAACACGGAAGAAAAGTGTGACAGTGACAGGAACTATAGGGCTTTCATGGTAATTATGTTCGTTGATTTTAGGGATGAATTGAGCAATTTGGTAAATGAACTTGGTGAGCATTCCGAGGGTAAAGAAGTTGAAGAATCGAAAGATGAAGATGTATGCCAAAATGAAGGTGAGAACAACCTTCAAGAAGCATATGATTTTTTGCTAGAAGATTGTGGAAAATATGCCAAGGTTACGAACCATGCTGTGAGAAAGATGAAGAAGATTGAAGAAGAGCATAGGTGTACTCTTGTGCAACTTAAAGAGGCAAAATGTGAAGTAGAAGTACTTAAAGGAGAGCTGGTTGAAGCTTACTCTAAGATCAAGTTTCTTAAACTTGAAATAATCTAAGTTAATCTCAATGTTGAGCGTATCTCCACCAAGAAACTTGACAACATGCTGTATTCACAAAAACCTTCACATGACAAGATCGATTCGAGTTATACTAGAGAAGGAAGTGAAGTTCGTGTTAGCTAAGAGTGTTGAGAAACTTAAAGAAGTGAAGCCTGAGACTGAGACCCCTGCTGCTGAAAAGAGAACCATTTATGCAAAACCAAAGGATAAAAGGAAGTCATTACCTAAAAATCAAAGGGGGCCTCAAATGAAGCATGTATGTCATCATTGTGGCGTTTAAGGGCACACAAGACCCAATTTTTTCAAGCTTCATGCACTCAAGAAGGCTAACTCTATGTGTGGGCAAGAAAGTTCAAAGAAAAGGCCAAAGGGAGCACAACCTAAGGGAGAAAATGAAGGACATCTCATTGGAGATGTCATGGAAATGTTGAAGAACATCTCTCTATGCCTTGCTAGCTTCACTCCTAAATTGGAAAGCTATGTTGGTCATACCCCTCCATCCAAGGTTCTCACCTAAAACACTCGTAAAGTATGGATGGGGAAGGGTACTCATGCATGATTACTCCCTATGCCTATGCATTAATACTTCCAATGTTTAGGGTCATAGGCTCATGCATCTTGTCATGCAAAATCTTCTTGTGTCATTGCTTCCAGTTTATAGCATGTTTCTTTTGCAAGTTGCGTTTTGTACTTGTTTTCTTTTGTTAATCTTACTTTTCTTGTTACTTTTTTTAGTGTGTTGAAAAATTCAAAAACTCATAAAAATTGAAAAATCTCCAATAAGTTTGATCGCTTGTTTTGTGTATATCTCATGTGAGTTTGGCCTAGTACCTTCGTATTAATGGCATAGTGCGTTTATGAGCTTAGCTTGTTTTGTATGCATATCTATCTTTGTGGGAAAAATCTTGAAATCTATGTGTGATTGTTGTAAATCGATCTTCAAGCTTGTCATGAATGATTAGTCAATAGTCTTGTTGGTCTTAATATAGGCATAGACTTGTGCCTATATCTTTTCTCACGTTTTTATATTTTTATTTATAGCTCATCAAATGTCAAATCTTGAAAAGAGATAATGAGCTGCAAAAGCCGTCACACATACTAGTATTTGACTAGGAAAAAGGGAAAGCGACTTGTATTGAAATGAATGGTGGCTCAAAAAGCCAAACGCTTACTCACAAAATTGAAATATAAAAATTTTAGGTATCGATCTTAAAAATGATCAAATGTTATGATTTGTAAAGAAGCCAAATGAAAAGCTTCAAAGATATGTAATTATTTTCTTGTGGGAGATCATATATGTTCACTTCTATAATTGAGATAGTCCACTTGGCTTAGTACTAGTTGTGTATGACTTGATTGAATTAATCATTGAAGCTTCACTCTAGACTAAGGACTATTCCACGTTTGATACTCACACACAACACATAAGACTTTGTTCAATGAGTGCTTATTTCATTTGTGTGATTTATGAGTTCAAATGTGATATGCATACTCAATTACTTATCGATCAAATCCAAAAAGATTTTTGAGTATTTTATTTGTTTTTGAAAGTGTTTTTATGCTTTCGTGTTTTAAGTTTTTGTTTAAAGTGTATTTTTCTTGTTTTTCAACAAAAACTTGTTCAAAGGCATTTTCGCGAGAAGCTCGCGACTAAGCTCTTCCCACGAAAATGGGTTAAGGCAAAAACATGAAAATGCAAAATTCAGACAGAGACTTTTGTGACTGTCTCGCGACTGTTTCATGAGTAATGCTTACCTGCGAAAAACTTTGTGCTTCAGATGCATTTTTCAAGAGTACTTCGCGAGATGGTAACCCGCGAAAAACACGTGTTTTTCAGTTTTAAAGGGTTGATATAGATGGTTTTTCAAACATACCCTATTTCACTCCCTTTGCCTCCCTCGTGCCTCCTTCATGCCTCTCTCAATCTAAAACTGATTTTCACTCAAAAACCAAACTAAATCTTACGAGAAAACTTTTTCAAATCATATCTAAGGTGTGTCTATACAATCCTTTCTCTCTATTTACTTAGATTATGTAGATAATTCTAGGTTTTCCTTAGTTGGGTTCTTTTTTGGAAAAGGGTTGGGAGCTTTAATTTTTGTGAAAATTCTTTCAATTTCTTGATTGGGCTTTGTCCCACTTGATTTGTTGGTGTTTGTGTTGGCCCCTTATGGCAATTTTAACATGTATTTAGGCAAGATTCACTCATGTTCATGCATTGCCTACATGTTAGTTTTATAAATGCATATCAAGTGTTTAATAAAATGCCCAAGTGGCATTTTGGTGTTGTTTTTGACTCCTTTAAGTACCAAACTTAAGGGATTACCATGATTGGACTTGTTTATCATGTTTTGATCATTGAAAATGTTTTTATACACCTTGATGCAAATGTGATTAGTCATGTCTTATACATGCATCATATATGCATACCACATGCACACTTGATGCACACACTTGTCCACGTGTCATGTTCTGCATATCATTCTTGCTAGATATATGTTGTTACATGTTTAGCACTTTTCAACATGACTGTATTACATTGTTTTTGTTCTTTTTAGGACTTTGTGCTTATGTTTATGGACTAACTTGACACTAATCAAGTTTGTGTTCTTGTCTTTGTGTTTTTGCATTTTTTTGTGCCTTATGTCTGTTTATGCAGATGTCTCCTTTCAAGAAAGTAGTTGTAAAAGGGGGAAGTAGCAAAGGAAAAGAACCCGTGATAGATCTTGATAGTTTTACCCCAAAGCCAAAGAGGACTAGGTCATTAACAGGGCTTTATGATGTTGACACGTTTAGGTCATATGCCGCAACTCAAGTTTATGAGAAATACTTCAAAGATGCCCCCTTGGTGGTTGAAAGGGCCATTGATCAGGCCTCTCTCCTTGATACGAGCACTCCAAAATGGTCTACTAACAAGGATTGGAATTTCCTTTTATCAAGCTTTGCTGAACCATACGAGAATATGGTGAAGGAATTCTATGCAAATTCCATTGTTGAGGGAGATGAGCTAAATGTTGGGTTAGAGGAAATAACTTCTCAATAACACCCATTTATCTTGGTGACGTACTACGTATCAACCGGCCTATGTTTCCAAAGCCTTAGGTGTATGATGACTTAGATCCTGAGCAGGATTTTCTTCAGGAAACTCTAGGAAATAACTTGGAATTCTCTTTAAATGGCAAACTGGTGAATGTTGCATTACTATCACCCAAATTGAGGCTGCTAACAACAATCATGTTTCACAACTTATATCCTCTCTTAAGCACCGGTTACATGAATCTTAGTCAGGCCTTATTTCTCCATGACCTGGTCAATGATGAAGAGATTGATATTTGCTCTCATATCTTCCACATTTTGAGCAAAACAACTGAGAGGACTACCTCAAGGAACTACCTTCCTTCAGTTGCCTTATCTTAAAAATTCTGAAGCTCAAAGGTGTCTACCCATTGGAAGATGAGAAACCATACCCTTGACCTAATCTGATCAACACTCGTATTCTCAATGTCAGCGTTAGTCATGCCCGAAAGTTAACCGAGCAAGAGAGTCATGCTTCTCATGCTGGTTTAAGCTCTAGCTCTCATGCCTATGATGAAATGTCAGACATCATTATGATATCCATTCAAGACATCAGCACTAAGTTATCCAGACTTGCATCTATCATGCACTCTCAACACATTCACTTCGACACGAAGTTCACTTCTCTCCAAACTCATTTGGATCAAATTCAAAGGAAGCTAGAGGAAGATGAAGACTAACTCCTTTGGCCATTATGGTAAAAAAGGGGGAGAAAGTTTTAAGGGGGAGTTGCACATTTTTAGGGGGAGCATAACGTAGCACATGCACTTCATAGACATATTGGTTGATTTTTGGTGGTTTAGTTGTCTACTTACTTTTGCCATAGTTTTTGGAATTTTTTTTTTTTTACATTGCTTTCTTTAAAGCTTTAAGTACTTTGGTTTAATTCTAGCTTAATATTTAGTACTTTGTGTTCATCTCATTGCTTTGTAGCATTTTTTTAGTACTTTTAATTTATCTTGAGTACCACACACTTGTGCCCTTGTTGGATTTTGTTTCCTTAATGCAAATACTTTGGTGTTTTGCATTGGTTGTGTGTTTGGACATGCAATTGATTTTTGCTTTGCACTTAATTGCATTACGTGTCCGGATGATCGTTTACTAGTTAAATGACCATTGTAGTCATTCTTTAATGGCTGTTTGTGTATGATCAAGTTATGCTTCATAGTTTATATCTTGATGTTTACCTTGATCGCATTATACTTGCTCCTATACGTATCATGTATACAACTTGTCATGAGCTTAATGAAAGTTTTGTTTGTGTGCAAGTGTTTCAGGATACAGGTGTATTCGTGCAAGTGCTTCACAGCTTCTAGATTAGGCGTGAGTGAGTTTTGCCATTGTTCCCAAACTCATGTTTAAGTCTAGAGCCTGTTATAGGGTGTTTTGTCATGAAATAGCCAAAGGGGGAGATTGTAAAGTTGTAATTTACAACTCTTTTGTGTTGGCTTAATTCCATGCCAAATTGATTGTAATTTTGTTCAATCTTTTGTACCCTGTATTTTATGTGGGATTTATTTGTAAGGGTTGTGTGAGAGAGAGAGAGTGTGAAGACTCAAGGCAACATTAAAGACTAAAGAAGTTTTCACGGGTAGCTGACGAGTAGATTTCTCGTGAAGTGAAGCATATGCTTAGCACATGACTAGAATGTGAAGAGTCACAACAGATGGTGACAGCTAGTTTTCACAAGTGTCTCGCGGGTAAGGCCTTCACACGGGATACCCATGAAACAGCATGTTTTGCTATTTTGTTATATCTGCTCTATGTTAGGATGTGTGCCCTTAAATTCTATTGTATGATGCTATGTATAATATTATGTATGACTTAATATTGTATTTAATAAATTTATTTTATTTTTATCTAAAATAATGGTAACATGAATATTGGGACATTATCATATAGTCCATGAAATGCATAGTATGTGATTTAGTCACATAAGATATAAGTCATAAGTTCTTTATAAACTCAAAATTTATAGTTCGTAGCTAGTGATGAAATTGGGCATTTCATCTGCGAAGATTATAACGTATCAACTAAGATGATTTGTCTTGATCATGGAAGTGGAGACTTATAGTTAATATGTTGATATGTTTTAAAAGTTAAGACATATTGAACTAGACCGCTGTGAGATTTATTATTCTCCTAACAATTGTCAAATGAATAATAAATCTCACAACTTCTATTTGCTTGAACTCTTAATCCTGAGAGAATAAAGGACCTGATCATGACGTGTAGGTTGCTTTGATATATTTAGAGTGAGATCTGAAGTAATGGTCAAAACCTTAGTATGTTGGGCAACCACATTTAGTGTTGATGGAACATATATTCTTAAGATGGAATTCATTGTCTCTTGAGGGAGATATAAAATCTTCCTTTGAGATAAGTTTAATAATTTCAGTTATTCAGAGAGTTAGGCCTAACCACTTTGGTAAGAAATTACTAAAGTATATATATATGAAATTGGATTTCATAAATATATAATGAATAACTTTAAAGGATTGAACCAGGTACTCAAGGTTAAGATGTAGTAATTTTCAAAGTGGCAGTTTATATTCATGACTTTGTATTACTACGAATATTTTATGAAAGGGTTGCGTGTATAATAAAGTCTTGAGATATAATTTATTAATAAGACCTAGAGTGCAATTATATTTATATAGTGGTTGCGTGTAATGTATTGCCTTCTAGGGGCATTCGTCAGGGAGATCCCTTATCACCATATTTGTTTCTGTTATGCATAGAAGGGTTTACTTCTTTACTGGCCAGGGCAGAGATTGAAGGGATGTTGCATGGGGTGTCTATTTGTAGAAATGCACCAAAAGTTATTAATTTTCTGTTTGCAGATGATTCATTGATTTTTAGTAGGGCCTTACCAGCTGAAATTAAAACTGTTGTGGAGATTCTTCAAGTTTATGCTAAAGCCTCTGGGCAGTGCATAAATTTGAAAAAGTCTTCAGTGTATTTCAATAATAACACCTCTGACCGCTAGAAACAGGAGGCATTGGGGATTCTTGGAGTGAAGGAAGTATCTCGGTTTGAATCGTATTTGGGTTTGCCTACTTTAATTGGAAGGGCAAAATACCATACTTTTTCTTTCATTAAAGATAGGGTGTGGAAAAAATTACAAGGGTGGAAGGGGATGATGCTTTCTAGAGCTGGGAAAGAAGTTCTCATTAAGGCGGTTGCTCAGTCTATACCGACGTATACAATGAGTGTCTTTCAACTCCCATTGAAATTATGTGATGAGTTGGATGCTCTATGTGCTAGATTTTGGTGGGTACAAGTTGGGAATGAAAGGAAAATTCATTGGAAGAGCTGGGATAAATTGACTTTGTCAAAGAAGGATGGTGGAATGGGATTTCAGGACCTTAGATCTTTTAATTTTGCCATGTTGGCTAAGCAAGGGTGGAGGCTGTTAAAAGACACAAAATCTCTTCTCTATCAGTGCTTTAAAGCAAGGTATTTCCCTAGAACTTCAATTCTTGATGCCACAGAGTCACCTAATTGTTCATTTGTGTGGAGAAGTTTAGTGGCAGCCATACCTATTTTAAGAACTGGATATTGTTGGCATGTGGGTGATGGTTCCTCTATTAATGTTTATCGAGATAGGTGGATTCCAAATTACCCCACAAACAAGCCTCTCTTTTCAGTAAGGGATGATGAGGAGGATGTATGGGTGTCAAGTTTGATTAATCAAGAACTCCATGTGTAGCGAAGTGACTTTATCCTGGCTAGATTCAATAAGGAAGAGGGGGAAGCTATATGTGATATTCCTCTAAGTAGGAGGCAAGTTCTTGATTCAGTTTATTGGAAGCATAGCAAGGATGGCAATTTCACAGTAAAATCAGCTTACAAGGTGGTCCGGTCTCTATTGAAAGAAGATTGGGCTGAATCATCATCAGGTGGCATGGTCAATAAGGTGTGGGCTGCTATATGGAAGTTATGTATCCCTAATAAGATCAAGGTGTTTGGGTGGAGAGCATGTCATGATATTCTCCCAATAGGAAGGAACCTAAAGAAGAGACGGGTTATATTAGAAGAGGTGTGTCCGTTCTACTCCAGAGTTGAAGAATCAACCATATATGTTTTATGGGAATGTACAGCAGCTCAAGATATTTGGCATGGTAGTGCTAGGGCCTTGCAGAAGTGTGGGATGGGGCAACCTGATTTTGTGGCTTTGTTGGAGTACCTGATGGATTGGTTGGAGAAGACTGAGGTGGAGCTTATATTGGTGCAAGCATGGTTGATTTGGAATCAGAGAAACAAAGTGGTGCATGGCGGCAAGTTTCTGGAACCGAAATGGTTGAATAAGCGCGCTGCTGAATTGCTTGAGGAGTTCCAGCGAGCATAGGGAAGGCTTCTAACGGATACAGTGCATGGTGTGACTGGCCAGGTGATGCAGAATGCTGAAACCAATTGGAAACCGCCACCCCAGGATGTGTATAAGCTGAACTATGACGCGGCAATTTTTGCGAATAACTCTAGTTCTGGGTTTGGTGTTGTGATCAGAAACTCAAAGGGAGAAGTTATGGCAGCAATGACAGTCAGAGGTCCTGCAGTCCAGTGCAGTGAGGAGGCAGAATTGCTTGCTTGTCGTAAGACGATAGAGTTTGCAATGGATTCTGGGTTCATGGCTTTGGTAGTGGAAGGAGATAGTGTCAATGCTATGAGGAGTATTGCTTCAACCAAGAACAACCAGTCAGCACTGGGGAATATTGTGGGTGACATTTGGCATCTGATGGGAGCATTGGAGTGGACTTCTATGAGCTGCACTAAGAGAAATGGAAATAAGGTGGCACATGTGCTTGCTAGATATGCCCAACATGTAAATTCTGATTTATTTTGGATGGAAGAGGTTTCATCAATTGCGCTTGACTTTGTAAACTTTGATGCTTTGTTGCTTTAATTGAAAGTTTGAGTCCAGTTTTTTTAAAAAAAAATGGTAAGTTTAGACTTGTCAAGAGTTGACAGAAAAGCCTAAGGCCCATTGGAGCTAGTGTCTTATTGGTCCCTTTTGGTCCCACTCCAAGCCATACACTAAAACCCAATTCGAAAGGCCTAATAGGCCAGCCCAACTAGAAAATCATTTAGTTGTAAAGGGAGAAACATACAGAATTTTTTAGAAGCATAGAGAAAAAGAAAAAGAGAGAGTGAGGCACTTTTTCATTCTCCCTTTGATAACTGATTGAGAGACCAAACATTTTGGGCGTAAAGTGGAATTGGAGTGATGATTAAAAGTGTTCCCAAGTGCATCTAATCTTTGTTTTAAATTTCTCCACACCAAGGTACGCTATCTTGTTCTTGAATTCTGAAATTTGCATAGTGTATGTTATCAATCATGAATAAAATAGATCCTTATTTGTTGCTTCCGCTGTGTGTTTTGTATGAGATACAAAACCAAATTTTTCAACACTCTATTACCTACATTTTGTGTAGAGAGCTTTCAAGAGAGAGATCCCTAGCCACAAACCTTTGAGAGTGAGAGATTGTCATACCCACTATTCAGTACACCATTCATTATGGTTTTCCTCTACTCCTACCTCTCTATATCCAAATCCTTGAGAGGTTGATAGCCCAAACACTTACTACGTCCATACTGAGTGTCTAGTGAGGTTTTGGTGTTACTGGGAAGTATTGGAAGAAGCCAAGCTTTGGCGGATGCAATCGGGCACATTGCAAAATCTAGAAAGCTAGACAAGACACAGTTTTGGGAAGCCTTGTTGGAGTAGGAGCTTGGAGGGCTTAGGTGCACTAGGTAGATTAGTCTTGGAGGGTCTCTTACTATTCATGTATCCCAATTTATTGTCTAGTGTATCAATTTATCGCTTGGAGGGCGGCGGAGAGGTTTTTTGTCGAGTTCTTCGGTTTCCTCTTCGATAACACATCGGCGTGTTATCTTGTGTTTGCATTTCTTTTCCCTACTCTTTTAGATTTCATTTTACTACTGTGTTGTGATGAATATGGCTTAGAGTAGTTGTATTATTTGTTCGCTCGCATTTACTTTATTCTGCACTTAGTTTAAGTTAGAGTAAAATCAATTAAGCTGTAATTTATTAATTTGGGGTCTAAACAGCTCTTGGGTTTTTTACATAATCCAAGCTTTCAATTACTTCACTAAATGGGTGGAAGTTGCCTCATATAAGTTTTTGAACTTGAAGAAAGTTGCTCATTTTATTCAGACTAATATCATTTATAGATATAGGATATCGCATGAAATAATTTTAGACAATGGGCTATATTTCAAGGGAGAAATAGAGAAGCCACTTCGACAGTTTCAATATTTAGCACCATTAATCCTTACCCTACCGTCCTCAAACCAATGGAGTAATTGAGGCTGCAAATAAGAACATAGGGCGAATTTTGAAGAAAAGCACGAAGAACTAAAGGATTGGCATCTATAGTTACCTTATGCACTTTGGGGGTATAGGATATCAATTTAGTCATCCATAGGAGCCATTCCTTATTCCTTGGTGTATGGGATGGAGGCAGTCCTTCCCATTAAGATAGGTGTTTGTTTATTGAGAATAGTATTGGAGAGTGAAATCCTCGAAGTGGATTGGTTGCAAAGTTGATATGATCAATTATGCATGATGGATGAGAAGAGACTCAAAGCCTTTTACCATATTTAAGGTTACTAAAGGAGACTCAGAAAAGCTTTCGACAAGAAAGTAAAAGCTAGAGATTTAAAGATAGGAGATTTAGTACTGAAAGAGATTTGAGCCCTGATTCAGGAAACAAATTGGAAATTCAAGCAAAATTGGGCAAGTCCATATATTATCAAACAAATTTACTCTTGGGGAGCGGTAAGGTTGGTGGACTTAGATGCAAACCCTTTCATTGAGCCAACCAATATGGATCAATTGAAGAAATAATATTGTTAGGACATATGTGGTTCAAGTGGTTTCAAACATATGTTATTATTTTATGTAATTGGCTTATCTTTTGACAAGACGCACTTTACTTGTAATTGGGTAGATTTAGGATGTGTTTAACACTTCAAGAAACTGTGTTTCAAGATCACGTGTTGAAGTCATCAAGTCTGTCCAAGAAACAAGCTAGAAAGTGCAAGTTACTAAAGCTCGACACCTAGTCTTGACACATGCATCTATCGAGCTTTAGAAGCTGTTTTAGCCCCGAGGCTCGACAGTTTCTCGACAGATCCTTGACACCTCTATTTGTCAAGATTTATGGAAAACAGATTCTAAGTTATGTTTTGATTCTAATCTGTGAATGTGTCTTTGGGACTTCTTTTCTCCTAACCTTAGACATATAAAAGGATTGTTTTAAGGGCCGTCAAAGTGACATAAGTTGCACAAGAATTGAGTAATTGTTGTTCATGCAATTTGTGACCTAAGGCAAAGTTCATGCCCTAGTTCATCTCTTGTGAAGAAGTTGCTGTGTAATGTGTACCGTAGGGTTTTGTAAGAAAGCATCTTCTTGATCTTCATCGTGTGGATGAATTGAAGAATTTTGCAGCCAACAACTTTCTCTCTAGTTGCTGAATTGAAGTTGCGTACTGGGATCCGCGTAATTGGTTAGTCACGTACTTGGGAGCCGTGCATCAAAAGGAAAAATTGTCACTACAGAACAAGTCCAATTGGGTATTGGGGTAAAGATTCAACTGTAGGTTGGTAAGGTACTTGGGATTCCTTGCTTGTAACCGCTTGTTGTGATAATAATGGAGTTTCGGGAGTTGTGACCTTAAATCACCCAGTGGGATTTTTGCCATCAGGTTTTCCCCATTCATAAACAAATCACCGTGTCAATTTTATTTCCGCTGCATACTTTAGTTATTGGTGATTTGTTTGTGCTGCCATGTGAATTTGTATGTTAATTTGATTAATTAATAACTTGGATAATTAATCAATTTAATTCATTACAAGGGGTCAATGCATTTGTGGCCTATCAAACATGTCTGAGGTGGTAGTTTGAAAAAACCACGTCTGAAGTGGTTGTAAATTATGTTATTTTCTTTCCTAGTTTGACAAAAAAAGAAAAAAAAAAAAGGTAGGTTGAAAACCCGAAAGGGAGATGATGGGAATCAACAAGCATTAAATGATCCATTGCATGTTCCAATTTGGCCTATTACTAGAGCAAGATCTGAGAAGATCAAGGAAGCACTTAATGGTCTGATTCTAACACAGGACATTCCAAATACACCTTAATTTTAGGTTTCTATTATTTAGAATGTTTTTTTATAGCTATTTTCTTATTTTAGAGCTGCTAATTTCAGACCAAATCAACCTTAATTTAGGCTTCTATTAGTTAGTACATTTTTTTTAATATTTTCCTATTTTTAGTCATGTCTTATAAATAGCATGCACTCATTGTAATGGAGGGATTATTGAATAAAAATCTAAAAACACGTGAGGTTTTGCTTCTTCTTTTGGTTCTTTAAGAATTGTGAACTTATTAGGGATTCTTCCTTGTGACGTTCAAATTTTATACCTTTGGTTCATGATTCAGTTAGAATCACTGGGTCAAGGTTTGTTACTTATACCTTTGGTTTGTTTCATTTATAAATGTTGGGTTGGGGTTTCTATAAAAATATAAATTTTAGCTTTCTTGGGTAAGTATTCAAATATTATTTGCTGAGTCTCAAAGCATGTCGATTGAGGTTCACATTAGGCGATCTACAAAAAAGGAGAGAAAAAGAAAGAGTGAGAGAGCTTGAAAGGTTGAAAACCAGAAAGGGAAGCCTAGGCAAAAGTTAAAGCAAATAAAATGAACTACATGATGACCTAATCCTTTTGCTAAGGAGGTACATAGGCAACCATATATTGGTCTGGTCATAACTTACACAAACCCACCATATATAAAAGAGAAGAAAATTTTACCAAAATTTAACAATTTCATTAAACTATGCCATTACACAAACTTTAAAACCCAAACCCTAAACCAAGTCCTAAAAATGAAAACCATTAAAAAGCCAAACCCTAAACAAATCAAACCTTAAATAGAACCCTAAACCTAAAAGTCCTAAATGATTCCTAAAGATAAAGTTTTCAAACTAACTTTTAAAATAAATGTGTCCAAAGCCAAAGAATAAGAGAATCATTTTTTCTTCAGTCTTTTCACCTTTGGTTGTTCGTTGGTTCCCTCATTGGTAGGTACTTTGTCATCTCTGTCTCTCCTTTTGAACTCATAATTGTTATCCTTATGCTTGTCTTTGTTATCTTCAAGAAATTGCTTTCTCATAGAAGCCATGTCAGTTTCCTTATCCACAATCTTGTTTACCAACTAGTTAGAATATTCCACGGTCATCTTGTGAAAGTGAACCTTAATAAAAGACTAATCCACTCAATCAACCATGTCCAAGCCCAGCAACATATTCCTTACAGAAATAGGAGTTGTTGATGGAATCATACATGCGCAGCGGAAGAATAAATGTGTAATGCGTAAAGAAACGGATCTACTTCATACATAAAAGTTAACACGTACTATTTAAGTTTCAGAATATATGAACAAGAGAGAGTGTACCTTGGAGCGGTGAATTTCAAAACTTGAAGATGAGAGGCTCTTGGGAATACTTTCAATCTTCACTCCAATTCCACTAACGCCCAAGATGTGTGGTCTCTCAATCAGTTCCAAAGGGAGAATATGAAAGTGTGTCTCACACTCTCTCTTTTTCTTTATGAAAATCTCTACGAAATTCTCTACAGAAAAATTCTGTGTGTTTCTCCCTTTGTATCTAACTGATTATCTAATTGGGCTGGCCTTTTGGGCCTTTCCAATTGGGCTTAAGTGTGTGGCTTGGAGTGGGACCAAAAGGGACCAATAAGACACTAGCTCCAATGGGCCTTGGGCTTTTCTGTCAACTCTTGACAAGTCCAAAGTTACCATTAACTATATTTAATACCACTATATAAATATAGTTGCACTCTAGGCCTTATTAATAAATTATATCTCATAACTTTATTATACATGCCACCCCTTCATAAAATATTCATAGTAATACAAAGTCATGAAAGTAGACTGCCACTTTGTTTATTACTACATCTTAATTCCTTGAGTACCCGGTTTAATCCTTTAAGTTATTCATCATATATTTATGAAATCCAATTCCACAAATATATACTTTAGTAACTCCTTACTAAAGTGGTTAGGCCCAACTCTCTGAATAACAAACACATTAAACTTATCTCAAGGGAATATTTTATATCTCCGTTAAGAGACTATGAATTCCATCTTGAGAATATATGTTCCATCAACACTAAATGTGGCTGCCCAACATACTGAGATTTTGACCGTTACTATAGATCTCACTCCTGATATATCAAAGCAACCTACACTTCATGATCAAGTCCATTATTCTCTCAGGATTAAGAGTTCATGCAAATATAAGTCGTGAGTTTATTATTCATTTGACAGTCGTTAGGAGAATAATAAATCTCACACCGGTCCAGTTCAATATGTCTTAACTCTTAAAACATATCAACATATCAACTAGAAATCTCCATTTCCATGATCAAGACAAATCATCTTAGTTGATATGTTATAGCCTTCACAGATGAAATGCCCAATTTCATCACCGACTACGAACTATAATTCTGAGTTTACAAAGAACTTGTGATTTATATCTTCTGTGACTAAATCACATAAATCACATACTATTGCATCTCATGGACTATATGATAATGTCCCAATATTCATGTTACCATTATTTTCAAATAATAATACAACTTTATTAACCAAAACATTAAGTCATACATAATGTCTTACATAATAAAATACATAGCATCATACAATAGGATTTAAGGACAAATATCCCAACAGTTGTGTCCACCGGAGTGAAAGGTTTTCTTCCTCTATCACTAGGCATTACCCACTCTTACTGGAATTGTCTCAAGATTCTATCAGCCTTATAGAAAGTTACCCTCCTTAAGCCAACTAAGAAGATGTTGTTAGGACATATGCAGTTCAAGTTTGTTAACATATGTCGCTATTTTATGTAATTGGCTTATCCTTTGACAAAACGCACTTTACTTGTATTTGGGTAGATCTAGGATGTGTTTAATACTTCAAAGAACATGTTGTTCAAGTCTAGTATTAAAGCCATGAAGATTGGACCAAGAAACAAGTGAAGAAAAAGTGTGTACTAAAGCTAGACACCTGGTGGACACCTGGCAGACACCTACGGATAGCTGCTGGACAGATAGCTATCTATCGAGGTATCTATCGAGGTTTAATGAGGCTCGACAACTGCCCGATCGATCGAGGTGTTTATCAAGGTTACGGGAATTCAGATTTTCAGATCTGATTTTTGGGCTAGGCTTTTGTATTTGTGTAGGGTTTCTTTTCTCACAACCCTAGGCATATATAAGGCTTATTTTTGAGGCTGTCACATAAGAGAATAAAAGGAGAACATATGCAAAAGGTGACTGAAGCCTTATTCTCTCTGAAAGAAGCTACTGCGTCTTTGCGCCTTAGGGTTTTGTAACCAAGTGCTTCTTGATCTTCATCGTGTGGATGATTTGAAGAACTTTGCAGCCAACAACTCTCTCTCTCTCTAGTTGGTGTTTGAAGTCGCGTACTGGGATCCGCGCATCTGGTTAGTCACGTACTTGGGAGCCGTGCATTGAAAGGAGAAACTGTCACTACAGAGCAAGTCCAATTGGGTATTGGGGTAAGGGTTCAACTGTAGGTTGGTAAGGTACTTGGGATTCCTTGCTTGTAACCGCTTGTTGTGATAATAGTGGAGTTTCGGAAGTGGTGACCTTAAATCACCCGGTGGGGTTTTTGCCGTAAGGTTTTCCCCATTCGTAAACAAATCACCGTGTCATTTAATTTTCCGCTGCATAACTTAGTTTTGGTGATTTGTTTGTGCTACCACGTGATATTGTATGTTAATTTGATTAATTACTAACTGGGCTAATTAATTAATCTAATTTATCACAAGGGGTCAACGCGTTTGTGGCCTGTCAAGTGGTATCAGAGCAGGCACACTCTGATTAGGGTTTAATCTTTGATGTGTGATCCATTGACCCCTGTTGTCATGGAAACTCTTGATTGTTTTGATTTGCATGATCTTGTGTTGAATGATAATGATGATATTCATGATGCCTATTGCAAGCTTTATAATTTTTGTATGAAATCTCTTGAGTGTTCTACAAAATTAAAAGCTAAATTTAAAAAGGTCAAGCTTGAAAAAGATGATTTGATTGCAAAATTGGATGAAGCCTCTAATTTGAGTGAGAATTTTAAAAGTCAAATTTCATCTCAGGTGGACAAAATTAAGAGTTTGGAAGAGCAACTAGTTGAATTTAAAACGGAAGTTGAAAAATTAACTAGTGTCAAACTTGTTGTTGAGCCTAACTGAAAAGAAAAAGATTTTTATATTCCCCTATTCAAAAGGAATAATAAAGAGTTGAAGGCTAATATTGCTGAGATAGACAAAGGTAAACAAACTAATGTTAACGCTGAAGTTTCTAAACCTATGTCTAAAACTCCTCCTAGGTTGAATGATAAATCTGTTTTTGTCCCCACTTGTCATCATTGTCACATTGTTGATCATATTAGGCCAAATTGTCCTAAGTTGAGGACTCTGTCAACCTCTAAGGTTAGACCTCCTTCTAGGAAGCCGAGTAGCTCTAAAACTGCTCATGTTTGTCACCATTGTGGTGTTTCTGGACACACTCGTCCTAATTGCTTTAAGTTGTATCCTTATAAGCAATTGTCCAAACGGTCACAGGTTTCCTCTCAAGGACCTACACCTTTGTTTGGAGAGTTATTAAAAGTCTTGAGCTTTTTAAGTCAATTTCAGGAGAATTTTAATTCTTCTATGTCCTTTAGTAGTCATACTAGGACACGTGCCTTTTCATCTTCACGGCCAAAGACTCGTGCTGTGTGGGTGAGAAAGGAGCCTAAGACTTAATTGGCCTTTCTGTTTGTCCTCTGCTTGAATTCTTTCTATCTAAAGTAGGACTCTCTTTGTTTGATTTCTAATCTGCTTTTGAAATCATGCGTTCATGCATCTGCATTTCTTTTCTTGCTTTCATGCATATGCATCTTTCTTTCATGCATTCATGATGTTTGTCTGTTTTTGTGTGATTGCTTAGTTTTTATTTTGTTTTTGTTTTCAAAATAAAAAAAAAATGAAAAATTAAAAAATACAAAAACAGTGTGTTTGTGTACATTGGTTCTTGTGAACCTTAAAATGGCCATTGAAACAGAGTTTTCTAAACTTTGTATCACCTGTAGCTTAGATGAGCATTCTTCTGCACAACTAAGCAAGTGAGCTTTATAGCTCTTTGTTTGTGATGAGTAAGATTAAGTGATCTCTTCTTCTTAACACTCCTATCACTCTTTTTGACGGGTTGAACTAGAAAATCCTAAGAGAAAGACATAAATAACCTTCTCACCACTGTTACTTGCCAATCATAATATGACATCTGTATGCTTCGGCATAGCAAAAGTGCAATGTCAAAAGCTTAACATAATTGGGTATTTCTTTTCTTTCTCTTATATGCCTATGCATGATATGCTTAATAAAAGAAAATATGCAAAGAAATAAAAAGCAAAAAGATCAAAATGCTTTAAAATATGGTTGCAAGCATATTTTCTAGGAGATGTGGGAGTTATAGGATGTACCTCAAAGGTGATAGTCCCCATCAAGCAGTTATGATTGTGTGTGAGTTAAAGTAATTTTCTCATATCTCAAATCGTCAAAAGTGCTTCTTGATCTTCATCGTGTGGATGATTTGAAGAACTTTGCAGCCAACAACTCTCTCTCTCTCTATTTGGTGTTTAAAGTCGCGTACTGGGATCCGCGCATCTAGTTAGTCACGTACTTGGGAGCCATGCATTGAAAGGAGAAACTGTCACTACAGAGCAAGTCTAATTGGGTATTGGGGTAAGGGTTCAACTGTAGGTTGGTAAGGTACTTGGGATTCCTTGCTTGTAACCGCTTGTTGTGATAATAGTGGAGTTTCGGGAGTGGTGACCTTAAATCACCCGGTGGGGTTTTTGTCGTAAGGTTTTCCCCATTCGTAAATAAATCACCGTGTCATTTAATTTTTCGCTGCATAACTTAGTTTTGGTGATTTGTTTGTGCTACCACGTGATATTGTATGTTAATTTGATTAATTAATAACTGGGCTAATTAATTAATCTAATTTATCACAACCGCGTATCTGGTTAGTCATGTACTTGGGAGCCGTGCATTGAAAGGAGAAACTGTCACTACAGAGCAAGTCCAATTGGGTATTGGGGTAAGGGTTCAACTGTAGGTTGGTAAGGTACTTGGGATTCCTTGCTTGTAACCGCTTGTTGTGATAATAGTGGAGTTTCGGGAGTGGTGACCTTAAATCACCCGGTGGGGTTTTTGCCGTAAGGTTTTCCCCATTCGTAAACAAATCACCGTGTCATTTAATTTTCCGCTGCATAACTTAGTTTTGGTGATTTGTTTGTGCTACCACGTGATATTGTATGTTAATTTGATTAATTAATAACTGGGCTAATTAATTAATCTAATTTATCACAAGGGGTCAACACGTTTGTGGCCTGTCAGATGTGATCTGATTCGGAGATCGCAACAAAAGAGGTGGGCACTCCACCAATAACAGTCCTATCGAATTAAGGTATTGGATTTCTTATTCACAAATTTCACCCAGTTACTTTCAGTTTGACACTTGATCTTAAAAACAGCCCTACTAAGGAAATTACTAGGACCATAATTAGCAATAGTGGGTGTAGCGATCATGTCTAGTCTTTCCATCAACCATATTTGCAAAGTCAAGGGGCTCCGAAGAAATTGTTGCTCTCCACCAAGAAATATAAAGTCTAGTCCTAAAAGAGTTTCTGCCAAGATTAGAGAAGTAGGATTATAACCATCTTTAAATTGACTCACAATACCTATAGCTCGAGCATCCACAAAGCCAAGTCTTCTAGAGCAAAGCAAGAATTCTCCTCTGAAGCAAAGAGTTAAAACAAAATTTTTTTGCATGTTGTCAGACACACCATGAGTATGTTTATTAATAAGTCTTGAAACCACTGCACGAAGATTCACCATGTGGCCTTCAATCATGTTACCAGTAATTGAGATAGGAAGCCCTAGAGCATCAGATAAGATCTCCCTATGTTAGGGATCACAAGAAATTGCTATAGATTTTTTTATCAAGCTCATAACCTAGAATAGCAGAAAATTCTTCGATTGTGGGACAAAGTTCAGTAGTTTTAAACCAGATTACATGATCTTCAATATCTTAGAACTTTAATGCGGTACGAAGAAAATTCCACTCGATCTTCACATTCCTCAGAGCCTTGATCCCCTCTAACTTGTAGGCAGTGAAATTGGTCTTGGTGACAAAATGAAAGCTATGAACCCATTGTTGATATCATGTGTGATTGAATGAGGAAAATTTTGATTGCTAGCCATGAATAATTCTTGTTTGTGATTGCTATTTCTTGATAGCTTTGATGCAGAGATTTGTTTGTAGGTTTAATGCTAAAATAGGCTCTCCTAGTCCCTAACCAACTTTAAATAAATTTAAAGAGTTTGCAGTTGACTAAGAAAGTGTTTCATAGTCCCAAACGGAGAAAATATTTTTCAAAAAAAAAGAAAAAAACTCAAACATTGAAAACGCTTTGAAAAATGCAAGGAGTTGAGGAAAAATTGGGTATGCCTGTTAGCACCCTAAAGTGCCAATCTACACTTTGAAAGTGTTGATCGGCACTCATCCCAGCCATGACCAAATTGATGTTGGCACTCAGCCCAACCATGACCAAATAGACTTGTTTTGTGTTTTTGGGCACTTTGTGGGTCCGTTTGGGCTCTATTTTTTGCTAAAAAAAATGGTTGTGATATAAAGTTTCTCAAAAAAATCGCATGGATTGTCAAAATGGGGCATTTGACCATGCCTTGTCCATTTTTCAAAAATCATCATCTACATCATTTGTTTCAAAAAAGAGGAGAAAATTAACCAAATCAAGATTTTTCAAAATCATGCATCTATTTTCTAACTAGGGCATTTGGCTATGCCTTATTCCCTTTTTCTGAAACAAATCAGGTCAATCATCCATTTAAAAAAAAAAAAAAAAAAGAGGAGAGGAATCTTTTTTCAGGATAAAATGTCATCATGCATAAGTTTTCAGACTAGAGGCATTCGACTGTGCCTCATTTAGGTGAGTAAAAATCACATTAGAAGTGGTTAGATAAATTCAAATTATGTACTATAGAGCTTCATCAGATGAATTTTAAACTTTTCTCATCTAATTTTTAGCAAGGCTGAAAGCAATCCAAGGAAAAAGAGCTAAAAGTGGAAGTTAGTACAAATTGTTTGACTAAGGAATATTTTTGTCCTTGCAAGAAAATAAGATACAAGTTAAGCATCATTCGGACTTTGAGTTTGCCTATAAGAAGATCTCCTAGACCCACCCCTAGAGGATCCACCCTTTGTGTCTCCTTTTTTACTTGCATAAAACCGAGATTCTTGTTGCCAGTTCTGAAATTCAAAATTTCTGATTCTCTCCTCAAAAGATCTTGTGTTGGCCTCAACAATTCCCATTCGATTGTTTTGAAAAATCACTAGAGACAGGTGTTAAATTCATTATCATGGATTTCAAGAAAAAATCATAAAGGGAGCATCATCGTTTACCCAATTCACTTCGTTGAACACATATTGAGAAGATTGAGTGCATGCCACCAAGTTCAAACCTCCAATCATTCGCATGCTTTCTTCCACAAGATTAACACCAACCTGAAGCACAAATTTACGAGTTTCAGAAATAACTCGATGAACAAAAAAAAAAGAACAAAGGACTAAAGGATTTAGGAATATACCGGGTCATTCTAAGGGACATTTAGGGTATACTCTGGCCGATCTAGATTCATAGAGCTAAAAGATTCATTAGGGTTCATTAACTCATATTGCCATGCTGGGAAGTGAGGATATGTCTCCATGTAGGAACTAGAAGAACCACCAGCATTGCTAGGAGGAGGACTTTCCTCTTCAGAGGATGAAGCCTAAAAATGAAACATGTAGATATTTTCATAGAAGGAAAAACAAAGAAAATAAAATATGATGATGTGAGCCAAGATGCAAGTTGATTCGGGAAATAAAGAAAGCTACTGATGTTCTAGAGATGTCAGCTAAGCAACCCTGCAATTGAGTTTGGACAAATTCAAGATAGTCTCTTGGTGTCCTTGGAACAATGTGGCCGACCTGAGCACGGGCAATTTCTTCATTAGCTAAAAGGTCTGACAAACGGATGGAAGGACAAGGAAGGGCAGGATTCGTCTCAGGAGGGTACACATGTTGAACTTGAGCCAGTACCTATTCACGAAGATACCAATATCTCCCATGGCCACACTTAAACAACACTTGATGACCATTCAATTCTCGAGCCCATGCATACTCTACATGCTCCTCACGTCCAAGCCAAGGATTTAAAGACATTTGAAAATCACAAAGAACCCAGAATGAAAAGAAGCCAAAAAAAAAAAAAAAAAAAAAACATAACACAAAAACACAAAACCACGTAAACAAACAACAACAAAAACTCACATCACCAAGCCTACAAAGAATGCTTGGGAGACATCGACAGACGATACTTAGGCAGCCAACAAAGAAACCTTGGAAACATATCATCAACATCTTCTAAAAGCTGCAGACCAACCCCAAAATATTCATACATCCAGACCTACAAAAAATCAACACACATCGACAATAGCATAACAATACAAATAACCCTAAAAAATACATTTAACCGAGAATTTAAACCTCACTTACTAAACAAATGGTGCACTTCTTAGGCTTGAAAGACTACACTGAGAAAGCTGTGTCATAAAGTGCAAAAGGGTTGCATAAGCCATGCTGCCCCAATCATAATTTTTGATCTAGCTAATATCCCTCAAACTGCACAAGTAACATAAACTCACAATGCTCCCCAAGTCCAGACATAAGAGAGATCCAATGAAGAGAAGCATGAATATACGGGTACCAGTTGCTATAGTCTCACATTTATCAATATTGGAGCACAACCACATCAAGGGTATATTATTACTCCCGAATTTTGGAGGCATCACACTCAGAAGACCTCTAATTTCCACTAATGAGATGGAATCATTAACTTTAATTCTCTCACTGCCCAATTTTCAGGCAGTAATGGCTGAGAAGTCATAGGGTGTTGGCATCATTTCACCAATACCCAAAAAATGAAAAAGTACAAGTGGTATCCCAAAATCACTTTGACAAAGCGAGAAGCAATTGAAGGTGTGGTGATCCAATAGAGCTTGAAAAAAAAGTTTGAAAGCTAGCTTCATTAATGAAATTCTTAATGTTTGGGGACAATACCTCCCACCTGCACTTCAATAACTGGAGACTTCCTTGACTCTTGAGATTCTACAAAAAAGGCCAATCATTACGATATTCAAAAAAATGCCCTATTCCAAAATACTTATTCCAAACTCCCAACCAATAAATAATGCCCCTCAAAAGAATTAGCCGATCCCCAAATGTCATCTCACAAACTCAAATTCCTTGACATCTTAATAATATCCCAATCAACCCAAAAATCTTTCATCTCCATGAATTCATTCAACAATGACCCAAACATATGTCCAACACACAAAAAAAAAAAAAAAAGTCCATAACTCATGAAAATAATACCCACAAAAATGTCCATACCCATGGAAATAATACCCACAAAAATTTCCATACTCATGAAAATAATGCTTACACATACCAATAAGATTTCTGCACTCATCAAAGATGGGTTCACTCAATAATTCCTACACATAAAATACTCATAATTTCATACCCACACAAAAAACGAAAAAAAAAATCATCACGTCAAAATTCATCCAATAATACCCCAAGCTACACACAATGCAAAGCTTCATAAACCATCAACATTGTCCAAGCTTCACAATACCAAACAACTCAACAATTCAAAGATGCCCCAAAATAAAAAAGCAACATGATCACACAATGATTCTCCACCAAATCATACAATGTTCAAAATTCCCACAAAATCAAACAACAATAAAATGACAATGCCCTACCATTAAGTTCTCGACAAAACATGAAATCAAAAAATTTACCCCCCCCCCAAAAAAGAACTCACCTTGAAATCTTTCTAGGATGAGTGTGGAGCATGGTTGCTTGGGTCTTGGAGAAGTCCCTCTTCATCATTCCATTCAAAGGATGGATGTTACTTCTTCCCATTGAAAGTAAGAAAGTAAGTTTGTTCATGAGGAGATGTCATGGAGATGCAAAGATGAAAATTTGAAAACGGGTTTCAAAAATGGGTTTTACAAGGATGCTAAAAAACTAAAGGATCTGAAGTGATATTCTAAGGGTGGTAGAAATCAAGTGATTTTCCAAGCAAGAAATTGTGTGAAAATGAAGAAAATGTAAAAGGAAGGAGCTTGTGAATAGTGATAATTGGAGGAAGAAGAGAGAGTGAAGAAGAAGAAGCAAAAAAATAAAAAAAGAAGAAGAGACAGATGGAGAAAATAGTGGGGGCCAAAGTTCGGTCCCCCCATTTTAAGTAGCCACATGAGTTGTTGAGTCAACTCATGTTTGACTGAGTTGACTCAATCAACGCACAAAAAAAAAAAAAAAAAAAAAACTTTTTAAGTATTCTAAAAGATAGATGGTTTCAATTTCAAGAAAATTTCAAATTATGAAGGAAGAAAAATGAAAGAATTTTCAAAAGGTTTCACTTTCAAAAAAAAAAAAAAAAATGATGAAGAATTTTTTTTTTTTCAAAAGACCCAAAAAATTAATGGTTCTTCCTTTTAAAGAGAAATTCAAATCTTAAAACAAAAAAAGGGGGAGGGGGGAAGGGAAGAGAAAAGTTTTGCAAATCTCATATAATGGAGTGATAAAGCACCAATCATTCAAATTCTAATGTGAGACTTTGGTCTTTTGTAGGCAAAATTCAGAATTCTAGATTGAGCCAAATATAGTTCTCAGTCGACTTCAAATTTCCAAACCGAGCCGAATGTAGTTCTTAGTTGCCATAAGATTTCCAGATCAAGCTACCTTCATATTTTTAGATCGAGTTGAATATAGTTCTCAATCGCCTTCAGAATCTCAGATTTAGGCCAAGTCGAATATAGTTCGCAGTTGCTTTCAAAATTTCAGACCGAGCCGAATATAGTTCTTTGTCGCCTTTAGATTTTCAGACCGAGCAAAATATAGTTCTCATCGCCTTTAGATTTCCAGACCAAGATGAATACAGTTCTAAGTCTACTTCCAAAACAGGTGAATACAATTCCTGGTTACCCTCCTTCAGATTGAGCCAAATATAGTTTTCAGTCTACTTCTAGATTGGGCGAATGCAGTTCCTCCTACTTCAGACCAAGCCGAATATATTTCTTAGTCTACTTCTAGATAGGGTGAATACAGTTTCTGGTTACCCTACTTCCAGATTGAGCGAATACAGTTCCTCATAAGGGAATGACTTTGGCATGCGAATGATAACACCCTCCTGAGTTTGCAAATTAGGCCTTATGGAAAACATCTTTGAATTAATGACCACCAAATTTGGCAGAATGGCTTCAAAGGCTTTTGAGTTGGATACCCCAGGGATTCTTGAGGCAGGCTTTGGTAGAATAAGAGGATCAAAACCTCGAATAGTGAGAACAACACCAGTTCCCTCCTAAACTGATGATAAAGCTAGTCTTGTGATTGTAGGTAACACAAGAACCAGAGGGGTGAATCCTTCAATAGCTGGCAGGTCTTGCCCTTTTCTTGAATCTGATGACCTTGAATCTGCAAGTGATTCTATGATCTCTTCAATGACTACTAAAGAAAGAGGCACTAAAGTAGCCTTACTAAGGTGTTTCTCTAGATATTTGTCCTAATCTTTCCTTAAGCTAACTGATATAGCATTGCAACTAGTTTCTGACTAGGTAACTAGAGGACATAGGCTGGTTGCCATGAAATTACCTCTTTGTACAATTGCCCTTTCGATCTAGATGATACCATAGTCGGCTAAACTCTGAACCTGCGCTCGAATCACTTTACAGTCAAATAGGGAATGCCTAACTCCATTTTCACAAAATGAGTAGCTTCCCCAATCAAATTTTGAGGTCCCCATACCCTTAAGATCAAGGTGGCTCTCTTAGACCAAGGCTTGAAGCAAGGTCTTCCATGGGAATAACAATAAGGAGAAGTCTGGAACCCTTTCTTCCACTGTAATGATGGCATTCACATTCCTTTCTTGATGGGGAGGCAAAAGGCTAGTGATGATGTTTGGAGCGGCTGCATTATCAAATTGTATCAATTTGTTGTCGATGAGATCCTGGACATGGTCCCTCAAATGGTAATATTCTTCACAGGTATGCCCCACGACCCCAAAATGGTGTTCACACCTCTTGGACGGATCAAAACGAGGTGATGAAGGGCCTTCTTTGGGCCTATAGAGCATCAGGGTCACTAGTTTCCTCTCTAGTAGGTAAGCATAAAGTTTTTCCATGGGCATGGGTAGCAGAGTGTACTTTCGATTTTCCCCCCTAAAGGACGAGGAGGGTTTGGCCTCCTTCTTTGATTGGGGGCTCGGTTAGACGCTTGAGTAGGCTGAACTTGTTGCTAATAAGGTCTAGCTGCTTGGGGCGCGTCAGTAGAAGTAGTACCTCTAGGCCTTTCTGGTGCATTGTCAACCATGTGAACATCAGCTTTTTAAGTCTTGCAACTGGTCAATTTCTAAACCTATTATTCGACCATGTAGCTTAAAGACTTAGGACCCATGATCTTCTTGCTCCTAATACCCTCGTCAATTCGCTCCTCGATAGGGATGAGGCTAGCAAAATGAGTGACTTGGGTGTTGATCATCTTCTCATAGTAAGGAGGCTTAAGATTGTTAATGAACCATTTGGTTATCTCATTTTCCATCATGAGGGGTTTAATGAAACATTTGATCATCTCATTTTCCATCATGGGGGGTTGCACTTGTGCGGCTAGCTCATGCCACCTCTGGGCATATTTTCAGAAAGACTCCTCACTCTTCTTTTTTGTTCTCATAAAGACTGTGCAATCGGGGGCTATCTCGGTGTTGAATTAGTAGTATTCCAGGACAGAGTTGGCCATTTCCCTTCAACTAGAGGTCTTTTCTAATCTTGTATACCATGTGGCCACGAGACCGGTCAGACTATCAGGGAAAATCTGACAAAGCAGAGGATGGTTGTCCCCATAAGGAGCCATCTTCCTACAGAACATACGCAAGTGTGTGCAAGGGTCTTCGGTACTATCATACCTGACGAACTCTAGTGCTTTGAACTTGGGAGGCATAATGACCTAAGGGAAGTTGGCCAGACTGTCTAAATCAATGCTTCCATGGGTGCTGGAACCCTCTATGATACGAAGCTTTTCAACTAGGGTTTCCACTTGGCTCTTGACTTGGCCATACCCAGATTTAGGGTTCTTGTCCTTAGAAGGATCTATTTCTTGGTCATTGCCCTGGGGTAGTATGTTGTGGCCCTGATCTAATACTGGTGGGGGCTGATTTTCATTGTTGGTTTGAGGACCTTTTTGACAATGACTAGAGGAGTTCTGTCCTCCTCCTACAACTAGTTGTTGCACCATGCACACCCATTTTGACACTTGCTCCTTTATTATGGATAAATACATGTTTGTATCACATACAAAACATACGCAGTGAAAAATTAATGGATCTACTTCTTTCGTAATTAATAACATGTACTATGTAAATTTCAGAATATAAGAACAAAAGAGTGTAGCTTGGTGTGATGAATTTCAAAACAAAGATTAGAAGTACTCAGGAACACTTTTAATCTTCACTCCAATTCCACTAACGTCAAAGAAGTGTGGTCTTTTAATCAATTTCTATGAATTTATTTAAGGGAGAATGAGAGAGTGTCTAACACTCACATACACACCATTTTTCAATGATGTCACACACCCAAAATTCTGTATGTTTCTCTCCTTATAATTGATTATCTAATTGCGCTATCCAATTGAGCTCTAGTATGTGGCTTGGAGTGGGACCAAAAGGGACCAATAGGACACTAGTTCCAATGGGCCTTGGGCTTTTCTGTCAACTCTTGACAAGTCCAAAGTTACCATTAACTATATTTAATACCACTATATAAATATAGTTGCACTCTAGGCCTTATTTGTAAATTATATCCCAAGACATTATTATACATGCAACCCCTTCATAAAATATTTGTAGTAATACAAAGTCATGAAAGTAGACTGCCACTTTGTAAATTACTACATCTCAATCATTGAGTACCCGGTTTAATCCTTTAGGTTATTCATCATATATTTATGAAATCCAATTTAGTAAAGTAACTATTTACTAAAGTAGTTAGGCTTAGCATTCTGAATAACAAATTCATTAAACCTATCTCAAGTGAATATTTTGTGTCTCCATTAAGAGACTATGAATTCCATCTTGAGAATATATGTTTCATCAACACTAAATGTGGTTGCCCAACATACTGAGGTTTTGACTGTAAGTTTAGATCTCACTCCTGATATATCAAAGCAACCTACACTTCATAATCTGGTCCATTATTTTCTTAGGATTAAGAGTTCATGTAAATATAAGTCGTGAGATTTATGATTCAATTGGCAGTCGTTAGGAGAATAATAAATCTCACCGCAGTCCAGTTCAATATGTCTTAACTCTTAAAACATATCAATATACCAACTAGAAGTCTCCACTTCCATGATCAAGACAAATTATCTTAGTTGATATATTATAGTCTTCGCAAGTGAAATACCTAATTTCATCACCGACTACAAGCTACAATTATGAGTTTACAAAGAATTTGTGATTTATATCTTTTGTAACTTTTCACATAAATCACATACTATGCATCTCATAGACTATATGATAATGTCCAATATTCATGTTACTATTATTTTAGATTATAATATAACAACTTTATTAATACAACATTAAGTCATACATAATGTCTTACATAGCATCATATAATAGGATTTAAGGGCACTATTCCTAACACTTTAGAAGAGTAATCTCTTGAGCATTTTCCTCATGGGGAGAAGTACTGCTAGTAGACATCTTTCTGGTGCAAGACCTAGTGACAATGGGATCACAACATGGCAGTAGCTTAGCCTATTTCATTTTAGCAATCTTTTGATCCTGTAAATGGATGGGAGGTGATAGAGATAGGGTGCATTTGACAATGTGGAAACACAACACCAAAGTCAAGTTAGTTTATGTCCTTGGTATTTAACATGCACTTGCCATTTTTAGAAAAATCTGGCTTTGCACCCTTAATCGGGTATTTATCATGGTGAGTTTCTACTAAGATGCAAGATTAATGCACTAGGTTAGCAAGTAATCAAAACTTTCATGACATACTTGGTAATACAAGAAGGACCCTCCTTTTGACTATATGTTGGTACAAGATTTACTTTTTCAATGCTGGGTTCATCGGCTCCAACAGTGGGCCTTTCACAATATAAGGAAATGCAATCGTGAGGAAAAGATCGGCTTCTGACAATGTAGACTTCTCAAGAAAGCTCTAGAACACTTGGATCTTTCGGGGGTGCCCTAAGATTCTTGATATCTTAGACTTCTTGGCAATTTTGACACCTTGGCAATTTGTATCTCTTTGATGATTTGGATCTCTCTTGAGAGAATTCATGATGTCTTGGGATTCTTGACAGTTTTTTGGCTGCATTTCATCCTAAGCGAAGTTTTGGTTACTTGCTACAAATTTTATCTTTGCACAATTAGGTGATAGAACCATTTAGTGTATGCTTGGATGCCTTTGTAGGGTGGTAAACCCTAAGGGATAAGGTATGATTTACATGTACAAGCAACGAGGCTGCTTTCCCTAGGGGTTTAGTCATGGATGTTGTGCAAGCAGGATAGAAGGAACTTGGAGTAGAGCACAATTTCTTTATTGCAAGCAAAAAGGGTGTGCCTGTTACAAGACACTTTCCCTTGACCTCTAGTTCTAGAAGGGTATCCTTTCCTAGTCTTGGATGTTCACTATTTGGGTTTCACCTAATCCTGATAGGCTCTGGCTTTGATCTAGTTCTCATGGGATTGACATAACTAGGTCAATTGTATGTAAAGGCTTAACTGGTAGGTGGTTCCTATCTTAGGGGGACTGAATCCCCATACCCCTCCCTTCATGGAAGTTGTGGGGCAGGAAAGATCGAGAGGGCCTTTTTAGCTACTTCTGTCCACCATAGACCCAGAAGTGCCTACAAAGTCAGCCCCAGATCTAACTATGGGTAACACTACCAATGTCTGCTTCTAGGCATCTGCAGATGGGGTGATGAAATCCCCAACGAGATGTGACTACGCTAGCAGTGCGGAGCCATGGTTTGGCTAAAAAAGGGTGTATATGTCATGCAATCCTTAATGAAGGGGAAAGACTTTTTCAAAGTGTAGCAAATATATATATATATATATATATATATATATATATGAAAGTGGGTAAAGGTGTAGCAAAAACTAAATCTTGCTACCCTATGTTTGTATGTGGAGGAAAGCTTAAAACATTTGAGGAAAGTGGTAAAGCATATGAGGAGCGATAAAGCATGTGAGAAAAGCTGTAAAGCCCTAAGAAAATACCTTACACCCCTTTTTAGGAAAGGATTTTTTTTTTTTTGGAAAAAGATTTTTTGCTCTTTTGAAAATAGTCTACTAGGATATAGTAGAATCCTTTTCAAAAGGAAAGCCCTGGAGGCCAATGCCAGTTTCTATGTTTTTGACAACCAATGTCCAAAGATTATGGTTTTATCAAAAACTCCAAAGGCTAAACTTTCAAAGTATCCCTAGTGGAGTCTCCAGTCTGTCGGCGCTGGGCCACGGGTGGACGGTGAAACTGTGGTCGGGCCTTCGTTCGACCACTTGTAGTGGCGACACTCCCATGCTCACAGGGCTTGTTGGAGGCCCCTCTCTCTATAATGGCCTTTACGTGGTTTGCGCGGAGCTTCGGGTGCTTTCTCTCTTTCGACGGAGGAGGGTAGGTGTCTACATTTAATGGTGCGGTAGGAATCTTGGCCAAGTTTTAAGCAATTACCAAAGTTGAGTGAAGTCGAAACCAATCATTGGGTTTTTCTAAGGTGTGATTGGTCACCTGTTTCTAATTGATTTTATTACCAATCCTAGGTTAAGAAAAAGGTCATTTTTCCTAATCTAATGTGGATGGCAAAAAATTTTGATTCTTGAGTCCGAAAGTTTAGTTATGTGTGGGGAAGGTGTTAGGCACCCCACAATACTTGCCCAAGGACAGTCCTTTGTTTTGATAAAACCTTAATTTTTGGAGATTGGTAGTAAAAAAACATGATTTTGGCACTGGCTTTTGAGGCTTAACATACATGGGTGCTTTGAGGTTTGGCTTTGGAATAGGCTTTACATGCTTGCATTCTCACCCTTTTTGCTTGTGCCTAGGAGACCGCACCCTATCTCCAAGCGTCCTCACTCTATGTGTGTACGTGCAAAGGCAAAGACAAGAAACCAGCAGACATGCAATGGAAGGAAAAAAGGTGCATAGATAATGCTCAAAGGGCACAAAGCAAACAAGTAAGATAGATATGGCAAGCATAGCATATGGTAGGAGACATAACAAGTAAAGGTAAACAAACAAGCAAGAAAGCAAGCAAGCAAAGCAAAAGAAAACAAACAAGAAAGAAGACCAAGGGGCTTTCCTTGTTGATCATCTCCCAAATCGAAGGAAAATGGCAAGCTCGAGAAACCAAGTTGATTCTGTACTAGAAATGTGTCAACTGCTTGATTTCGAAATTTTGAGACATCACATTTGCCTATTTGCCTTGAGCACACAACCAGTTTGTAGACACCTTGGCTACCCTAACCAGCATGGTCAAGTTATCAGAAGGAGATGATATGCGGCAATTGCACATAGAAGTCCGTGCCGTTCCAGCCTATTGCATGAGCATCGAAGAATGCATGAGCGTTGAAGTCAAAGCCAATGGAAAGCCATGGTGCCATGATATCAAGGCTTATATCAAGAACAGTGAATACCCGTTCAGTGCAACGGACAATGGAAAGAAGTTTATCTAGCGCATGACCTGCCAATTTAGTGCAGATGTCCTATACAAAAGGAACCACGTTTCTATCTTGCTTCAATGCATAGATGCCCTCGAGACTAATTATCTTATGGAAGAGATGAATGAAGGCTTACTTGGCGCTTATGCTAGTGGACCCCTATCGGCCCACAAGATTATGAGAGTCGCTTACTACTAGCTCAACATGGAAAGTGATTGCATTAAACACATGAGGACATGCCATTGTTGCCAGGCCTATCAAGATAGGAAGAACGCTTCTTCTTAGCCTTTGCACTTTTTAGCAGCACCATGGCCCTTCTTAGCCTTGGGTATGGATGTCATCAAACCCATGATTTTGAAAGCTTCAAATGGTCACGAGAACATCTTAGTGGCCATTGATTATTTCACAAAATGGATGGAAGCCGCTTCGTACAAAAGTGTCACTCAAGCAGTGGTAGCCCAGTTCCTAAAATATAACATTATTTGCCGCTACAGATAATAGGGTGAACCTAAGTGGGAAAATGATCCGGCAACTCTACCAACAGTTCAAGATCGAGCATAGAAATTCAGTTCCCTATCGCCCTTAGACGAATGGTGCAGTGGAAGCTGCAAACAAGAACATAAAGAAAATCTTGGTGAAGATTATAGACACATACAAGGATTGGCACAAGTGTTTGCCATTTGTCTTGTGTGCATATCACACTTCTATTCGTACTTCCACGGGTGTGACCCCATATTCATTAGTATACGACATGGTAGCCGTCCTCCCCAGAGAGGTAAAGATCTTGTCTCTCAAGATTTTATCTCAAACAGAGCTGTCGAAAGCTGAATGGTCCTATACCCGATATGAATAACTGAACATGATAGATGAAAAGCATGTGACCGCAACGTTCCATGGATAGTTGTACCAAGAAAGTTAGACCTAGGGTCTTTGAAGAATGCAATCTAGTCTTGAAGATGTGGAACCAGGCCATGCTTGATCATAGATGAAAGTTTGCACCAACTTACGAGGGCTCATATGTAGTAAAGAAGATCTTTTTTGGAGGAGCCTCGATTTTAGCTGACATGGACGGGCATGACTTCAATATGCCCACCAATTTTGACTCCGTCATACGGTACTTTGCATGAAGGAGCCTTTCAGTGCACCTCATTTCTATATTTTTATGTCAACTAAAAAAAAAAAAAAAGAACAAAAACAAAAAATATGTAAAAAGGTAGATCAAAAACCTAAAAGAGTGATCTACGCAAAAGGAGAGCCAAAAGAAAGAGAGCGTGAGAAAATACAAAAGTTGAATTAAAAACCTGAAAAGGGTGGCCTACACAAAAGGGGAGTAAAAGAAAGAGTGTGAGAGAGCTTGCTAGATTGAAGACCTAAAAGGGCGGTCTAGGCAAAAATTAAGGCAATCAAAAAGTCAGTTGAACATGATGACCTGATCCCTCCTAATGGAGGTATGTAGGCAGCCATCTTGGTTCGGTCATGTCTTAAAAGAAAAATCAGTCAGTTTTGCATGCTTAAATTCATACTCAAGATTAGAAGATTAGATGGATCTAGCATCCAAGACAAGATATGAAGACACCTCCAAGATCGCTAGTTCATACCAATGGGAAATGTACCTTAATGGGAAGAGGAAAAGATCTGTCTAAAGCAGGATCTATCCTTGGAAAAATAAGATATTGATATGCATGGATTTTACATTTATCACATATTTGTATAATCTTGTATTTTCAAAGCATTTTCCTGCATATTCATTAACATGCCTATATTGCGCCATTCTGTTTCTTTCATACATTCTGGTACCAAAACATGAAATCTCATCTCATAAATATATCCTGAATGTCATCATAAACATCTCTCTTCACCATCTCTTAGTTTCTAAGCATGCCTAACAATCTAAACTATGCTTTAAGAACTCAAACAAAAAGAGGAAGGCCTTATGCAATTGCCTAGCAATTTATGAAGGACCTTTCCATACATGGTGGGATACTAACTACATAGTTGTTCATATTATATTTTGTTCGCCCTCGATTTGCATGTTGGACCCTGAAAAATTCAAAAATATTATTTTCTCTCCATGTGGCCACGAGAACATCCAAAATGATGTAGCGCACCCTGTTTGGACATAAGAGCACTCAAAGTGCCTTTCCAGCCAAAATGACCAAAACACCCCTAGTAGGCCCAAAAACCCTAATTTCAATTCAGCCGTTAGAATGGGTTGAAACCAATGCCATTGCAAAGATAATCAAATTCTCATTCCAACGACTATTCACGGGTCAAAATCGGAGTTAGATAGGTCGAGATATTCATGTTACCATTACTTTAGATAATAATAAAACTACTTTATTAATCACAACATAATGTCATACACAATGTCATACATAGCATCAAATAATTGGATTTAAGGGCACTAATCCTATCCTAATAGACTCTTCCTAGACACAATGCATGTTGACTGCACAAACTTGATCATGCGATATCTTTCGATTCGATGGTTTGATTTAGAAACCAGACACACCATTGCGTCCGTTAGAATTTCAAGATCATTTTTATGATATGCAATGAATAAATTGATGCATGTAATGCAATCATGATTTTTTGGGGTACATGGGTGGTCCTTCCAGTCATCTTCCTTAATTAAATCATGGGTGCAGAATCGAGTGTCTACAAAATGCCCCTCATTGACAAAGCTGGAAATTGAATGTCGCTGTAAAACAAAGACATTGATTTTAGTGACCATGGTTTAATTAAGGTTGAATTTTCATAGATTACCTAATCCTTAAACCTAAAACTTTGGGACTGTAGAACTAGTACCTTATCTTTTGACAAAAAAAAAAAAAAATTGAAAATACTTGACTTAGCTGAGAGTTGTTGACTCTGGAAATGATTCTTGACAAGTGGGATGATCAAGAGGCTTTTCAATCCTAATCTTGAATGATGGATGCGACTAAGAGGCTTCAATCTTGATCTTGAAAATGGAGTTGTTTGCAACCAAAGGGATTCTCAACCTTGAAACTGGAGAAAGGCGATCAAAGGACTTCTCAACCTAGAAATCGGAGATATTTGCAACCAAAGGGCTTTTCAACCTCAATCTTAACATAAGGTAACCAAAGGGCTTTTCAACCTTGAAACCTGAAGAAAGGTAATCAAAGGACTTCACAACCTTGAAATCGGAAGAAAGATGATCAAAGGGCTTCTCAACCTTGAAACTGGAGAAAAGTGATCAACGGACTTCTCAACCTTGAAACTACAGCTATCTGCGACCAAAAGGCTTCTCAACCTCAATCTTGACGAAAGGTAACCAAAGGGCTTCTCAACCTTGGAACTTGAAGAAAGGTGATCAAAGGACTTCTCAACCTTGAAATTGGAAGAAAGATGATCAAAGGGCTTTTCAATCTTGAAACTGGAGAAAAGTGATCAAAAGACTTTTCAACCTTGAAACTAGAAGAAAGAAGATCGAAGGGCTTCTCAACCGTAAAACCTGAGCTGTCTGCGACCAAAGGGCTTCTTAACCTTGAAACCTGTGCTTTCTACAACCAAAGAGCTTCTCTACTTCAATCTAAAATTGCTAGAATGTTGATCAAAGGTCTTCTCTACTTCAATCTAAACTGCTGAAATGTTTGATCAAAGGTCTTCTCTACTTCGATCTGAAATTGCTAAAATGTCGATCAAAGGTCTTTTGTACTTCAATCTAAAATTGCTGAAATGTCGATCAAAGGTCTTCTCTACTTTGATTTGAAATTGTTGAAATGTCAATCAAAGGTTTTCTCTACTTCAATCTTAACTATTGGCTGCAAAAGTCAAAATTTGGAATTAGACTTTAACTGATGAGTGCTTTATGGTCCCATTATTTTTAAGATGTGTGATTTTCATTTACCCCTTCTTGATTTGAACTTTATCAAGAAAAGTTTAATTGACAAAAGATTCTATTTTTGAGAAACATTTGATTTTTGAAACTTAGAAGTTTTGAAATTGACATTTAAAATTTTGAGACTATGAAACTTTGATATTTTTAATTGAAAATTTGAAATCTGAAATTTTGAGATTTGGAATTTCAAATATTAAGGTTTGAAATTTTGATCATGAAATCTGGGGTTTGAATTTTTTCTTGAAATTTTGAAAACTGTAGATTTGAATTTAAAAAATTTGGCATCGAGAATGTGGATTTTTTTTTTACTTGGGAATGAAAATTTTGATTTGAAAATTTGGAGATTGATAGATACTTGAAAACTTTGAATTTGAAAAAAAAAAAAAAAAATCTTTTTTGTTTTTGGGGTTTGACTGAGTTGACTCAGCTCTTGGCTGAGTTTAAGTGTGGGGGCCTAAATTTTGGCCCCCCACTTTTTCGTTTCTTCCTTTTTTTCCTTTTTGCTTCATCTTCATTAACTTCTCTTCCTCCCTTAATACTATTCACCTTCTTCTTCCCTTTGATTTTTCTTCTTCATCTCACCATTTCTTCTCACAAAAAACTTTTCTAAGCTTCTTAACCTTCCCTCATCCATCTCTATCAATATTTCTTTAGATCATTGTGTTTTGAGCATTTTCACCACACACCCATTTTTGGTGAAACCCATTTTCTAAACCCCTTTTTCCTTGCATCAAGATGGCATCTTTCTCCAAGGGACCTTCTTTTCTTACTTTTCATGGAAAGAAATATGATCCAACATTTAATTGGCAAGATGAGGATGGACTTCTTCAAGACCCTAGGACCCACACTCCATATTGTCATGTAGACACCAAGGTGAGTTTTTCTTTAGTTTTTTTTTCTTGAGAAAATGTTGTTTCATGTTTCATTGAGAATTTCATGGTGAGATATTGTCATTTGTTTATTTGAAATTTGGGGCATTGTATGACTGGTTATGTTAGAAAATGGATTTGGACATTCATGAAGTGTTGTTTCTTGATCATGGTGCAATTTGGACAATGTTGGTGGCTTATGGAATGTTGACAATGTAGGTAGATTGTGATGTTGTAGGATGAATTTCGTTTTGAATTTTGGGATTATTGGCATTGTGAATAATTTGTGGTAGGCTTATGTGAATGTGATCATGATGTATATGGGGAAATTTTATTGGCATGTGTAAACTTTGTTTTATGGACATGGCAAAATTTAGTGTGGATATGGAAAATTTTTGGGCATGGGAAAAATTTTATTCGCATGAAATTTTGATTATGAAAAATTTCGTGGGGCATGTGATGTTGGTTGTTGGAAAATTTTTTGTGATTTTGATTTTGACCATGTGAGAATTTATTTGTGCATGGGCATGAGCTTGTGGGAACTGTTTTTTGCTAGTTTGGAAATGTGGGACCCTTTTTTTTTTTTTGGCATGGCTATGAAAAAGAAAATTGGTAGTTGTGTATGGATATGTGAAGAATTTTGATTGTGGTGAATTTTGTAGGGCATTTTTTTTTTTTTGGTTCATGTAGTTTGGTCATGGTAATTGATGAGCTGAGCTTTCATGTTGCAGAGCCTCAAGAGTCAAGGTAGTCTCCAAATGTTAAAAAGAGCATGGACATCATCGTCCTTTAACATAAAAATATCATCAATGAAGCAGGCTTTGGCACTTTCTTCGAAGCTTTGTTAAATCATGAGACACATGAATATAGAGATCTCCAGTTACTTCTTGCCTTGGCAGAGCGCTTCTAGGACACTTCATTCCCAATTATTATCTAAAGTAACGGTAACATGAAGGATTTAGGACCTTACCGGTGAAGAAATACTTGATCTAAGACGAAAAACAATTGGGAATGAAGTTTAGAGTGAGAGAGAGGTGTTTGGGAAGGTGAGAGGTCAGAAAGGATTGGGGGAGATAGAGAAAAATGAAGCTAGAAAGCGGACCCTATATATAGAAGCTCATAATTCTCGATGGATCGAAAGGTGTCGAGAGCTGTTTAGAATTAAAAAGGTTGGAAGAAGCTATCAAGCTAGCTATTGAGGATCTGTCCAAAGGTTTCCATAGCAAAAAGGCTCGATGGATCAAGAAGCTGTCGAGCATCTATCAAGGAGATAGAAACTCTCTCGATGGATCAAGGAGCTATCGAGATTTCGATAAAAAGAAGTAGAAGAGTTCGATAGGTTGCCTAGCTGTTGAGAGGTATCGAGAAGTTGTCGAGATTGCTTAAAAATAATTTTTCAAAGAAGAGAAAAACACAGACATGAATGCAATCAAACATGCTACTCAACCAAAGATCCAAACAACAATTTTAGCTCTCAAAAACATCTCTCAACCAAAGATCCAAATAACGATTTTAGCTTTAAAAACATCTTTCAACCAAAAAATGTCATGCATTTAGATCCAACACACACACACACACACACACACACACACACACACACACACTAAACATGTCTAACCAATTTTATATTTCAAAAACAAGTCAAGACAGTTTAGTGGGCATACACTAATACAAGTATATCTTATGATGGCCAAATCACATTGTGCCTGCACATGTATCAAAAGTAGTAAAGAAAATTGTGTGTTGTGTGCAAAAAACATCACAAGATTGCATGAGTGTCTATATGTTATGACGATTTGAGATATGAGTAAATCAATTTAACTCACACACGATCATAACTGCTTAATGGGGACTATCACATTCGAGGTACATCCTATAACTTCCACTCTTTTAGAATACACGCTTGCAATCATGTTTTAAAGCATTTTGATTCTTTTTACTTTAATTTTTCTTTGCATATTTTCTTTTAAGCATATTATGCATAGGCATATAAAAGAAAGAAAATAAACATCCAATTATGTTAAGCTTTTGACATTGTACTTTTGCATACAGATGTCATTTCATGATTGGCGGCAATAGTGGTGAGATTATTATTTATGCCTTTTTCTTAGGATTTTCTAGTCATTCCTTTCAAAAAGAGTGTTAAGTATAAGAGATAACTTAATCTTACTCATCACAAACACGAGCCACAAAGCTCACTTGCTTAGTTGTGCATAAAGATGCTCATCTAAGTTACAAGAGATACAAAATTTAGAAATTTTTGTTTCATTGGCCATTCAAGGTACATAAGTACCAATGTACACAAACACACAATGTTTTTGTATTTTTCTAATTTTTCAATTTATTTTATTTTATTTTATTTTTTTATGAAAAAAATAAAGCAAAACCGAAAACACACAAACAAAAACATGTTAAACAAAGCAATGCATAAAAACTAGATGCAAATGCATGAGGAAGGAGTAGGAGAAGAAAAGCTCATTCCATGGAGATAACACCAATGTTTTGATGAAGGAATTCAAACCATTTGTATCAAGAGGTTTGGTGAACAAATCAGCCTTCTGATCATCAGTGTGAATGAACTCAGGAGTAAGTGTACCATCTTCAACAAGCTCACAAATGAAGTGATGTCGAATCTCTATGTGTTTAGTTCGAGAATGTTGAACCGAATTCTTAGAAATATTGATGGTACTAGTATTGTCACAATAGATAGTGAGATGCTCTTGGCAAATACCATAGTCAAGGAGGAGTTTTTGAATCCATAGAAGTTGGGTGCAACAGCTACCTGCAGCGATGCATTTAGCCTCAACAATGGATAATGAGATGAAATTATGCTTTTTTTCTCATCCAAGAGGCAAGATTATTACCCACATAAAAAAAATCCTCCCGAGTTCTCTTTCTATCATCAGCATTCCCAACCCAATTAGCATCCGAGTAAGCTAAGACATCATTTGTGTCCCTGCTATACCACTCACCAAAGTCAGTGGTGGTTTTGACATACTTTATGATTCTTTTCAAAGCAGTCATATGGGATTCTATGGGATTGGCTTGATATCTAGCACACACTCCCACACTGTAACTAATGTTAGGTCTACTAGTAGTAAGGCAAAGAAGACTACCTATCATGCTTCTATAGAGAGACGGATCAACACTTTTTCCTAAGACATCAACAGTGAGTTTAATATTTGGACTCATAGGGGTTCTAATAGCACTAGCAGATTCCAAACCAAACTTTTCCACAAGATTTCTAGCATGTTTAGATTGAGATATGAATATGCTTGACTCTTGCTAATGGATCTGCAATCCAAGGAAGTGATAACTCTCCAATCATACTCATCTCAAACTCGGCTTGCATGAGTTTGGAGAACCCATGAGCAAGGTCATCCTTTGTTGACCTAAAGATGATATCATCAACATAGACTTGAGCAACTATCAACTTGTCATCTACCCTTTTGATGAAGAGAGTTTAATCAACCCTTCCTCTTGTGAACCTATATGATACTAAGTATTTTGTGAGCCAATTATACCAAGCTCTAGGGGCTTGCTTTAGGCCATAGAGTGCCTTCTTAAGGTACAACACAAGATCCAAAAAGTGGGGATCAATGAATCCTTTTGGCTGAGCCACATAGACATCTTCTTTAAGGAACCCATTTAAAAAGGCAATCTTGACATCCATTTGGTAAAGCTTGAACTTCAAATAGCATGCTAGGGCCAAGAGAATCCTAATAAACTCCATACGGGTTACTGGAGCAAATGTTTCATCATAGTCCACTCCTTTGATTTGTGAGTATCCTTGAGCCACAAGATGAGCCTTGTTGCAGATCACATTACCCTCCTCATCAGTCTTATTGCGGAAAATCCACTTTGTGCCAATGATGTGCTCACCCTCCAGTCTAGGTACTAGAGTCTAGACATCATTCCTTTGAAATTGAAGCAGCTCATCATGCATAGCTTCCACCTAGCTTTCATATTAAAGAGCTTCCTCAACCTTAGTAGGTTCAACCTATGACAAATAGCAAGAGTAAGGCACAAAATTAGCAAAACATGTATCAACTGTGCGTTTCCTTAATGTAAGTTCATTCATATTTCTCACAATAACTTCCTGAGGATGATTCAACTTAATTCTAGAGGAGGGTTCTTTCTGTTTATGAGATTCCAAATTAGGTAAGGTAGATATGTTTGCTAAACCTTCTATAACAGTTGGAGTACCGAGAGTACTTGGAGATGCAAGCTATTGATCAACAAGTTCTTGAATATCTTTGGGCTCAGGAGGAAGAATTTTTTTGGGGATTTCCTCACTGATATTCTTAGAACCAAACTCAGACGCTTCATCGATAACAACATTTATAGTTTCCATCACCTTTTTGGTTCTCTTGTTATATACCTAATAAGCCTTGCTTGTGGAGGAGTATCCCAAAAATATTCCTTCAATGCTTCAGAAGTCAAACTTTCCCACATTCTCTTTATCCTTGAGAATGAAACAAGTACTTCAAAAGATTTTTAAATACTTAACATTTAACTTCCTTCTCTTCCATAGCTCATAGGGAGTTTTTTTGGTACCGGGATTGAAATACACCCTATTAACTGTATGATATGCAGTGTTGATGACTTCTCCCCACAAGTTTCTGGCCACATTTTTGTTATGCAACATGGTTCTGGCCATCTCCTGAGTGACCCTGTTCTTTCTTTCTACTACACCATTCAACTGAGGAGTAATAGGAGTAGAGAATTCTTAAGATATGCTTGATCTAGTGCAAAAAGACTCCATGTATGAGTTTTTGAATTCTTTTCCATGATCACTACGTATTCAATCAATCTTTAAGCTCTTCTCATTTTGAATCTTATGCACAAGGCTTTGATGTGCTTAGGAGCATCTGACTTGGATCTTAGAAGAATGACCCATGAGTACCTAGTGAAGTTATCTACCACAATCATGATGTATCTCTTCCCACCAAGAAACTCAGTTTGAATTGAACCAATGAGATCCAGATGTAGTAGCTCCAATGGTGTAGATGTAGCGGATGTCTGAATGCTTGGATGTTTAGCTTTTGACTATTTCCCCAACTGGCCTAGTCCACACACAGCATTATTCACTCTATTAAGCTTTGGCATCCCCAACACTAATCCATGCTTAGATACAATTGAATGATGTTTATAGCTAGCATGTCCCATCTTTTGGTGCCATAGATCTTCATTTGGCAAACGAATACTTGATAGGCCAAAAATGTATTGACTCTTTGTGACAAATTAACCAATTAATTAGCCAAGTGACTTAATTAGGTTCAATTACGTGCAACAAGAGTGGCAGCACAAATAAATCACCAATTAATTAAATATGTAGTGGAAATTAAATAACATGATGATTTGTTTATGAATGGGGAAAACTTACATGGCAAAAACCTCATCGGGTGATTTTAAGGTCACCACTCCCAAGAATCCACTATTATTAAAATAAGTGGTTATAAGTAAAGGAATCCCAGTATCTTATACCAACCTACAGCTGAACCCTTACTCCAATACCCAATTGGACTTGTTCTGTAGTGACAATCTCTCATTGTATTGAACGGCTCCCAGTACGTGGCTAACCAATATATGTGCGAATTCCAGTACGCGACTGATGAAGATCACGAAATTGCTTAGTCACAAAACCCTATGGTGTACAAACACAGTAGCTTCTTCAAGAACTAGGGAAAACAAGGTTTTCGGTCTCACTTGAGAAATTATGCTCTTGTGCAATTATGCTTTTGGCCGTGCAACCTGATACAGCCTTGGCCATGCAACCTGATACGTCCCTTAAAATAATCCTTATATATGTTCAGGGTTGTGAGAAAAGAAAGCTCAAACATATATTCACGGATTGGATGAAAATCAGAACTGAAAATTTATTTTTCATAAATCTCGATAGATACCCTATCTGTCGAGCAACTGTCAAGCCTCTTGCTTAAACTGCTCTTTTGAACCTTGATAGATGCTAACTGTCAAGCTTTAATGAACAACACTTTTTCACTTATTTCTTGGACAGACTTGCATGGTTTTAGTACTTGAACTTGAAACCTTGTTTCTTGAAGCATTAAACACATCCTAGATCTACTAAATTACAAGTAAAGTGCGTTTTGTCAAATGATTAACCAATGCACAAAATGTTGACATATATTCCTAGCAACTAATCACATATGTCCTAACAATATCCACCTTTGGCAATTCGTGACAAAACCACAACAAATAAATGAACATATGAGAGGAGTCATAAATCACTCAGCTCATACTCACTTGTTAAGTACAATAAAATCTATCGTAACACAAACTTTTGAAAAACTTTGTAAGAAGAGAGTTCATGACAAGGAAGACTTTGACAACCTATATTTTTGAAACACTTAAACAAAACTCATTAAGGCATCTTTGTATGAAACAGAAATAAAAGATTGCATACAAATAATAAGAAACATGTGCATTGTTAGGACATATGTAGTTCAAGTGGTTGTTACCATATGTCGCTATTTTATGTAATTGGCTTATCCTTAGACAAAACGCACTTTACTTGTAATTGGGTAGATCTAGGATGTGTTTAACACTTCAAGAAACAGTGTTTCAAGATCCAGTGTTGAAGCCATCAAAGTCTGTCCAAGAAACAAGCAAGGAAGTGCAAGTTACTAAAGTTCGACACCTACCTCGACACCTACCTCGACACATGCATCTATCGGGCTTTAAGAAGCTGTTTTGCCCCGAGCCTCGACAGCTTCTCGACAAATCCTCGACACCTCTATCTGTCGAGAATTAAAGAAAACAGATTTTCAGTTCTATTTCAAGTCCAATCCGTGAATGTGTCTTTGGGACTTCTTTTCTCCTAACCCTAGACATATAAAAGGATTATTTTAAGGGCCGTCAACAAGAGGCAAGTTGCACATTCATTCAGAACTTCTTATTCATGCAATTTGTGATCTGAAAGACAAAGTTCGTGCCCTAGTTCATCTCTGATGATTTGAAGAACTTTGCAGCCAACAATTTTCTCTTTCTAGTTGGTATTTGAAGTTGCGTACTGGGATCCGCGCATCTGGTTAGTCACGTACTTGGGAGCCGTGCATTGAAAGGAGAAACTGTCACTACAGAACAAGTCCAATTGGGTATTGGGGTAAGAGTTCAACTGTAGGTTGGTAAGGTACTTGGGATTCCTTGCTTGTAACTGCTTGTTGTGATAATAGTGGAGTTTCGGGAGTGGTGACCTTATATCACCTGGCGGGGTTTTTGCCGTCAGGTTTTCCCCATTCGTGAACAAATCACCGTGTCATTTATTTTTCGCTGCATAACTTAGTTTTGGTGATTTGTTTGTGCTGCCACGTGATATTGCATGTTAATTTGCTTAATTAATAACTGAGCTAATTAATTAATCTAAGTTATCACAAGGGGTCAACGCGTTTGTGGCCTGTCATGCATAAAAAGAAAAAAGAAATAACACATGGAGAGATAGGTGAAATAACATACATCAACATATATATAAACCAAATATAAGTAAAATGTATGTCAAATGGTCACAAGACCCATGTACAAGAAGAATGTATCTAAAATAGAGAGAAAAGAAATAATAAATCAAAATCCTCACTACATCCCTCAAAAAATATGAACACTCCTTCTAACAAAAGTCCCCTATACTAACCCTCCCCCTATGAGTATGACTACTCTCATTCCAAAGCTAACTACTCTCATCCCAAAATTACTCTCCCTTTTTGTCATGAGTGACAAAGGGTAAGAGCATTAAGTTGACATCTCGTCATCACCAAAAGAACTAGCATCACCTGTTAGGATATGTGCCCTTAAATTCTATTGTATGATGCTATGTATAACATTATGTATGATTTAATGTTGTTTAATAAAGTTGTTTATTTTTATCTAAAATAATGGAAACATGAATATTTGGACATTATCATATAGTCCATGAGATGCATAGTATGTGATTTATGTGATTTAGTCATAGAAGATATAAATCACAAGTTCTTTGTAAACACAAACTTTATAGTTCGTAGTCGGTGATGAAATTGGGCATTTCATCTGCGAAGACTATAACGTATCAACTAAGATGATTTGTCTTGATCATGGAAGTGGTGACTTCTAGTTGATATGTTGATATGTTTTAAGAGTTAAGACATATTGAATTGGACCGCTGTGAGATTTATTATTCTCTTAACGACTGTCAAATGAATAATAAATCTCACGACTTCTATTTGCATGAACTCTTAATCCTGAGAGAATAATGGACTTGATCATGAGGTGTAGGTTGCTTTGATATATCAGGAGTGAGATCTAAAGTAACGGTCAAAACCTCAGTATGTTGGGCAACCACATTTAGTGTTGATGGAACATATATTCTCAAGATGGAATTCATAGTCTCTTAACGGAGATACAAAATATTCCCTTGAGATAAGTTTAATGGGTTCAGTTATTCAGAGAGTTAGGCCTAACCATTTTGGTAAGAAATTACTAAAGTATATATTTATGAAATTGGATTTCATAAATATATGATGAATAACTTTAAAGGATTAAACCGGGTACTCAAGGATAAGATATAGTAATTTTCAAAGTGGCAGTCTATATTTATGACTTTGTATTGCTACGAATATTTTATGAAGGGGTTGCGTGTAAAATAAAGTCTTGGGATATAATTTATTAATAAGGCCTAGAGTGCAATTATATTTATATAGTGGTATTAAATATAATTAATGGTAACTTTGGACTTGTCAAGAGTTGACGGAAAAGCCCAAGGCCCATTGGAGCTAGTGTCTTATTGGTCCCTTTTGGTCCCATTCCAAGCCACACACTAAAGCCCAATTGGAAAGGCCCAATAAGCCGGCCCAATTAGATAATCAGTTAGTTATAAAGGGAGAAACATACAGAATTTTTTTAAGTGATTTTTTGTAGAGAAAAGAAAGAGTGTGAGACACACTTTCATTCTCCCTTTGGAAACTGATTGAGAGACTACACATCTTGGGCGTAAAGTGGAATTGCAGTGAAGATTAAAAGTTTTCCCAAGTGCTTCTAATCTTTGTTTTGAAATTCTTCACACCAAGGTACGCTATCTTGTTCTTAAATTCTGAAATTTACATAGTGCATGTTGTCAATCATGAATGAAATAGATCCTTATTTGTTGCTTCCGCTGTGTGTTTTGTATGAGATGCAAAACCAGATTTTATTCCAACACACCATCCCCATCCCCATCCCCATCATCATCATCGTCCTCGAATGCCACAAGAAGAGGAGAGGGAGACTCTATGAAGCCACTAAGGTGAGCCTGCCGTCTAGCAATATGGCTGACACAGGTCTTCACCTAACACAATTCATCACTGAGAGTGTTAAGGTGAGCATCCATGCACTGAAGCTGCGCTATGATCGTATCAAGAGTCACACCACCTGCAGAAGAAGAGGGAGCAGAGGTGGATGGAGTTAAAGGAGTGGGAGGAGCTACCGACCAAGATTGCCTTAAATATAGTTGTGCCTCATTCCGTTTAATGGTAGCGGCGTCTATAGCACACATGACATGGAAATGGTCGACAAAAGAAAAGGGAACAGAAAAATGGCATAAAATCCTTGTGATAGCCGAAGGGAAGAAGAGCTTAACATGGGTTGTCGTATCTCAATACACCTCAATGAGGGAAAGAATAAAATGAGAGGGAAAATATATGGTAAGATGCACTAAAAGAGAAAGAAAAAATCGAGCACGGGGCTTGGTAATAGAGTTATAGTGAGAAAAAGGATGCAAGGCAAAAGTCATAACCATGTTAAGAAAATGAGGACCTTTAGCAAAGGCCGAACAAGGAGTGAACTGACGATCACCCCAATTAGAAGGATGCTCACAAAAAGCTGAAATAAGCTCGTCTTTAGACACAGTCTTAAGATGCTCACAACTAGGGTAGTTAGGATGCGCTACCCTAAGGACATGGAGCACGTCAAATACGATATTCGGAGTGACCACGATGCGCGTACCTCGAACATGACTGAAAAACTGAGGTACTGAATAATCAAATCCATGCATGTTAGAGTAGAACTCCGAGATAAGCACAGATAGACAAGAGACCGAGATGTCACACATGTTGGATAAATACATGTTTGTATCACATACAAAACATACGCAGCGAAAAATTGACAGATCTACTTCATTCACAAATGTTAACATGTACTATGTAAGTTTCAGAATTTAAGAATAAGAGAGTGTACCTTAGTTTTGTGAATTTCAAAAATGAAGATCAAAAGCACTTGGGAACAGTTTTAATCTTCACTCCAATTCCACTAACGCCCAAGAAGTGTGGTCTCTCAATTAGTTTTTCAAGGGAGAATGTTAAAGTGTCTAACACTTACATACACACCATTTCACAATAGTGTTGTATTTTTCACACCAAAAAAAAAATCTATATGTTTCTCCCTTTGTATTTAACTGATTATCTAATTGGGCTAGCCTTTTGGGCCTTTTCAATTAGGCTTAAGTGTGTGGCTTGGAATGGGACCAAAAACGACTAATAAGACACTAGTTCCAACGAGGCTTAGGCTTTTCTGTCAACTCTTAACAAGTCCAAAGTTACCATTAACTATATTTAATACCACTATATAAATATAGTTGCACTCTAGGCCTTATTTATAAATTATATCCCAAGACTTTATTGTACATGCAACCCCTTCATAAAATATTCGTAATAATATAAAATCATTAATATAAACTACCACTTTGAAGATTACTACATCTTAATTCTTTAAGTACTTGGTTTAATCCTTTAAAGTTATTCATCATATATTTATGAAATCCAATTTCATAAATATATACTTTAGTAATTTCTTACCAAAGTGGTTATGCCTAACTCTCTGAATAACTGAACCCATTAAACTTATCTTAAGGGAATATTTTGTATCTCCATTAAGAGATTATGAATTCCATCTTGAGAATATATGTTCCATCAACACTAAATGTGATTTTCCAACATACTGAGGTTTTGATAATTTCTTTAGACCTCACTCCTAATATATCAAAGAAATTTACACTTCATGATCACGTCCATTATCCTCTCAGGATTAAGAGTTCATGTAAATAGAAGTCGTGAGTTTATTATTCATTTGATAGTCGTTAGAAGAATATTAAACTCACAGCGGTCCAGTTCAATATGTCTTAACTCTTAAAACATATCAACATACCAACTAGAAATCTTCATTTCCACGATCAAGACAAATTATCTTAGTTGATATGTTATAGTCTTCGTAGATGAAATGTCTAATTTCATCACTGACTACGAACTAAAATTCTGAGTTTACAAAGAACTTGTGATTTATATCTTCTGTGACTAAATCACATAAATCACATACTATGCATCTTATGGACTATATGATAATGTCCCAATATTCATGTTACCATTATTTTTAGATAATAATAAAAAAACTTAATTAACCACAATATTAAGTCATACATAATGTCATATATAGCATCATACAATAGGATTTAAGGGCACACATAGTTGCAACACAATGACTCCCAACCCCTACTGTGAATGATAGTGGGTAGGTCAGTATCAGAAAAGTCTGACAAAATGACTTGGCGTTCTGAATGAATGCCTCATCTAGAAAAGTTCTCAAAGAAGTCTAATTTGGCCTTTTCATCATGGAACCGGACGTGAAATGGAGTGGGGTTAGAAGAAGTGGATGCCTCGGAACGAAGAGGGTTTCGAGTCGGAGTAGACTTATGTTTAAGTGCCATGATACAACTAACGTAAACAAGAGAGAGAAGAAGAAAGAGAAACATACAGAAATGCACCAAATACAGTCAATATATAAGAATATAGAGAATGTAAGGTACGTATGCATGATAATGCATGAGTATGCGAAATGCAATAGTAAAAACATCATAGGCTCAGCCCAATCCAAACCTACCAGCACACAATCAATTCCACAATGGAAACACATCTAAAATGCATGAAGTAGTGTTATAATGCACATGTGATGCAATGCATGATGTTTTAAGATCAAATATACAGAACCTATCCCAAATATTTTGAAAAACCTCTTTGATTTTGAAAAACCCCAAACTTTTCAATAAATCCCAAAAACTAGGTCAAAATGCATGAAATGTATGATTAAAGGCTAGAAAAGAGATCATACATGTGAAATATGCAATGAAAAGACCAAAGAAAGAGTATGGACGATGAAGAGGTTAAGTGAGAAGAGTTTGGGAGAGTGAGAGAAGTCTGTCTATCAAGAGAGATTGAAGAGAAATGAGACAAAAATCATGAAGCGCGTATATATAGAAGTCTCATAATTCTCGACAGATTGAGAGGTGTCAAGAGGTGTCGAGCTTTAAAGGCATGAAGAGATACAACTATCGAGCAACTATCTAAAGGTGTCCATAGCAAAAACAAGCTTGATGGATCAAGGAGCTATCGAGCAGCCATCGAGGAGATAGAAACTTTCTCGATGGATCGAGGAGATAGAAACTTTCTCGATGGATCGATAGATACCCTATCTATCAAGCAGCTGTCAAGCCTTAGGCTTAAACAGCTCTTTTGAACCTTGATAGATGCCAGCTATCGAGCTTTAATGAACAACACTTCTTCATTTGTTTCTTAGACAGACTTGTATGGCTTTAACACTTGAACTTGAAACCTTTTTTCTTGAAGCATTAAACACATCCTAGATCTACCCAATTACAAAAGTATGTTTTGTCAAAGGATTAGCCAATACATAAAATGTTGACATATGTTCCTAACATCAAGTCACATATGTTCTAACAATACTATTGCGCACAATATCAGCATCAGGGACCAAACCATAACAATTGTCTAGAGTGTGAACACCACTTATGAGTTTCTTCCCCGATTCGTCTAGCACAAGGCACTTTTCTTCGGAGAACAGCACCATATATTCATGATCACATATTTGACTTCTGCTTAATTGGTTCACTCTTAGACCTTCTACACATAGCATATTTGCAATGTCTGGCAATCCTAGTAGAGAAATGGTTCCCTTTCCTTTAATCTGTGATTTGCTCCCATCACCAAAAGTGGCATTACCACCTTTGTTAGACTTGAAGACTTTAAAGAGAGAGCAGTTCCCAACCGTGTGTTGTGAGCATCCACTGTTAAGGTACCACAAAAATGTGTCCATTACCTTGAATGTAGATTTAATCATAAAGCACACTTCATACTTTGATAACAAATTTGTAGGAATGGTGTTCTCTTTCATCAACCATTTGTAGACAAAGCCTATAATCTTCACTTTTCTCAGATGAACACCTCTGCACATTTTTATTCTGAGACAGTCTAGTTTCTTCTTTGTTATGTTAAGATCTTTTTCAATCATCATCATGATAGCTTTCAAATAACTTTTAGACTTGCATTTTCTGAGACACTCAATTAAAAATAGATTAAAAACATGATGTATTTGAAACAAAAGATCTTTTCTTGCCAATAACAGTCATGACAACAGGGGTCAATGAATCACACAGCAAAGATTAAAACCTAATCAGAGTGTGCCTACTCTGATACCACTTGATAGGCCAAAAATGTATTGACCCTTTGTGATGAATTAATTAATTAATTAATTAATTACCCAAGTTTATTAATTAATCAAATTAACATGCAATGTACATAGCAGCATAAGCAAATCACCAACTAAAATAAAATGTAGCAAAAAATAAATTTGACAAGGTGATTTGTTTTTAAAAAGGGAAAACCTCCAAGGCAAAAACCCCACCAGGTGATTTTAAGGTTACCACTCCCTAGAATTCACTATTATCATAACAAGCAGTTAAAAGTAAAGGAATCCCAGTACCTTATACCAACTGAAAGATCGGATTTGTGTTAAAAACACAAGAGCTATTTAGATCCCAAATTAAAAATTACGGCTTGGTTGATTTTACTCTAACTTAAACTAAGGATGAGATAGAGTAAATGCGAGCGAACAAACAATACAACTACTCTAAGCCATATTCATTAAAACATAGTAGTAAAATGAAAGCTAAAAGAGTAGGGAAGAGAGATGCAAACACAAGATAACACTCTGATGTGTTATCGAAGAGGAAACCGAAGAATTCGGAGAAAAACCTCTCCGCCACCCTCCAAGCGGTAAATCGATCTACTAGACAATAAGTTGGGATACATGAATAGCAAAAGACCCTCCAAGCCTAGTCTACTTAGTGTACCTAAGCCCTCCAAGCTCCTATTCCAACAAGGCTTCTTGAAACCGTGTCTTGTCTAGCTTTCTGAATGCCACAATGCGCCTGATTGCATCCGTCAAAGCTTAGTTTCTTCCAATGCTTCCCAACAGCACCAAAAAAATCACTAGACAATCAGTATAGGTGTGGTAACTGTTTGGGCTATCAACCTTTTGTTAGGATATGTGCCCTTAAATCCTATTGTATGATGCTATGTATGACATTATGTATGACTTAATATTGTGTTTAATAAAATTGTTAATTTTTTATCTAAAATAATGGTAACATGAGTATTTGGACATTATCATATAGTTCATGAGATGCATAGTATGTGATTTATGTGAAAAGTCACAGAAGATAAATCACAAGTTCTTTGTAAACTCAAAATTTATAGTTCGTAGTCGATGATAAAATTGAGCATTTCATCTGCGAAGACTATAACGTATCAATTAAGATGATTTGTCTTGATCATGGAAGTGGTGACTTCTAGTTGATATGTTGATATGTTTTAAGAGTTAAGACATATTGAACTGGTCCGCTGTGAGATTTATTATTCTTCTAACGACTATCAAATGAATAATAAATCTCACGACTTTTATTTGTAAATTTTTAATCCTGAGAGAATAATGGACCTGATCATGACGTGTAGGTCGCTTTGATATATCAAAAGTGAGATCTAAAATAACGGTCAAAACCTCAGTATGTTGGACAGCCACATTTAGTGTTGATAGAACATATATTCTCTAGATGGAATTCATAATCTCTTAATGGAGATATAAAATATTCCCTTGATATAAGTTTAATGGGTTTGGTTATTCAGATATTTGGGCCCAACCACTTTGGTAAGAAATTACTAAAGTACATATATTTATGAAATTGGATTTTATAAATATATGATGAATAACTCTAAAGGTTTAAACCGGGTACTCAAGGATTAAGATGTAGTAATTTTCAAAGTAGCAGTCCATATTCATGATTTTGTATTACTACAAATATTTTATAAAGGGGTTGCATGTATAATGAAGTCTTGGGATATAATTTATGAATAAGGCCTAGAGTGCAATTATATTTATATAGTGGTATTAAATATAATTAATGGTAACTTTGGACTTGTCAAGAGTTGACGAAAAAAGTCCAAGGCCCATTGGAGCTAGTGTCTTATTGGTCCCTTTTGGTCCCACTCCAAGCCACTCATTAAAGCCCAATTAGAAAGACCCAATAGGCCGGCCTAATTAGATAATCAATTAGTTATAAAGGGAAAAACATATAGAACTTTTTCTTTAAGTATCGTAGAAAAAAAAAAAAGAGAAAAAGAAAAGAGAGAGTGTGAGACAGACTTTCATTATCCCTTTATAAACTGATTGAGAGACCACACATCTTGGGCGAAAAGTGGAATTGGAATGAAGATTAAAAGTGTTCCTAAGTGCTTCTAACCTTGGTTTTGAATTTCTCCATACCAAGGTACGCTATCTTGTTCTTAAATTATGAAATTTACATAATGCATGTTGTCAATCATGAATGAAATAGATCCTTGTTTGTTGCTTCCGCTGTGTGTTTTGTATGAGATACAAAACCAGATTTTTATCCAACAATTGGTATTAGAGCCAGGTTTTCATATCATGATTGTATAATGTGAGATTGAATTTTAGAATTTAAGAAAACCGTTATCTTTGTGTTTCAATTTTTTGCATCAAGTTATGGTGTTGTGTCATGTTTGTATTTTTCATGGCAATAATTTAGTTACCGTTGCCGTACAAATTGCAAACCATTTAATGCAATCTGTACGAATTCTTATGATGACTACATATTCAATTCAGTATATCTCATTCGATTGGGGTAGGTGGTTATTGAAATGGGGTAGTTATGCTTGTACCGTTTGGAAATTAATTGCATGGTTTGAATGCACCACTTGGTCTTTCACGTATGGCTTGCATGAATTGCATGGCTTTATTAATGCATGCAATAGATATTAAAAGAATCCAAGCCTAAAAAGTTTAATCCGTAGGGTACAAATGGTTAGAATCCTTATTGTATGGATTCAACTTTTGCAAGTATATATATATATATATATATATAATATAATATAATATAAAAATTATATATTACATATATTAATCCATATATTATATTATATATATTATAATCTGGATTTTTAAATGTAATATGGGTTTATATTACGTTATATATATTTTTATATATATATATATATATATATTAATGCTAGTTTAATGAAATTTATTCATAATGAGATTAGGATTATGTTTTTCAAAGTGTCTAGCATTATTATGGTTCTTGACCTTAAAAACCTTTATTTTGAAATATCTAGTGGGAGAGAAATGCAAGGGTTGCATCTCACAGCCTCCATTGTTGGTTCATAGTAATGTGAAATATATACTTTGTCTTTGCCTCGAGCTTAGCATTCCATACGGAAAGTATTTTTTTCATGGTTTCACAAGATTGAATTTCTTGGTTTATAGTGGTTTGATAAACACCTTGTCTTAGTTTCGAGCTTTGCATTTCATGTGGAGGGTGTTTTTATCAGGTACTATAATATAAGCTTGTTAAAGGGATGAAATGTGGCTACACATAATTCTAGACAATGGTATACACTAGACTAAGTATTATAGTATCCTCTATGCTGAGTTCTTGCTATTATTACCTAGAGGCTAAATGTAAAACGGCATATTATTAGTGTTTGATAAGAGTTATCATAATAACACTAATAATGAGAATAGTTCTCAATCAATCATAGTATTTAATGTTCACTCTATGCTGAGGGATATTGAATATGGGATTGGGTTGTCGTTGCATATATTATTTTATGGTTTTATTAAGGTTCCACATTATATGCTTATATGCTAAATTGATAATGTCCAGTTTACTTATTGTATTCATGTTAATTATTTTCAGATTTAAATCATGGCATCATTTGGCCCACTTGTTGCTATTTTTAACCAAAACAAATTGACTGGATCCAACTATGTTGACTGGAAAAGAAATTTGGAAATTGTTCTTACTGCTGAAGAGCACAAATATGTGCTTACTCAACCATGTCCTAGCTTTCCTTCATTAGATGCTCCTCTTGAGGAAAAACAGCGATACGATCGTTGGCAGAAATCTAATGAAATGGCCAAATGCTACATCCTAGCATCTATCTCAAATGTTCTACAGTGTCAAATGCAGGATGTAGAACTAGTTTCGGACATCATGCTTAGTCTGAAGGAGATGTTTGGTGAGCAAGGCTGTTCTACAAGGCAAGAAATTATGAGGCAAATTTATAATACCAAAATGGCTGCAGGAAGTTTAGTGAGAGAGCATTGTCTTAGGATGATTGCAAATCTGAACACATTAGAAGTTTTAGGTGCTAACATTGATGGAAAATCCCAAGTGGATATGATACTCCAGTCATTACCGAAATCATTCAAGGAATTCAGAATCAATTATAATATGAACAAAAAGATTTATTCTTTGTCTGAATTAATGAATGAGTTAGTGGCGGCGGAAGGCATCCTTGGTACTCCTAGTGTTAAAGCCAATGTGAGTGAATCTTCTACTTCTCAACCTAAGTCGAAAGGCAAGGGTAAGAAGAAGAAGAAGGACTTCACTAAGAAAGATGGTAAACAAATTCCCTTAGGGTTTGCCGACAAAGGAAAGAAAACCAAAGGAAAGTGTTTCTATTGTGGTGAGAAAGGACATTGGAAGAGGAATTGTCCAAAGTTCAAAGCTGCCAAGAATAAGGGTATGAAAAGTTCCTTTCTTCTTGAAATATGTTTGGTACAGAATCCAACAGATTCCTGGTGTGTGGATTCAGGTTGCACTAATCATATCTGCAATTCTTTGCAGGGGTTCCAGGAGACCAGAAAGTTGGATAAGGGTGAACTATTTCTTACTTTGGTTGATGGGAGCAGAATTCCAGTTGTAGCTATTGGAGTGTTTAATTTATGCTTTAAGTCTAGAGTTTTAATATTGGGAGACTGTTTGTATGTACCTAATGTTCATAGGAATTTAATTTCTGTAACTTATTTAGGTAAGCATGGATATTGTGTTATCTTGAAAGACAATGTTGTAATAAAGAAGGATAAAATGTTTATCTGTTCTGGCAATATTGTGGATGGTCTTTATATTTTAACTCCTGATAAACATGAATTATATAATTCTGAATTAAATAATAATTCACATGTGAAATCATTAAAGAGAAATTTCCCTTCAACTAGTGAAGCATACCTTTGGCACTTGCGTTTGAGTCATATTAATTCAAGTAGGATTCAAAGACTAATCAAAGATGGACTTTTACAGCCCATGGACTTTGATGGTTTTCCAGTTTGCGAATTTTGTTTGGAAGGTAAAATGACCAAACGGCCTTTTAATGCAAAAGTAGAAGAGCCCAAGATTTGCTAGAACTAGTACATTCAGATGTATGTGGTCCTATGTCAATCCAAGCAAGAGGAGGTTATGAGTATTTCATTACTTTCACTGATGATTACTCTAGATTTGGTTATGTGTACCTAATAAAACGGAAGTCTGAAGCCTTTGAAAAGTTCAGAGAGTTTAGGGTTGAAGTTGAGAATCAATTAGGTAAACGCATAAAGGCCATTCGATCTGATCGAGGTGGCGAATACCGTCTTGGGGATTTCAAGGATTACTTAACTGAAAATGGGATTATATCCCAGTTGACTGCACTTGGAACTCCACAACAAAATGGTGTAGCAGAAAGAAGGAATAGAGCTCTTTTGGATATGGTTAGGTCCATGTTGAGTTATTCGACTCTACCAATTTCCTTTTGGGGATATGCCTTAAGTACTGAAATGTATCCTCTGAATTTAGTACTTTCGAAGTCTGTTACTAAAACACCTGTAGAGTTGTGGGATGGGTGTAAGCCTAGTATGAGACATCTCCACATTTGGGTTGTCCAGCACATGTGTTGAAAGGAAAGTCTGACAAGTTACAGCCTAAAACAGAAGTGGTTTTCTTTGTAAGGTATCCAAAATGAACTATTGGAAGTTTATTCTATAGTCATAAGGATAATAAACTGTTTGTTAGCATAAATGCCAAATTCTTGGAAAATGACTATATGAATGATTATACTCCTAGAAGTAGAGTTGTCTTGGCTAAAATGAATGAACCTATAATTGAACAACCAATGGATGAAACTAGGAATGATGTGGCTGTATTAGATATACCACAAGATACTACTCATGAGATGACTAGTACACAAGTGCCTCGTCGTAGTGGGAGAATTGTTCGACCTCCTATAAGAGTTATAGGTTTTGGAGAAACTTATGAAGCTATCTCAGAAGAGGCTGAATCAGATCCCTACACTTATGAGGAGGCAATGAATGATATAGATGCACATCATTGGATCCAAGCTATGAAATCTGAATTGGATTCTATGTATTCCAATCATGCATAGGATCTTGTAAAGGCGCCTAATGGCATTAAACCTGTTGGTTGCAAATGGGTTTACAAGAGGAAGAGAGGGATAGATGGAAAGGTTGAAACCTTTAAAGCAATACTATTGGCGAAAGGGTATACATAAAAAGAAGGAATTGATTATGATGAGACTTTTTCGCCAGTAGCTATGCTTAAATCTATCAGAATTCTCTTATCCATTGCTGCTCATTATGATTATGAGATTTGGCAAATGGATGTCAAGACTGCATTTCTTAATGGCAATCTTGAAGAAGAAATATGCATGATGCAACCAGAAGGTTTCATAGTAAAGAACTAAGAGCATATGGTATGCAAGTTGAATAGGTCCATTTATGGACTTAAGCAAGCATCTAGGTCATGGAACATCAGATTTGATCAAGCAATCAAGTCATTTGGTTTTGAACAAAATCTTGATGAACCATGTGTGTACAAAATACATCGAGACAAAGTAGTAATGCTCCTAGTGCTTTATATTGATGATATTCTACTCATTGGAAATGATGTTGGGGTAATGTCATCGGTTAAAATTTGGTTGTTTAGCCAATTTGATATGAAGGACTTAGGTGAGGCTAACTTTATTTTAGGGATCAAGCTTTGGCGAGATTGCAAAAATAAGATGTTAGGTTTATCACAAGCTGGATATATAGATAAGGTTCTAGAACGGTTTAGCATGCAAAACTCTAAGAAAAGATTGTTTCCTTTTAGATATGGAGTTCCTCTGTCTGATGACCAGGTTTAAGACTCAAGAGGAAGAAAATATGATGAGACAAGTTCCTTATGCTTCTGCAGTGGGAAGTCTCATGTATGCCATGCTTTGTACTAGACTAGATATTTGTTATTCTGTTGGCATGGTCAGCCGATATCAATCAAATCCAGGACTAAAACATTGGCAAGCGGTAAGGCATATTCTCAAGTATCTACAGAGAATGGGGAATTATATGCTTGTTTACCATAATGAGGATTTGATTCCAATTGGCTATAAAGATTCAGATTTTCAATCGGATCTAGATTTCAGAAAATCCACTTTAGGATGTGTTTTCACCTTGGGAGGTGGAGCCATAAGTTGGAGGACTGTTAAGCAATCTTGCATTGTGGACTCCACCATGGAAGCTGAGTCGTTGCTGCTTGTGAAGCAGCAAAGAAGGCTGTTTGGCTCAAGAAATTCCTTTCTAATCTTGGTGTTGTAGGAATGGAGCATGTTCCCATCACATTGTTTTGTGACAATAGTAGAGCGGTTGCACAATCTAAAGATCCAAGAAATCACAAGAAAGGAAATCACATTGAGAGGAAGTACCATATCATTTTCATTTTAAGATTTACATTTGATGAGCTCCTTAAGCAAAAACAAAAAAACGTGAGAAAAGATATAGGCACAAGTCTATGCATGTATCAAGACCAACAAGACTATTGACTAATCATTCATGACAAGCTTGAAGATCAATTTACAAAAATCACACATAGATTTCAAGATTTTTCCCACAAAGATAGATGTGCATACAAAACAAGCTAAGCTCATAAATACATTATGCCATTAGTACGAAGGTACTAGGCTAGACTCACATGAAATATACACAGCACAAGCGATCAAAATTTTTGGAGATTTTTGTTCAATTTTTATGAGTTTTTGAATTTTTCAACACACTCAAAAAGATAACACAAAAAGTAAGATCAACAAAAGTAAAAACAAAAAACAGCTAGCAAAAGAAACATGCTATGAATCGGAAGCAATGACACAAGAAGATTTTGCATGAAATGATGCATGAACCTATGACCTTAAACATTGAAAGAATTAAATCATGGGCATAGAAAAAAAATCATGCCTGGGTTCCCTTCTTCACCCACACTTTTCGAGTGTTTTGGTGAGAGCCTTGGATGGAGGTGCACGACCAACATAGCTTTCCAACCTCAAAGTGAAGCTAAAAAGGCATAGAGAGATGTTCTTCAGCATTTCAATGACATCTTCAATGAGATGTCCTTCATTTTCTCCCTTAGATTGTGTTCCCTTTGGTTTCTTCTTTGAACTTTCTTGGCCACGCATGGAATCAACTTTCTTGAGTGCATGAAGCTTGAAACAGTTGGGTCTTATGTGCCCTTGAACACCACAATGATGACACACATGCTTCACTTGAGGCCCCCTCTGATTTTTAGGTAATGACTTCTCTTTATCATGCGAGGATTTTTGTGAGGACAACACATTGTCAAGTTTCTTGGTGGAGATACGCTCAACCTTAACATTAGCTTGGATTATTTCAAGCTCTAGAGACTTGATCTTAAAGTAAGATCTTAAAGTGATCTTAAAGTAAACTTGATCTTATTTTCCACAATCTTCTAGCAAAGAATCATATGCTTCTTGAAGGTCGCTCTCTCCTTCATTTTGGCATCATCTTCATCTTCCGATTCTTCAACTTCCTCACCTTCGGAATGCTCACTAATTTCATTTACCAAATTGCTCAAATTATCCTTAGATTCAATGGAGGTAATTGTTATGAAAGCCCTATAGTTCGCGTCATTGTCACACTCTTCTTTCGTGTCTGAATTTGAGCTTTTGGAGTCATTAAGAGTAGTGACAAACACCTTACCCTTCCCTCTCAAGTAGTTGGGTCATTCTTTCTTGATGTGTCCATGGCCGTTGCATTCAAAGCACACAACTCCTTAGGGAGATTAAGAGTCCTTCCCATCTTTCTTCTTGAACTCCCTTTTCTATCACCTTTGGATGATGAGAACTCTCCTTTGCTAAAGGACTTCCCATTGTTGTTCATCTTCAGGAATTTCCAAAAGTTCTTTGCAAGGAATGCTACTTCTTTCTCCACATCATCTTCTTCGGAAGAGTTGTCCATTCTCTCATTGATGTTTTTGAGTGCAAGTGATTTGCATGGCTTGTGAAAAGGCAGTCCAAGTTCATATGTTTGGAGAGATCCAATTGGCTCTTGAATCTTAATCTCATCCAAATCTTTGCTTTCTTCTATAGTAGTAACCTTTGCACAGTAGCTCTCTGATAAGGATCTCAAGATCTTTCTCACCACCTTAGCATCCTCAATCTTTTCACCGAGATTGAGCTTGGAAATCATAATTCTGTTGAGCTTCCCATAGAATGAATCAGATGACTCATTGTCACTCATCTTAAGCTCTTCAAATTGAGGGGTAAGTATTTGGAGTTTTGTGTCCTTGACTTTCTTAGTAACTTCGTAGGTAGTCTCAAGAATCGTCCAAGCTTTCTTGGCAGTTTTCACATGCAATATCCTGTGAAATTCATTAGTAGACACACTACAGAATATAGCGTTAATTGCTTTGCTACTGGCATTTGCCTTGTCCCATTTGGACTTGGCTGTTGTGGGTCTAACAAACCTATTCTCAACGGAATCCCATACAGACACATCTATAGAACAAAGAAATGCCCACATACGGACTTTCCAAAAAGCATAGTTGCTCCCATTAAAGTGTGGTGGAGCATTGAGAGATTGTGACCGATCCATCATAAAAAGGGTCTTGGATTGCACTTAGGTAATGAAACCACAACAAGTGCACCCGCTCTGATGCCAATTGAAAGCTCGGATTTATGTTAAAAACACGAGAGCTATTTAGATCCCAAATTAAAAATTACGGCTCGGTTGATTTACTAAGGGCGGAATAGAGTACTTGCGAGCGAACAAACGATACAACTACTCTAAGCCGTATTCATTAAAACATAGTAGTAAAATGAAAGCTAAAAGTGTAAGGAAGAGAGTGCAAACACAAGATAACACTCCGATGTGTTATTGAAGAGGAAACCAAAGAACTCAACGAAAACCTCTCCGCCGCCCTCCAAGCGGTAAATCGATCCACTAGACAATAAGTTGAGATACATGAATAGCAAAAGACCCTCCAAGCCTAGTCTACCCAGTGCTCCTAAACCCTCCAAGCTCTTACTTCAACAAGGCTTTTCAGAACCGTGTCTTATCTAGCTTTCCGGATCCCGCAATGCGCCCGATTACATCCTCCAAAACTTGGCTTCTTCCAATTCTTCCCAACAACACCAAAAAAATCACTGGACACTTAGTATGGGTGTGGTAAATGTTTGGGCTACCAATTTCTCAAGGATTTGGAAATGGAGAGGTCGGAGTAGAGGAAAATCACAATGGATGGTGTGTAGAATTGCGGGTATGACAATCTCACACTCTCAAGGGTTTGAGGCTAAGGTTTTCTCTTTTGAAAAGCTCTCTACTTAATATGTGGGTAATGATGGTATAAATAGTGTGTATGAGGATGTAGTGGAGCAGATAGGACAAAATAACAGAACAAACTATTTTTCGAGTATCTCATGAGAAGGCCTTACTCGCGAGACACTTGTAAAAACCAGCTGTAACCATCTGTCATGACTCTTCGCATTCCAGTCATGTGCAAGGCATATGTCTCATTTCGTGAGATGGCTAGTCGCGAGCTACTTGTGAAAACTCCTTTTGTCTTCAAAAGATGCCTTGAGTCTTCACGCACTCTTCCTCTCATACACAACTCTTATAAATAAATCTCACATAAAATACAGGGTACAAAGATTGAATAAAATTACAATCAAATTTGGCACGGAATTAAAGCCAACACAAAATAGTTGTAAATCACAACTTTACACCAACCTATTGTTGAACCCTTACCCTAATTCCCAATTAGACTTATTCTGTAGTGACAATCCCTCCTTTTAATGTACGACTCCCAGTACGTGACTAACCAATAGATGCACAGATCCCAATATGCAACTTAATCACCAACTTAAGAAGGATGCTGGCTGCAAAGTTCTTCAGTTCATCACACGATGAAGATCACGAAGCTCCTTGGTCACAGAACCTTACGGTGTATAAACACAATAGCTTCATCAAGAGAGATGAACTAGGGTAAATTAGGTTTCCAGTCACAATTTGTATGAACAACACTTTGCTTCACACTTGTGCAATTGTGCTCATTATGACGACCCTTAAAATAATCCTTATATTTGTTTAGGGCTGTGATAAAAGAAAGCCTAAACACATACTCACGGATTGGCATGAAATCAAAACTGAAATTCTAATTTTCATAATTCTTGATAGATACCATATCTGTTAAGCAGCTGTCGAGATTCGAGCTTAGACAGCTTTTTAAATCTCAATAGATACTAGCTATCGATCTTTAAAAACTAGCACTTCATCACTTGATTCTTGGACAGACTTGCATGACTTCAAGTTAAACACATCCTACATCTACTTAATTACAAGTAAAATATGTTTTGTCAAAGGATTAGCCAATACATGATGACATATGTTCCTAACATGAATCATATATGTCCTAACAACACACACACACACATAGACACACTAAACAAATCTAACCAATTTCATATGTTAAAAAAAAATCAAGACAGTTTGGAGGGCATACATTAACTTATGTATTTCTTGTGATGGCCAAATCACATTGTACCTGCACATGTATCAAAAGTAGCAAAGAATATTGCGTGTTGTATATCGCAAGATTATATAAGTGTCTACATGTTATGATGATTTGAGATATAAGAAAATCAATTTAACTCACACACGATCATAACTACTTGATGGGGACTATCACCTTTAAAGTACATCCTACAACTCCTACATCTTTTAGAAGACACGCTTGAAATCATAGTTTAAAGCATTTTGATTCTTTTTGCTTTAATTTTCTTTGCATATTTTGTTTTGTTAAGCATATCATGTATGGGCATATAAGAGAGAGAAAAGAAATACCCAATTATGTTAAGCTTTTGACATTGCACTTTTGCTATGCTGAAGCATATAGATGTCATTTCATGATTGGCAGACAATAGTGGTGAGATGGTTATTTATGCCTTTCTCTTAGGATTTTTTAGTCCTTCCAATCAAAAAGAATGATACGAGTGCTAAGTACAAGAGATTATTGATTCTTCTCATCACAAACACGAGCCACAAAGCACACTTGCTTAGTTGTGCATAGAGATACTCATCTAAGTTACAAGAGATACAAAGTTTAGAAAACTTTGTTTCATTGGCCATTCAAGGTACACAAGTACCAATGTACAAAAACACACACTGTTTTTGTATTTTTTTTCAAATTTTTCAAATTTTTTTTTTTGTTAAAAAAATAAAACAAAACTGAAAACAAACAAACAAAAACATATTAAGCAAAGTAATTCATAAAAACTAGACTGACTCAAAATAATAAAGCAAAACACACAAATAATGCAAACACAAAAATAAAAGGGGAGAGAGAAAAGTGACTAAATCACTTAAAGCCTTTTTCCTTCCACACCTTGGAGGAAGCTTTCCTTTTAGTAAACCCTTGAACCTGCGGAGAGGGGGAAGAATTACAACCGTTTAAGTTCGAAAGGAACATAAGGGATTTGAGGAGATCTCCAAGAAGAGCAGAGAGGATGGAAACTAACTCTAGTTTCCCGATAAGACTATGTTGTTGCTCTGTTGAGTGTCTAGCCACTTATAGCAATTAGGTCGAGTATGTCCAGTTGCTCCACATTGATGGTAGAGATGTTGCTTCTTTTGTTTAGACTTTTAAGCATTTCCCTTCTTGGCTCTAGGGTTTTTAGTTTCTTTCTTAGCAAGCTTAAGAGGTGCTCCTAAGATAGATTTACTCTTGTCTATGTTCTCACCAGCTAACACAGTTTTGACATCATTATTTTCAGATTCAACATTATTAGTAGGAGAAACAAAAACAGTAGTACTAGAAGAAACAATATTAGGAGAAGAGAAATCATACTCTAAACTAGTTTGATTAGAGGCAGATTTCTACATACTGAGCATCTCATCAAGCTTTGCACTTGAAGTCCTCTCCAGCTTAACTCTGACTTGAAATAGCTCTACCTCAAGCTTCTTGTTCTTCTTAACTAAGAATTTGTTCTCAAACTTTAGTGCTCCAATAGTCTGATTGGCTTCATCAAACTTTGTGGAGATTTCTTCTTGTTCAAGCTCCACATCACTGAGCTTCTTGGTGGCCAACCTATACAACTTATCATGCTTTACAGAGACCTTATATAACTTTGCATAGTCAGTGTAGATGTCATCTTGTTCATCCATCTTCTTAAACTTTGACTCCAGCAAGTCCTCTTCTTCATCCAGATCTTCTACAACCCCCTTAGTTGGATTGATAGTGGTTGTGAAGATATTTAGGATTCCATCATCCTCATTTTCGAAATCATCCTTAGGTTTAGTGTCGCTTAAAGTAGCAGTAAATGCCTTGCTCTTCCCGATGGAATTGAGATAAGTAGGGCACTCTTGTTTCATTTGACTGAAGCCTTAACACCTGAAACCCTTGGGTCCTAAGGGAACAGTGTATTGACCGTCATACCTAACATTCTTCTTCCCTTTATCTTGGCTCTTAACTGAGAAGAACTAGATTGCCTACGGTCCTTGTCGAAGCCCTTCGCATTGGCATTCTTCATGAACTTCTTGAATTACCTTGTGATGTAGGACTTCATATTAGAATCTTCATCGTCTGAAGACTCATCTGTGTCACTGTTCTTGGCCTTCAGTGCCATGCTCTTACCCTTGAGCTTGGCATAGAACTCATCAAATGACTCATCCTCCTCCATCTTGATATCTTCAAAGCTTGTAGTGAGCCTCTAAAGATTTGAATCCTTGATAGCCTTGGTTCCTTCATAGGTTGTCTGGAGAATGGTCCATGCTTCCTTTGCAATTTTAGTGGAGGATATCTTATTGAACTCCTCATTTGTGACCGCACTGAATAAAGCATTCAATGACCTACTGTTGAAATTTACCGTCTTGATCTTAACATTATCCCAATTGGCCAGTGCTTCCCTCGGCTTAGTCTAGCTTATCTCTATAGCTTGCCACACTTTCTCATCTAAAGACTGCAAGAAAGCTCTTATGCGTACTTTCCAGTTTGCATAGTTAGTACTATCAAATTATGGAGGTATACTGAGTGACTTTACTTTATCCACGACAAATAGGGGTCAATAGATCACACAACAAAGATTAAAACCTAAATGGAGTGTGCCTGCTCTGATACCACATGAAAGGCTAAGAATGTATTAACCTCTTGTGATGAATTAACCAATTAATTATCCAAGTTGATTAATTAATTAGATTAACATACAATATGTGTGGCAGCACAAACAATTCACCAACTAAAATAAAATGCAGTGGGAAATAAAATTGACATAGTGATTTGTTTACAAATAGGGAAAACCTCTAAAGCAAAAACCCCACCGGGTGATTTTAAGGTCACCACTCCCGAGAATTCACTATTAGCACAGCAAGTGGTTACAAGTAGAGGAATCTCAGCACCTTATACCAATGTAAAGTTAAACCCTACCCCAAAACCCAATTGAACTTGTTCAGTAGTGATAATCTCTCCTTTTAATGCATTGCTCTTAGCACATGACTAACCAATATATGCTTAAAGTTGGCTGCAAAGTTCTTCAATTTATCACATGATGAAGATCACGAAGCTATTTTATCATGAAACCCAATGGCGTACAAACGCAATAGCTTTTTTAAGAGAAAGGAAATTTAGGGCAAATTAGGTTTTCGGTCACAATTTGCATGAACAACTCTTTGCTTCACATTCGTGCAACTGTGTAACTTGTGAGGGCCCTTAAAATAATCCTTATATATATTTAGGGTTGTGAGAAAAGAAAGCCCAAACATTTGTTCAAGGATTGGAATGAAATCAGAACTGAAAATATGATTTTCTTAAATCTCGATAGATATCCTATCTATCGAGCATCAAGCTAGAACAGCTTTTTAAACCTCGATATATACTAGCTTTCGAGATTTAAAAACTAGCATTTCTTCACTTGTTTCTTGCATAGAATTGCATGGCTTTAACACTTGAACTTGAAATCTTGTTCCTTGAAGTATTAAACACATCTTAGATCTACCCAATTACAAGTAAAGTGCATTTTTTCAAAGAATTAGCCAATACATTATGATTTATGTTCCTAACATGAAACACAAATGTCCTAACAGAGTTGAGCCAATTTTAATTAAGCGTGGATTCTCATTATTACCCAAATTAATAGTTTTAAGAGTTGGTTCCATAGGTTCAATTTTCTTTACCAATTGTTTATTAATTTCATCAAATTCTTTTGAATCATTTAAGTGCAAAATTTCAATGTTATGGGACACATCAAAGTAACCCAAATCAAAATTCATCTTATTGAAAATATTGAAAAGTATATTGGAACCTGCCTTACAAAACTTTTTTCCTATGTTCTCAAAATACCCAACCCACGACCAATTATTAATGGGCCCCACATAGGTATGATGAATTTGGAAGGATCACTTGGCTCTTCATTGGTGATGGCGAACATGTCCCCATTCATCTTTATCATGGTCTTCATTGCTTTAGTATCCATGTAGTTTACTCAATTGACCTCTTCTTGTATCTCTTTGATCACCACGGTAGGATTCTCCTTAAAAGTGAGTTTTTCATTAAAGAACATCTCCCAACTCGGATATACCCTTCCATCTTTACCTACCCAAAGTTCGGGGAAGCCATAATAAAGGAAGTCTCCTTCTTCTTTCATGAAGTTCCCATTGAGAGTGCCATGATTTTTCTTGATTCTCGTTGCAGCCTTCAAAGAATCCTAGACCTTCCTTAGTCACTTGAGTCTTGATATTAGGAAACTCAACTACCCTTTTCCTTCTTTTATAAGGCCCATACCTAGCACGGATCCTATGTTCTTCATAATTGCAATCATCTCGTGGCTATAATATGGAAACAAGTCGGTAGCATACCTTTCATCCTTCAACCCATTTTCATCCATATTCACAAACTCAAAGCCACTCATTTGAAACTCATTTCCTCTTTCCTCGAGTCTAAAAATCGATGCTAGAATTTTCCCATCTCCAAGTATTAGGGAAATCCCTCCTTTCCATGGGATCTTCATCTCTTGGTGTAGTGAGGAGGGGATTGCCTCATTGGGGTGAAGCTAAGCTCTTCACAAGAGAAGGTTGTAGTTTATTGTGATGTCCATGAAATGAAACTCCATGATAGCTTATGTTGGGCTAATCTTGCAAGAAGCCTTAAAAGTACCCATAACTTCCTTGAAGTGTTGTTATATGCCCTTACAGTCAAGGGAGAAGTGGTGATGGGAGGGGCCAATAGTAAGGGTGGTCCTAAAAGGACAAACATTCAAGGCGGATCCATTGTCAATAAGAACCATTGGAACCTTGACACCCATGCATTCAATGGCGATTTACAAGGGTCTAGTGTGATTAGCTCCTTCGGGAGGGAGATCTTCAACAGAAAGGCAAGGAGGGGGTGGAAGGAGCCTCGACCCCCATGAGAGACAAAACTTCTTGTGGTGTAGTTTCTATAGGTACTTCTTTCCCATTTAAGGCATCCAAAAGAGCCTTACGATACTTTTGAGAGGCCATGAGTAGGCTCCATATAGACACATAAGCTTGGGTCTTCTTCAATTGCATTAAGACCTTATCTTCTTCTTCTTTGTCTTCTTTAAGTTCTGTGGGCTTGGACCCCTTCCCTAATGTTAGAATGTGTGTCCTTAAATCCAATTGTATGATGCTATGTATATTATTATATATGCCATTATGCATGACTTAATGTTGTATTTAATAAAGCTGCTTTATTATTATCTAAAATAATGGTAACATGAATATTGAGACATTACCATATAGTCCATGAGATGTATTGTGTGTGATTTATGTGATTTAGTCACAGAAGATGTAAATCACAAGTTCCTTATAAACTCAAAATGTAGTTCATAGTCGGTGATGAAATTGGGTATTTCAACTGCGAAGTCTATAACAAATCAACTAAGATGATTTGTCTTGATCATGGAAATAGAGATTTCTAATTGGTATGTTGATATGTTTTAAGAGTTAAAATATATTGAACTAGACCGGTGTGAGATTTATTATTCTCCTAACGACTGTCAATTAAATAATAAATTCACGACTTATATTTGCATGAACTCTTAATCATGAGAGAATAATAGACTTGATCATGAGGTGTAGGTTGTTTTGATATATCAGGAGTGAGATCTAGAGTAACGGTCAAAACTTCAGTATATTGGGTAACCACATTTAGTGTTGATGGAACATATATTCTCAAGATGGAATTCATAGTCTCTTAACGGAGATATAAAATATTCTCTTGAGATAAGTTTAATAGGTTCAGTTATTTAGAGAGTTAGGCCTAACCACTTTAGTAAGAAGTTACTAAAGTATATATTTATGGAATTGAATTTCATAAATATATGATGAATAATTTTAAAGGATTAAACCGGGTACTCAAGGAATTAAGATGTAATAATCTACAAAGTGGCAGTCTTCTTTCATGACTTTGTATTACTACAAATATTTTATGAAGGGGTTGCATGTGCATTAAAGTCTTGGGATATAATTTATAAATAAGGCCTAGAGTGCAACTATATTTATATAGTGGTATTAAATATAGTTAATGGTAATTTTGGACTTGTCAAGAATTGACAGAAAAGCTCAAGGCCTATTGGAGCTAGTGTCTTATTGGTCCCTTTTGGTCCCACTCCAAGTGACACACTTAAGCCCAATTGAAAATAATGCCTAAAAGGCCAGCCCGATTAGATAATCAGTTAGATATAAAGGGAGAAATAAACAGAATTTTCTGTAGAGATTTGAAAGAACACTATTGCAAAGTGGTGTAAAAATTGTTAGACACTTTGACATTCTCCCTTTGGAATGGATTGAGAGACCACACATCTTGGGCATTAGTGGAATTGGAGTGAAGATTGAAAGTGTTCCCAAGTGCTTCTGATCTTCGATTTTTGAAATTCACCACTCCAGGGTACACTCTCTTGTTCTTAAATTCTAAAACTTACATAGTGCATGTTATCGATTGTGTATGAAGTAGATCCGTTAAATTTCTGCTGTGTATGTTTCGTATGCGATATAAACACATGATTTTCTAACACCTAAATCTCTACCAGGATGATCATTTTCCAAAAAGGATGGCTTGTAGTGCTTACCACTCTTAGCGATATTTGTTACATTCTCCTCTAAGACTATTTTCTTTAATTCTATCACCCCTTTGGGAAGTATTCCCCATATCGCTACCGCTTCATTCAAGGTTTCATATTTTTCATCCCATATTCCTTGGACTTCCATGGCATTGATATCAACATTTATGGTTTCTATCAACTTTGAGCAATCCCATTCAACTTCATCGATTTGCACCCAATTTTAATACAAAAGGGGAGCCCTATGTTAATCGGGCAAAGGGTTCTTTCTAATGTTGGGTTTGGTGATGATGTTGGGATTTGGGAGAGTTCTTTTGTCTATAAGATCTTGTATCTTATGTTTAAGGCGGAAGCAATTATCGGTTTTGTGGCAAATTTTTTGTGGTAGTGGCAATATTCATTGAGGTTCCAAGTGGGAGGTATGGGATTAGGCATAAGTGTAAGGTCTAGAGGTTTGATGAATCCTTTAGAGGATAGGTTTCATATGCTTATGTAAGGATCATTCCTAGGTCGGAGAATTCTTAGCGAGGTTTCTTTGGGTAGGCTAGTGTTTGTTGAGGTATGACAGGGCTTGCGTTTATGGGATTAGGGATTAGGTGCTTCAGTGGTGGTTGCTCCCCTTCCATATGTTTTCTTTTTCGGAGGCTTGCTTTCCCCTTTCTCCAATTGCCCATTATTAAGAGCATCTTAGATTCTTGTCCCACAATCACATAGTTCTCCAAAAGAGCTAATAGGCGATGACAAAAGCCTACTATTATAAGTTGGAAGCAAGTTCTTGATGATCATGTTGATTTGGTCTTTCTCATTTGGATTGAAAGGCCACAAATGTGTTGACCCCTTGTGATTAATTAAATTGATTAATTAGTCTAGTTATTAATTAATCAAGTTAACATGCAAAATCACGTGGCAGCACAAAAGAATCACCAAAAACTAAAGTATGCAGCGGAAAATAAAGAACACGGTGATTTGTTTACGAATAGGGAAAACCTGACGGCAAAAACCCCACTGGGTGATTTAAGGTCACCACTCCCGAAACTCCACTATTATCACAACAAGCGATTACAAGTAAGGAATCCGAGTACCTTACCAACCTACAGTTGAACCCTTACCCCAATATCCAATTGGACTTGTTTTGTAGTGACAGTTTTTCCTCTTAATGCACGGCTCCGAGTATGTGACTAACCAATTGCACAGATCCTAGTACGCGACTTTAATTTACCAACTAGAGAGAGAGTTGTTGGCTGCAAAGTTCTTCAAATCATCCACATGATGAAGATTAAGAGATGCTTGGTTACAAAACCCTGCGGTGCACATTACACAGCTACTTCTTCATAAGAGATGAACTAGGGCATGAACTTTGTCTTTGATCACAAATTGCATGAACAAGAATTACTCAATGCTTGTGCAACTTGCATCCCTTTGACGGCCCTTAAAACAATCCTTTTATATGTTTAGGGTTAGGAGAAAAGAAGTCCCAAAAACACATTCATGGATTGGAATTAAAACAGAATTGAAAATCTGTTTTCTTTAAATCTCGACAGATGGAAGTGTCGAGGATCTGTTGAGCCTCGAGGCTAAAACAGCTTCTAAAGCTCGATAGATGCATGTGTCGAGACCAGGTGTCGAGCTTTAGTAACTTGCACTTTCCAGATTGTTTCTTGAACAGACTTAATGACTTCAACACTTAATCTTGAAATACTGTTTCTTGAAGTGTTAAACACATCCTAAATCTACCCACTTACAGGTAAAATGCGTTTTGTCAAAGGATAAGCCAATTACATAAAATAGTTACATATGTAAACAACTTGAACTACATATGTCCTAACAATCTCCCCCTTTGGTAATTCGTGACAAAACCACAACAAACAAATGAAAATATGAGAGAAGTCATAAAACACTTTAACTCATATTCACTTGTTGAATACAATAAAATCTATTTTAACACAAACTCTTGAAAAACTTTGTCAGAAGAGAGTTTATGGTAAGTAGACTTTGACAACCTGTATTTCTGAAACACTTTTAAACAAAACACATCAAGACATCTTTGTGTGAAGCAGAAATAATAGATTGCATATAAGTAAAAGAAACATGCGTATAAAGACAAAAAAGAAACAACACATGGAGAGATAGACGAAAGAAACATACATCAACATATATATCAAGAAATAAGTACAATGTATGTCAATACATGATCAATGTATCTCTAAAAAGATAGAAAAGAAAAGAAATACATGTAATCCTCACTACATCCCTCATATCAACACTCCCCCTATCAAAAAATGTCCTATACTAGCTCTCCTCCTAAGTATGACTACTCTCATACACAAAACTACTCCCCCTTTTTGTCACAAGTGACAAAGAGTAGAGTGTCAAGTAGACATCTCATCAGAAGAGGTCGCATCTCTATCATCATCGTCGGAAGCGTCATCATCATCACCGTCATCATCATCCTCAGTCTTAGAAGCAACATGAGGCGATGGAGGAGAAGCCTCAGGAGCAAAGACGCCTAAGGTCACCTGTCGCCTGGCGATGCGACCTACATGAACGTTCACCTGATACAACTCCGTGGAGAGTGTATCGAGGCGAGCATCCATGCGCTGAAGCTGCACCATGATGTCTTCAAGAGTGACATCACTTAAAGAAGAAGAAGGAGCAGATGTCGCTCGAGCAGATTTGGATGTAGTCAGACGGGAGGAAGGAGCAGCAACATCCGACTGTCTCGATCTGAACTGTGCCTCGCTACGTTTTACAGTAGCGGCGTCTATGGCAGACATGACATGAGATGGATCGGACGTAGGAAAGGGGATGGAAAAATGGCGAAGTATCCTCGTGATAGCAGAAGGGAAAATGATCTTATCACGGGTGGTCATATAGACATCTATGATAGAGAAGATAAAATGTGAAGGAAAGTCTATAGTGAGATGCTCTAGACAACAAAAATCGAGCACGAGGCTTTGTGATAGAGTTGTAATGAGAAAGTGGGTGCAAAACAAAAGTCATCACCATGTTAAGGAAATGAGGACCTTTAGCAAAAGGTTGACATGGTGTGTACTGATGATCTCCCCAAGCAGAAGGGCGCTCACAGAACGCCGAGATCATCTCGTCTTTGGACATTGTCCATAGACGCTCACATCCGGGGTAATAAGGATGATCCACCCTCGGGACATGAAGAACCTCGGAGACTAACGTTGGAGAAACAACAAAGCGCGTAGCTCGAACGCTAGAATAGAAGAGAGGTATTGAAGAATCAATCCCGTGGATGTTGGAGTAAAACTCCTACATCAGCACGAGAGGACAAGCGACCGTGACGTCACACAGTGATTCCCAAGCCCGACTGTGAATGACATCGGGTAGGTCAGTGTCGACAAAGTCTGCCAGGACAACGTGGCTTTCCGAATGAACACCTTGTTTAGAGAAGTTCTCCGAGAAGTCCTTTTGGGCTTTCTCATCACAGAACCGGATAGACAAAGGAGTAGAATCCGAAGAAGAGGAAGATCCCTTAGAATGCAGAGGGTTCTGGGATGGAATGGATTTACGTTTAGGTGCTATAGACACTACTAATGCAAACATAGAGAGAGGGAGAAAGAGAGAGACACACAGAAAAGTTCCAAACAGTTCAATATAGGAAGAGAAATATTGAAAAGAAAGAACGTATGCATGGGAAATGTATAAACATGTGACATGCAATATAAAAACATCATGGGCTCAGCCCAATCCAAACCTAACAGCACACAACAATTTTGCACACATCTAAATGCATGAAAATACAATTAGAATGCTAATGTGATGCAATGCATGTAGTTTTAAAGATCAAATCTATAAAACCAACCCAAAAATATCATGAAACTCTCAACAATTTTGAAAAACCCCAAAAATTTTCAAAGACTTCAAAACTTAGGTTTTTAAAACATGAAATGCATGAAGAAGAAAGGATAGAAGCTTACCAAGTGAGGAAGATCTAGAAAAACACTTGAAGAATCCTTAGGAAGGGGTTTGGAGAGAGTGAGAAAGGTTTTGGGAGAGAAAACACAAAGTATCAAGAGAGAGAGATCGAGCGAAATGAGAGAAAATTGCAACAGAATCCTTATATATCCATTCAGTAATTCTCGACAGATACAGGTATCGAGAGGTGTCGAGACAGCAATCGAGGTAGGTATCGAGGAAATGCACTTTGACAGATACAACTATCGAGGACATGTGTCGAGAAAGAAGAATCAACCACTTAAGAATCTCGATCGATCCAGAAGCTGTCGAGAATCTATCGAGCAAACAGAAAGTTTCTCGATCGATCCACTAGGTGTCAAGAATGTGTCGAGACTGCGATTAAGAAAAGACTAAGAAGCTCGACAGACAGCTTGGTGTTGAGAAGCTATCGAGGAGGTGTCGAGATTGCCTTAAAAACAGTTTTTCAAAAGAGGAAAAACACAGACATGAATGCAATCACGCATGCAACTCAACCAAAGATCCAAGCAACACATTAGGCTCTCAAAAACATCTCTCAACAAAAATTTAAAGCACATGTATCCCAAAACACGCACACACACACTAAACAAGTCTAACCAATTTTATATTTCAAAAATGAGTTAAGATAGTTTAGTGAGCATACATTGACGCATGCAAACCTTGTGATGGCCAAATCATATTGTACCTGCACATGTATCAAGAATAACAAAGAATATTGCGTGTTGTGTGTGTAAACATCGCAAGATTGCATAAGTGTCTCAAAGTTATGATGATTTGAGATATGAGAAAATCACTTTAACTCACACACAATCATAACTGTTTGATGGGAACTATCACCTTCTAGGTACATCCTATAACTCCCATATCTCCTAGAAAACACTCTTGCAACCATATTTTAAAGCATTTTTAATCTTTTTGCTTTTATTTCTTTGCATATTTTCTTTTATTAAGCATATCATGCATGGGTATACAAGAAAAAGAAAAGAAATGCCCAATTATGTTAAGCTTTTGACATTGCACTTTTGCTATGCCAAAGCATATGAATGTCATTGACATTGCATTTTTGCTATGCCGAAGCATACAGATGTCATATCATGATTGGCGAGTAACAGTGGTGAGATGGTTATTTATGTCTTTCTTTTAGGATTTTCTAGTCCTACCCGTTAAAAAGAGTGATACGAGTGTTGAGTAGAAGAGATCACTTAACCTTACTCATCACAAACAAAGAGCTACAAAGCTCACTTGCTTAGTTGTGCAAAACAAATGCTCATCTAAGCTATAAGTGATACAAAGTTTAGAAAACTCTGTTTCAATGGCCATTTTAAGGTTCACAAGAACCAATGCATAGAAACACACTGTTTTTGTATTTTTTAATTTTTCAATTTTTTTTTATTTTTTTCAGAAAAGCAAAAAATAAAACACAAAACTGAAAACACACAAACAAAAACAAGTTAAAGAAAGAAAAATAATGCATAAAACTAGATTGACTCAAGGCAGTAAAGCAACACACAAGCAATGCAAAATAGTAAAACGGGGAGTGAGAAGAAGAAGTGAATAAAATCACTTAGAGCTCTTTTCCTTCCACACCTTGGAAGAACCTTTCCTATTTGTTAACCCTTGAACAGATAATGAGGGGGAAGAATTTAAACCGTTCAAGTTTGAAAGGAACATGAGGGCTTTGAGAATTTCTCCAAGAGGAGCAAGAGAGGTCTGAAGCTAATTCTGGTTCCCGGACACTATCATGCCATTGCTTTGTTGAGTGGCTAGCCACTTGTAACAATTTGGTCAAGTATGACCGGCAACACCACAATGATAACAAAGATGCTGCTTCTTTTGTTTAGGCTTTTGAGAGATAGCCTTCTCAGTCTTAGGGTTTCTAGTTTCCCTTTTCTCAAGTTTAAGAGGTGCTCCTAGGATGGACTTGCCCTTGTCTACGTTCTCACTTGCTAATTCAGTTTTAACATTTTTATCCTCAATTTTAATGTTATTAGTAGGAGGAACGAAAACAGTAGTACTAGCAGGAGTATTAGAGAGAGAGAATTCATACCCCAATCCAGTACGATCCGAAGAAGATTTCTGAACTCTTAGCATCTCATCCAGCTTTGCACTCGATGTCCTCTCCAATTGTGCTCTAACTTGAAACAACTCCGCTTCAAGCTTCTTGGTCTTCTCAGCCAAGAAATTGTTCTCAAACTGCAGTGCCCCAATGGTCTGATTTGCTTCATCAACCTTAATGGAAAGCTCCTCATGGCAACGGGTCGGGTTCGGGCCGGGTTTTTACATACCCGGACCCGACCCGCGGGGGAAAACCCGAGACCCGGACCCGGCCCGATTATTAATCGGGTTTTTTTTCCGGGGCCCAAACCCGCCCCGCCGGGCCCCACGGGCCCCGCGGGCCCCGTTTATTTCTTAGGCTCAAATCTAGCCCAACCAAAAAAAAAAAAAAATTTGAAGCCCATTACAAATTTTTTTTCTAGATTCAAACCCATTCAGTCAAGTCCACAAAGTTACTAATATGATATATATATATATATATATATATATATATATATATATATATATAAAAGAGGGGGTTTAGTAATTTAATATAACCGGGTTTTTATTCGAGCCAGGTTTCAGGTCGAGTTTCGGATTTTTTTAAAAAACCCGGACCCGACCCGGATCCGCTTCGGGTTTTTTTTTTAAAACCCATATCCGACCCTATTCTTTATCGGACCGGGTAAAATCCGGCCCATTAGGGTCGGGTCGGGCCGGGTATCCGCGGGTCGGATCTAAATTGCCATCCCTACACACAAGCAATGCAAAACAGTAAAACGGGGAGAGAGAAGAAGAAGTGAATAAAATCACTTAGAGCTCTTTTCCTTCCACACCTTGGAAGAACCTTTCCTATTTGTTAACCCTTGAACAGATAATGAGGGGGAAGAATTTAAACCGTTCAAGTTTGAAAGGAACATGAGGGCTTTGAGAATTTCTCCAAGAGGAGCAAGAGAGGTCTGAAGCTAATTCTGGTTCCCGGACACTATCATGCCATTGCTTTGTTGAGTGGCTAGCCACTTGTAGCAATTTGGTCGAGTATGACCGGCAACACCACAATGATAACAGAGATGCTGCTTCTTCTGTTTAGGCTTTTGAGAGATAGCCTTCTCAGTCTTAGGGTTTCTAGTTTCCCTTTTCTCAAGTTTAAGAGGTGCTCCTAGGATGGACTTGCCCTTGTCTACGTTCTCACTTGCTAATTCAGTTTTAACATTTTTATCCTCAATTTTAATGTTATTAGTAGGAGGAACGAAAACAGTAGTACTAGCAGAAGGAGTATTAGAGAGAGAGAATTCATACCCCAATCCAGTACGATCCGAAGAAGATTTTTGAACTCTTAGCATCTCATCCAGCTTTGCACTCGATGTCCTCTCCAATTGTGCTCTAACTTGAAACAACTCCGCTTCAAGCTTCTTGGTCTTCTCAGCCAAGAAATTGTTCTCAAACTGCAGTGCCCCAATGGTCTGATTTGCTTCATCAACATTAATGGAAAGCTCCTCATGGCAACGGGTCGGGTTCGGGCCGGGTTTTTACATACCTGGACCCGACCCGCGGGGCAAAACCCGAGACCCGGACCCGGCCCGATTATTAATCGGGTTTTTTTTCCGGGGCCCAAACCCGCCCCGCCGGGCCCCACGGGCCCCGTTTATTTCTTAGGCTCAAATCTAGCCCAACCAAAAAAAAAAAAAAATTTGAAACCCATTACAATTTTTTTTCTAGATTCAAACCCATTCAGTCAAGTCCACAAAGTTACTAATATGATATATATATATATATATATATATATAAAAGAGGGGGTTTAGTAATTTAATATAACCGGGTTTTTATTCGGGCCAGGTTTCTGGTCGAGTTTCGGATTTTTTTAAAAAACCCGGACCCGACCCGGATCCGCTTCGGGTTTTTTTTTTTAAAACCCATATCCGACCCTATTCTTTATCGGACCGGGTAAAATCTGGCCCATTAGGGTCGGGTCGGGCCGGGTATCCGCGGGTCGGATCTAAATTGCCATCCCTACACACAAGCAATGCAAAACAGTAAAACGGGGAGAGAGAAGAAGAAGTGAATAAAATCACTTAGAGCTCTTTTCCTTCCACACCTTGGAAGAACCTTTCCTATTTGTTAACCCTTGAACAGATAATGAGGGGGAAGAATTTAAACCGTTCAAGTTTGAAAGGAACATGAGGGCTTTGAGAATTTCTCCAAGAGGAGCAAGAGAGGTCTGAAGCTAATTCTGGTTCCCGGACACTATCATGCCATTGCTTTGTTGAGTGGCTAGCCACTTGTAGCAATTTGGTCGAGTATGACCGGCAACACCACAATGATAACAGAGATGCTGCTTCTTCTGTTTAGGCTTTTGAGAGATAGCCTTCTCAGTCTTAGGGTTTCTAGTTTCCCTTTTCTCAAGTTTAAGAGGTGCTCCTAGGATGGACTTGCCCTTGTCTACGTTCTCACTTGCTAATTCAGTTTTAACATTTTTATCCTCAATTTTAATGTTATTAGTAGGAGGAACGAAAACAGTAGTACTAGCAGAAGGAGTATTAGAGAAAGAGAATTCATACCCCAATCCAGTACGATCCGAAGAAGATTTCTGAACTCTTAGCATCTCATCCAGCTTTGCACTCGATGTCCTCTCCAATTGTGCTCTAACTTGAAACAACTCCGCTTCAAGCTTCTTGGTCTTCTCAGCCAAGAAATTGTTCTCAAACTGCAGTGCCCCAATGGTCTGATTTGCTTCATCAACCTTAATGGAAAGCTCCTCATGGTCAAGTTCCACATCACTGAGCTTCTTGGTGGCTAGCATATAGAGTTTCCCATGCTTCTCAAAAAGCTTGTACAGTTTCTCACAGGCAGTATGGATATCATCTTGATCATCCATAGTCTCAAACTTGGCATCCACCAATTCCTTTTCTTCATCTAATTTTTCAGTAACCCCATCAATAGGATTAACAGTGGCAGTGAAGGCATTCAAGATTTTGTCATCTTCATTTTCGGAATCATCTTCGGGCTCCGTGTCGCTTAAGGTAACAGCAAGTGCCTTGCTCTTCCCAATGCTCCTAAGGTATGTTGGACAGTTTTGTTTCATGTGTCCGAAGCCTTGACACCCAAAGCATTTCGGTCCAGTGGGAACAGTGTACTGACCGCCATCCTTGGCATCCTTCTTCCCTTTATCTGAGTTCTTGAACTAAGAAGAACTGGATTGCCTACGGTCTTTGTTGAAGCCTTTTCCATTAGCATTCTTCATGAATTTCTTGAATTACCTGGTAATATAGGACTTTATTTTAGAATCTTCATCATTTGAAGAATCATCCGTATCACTGCTCTTGGCTTTAAGTGCCATGCTCTTACCCTTGCTTGACTTGCCCATCCTAGTTATCCCTAACTCGTAGGTTTGCAAGTTTCCAACCAGCTCAGTCAAAGGAATTCTGTCAATATCCTTTGATTCCTCTATCGCTGTGATCTTAGCATGGAATCTCTCGGGCAAAGATCTGAGCACTTTCCTTACTAGCTTGGGTTCAGGAATGGTTTCCCTAAGATTGAAAGTTGAGTTTACTATGTCTTTGAGCTTTGCATAGAACTCATCAAATGACTCATCCTCCTCCATCTTAATTTCTTTAAAGCTTGTAGTAAGCCTCTGTAGCTTTGAATTCTTGACAGCCTTAGTTCCCTTGTAGGTTGTCTGGAGAATGGTCCATGCTTCCTTAGCAGTTTCTGTGGAGGAAATTTTCTTGAACTCTTCATTGGTGACCGTATTGAATAGGGCATTCAATGCTCTACTGTTGAAATTTGCCACCTTGATCTTAGCATCATCCCAATTGGCCGGCGCTTCTGTAGGCTTGGTCCAGCCTATCTCCACAGCTTGCCACACCTTCTCATCTAATGACTGCAAGAAAACTCTCATGCATACTTTCCAGTATGCATAGTTAGTGCCATCAAACAATAGAGGTATAATAAGGGATTGACCTTTATCCATGACAACAGGGGTCAAAGATCACACACAAGGATTAAACCCTAATCAGAGTGTGCCTGCTCTGATACCACTTGAAAGGTCACAAATGCGTTGACCCCTTGTGATTAATTAAATTGATTAATTAGCCGAGTTATTAATTAATCAAGTTAACATGCAAAATCATGTGGCAGCACAAATAAATCACCAAAAACTAAAATATGCAGCTGAAAATAAAGAACACGGTGATTTGTTTACGAATGGGGAAAACCTGACGGCAAAAATCTCACTGGGTGATTTAAGGTCACCACTTCTGAAATTCCACTATTATCACAACAAGCGATTACAAGCAAGGAATCCGAGTACCTTACCAACCTACAGTTGAACCCTTACCCCAATACCCAATTGGACTTGTTCTACAGTGACAGTTTCTACTCTTAATGCACGGCTCCGAGTACGTGACTAACCAATTGCGCGGATCCTAGTACGCGACTTCAATTCACCAACTAGAGAAAGAGTTGTTGGCTGCAAAGTTCTTCAAATCATCCACACAATGAAGATCAAGAAGATGCTTGGTTACAAAACCCTGCGGTGTACATTACACAGCAACTTCTTCAAAAGAGATGAACTAGGGTATGAACTTTGTCTTTGATCACAAATTGCATGACCAAGAATTGCTTAATGCTTGTGCAACTTGCATCCCTTTGATGGCCCTTAAAACAATCCTTTTATACGTCTAGGGTTAGGAGAAAAGAAGTCCCAAAAACACATTCACGGATTGGAATTAAAACAGAACTGAAAATCTGTTTTCTTTAAATCTCGACAGATAGAGGTGTCGAGGATCTGCCGAGAAGCTGTCGAGTCTCGGGGCTAAAACAACTTCTAAAGCTCGATAGATGCATGTGTCGAGACCAGGTGTTGAGACCAGGTGTCGAGACCAGGTGTCGAGCTTTAGTAACTTGCACTTTCCAACTTATTTCTTGGACAGACTTGATGACTTCAACACTTAATCTTGAAACACTGTTTCTTGAAGCGTTAAACACATCCTAAATCTACCCAATTACAAGTAAAGTGCATTTTGTTAAAGGATAAGCCAATTACATAAAATAGTGACATATGTAAACAACTTGAACTACATATGTCCTAACATGGAATATTGACCATTCTAGACGCCTTGGTCTTCCATCTAGTCATGTATTAGGAAAATGTTTCCCCTACACTTGTTTGGTAGTCTCTAAATCACTCAAAGTCACATTAATCATGGTATTTAAGATGAATTGGTCCACAATTAACTCCACTAGTTCATTCCATACCTTATTTTTGCTTGGATCAAGGCTATAGTACCACCTTGATGCACCTCCTGTGAGTGAGAGGGAAAATGCATGCAAAGTATGCTTCTCATTTAACCCTTTCATTTTAGCAATGCTTAGGTATCTTCTTATGTGTTGCTTTGGATCCCCAGTCCTATCAAATTTTTTTGCATTTGAGATCTTGAACTAGGCAGGCATTGCAATAGGGGCTTTTGAGCTTACTCCCCCCATGTTATAAAGGTAATCATCCATTCCTTGTGCCTTACAAAAGGCAAGATGTATCTTCTCCATCTTTTCACTCATAGCTGCGGTTTATGCGGTGAGCTTCTTAAATTGCTTCTTTTTTTTTTTCTTTTTCTTTTTTTTCATAATTTCGCTTTGCCTTTTCATCCCATTCCTCCACTTCCTCCTAATCATGGATTTCCTCATGTGTGGATTTCTTGAGCTTAGATTCCTCCAACCTAGTGAGACACCCTCCCATCTTCTTAAGGGCCTCTCCATGTTCATCCAAGGCCTTAAGGATCTTTGCACCATTGAATCTTCCACATAAGTAGTCATTGTTTCTTGAAAGGTTGCTTCCTCTTCTTAGTGTGTGTCTTCTATCTTAATCAAGCACTTGTTAGGATATATGCCCTTTAAATCCTATTGTATGATGCTATGTATGATATTATGTTGTGATTAAAAAAGTTCTTTTATTATTATCTAAAATAATGGTAACATGAATTTTTGGACATTATCATATAGTCCATGAGATGCATAGTATTTGATTTAGTCACAGAAGATAAAAATTACAAGTTCTTTGTAAATTCAGAATTTTAGTTCGTAGTTAGTGATGAAATTAGGCATTTCATCTGTAAAGACTATAAAATATCAACTAAGATAATTTATCTTGATCATGTAAGTGGAAACTTCTTGTTGATATGTTGATTATGAACTCTCAATCCTACGAGAACAATGAACTTGATCATAAAGTGCAGGTTGCTTTGATATATCAGGAGTGAGATCTAAAGTTACAATTAAAACCTTAGTATGTTGGGCAGTCACATTTGATGTTAAAGGGACATATATTCTCAAGATGGGATTCATAATCTCTTAACGGAGATATAAAATATTCCATTGAAATAAGTTTAATGGGTTTGGTTATTCAGAGCGTTAGGCCTAACCACTTTAGTAAGGAGTTACTGAAGTATATATTTATGAAATTGGATTTCATAAATATATGATGAATAACTTAAAGGATTAAACCGGGTACTCAAGGATTAAAATGTTGTAATCTTCAGAGTGATAGTCAACATTCGTGACTTTGTATTACTACAAATATTTTAATAAAGGGGTTGAATGTACAATAATGTCTTGGGATATAATTTATTAATAAAGGCCTAGAGTGCAATTATATTTATATAATGGTATTAAATATAATTAATGGTAATTTTGGGCTTGTCAAGAGTTGATAGAAAGACCCAAAATGCATTGGAGCTAGTGTCTTGTTGGTCCCTTTTGGTCCCACTCCAAACCACATACTAAAGCCCAATTAGAATAGCCCAAAAGGCTAGCCAAATTAGATAACCAATTATATATAAGGAGAGAAACATACAAAATTTAGTAATGTATGAAAATGGTGTGTATGTGAGTGTAAGCCACTCTCTTATTGTCCTTTGAACACATACATATAAATTGATTGAAAGACTACACTTCTTGGGTAGAAGTGGAATTGGAGTGAAGATTAAAAGTGTTTCCAAGTACTTCTAATCTTTGATTTTGAATTTCCCCTCACTAAAGCACACTCCCTTGTTCTTAAATTTTTGAAATTTACATAGTACTTGTTATCAATTACAAATAAAGTAGATTTATTAATTATCTGCTGCGTATGTTTCGTGTGCAATACAAACTATGTTTTTTCCTATAGCACCTTCCTTAGTCTCGAATCCAAATGGGAGTAGGGACATGTTTTCTTGACTTTGGCGGTGCAATGATGCCTGAAAAGAAGCCCCATTTTCATTAAGTTTGTGTCCTACTTAAAGGTTCCTTTTACTTTTAGATGTTCTTAGAAAATTCTTAAGTTCATTTTAATGGAGGCCCAATGATAATGTCACTCCCTTTCCTCTCATGGATCCTTGCCCCTTGATTCATTAGGCTTTGGTCCATTTACAATAAAGCTCTCATCTTACTCGTATGGGCTTTCATTAGAGTGTACTTAGGAATTTCTCAGCCCCTTGTCTTAAACTGCAATGTATCCATCACTTTTGTTCTCTTCATTCTTTTTTCATTATTTCAATTTCACTTTTGTTGCCTTCCTCTCAAAGTTCATGAAATTCTTATAATTTTGAGCCTAGGCAAGCATCAAGGAGGCACAAGATTAAGGAAGTTCATTTTGGCTTTATAGGATTTTGGATGCTAAGTGTTGGGATTAGTGTTCTAAAATCTTATTGTATGATGCTATATATGTTATTATGTATGACATTATGTATGATTTAATGTTGTAATTAATAAAGTTGTTTTACTATTATCTTAAATAATGGTAAGATGAATATTCGAACGCTATCATATAGTCCATGAGATGCATAGTATATGATATGTGATTTAGTCATAGAAGATACAAATCACAAGTTCTTTGTAAACTCAGAATTTTGGTTCATAGTCGGTGATGAAATTGGGCATTTCATCTACGAAGACTATAACATATCAACTATGATGATTTGTCTTGATCATGAAAATGGAGATTTCTAGTTGGTATGTTGATATGTTTTAAGAGATAAAACATATTGAACTGGACCGCTATGAGATTTATTATTCTTCTAACGACTGTCAAATAAATAATAAACTCACAACTTATGTTTACATGAACTCTTAATCTTGAGAGGATAATAGACCTGATCATGAAGTGTAGGTTGCTTTGATATATCAGGAGTGAGATCTAAAGTTACGGTCAAAACCTCAGTACGTTGGGCAACCACATTTAGTGTTGATGGAACATATATTCTTAAGATGGAATTCATAGTCTCTTAACGGAGATACAAAATATTCCTTTAAGATAAGTTTAATGGGTTCAGTTATTCAAAGAGTTAGGTCTAACCACTTTTGTAAGGAGTTACTAAAGTATATATTTATGGAATTGGATTTCATAAATATATGATGAATAATTTTAAAGGATTAAACCGGGTACTCAAGGAATTAAGATGTAGTTATCTTCAAAGTGGCAGTCTATATTCATGACTTTGTATTACTACGAATATTTTATGAAAGGGTTGCATGTACAATAAAGTCTTGGGATATAATTTATAAATAAGGCCTAAAGTGCAACTATATTTATATAGTGGTATTAAATCTAGTTAATGGTAACTTTGGACTTGTTAAGAGTTGACAGAAAAGCCCAAGGCCCATTGGAGCTAGTGTTTTATTGGTCTCTTTTGATCCCACTCCAAGCTACACACTTAAGCCCGATTGGAAAGGTTCAAAAGGCCGGCCCAATTAGGTAATCAGTTAGATACAAAGGGAGAAACATACAGGATCTTTGAAAATGAAAGAAATATAACATTATTGTTAAATGGTGTGTAAGAAGTGTTAGACACTTTGACATTCTCTCTTGGAAAACTGATTGAGAGACCACACTTCTTGGGCGTTGGTGGAATTGGAGTGAAGATTAAAAGTGTTCCCAAGTGTTTCTAATCTTTGTTTTGAAATTCACTGATTCAAGATACGTTCTCTTATTCTTAAATTCTGAAACTTAGATAGTGCATGTTATTAATAGCGAATGAAGTAGATTCATTAACTTTCTGCTGCGTATGTTTCGTATGCGATACAAACGTGTTTTTTTCCATCACTAAGTCCATAGCATATTTGTTACTTTAGGCCGAAAGTCCTCTTTTTCAAAAGGGTTTTTTCCACTTGGGCCTATGATAGCAATTAGGCTATGGTCTTATGAACCTTTCAAACTAAGATATACCTTTGGATTTAGGGACAAGCCTCTTATATGTGAGAACTTCTTTTCTTTATCCCATGGCATCTGTTAGGACATATGTAGTTGTTCAAGCTTGTGAACATATGTCGCTATTTTATGTAATTGGCTTATCCTTAGACAAAACGCACTTTACTTGTAATTGGGTAGATCTAGGATGTGTTAAACACTTCAAGAAACAGTGGTTCAAGATTAAGTGTTGAAGCCGTCAAAGTCTGTCCAAGATACAAGCAAGGAAGTGCAAGATTTTAAAGCTCGATAGATACCTCGACAGATACACCTATCGAGATTTAAAGAAGCTGTTTAGCCCGAGCCTCGACAGCTGTCTCGACAGCTCTCGACACCTCTATCTGTCGAGAATTAAAGAAAACAGATTTCCAGGTCTGTTTCAAGTCTAATCCGTGAATGTGTCTTTGGGACTTCTTTTCTCCTAACCCTAGACATATAAAAGGATTATTTTAAGGGCCGTCAAAGCAAGCAAAGTGCAGAAAAGCAGAAATCACAAGATACAAGTTGCTTCTTCTCTGTTCATGCAAATTGTGATCTGTGAGACAAAGTTCGTGCCCTAGTTCATCTCTGATGATTTGAAGAACTTTGCAGCCAACATTCTTTCTTCCTCAAGTTGGTGAGTGAGTCACGTACTTGGATTCGTGCAAAGGAGTAAGACGCGTACTGGGATCCGCGCATCACATTGGTTAGTCACGTACTGGGAGCCGTGCATTAAACTGGAGAAATTTTCACCACAGAACAAGTCCAATTGGGTATTGGGGTAAGAGTTCAACTGTAGGTTGGTGAGGTACTGGGATTCCTTACTTGTAACTGCTTGTTGTGATAATAGTGGAGTTTCGGGAGTGGTGACCTTAAATCACCCGGTGGGATTTTTGCCGTAAGGGTTTTCCCCATTCGTGAACAAATCACCGTGTTCTTTATTTTCCGCTGCATAACTTAGTTTGGTGATTTGTTTGTGCTGCCACGTGATATTGCATGATTAATTTGATTAATTAAAAACTGGGCTAATTAATTAATCTAAGTTATCACAAGGGGTCAACGTGTTTGTGGCCTGTCAAGTGGTATCAGAGCAAGCACACTCTGATTAGGGTTTAATCTATTGTGTGTGATCCATTGACCCCCGCTGTCATGGATAGAGGACAATCTTTAATTATACCTCCTTTATTTGATGGCACTAACTATGCATACTAGAAAGTACGCATGAGAGCTTTCTTGCAGTCTTTAGATGAGAAAGTGTGGCAAGATGTGGAGATAGGCTGGACCAAGCCTACAGAAGCGCCGGCTGACTGGGATGAAGCTAAGATCAAAGCGGCAAACTTCAACAGCAGAGCATTGAATGCCCTATTCAGTGCAGTCACCAATGAGGAGTTCAAGAAGATTTCCTCAACTGAAACTGCCAAGGAAGCATGGACCATCCTCCAGACAACCTATGAGGGCACCAAGGCTGTCAAAGATTCAAAGCTGCAAAGGCTCACCACACGCTTTGAAGAAATAAAGATGGAGGAGGATGAGTCGTTCGATGAGTTCTATGCCAAGCTGAAGGACATAGTGAACTCAGCCTTCAATCTTGGGGAGACCATCCCAGAACCCAAGATAGTAAGGAAGGTGCTCAGATCGCTGCCAGAAAGATTCCATGCTAAGATCACGGCGATCGAAGAGTCGAAGGATATTGACAGAATTCCTTTGACTGAGCTGGTTGGAAACTTGCAAACCTATGAGTTAGGGCTGACTAGGTTAGGCAAGTCGAGCAAGGGCAAGAGTTTGGCACTGAAGGCCAAAAGCAGTGATACGGATGACTCGTCAGATGATGAAGATTCCAAGATGAAATCCTACATCACAAGGCAATTCAAGAAGTTCATGAAGAATGCCAATGGAAAGGGTTTCAACAAAGACCATAGACAGTCCAGTTCTTCACAATTCAGGAATCCGGAGAAAATGAAGAAGGATGTCATGGATGGCGGTCAGTACACTGTTCCCACAGGACCAAAGTGCTTTGGGTGTCAAGGCTTTGGACACATGAAACAAGAGTGTCCTACGTACTTAAAGAGCATAGGGAAGAGCAAAGCACTTGCTGTTACCTTAAGCGACACAGAGCCCGAGGACGATTCCGAGAATGAGGATGACGGAATCTTGAGTGCCTTTACTACCACTGTTAATCCTACTGATGGGGTTACAGAAGATGTGGATGAAGAGAAGGAATTGGTGGAGTCCAAGATTGAGATTATGAATTATCAAGATGATATCCATACCGCCTATGAGAAGCTATACAAGCTTTCTGAGAAACACGAGAAGCTCTATAGGCTGGCCACCAAGAAGCTCAGTGATGTGGAACTTGACCGTGAGGAGCTGTCCACAAAGGTTGATCAAGCGAATCAAACCATTAGAGCACTGAGGTTCGAGAACAATTTCTTGGCTGAGAGGACCAAGAAGCTTGAAGCAGAGCTGTTTCAAGTCAGAGCACAACTGGAGAGGACGTCAAGCGCCAAGCTGGACAAGATGCTAGATGCTCAGAGATCTTCTTCGGATCGTACTGGATTGGGGTATGATTTCTCTCTCTCTAATACTCCTACTTCTAGTACTACTGTCTTTGTTCCACCCGCTAATAACATTAAAACTGAGGAGAATAATGTTAAAACTGATTTAGCTAGTGAGAACGTAGACAAGGAAAGGTCCATCCTAGGAGCACCCCCTAAAATTGAGAAAAGGGAATCTAGAAACCCTAGGAATAAGAGGGCTAACTCTCAAAAGGCCAAACAGAAGAAGCCGCATCTCTTATCATTGTGGTCTCGCCGGTCACACTCGACCAAATTGCTACAAGTGGCTTGCCACTCAACAGAGCAATGGCGAAATAGCATCTGGGAGCCAGAATCAGCTTCAGTCTTCTCTCGCTCCTCTTGGAGACATTCTAAAAGCTCTTATGTTCCTTTCGAACTTGAACGGTTCATATTCTTCTCCCTCTTTACCGGTTCAAGAGTCAACCAATAGGAAAGGATCTTCCAAGGTGTGGAAGCCAAAGGGATCTAAGTGATTTCAGTCACTTCTTCTTCTCTCTCCTGTTTTCGTGTGTTGCATTACTTGTGTGTTTCTTTACTGTTTTGAGTCAGTCTAGTTTTATGCATTGTTTTGCTTTCTTTAGCATGTTTTTGTTTGTGTGTTTTCAGTTTTGTGTTTTATTTTTGCTTCTTTGATAAAAATAAAAAAAAAATTGAAAAATGAAAAATACAAAAACAGTGTGTGTTGTGTGCATTAGTTCATGCGAACTTTTGGGATGGCCATTGAAACAGAGTTTTCTAAACTTTGTATCATCTGTAGCTTAGATGAGCACTCTTTTGCACAACTAAGCGAGTGAGCTTTGTAGCTCTTTGTTTGTGATGAGTAAGGTTAAGTAATCTCTTCGTCTTAACACTCGTATCACTCTTTTTGACGGGTTGAACTAGAAAATCCTAAGAGAAAGGCATAAATAACCATCTCACCACTGTTACTCGCCAATCATAATATGACATCCGTATGCTTCGGCATAGCAAAAGTGCAATGTCATAAGACACCTGTATGCTTCGGCATAGCAAAAGTGCAGTGTCAAAAGCTTAACATCATTGGGTATTTCTTTTCTTTCTCTTGTATGCCCATGCATGATATGCTTGTTAAAAGAAAATATGCAAAGAAATAAAAAGCAAAAAGATTAAAAATGCTTTAAAATATGGTTGCAAGCGTGTTTTCTAGGAGATGTGGGAGTTATAGGATGTACCTCAAAGGTGATAGTCCCCATCAAACAGTTATGATTGTGTGTGAGTTAAAGTGATTTTCTCATATCTCAAATCGTCATGACATTGACACTTATGCAATCTTGCGATGTTTTCACACACAACACGCAATACTCTTTGCTATTCTTGATACATGTGCAGGTACAATGTGATTTGGCCATCACAAGGTTTACATGCGTTAATGTATGATCACTAAACTGTCATAACTTGTTTTTGAAACATAAAATTGGTTAGACTTGTTTAGTGTGTGTGTGAGTGTTTTGAGATACATGTGCATCATATTTCTTGTTGAGAGATGAGTTTGAGAGCTTAATGTGTTGGTTGTATCTTTGGTTGAACTGCATGCATGATTGCTTTCATGTCTGTGTTTTTCCTCTTTTGAAAAACTGCTTTGAAAGGCATCTCGACACCTCCTCGATACCTCTCGACACATAGCTATCTGTCGAGATCCTTAGACTCTTTCTTATCGCAGTCTCGACAGATACCTCGATAGCAGCTGGATCGATCGAGAAACTTTCTGTTTGCTCGATAGCTCCTCGATAGCTTCTGGATCGAACGAGGTTCCCTCTTGCTTGTTTCTTCTCCCTCGATAGCTGACCTCGATAGCTGCATCTGTCCACGTGCTTTTCTCGATAGCTTCCCTCGACAGCTACCTCGACAGCTCTCGACACCTTCAGCTGTCGAGAATTACTGATGCTCTATATATTGGATGTTCGCGATTTTTCAGTTCACTCTCTCGATCTCTCTCGCTCGAAACTCTCTTTTCTCTCTTCCAAAACACTTCCCTCTCCCTCCAAACCTCTCTCAAGGCTTTCTCAAGTGATTCTTCGTGTTCTTCATCTCTTGGTAAGCACATTATCCCTCTTTTTCATGCATTCCATTGTTTAAAACCCTAGGTTTGTGTTTTTGAAAAATTTTTTGGGAGTTTTCAAAATTGTTGGGGTTTTCATGAAATTTTTGGGTTGGTTTTCTAGTTTTAATCTTCAAAACCACATGCATTGCATCACATTAGCATTCTAATTGTATTTTCATGCATTTAGATGTGTGCAAATCTATTGTGTGCTGTTAGGTTTGGATTGGGCTGAGCCCATGATGTTTTTGAGTTGCATGTCACATGCTCATGCATTTTCATGCATACGTTCTTTTCATTTCAATATTTCATTCTGCCAATATTGATTTGTTTGGGACTTTTCTGTTTGTCTCTTCTTTCCCCTCTTCTATGGTTGCGTTAGTAGCGTTTATGGCTCCTAAACGTAAGTCCATTCCGTCCCAGAACCCTTTGCGTTCTAAGGGACAGTCTTCTTCTGACTCTACCCCTATCTCTGTCCGGTTCCGTGATGAGAAAGCCCATAAGGACTTCTCGGAGAACTTTTCTAAACTCGGTGTTCATTCGGAACGCCACGTCGTCCTGGCAGACTTTCCGACACCGACTTACCCGATGTCATTCACACTCGGGGTTGGGAGTCACTGTGTGACGTCCCGGTCACATCTCCTCTCGTGTTGATTCAGGAGTTTTACTCCAACATCCACGGGATAGATTCTTCAGTACCTTCTTTCTATTCTTGCGTTAGAGGTACGCGCTTCTGTGTCACCCCAGAGCTAGTCTCTGAGGTTCTCCATGTACCTAGGGTGGATCATCCCGATTACCCTAGCTGTGAGCGTCTCTGGACTGTGTCCAAAGACGAGATGATCTCGGCGTTCTGTGAACGTCCTACCTCTTGGGGAGATCACATGTACACACCATGTCGACCTTTTGCTAAAGGTCCTCGTTTCCTCAACATGGTGATGACTTTTGTTTTGCACCCACTCTCTCACTACAACTCGATCACAGAGCCTCGTGCTCGGTTCTTGTTGTCCCTCCTTGAGGATCTCTCTATAGACTTTCCTTCTCACTTCATCTTTTCTATCATAGATGTCTATAGAGATACGGCCACCCGTGATAAGCTCATTTTCCCGTCCGCTATCACGAGGATCATGAGTCGTTTTTCCATTCCCTTCCCCTCGTCCGATCACTACCATGTCATGTCTTCCATAGACGCCGCTACCGTAAAACGTAGCGAGGCACAGTTCCGATCGCAACAGCCGGATGCTGCCACTCCTTCCACTCGTCCGACCACCTCCAGATCAGCTCGTGCGTCTGCTTCTTCCTCCTCTAGCGACGTCACGTTAGGAGACATCATGGCGCAGTTACAGCGCATGGATGCTTGCCTCGATACACTCTCCACAGAGTTGTATCAGGTGAATGTCCGTGTTGGTCGCATCGCCAGGCGACAGGCGACCATGGGCGGCTTTGCCTCAGAGGCATCTCCTCCGCCACCTCATGTGTCGACTGAGACCGAGGCTGATGATGATGGCGATGATGATGATGCTTCCGACGATGATGATGATGGAGATGCTAGCTCATCGGATGAGATGTCTACTTGACACTCTACCCTTTGTCACTCGTGACAAAAAGGGGGAGTAGTTTTGTATGAGAGTAGTCATACTTAGGGGGAGTGTTAGCATAGGACATTTTTGTTAGGGGGAGTGTGGTTTGAGGGATGTAGTGAGGTGATCTATGTATTTTTTTCTTTTCTTATCTTTTAGAGATACATTGATCATGTACTTACATACATTGTACTTATTCTCTTTCTCTATATGATGATGTATGTTTTCTTTTTCACCTACCTCTACATGTGTTGTTTCTTTTCTGTCTTTATACACATGTTTCTTTACTTGTATGCAATCTATTATTTCTGTTTCACACAAAGATGCCTTGATGTGTTTTGTTTACAAGTGTTTCAGAAATACAGGTTGTCAAAGTCTTCTTGCCATAAACTCTCTTCTTGCAAAGTTTTTTAAGAGTTTGTGTTAGGATAGATTTTATTGTATGTAACAAGTGAATATGAGTTGAGTGATTTATGACTTCTCTCATATCTTCATTTGTATGTTGTGGTTTTGTCACGGATTGCCAAAGGGGGAGATTGTTAGGACATATGTAGTTGTTCAAGCTTGTGAACATATGTCGCTATTTTATGTAATTGGCTTATCCTTAGACAAAACGCACTTTACTTGTAATTGGGTAGATCTAGGATGTGTTAAACACTTCAAGAAACAGTGGTTCAAGATTAAGTATTGAAGCGGTCAAAGTCTGTCCAAGATACAAGCAAGGAAGTGCAAGATTTTAAAGCTCGATAGATACCTCGACAGATACACCTATCGAGATTTAAAGAAGCTGTTTAGCCCGAGCCTCGACAGCTGTCTCGACACCTTTCGATACCTCTATCTGTCGAGAATTAAAGAAAACAGATTTCCAGGTCTGTTTCAAGTCCAATCCGTGAATGTGTCTTTGGGACTTCTTTTCTCCTAACCCTAGACATATAAAAGGATTATTTTAAGGGCTGTCAAAGCAAGCAAAGTGCAGAAAAGCAGAAATCACAAGATACAAGTTGCTTCTTCTCTGTTCATGCAAATTGTGATCTGTGAGACAAAGTTCGTGCCCTAGTTCATCTCTGATGATTTGAAGAACTTTGCAGCCAACATTCTTTCTTCCTCAAGTTGGTGAGTGAGTCACGTACTTGGATTCGTGCAAAGGAGTAAGACGCGTACTGGGATCCGCGCATCACATTGGTTAGTCACGTACTGGGAGCCGTGCATTAAACTGGAGAAATTTTCACCACAGAACAAGTCCAATTGGGTATTGGGGTAAGAGTTCAACTGTAGGTTGGTGAGGTACTGGGATTCCTTACTTGTAACTGCTTGTTGTGATAATAGTGGAGTTTCGGGAGTGGTGACCTTAAATCACCCGGTGGGGTTTTTGCCGTAAGGGTTTTCCCCATTCGTGAACAAATCACCGTGTTCTTTATTTTCTGCTGCATAACTTAGTTTGGTGATTTGTTTGTGCTGCCACGTGATATTGCATGATTAATTTGATTAATTAAAAACTGGGCTAATTTATTAATCTAAGTTATCACAAGGGGTCAACGTGTTTGTGGCCTGTCAGCATCTTAGGGTATACCATAACTTTAGGGTCATCCCTTTTCATTCTTTACATGTGTTTTTTTTTCCTTTATAATTAGGTGACTCACATGATATATGGTTGAACAAACAAGAGATATAAAGGGTATCCTTGGTGATAGGGTCTAGGATCTCTCTATTGTGGGTAGGATCCCTAAGGCTAAAGGGATAGATAAGTTGGCCACTCACAACTAGGTGGACTATGATTCCAACCGAAGCCCTAAGTGGACTCCATAGTGGATTGGTAGCAAACCTTTAACATACTCAAAGCCCATTATAGGCAATGACACCAATTGTGAGTTGGTGGGATGAACTTTGGAAGATTTGGGCCCGAATGGAGTCTTCCACCTTCCCACTCATCACTAACCGAGGTTAAGGGACAAAAATAACAGGTGAATGTATGTGCAACAAGCATTGAAAAAGCTTTTATTAAAGTTAAGAAGCAAGACACGTAGGAATTAAATTCATCATCCCCAACGGAGTCGCCACTATGGGCACAAGGGGTTTTGGAGTCACTACCTAGTTTTTGCAATGGTCTACCAATCATATATATAGCATCCTCGCAAGGGAGGATTATTGATCTTACTACCAGAGTAGGGTTTGGAGTTTAGGTATGCTCTTGGGAAGGTGTTAGGCACCCAAGATCGCTTAACCCTAAGGTTGGCCTACATCATTGTGTCTTGTTCCTTAACTTTATTAAAAACAATTTCCATACTTGGATCCTAAACTCACACACACTCTAGCATGCATTTAACATACAACCATGGCATCTTTATCTCTAAACAAGCATACATATCTATTCATAAAGAATCATGAAGATTAAATTGTTCAATCAAACACATTCATGTTCATTATCAAACTAAGTTATCATACAATATGCATGTACATGTGAATGCATGACTTGCCATACTTACCTTTTAGCAACATAGCACCTATGGCATCATAGATGGCATGTGAATGCATTTTCATGGTATCAAAGCAAGAAACAAGCATGAAACCCTAATCTAAGCCTGTTAAAGATAAACAAGGGTACAAGACAAAGGCTCAAATACTTATAAACATGTGAGAAGGGTTTAACCAGCGGCAAGACATGTGAAACAAACAAACCAAACAACATAAGAAATTTGGATTAAGGTTCCTGGGCAAGCACCTGTGTACGCAGCTAGAAGCCTGCATACGCATGATTCAACCTGCATACGCATGCACATGGCATGTGTGTGTGGGAATCACTCAAAACCCTGACCTAGAAATGAAAACAGAAAATAGAGCACAAACACAATAACCCTAATTCTAACAACCCAACATTCTCAAAAGCTAAACAAATCTATAAAAATAACCTAAGCAAACATATATAAATATAAGCTAAGAAAAAAACAAGATTAAAACGAAGCAAGAAAAGCGGAAAATAAAAAGAAAACTTTGAAACTTGATACCTTAAAAAGGAGTTCCTAAGCTTTAATTTTAACCGTTCCCCTCAGTAAAATCTTAGGTTTTTCTCATGGGATCTCTGTGTGTTTTGAAAATATACCATTTAAGGCTTTTTATAGTGGAAAAAAAGGGTTTGGAACGACTCCCAGATGATGCAGGATTCATTCCAAATTTCAGTCATTATTGTAGAAAACTTGTCTTTCTTATACTTTTGAAACCTTAGCTACGTAGGAACGCAAGCTGTGGCCCACTTGCGCAAGCCGAGGGCCACCTTGGTCATTTTATTTCCAAAAATAGATTTTTGCTCATTTAAAAGGTTATATTTTCCATTTTAACACTCTTCAAGTCAATTTGATATATGATTGGGCTTTAAATTGGCCTTGGGCCTTCGATTTTGAGCATCATTAGGGAATGAGGGCCTAAGTTGTAAGGGGTACAAAATGCGATGTCTACTCTAGCAATATGGTAGACAGATTGAATGGTAAAAGTGATGGGTAAAGAAATTTTGGTAAGGAGAGACTGTAAAGAAAATAAGAGAGGAAAGATTGTGAGAAAGTTGGGAAAAATATGAGGAAAAGAAAATGAAAAGGCTAAGACAAATAAAATTGATGTGAAGGGAGGCAACGGGTCAACCATAGAAAAAAAAGCATCGCATTAATGAAGTGGAGGTTGTGTTTCAGAATAACTTCTAAACCAGGAAACTAGAAGAGACAAGCCTATTCATGGCAGAAAAGGAAACAAAGCGGGGTCCACCATTTGAAAAACCCGCAAAAAAATAAAATAAAATAAAAAGGAAAGAAATTTACATAAGTATTCACATATGAATTGCGGGAGCAATCCATATGCTTAGGGGGCTAAATGTTGATGTCCATCTTTGACAAAGAGCCCAACAGCAGAAAAAGCCCAACAATAGAGAATACGAGAAGGAAATGAGGGGCAAAATGGTAAAGAAATTAGGAAACAAGCCCAGTGGGCTAAAGCAGTAGGATTGATGGCTAGCAAGCCCATGGAAATAAAAAGAGATAAAGAGGGAGTAAATGGGCTGAGGAAGCCCAAGGAACGAAGCAATAAGCTTATGGGAATAATAAGAGGTAAAGAAGAAGTAAATGGGCCAAGGAAGCCTAGGGAATGAATTGGTAAGCTTAAAGGCCAATAAGCCCAAAAGGAAAATAAGAGGTAAAAATGTAGTAAAAGGGTTGAGGAAGCCCAAAGAATTTAGCAACAAGTTCAAAAATGGTGAGCCGACAAAGCTCGAACGTTGGCCAATAAGTTCAAAAAAGGTGAAAGACGAGGTCAGTGGCCCAAGGAAGCCTTAAGAGAAGGATTAATAAAAGAAATGGGTTGATAAGGCCAAATCAACCCGTAAACCTAAGGGGTAATAAGAAATAAAGATGTAAAGTTTTTAGACCCCTTAAACACAACAAGATTAACCTAGTTATTTAGCCAAGTGATTAACTTAGATAAATTAAGCAGATCTAGGTTAACACAAATATATCATATCATACAAAGTAGCGGAAATATATAAAGAACACCATGATATGATGACCTAAGAAAACCAAACTGGTAAAAAACCTGGGGAGGATTTAACTTAGCTATCCTCAAGGTAAAACTGAATCCACTATGAAAGAATTGAAATTTACACAATAGCGACTTACTACTAACATCCTATTGCTACCTTAAGTAGGAAACTTACTATCACGACTACGTAACAGCTCTGAGTCCACAGACTACTTCTTTCTTGGATTCTTAGCAAGCACAAGCACTCTTGCTTTTGTATCTTTAAGCTCTTGAATCTGCAACTGAAACAATCATCAAGTTCTTGATATAATCTTGATCCTTGATAACCAAAAGTATGTGTGAAGGCAAACACCTCTAGATTTCACAAAAGATTCACACACACAGCATAAAGAACATTAGCAACAACTCTCAAAAACATGACTAGGGTTTTCCCTTTTATACCTACGACACAACATAAAACCATACACATAAAATGGGCTTGGGCTAAGTTGGAAAATTTTGCAGAAAAACAATTTGCACGAGCTTCGATCAGTCGAGTCTAATTCTCGATCGATCGAGCCAGGCAGAATTGCACAGTAAATTCTGCAGCAACTTGATTCCAACTTTACATATAAGACACATACTTTGACTAGTCTAAACAAGACTAAAATGTTTTGATCATGGTTTGCCAACATTACAAATTAGTGTTCTAATACATTTAAACCTAAAAGTTTTAGAACCTAACAAACTCCCCCTTTGGCAATCCATGACAAAACACAAACATAACAAAATGCTTAAAGTTTACATATAAACAGCCCATTACAACAACATAGCCCAACATAACTAATTCAACCTAAGTACTATCCATCAGTTGCAAGTATAGACAAGTATAGACTGAATCAACCTATATATTCCTGTAACACTCAACAAACACATAAATGCATGTGTGGAAAATACAAGTGAACAACATAACTTCTTGATTTCACATAAACATAAACTACAAAATATATGTCACAAATAACCTCATGTATATAGATCAATAAACAATGTAGCACAATGTGAAACAAGAAACAGATAAACAAAACAAAGTATCTCCCCCTATCATGGACAACCCAAACACAAACATCATGAGCCGAAAAGGTAAATACAAAGTAAAGCGCCTAGATACAATCTAAAATCTCCACAGCTCCAAAAAACACAAAATCACAAAATCTCCCCCTAACAACAAAAAACTCCTCTCTACACCAAATGCACTCCCCCTTTTTGTGACGAATTGTCAAAGGGCACTCACTCATCATTAAAAGTAGGTGGCGGTCTAATACTTTCCAAATCGGCTCGTAAAGCACGAAGCTCATCAAACATGTCCACCAAAAGCTGACCATGAGCCGGCTGAATGGTCATGACAGTCTCCAACATACATCGAATGTCTAAATCATCCAAAGTAGAAGGCAAAGGAACATCAGCAGCGGTAGCAGTAGGGTCAACAAGCGCCTCAGTAGAAGAATCACCTTTATAGAAGGGAGGAGGAGGATGGACGACACTCGAAGACTCAACCTTAGAATGTTTAGAGCTTGCTCTCAACTAAGCAGCCCTCTACCTAAGAAAGGTGGCACCTATAGGAGCAATAATATGAACAGGCTTAGATGTGGGAAACTCTTCTAAACCAAGATGTAAAAGAATCTGGCGAATAAAAATGAGGAAGAAAAGACCATGAGCAGTAGAACTACTCCTATAAACCTTGTTCAAAGAACGAATAAACAGATGAGGAAAACTGATATGAGCATTAGTAACAAGGGCATACAAAAACACACATCGTTTAATAAGGATGGTGTATAGATGAGAGATAAGCCACAAAGAATGACAAGCAATTCAAAAAAAAAGATAGTGAACCTCAGTGAGCTTAGTAGTAGTGATCCGAGGATCAAAAACCTACTGGATAGAAGACCTAGTGATGTAAGACATGATGTCGTCTAGGGGAGGAGACTCGTCATAAGGGTAGACAGGATGCTGAACAAGAGGCACCCCAAGAGTAGCAGCCACTACCAAAAGGGTAATGGTGTACTCATTACCACGAATCCAACTCCTAACAAGAGTGTCGGCATCATAGGAGTGAACAGAGAGGTTCGAATAGAACTCTTTAATTAAGGTAGCCGAAGGGGGGAGAGAAATAACTAACAAAGATAACCAGCCTCTACGCTCAAAGTTCCTCCTAATCTCAGGATCTAGCTCATCTAAAAAAACCTTTCTCTCAGCCCAAATGTTCCTCTTAAGTTTAGGTGTCTCAAAGGTCTCTTAGTGTTTCTCACTCAAGAATCTCTCACTCTCAAAGGATGGAGCAGAAGAAGAGGAGGATTTCTTGTTGGCTCTAGTTTTCCTAGGCATGATGCTAAGGAGAGAACAAGACAAACATAAAAGAACCAAAAAGAAATAAGAAAAACCAAGGGCAGACTGCAAGTTAGCGCAAAACAATATAGAAAATAACAATCTATATGATGCATGAACAGTTTAAGCAAATGATGCATGCTCTAATGCAATGAGATTAAGTTCAATGGAATTTTAAAATCACAAAATTGGCTTGAGCTTAGAGTTTATATCAAAAACCCCAAAATTTTGAAAAACCACTTGCACAATTTTCAAGAAATTGACCAATTAATCATTAAACAAGGTAGATAACACATTAAAATGATCAAATTAATCAATCCAACTAGCCAATTTCATCAAATTAAACTCAATTGTACAAAATCCACAAATCGAGTAGTTTCAAGCCCTAGAATTTCTAATTTTTCACAAAACTCCAAAATTGATCAAATTAATTCACATAGAATAGTTGTATATCATCCTACAACAAAAACCCATTGATCAATTGTAAAAGAAAAAGCTTAAAACATCAAGAACCCCAAATTTTTTTAAGTTCGAAATTCCCTTCTAAAAGCATGATTTAATGCATGAAAAGTGAAAATAAATGAAAAAGGAAGGGTAAAATAGTCTCACTGGCCTTAGAGGACAAGAACCTTGCAACAGAATCGGAGGAAAATGACAAAAATTTGCTTTGACCCTTAGACCGATCGAAGAGAGAGAGAATAGTGTTTGAAAAGATTTGAAAAAGTGAAGAACACGTTAAACTCAAAGATTTTTAAAACTCACTGTGCGATTTTCGACTAATAGAAAGTTAGGTTCGATCGATTGAAAATTCCTTCGATTGATCCAGCAGTGATTAAGCATCGATCAAAACAGTCAGAAGTTAACCAAAATTTTAATCGCAATTTCGATCGATTGAAGCGATCGATCGAAATTCTAGAAAAATCAGTTTTTTTTTGAAAAACAAAGCATTTTTATGTAGAAACTCCTCAAAGCAAAGAATTTTATGAATAAAATGCATGAGTATGAGATAAAATGCTTAACACATGACTTAAGTCCAAATTTCCCAAAAATTAAGATTTTCACTCAGCTCACTTTAAAATCTCAAACTTCACAACACATTTTGCATTTAACCTTAAGGAAGTTTCAATCTTGGATGGCCAACACTAAATCACACACAATAACATGTACAAAGTTTAGCAAAGAGTAACTTGTATAGTGTGTACAACTAGCAAAAGCTTGAGAGACATGTGAGGTGATATGTGAATAGTAATTAAGCACAATTTCTACAAAATCCATTACATACATTTAAAAGAGACTATCCTTCAAAGAGTTACATCATATAACTTTCACATCTCCTAGAATAAAAGCTTGCAATCATGTAAGCTTCTTGATTTGCCTCATAATGTACACACCAATTTTATTTGATCAGGAACTTATTAAGAATAGGCCGGGATAATGTACACACCAATTTTAATGGATAGAAATTATTATAGTCCAATAATGTATACACCAAGACATGTGACTTCAAGATCAAGATCATGTGATCAAAAACTATAAATATCTTCCAACACAACATGCACTACAAAGCTCAAACTAGTAAAGTGCAATAAAATAAGCCTATCCCGGCTAAACAAAGTACATAAACATGTTATGTAAAGATAATATGGCCAACCTTGATATCAAAACTAAGAAAACTAATGCAAAACACATTTTTCTTTCATTTTCCTTTTTTAAAATTTTTTTTTTATTTGATGAAAATAACAAGAACAACCTAGTATAAAATGCATGAATGTTATGCAATGCAAATCCTAGGAAAGCAAAGAAAACAAAAACAAAAACAAAAATACCAAGAAAAAAAATGGTCACAAAGAGTAAAGCAAAGAAGCACAAGGACCATGAAGCCAAGCATGACTAGGGACACAGAATCACACCAATTACTTGACGAAGTGTCTCAAACTTACTTCTATCAAGAGGTTTGGTGAAAATATTAGCATTTTGACGTTTAATAGGGATATACTCAAGAGCAACAATCTTTCTTTCAACCAAATCCCTAATAAAGTGGTATCTAATATCTTTGTGCTTAGTCTTAGAGTGTTGAACAAAATTCTTAGAGATATCGATAGCACTAGAATTATCATAATAAACTACCATGGTGTCTTGTGATATCCCATGATCACTCAAGAGCTTTTTCATCCAAAGAAGATGTGAACAACAGCTTCCAGCAGCAATATATTCTGCCTCTGCAATAGACAAAGAAACAGAATTTTGCTTCTTACTCATTCAAGCAACAAGATTGGGTCCTACATAAAAACACCCTCTAGTGGTGCTGTTTCTATCATCGGCATTACCAGCCCAATCAGAATCAGAGAATCCAGCAAGAGAAAGATTTGACTCTTTACTATAAAATAATCCATAATCACAAGTTCCACCAACATATTTGATGATTCTTTTAACAACAGTCAAATGTGAAACTTTAGGATTAGACTGAAATCTAGAACAGATACCAACACTAAAAGAAATATCAGGCCGAATAGCAATTAAATACAAAAGACACCTAATCATGCTTCTATATAATGTAGCATCAACAGACTCACCTGATGGATCATTTGTTAATTTTGCATTTGCATCCATAGGTATTCTAGCGTGTGCAGCCTTGTCAAGTCCAAATCTCTTGACTAGATTTCTTGTGTATTTTGCTTGGTTGATGTAAATTCCAGAATTCGTTTGCTTCACCTGCAATCCCATGAAATAAGTTAATTCACCAACCACACTCATTTCAAACATTGCCTTCATTTCATCTGCAAAAGATTGAGCACGAGAATCATTAGTAGCACTAAAACAATATCGTCAACATAAATTTGAGCTACAACAAAGTAATCCTTATCCTTTCGTATGAAGAGAGTAGTATCTGCAAATCCTCTTTTGAAACTATGCTCAGTGAGATATTCAGTTAACTTATCATACTAAGCCCTTGGAGCATGTTTCAAACCATAGAGGGCTCTCTTCAACTTGTAGACATCATCTGGTCTATGAGGATCAACAAAACCCTTTGGTTGTTCAACATAAACCTCTTCTTGCAACATGCCATTCAAGAGAGCACTCTTAACATCCATTTGATACAACTTGAAATTCAAATGACTTGCTATGCCAAAAGTATCCTAATGGATTCCAATCTAGCTACTGGTGCAAAGGTCTCATCAAAATCAATCCCTTTCACTTGTGTGTACCCTTAAGCAACAAGCCTTGATTTATTTATGATAACAGTTCCATGTTCATTAGACTTGTTCTTAAATATCCACTTAGTTCCAATCACATTGGCTCCCTTTAGTCTAGCAACTAACTCCTACACATCATTTTGAACAAATTAATGAAGTTCTTCATGCATAGAATTCACCCAATCTGCATCTTGAAGAGCTTCATCCACCCTTTTTGGTTCAAATTGGGATAGATAGCATGAATAAGTGATTACATTCAAAGTTTTGGATCTCCATCTCATATTATTATTCAGACTGCCCAATATGTTTGTGACAGGATGATCTAACTTTACTCTTGAAGAGGGACCTTTGACCAGAGATGTGAAAGTACCTTTCTATTATGATGAAGGACTAGGCTCTCTTTGTCTTAGTTAAGTTTCATGAATCGGTGTAGATGGTTCTGAACTTGATGGCACTGAAACAACATCATTCAATACTAACAACTCTTCATCACTATGCTTCCTAATATAATCATTAGGAATAGGCTCATCAACTTCCATGGTCTTTTCTTGAACATGAGGCATATTTTCTGACTGAGTTTCAGAAATCAATTCATCATTGATCACCACATTTGAAGACTCCATGACTGTTTTAGTTCTTAGGTTGTACACTCTGTAAGCTCTACTAGTAGAAGAGTTTCCGAAAAAATATCCCTTGTCACTCTTTGCATCAAAATTTTCTAGGTTCTCTCTATCATGTAGAATGTAACAGTCACTGCCAAATATCTGACAGCAGGCTTCTTTCCTCTCCAAAGTTCATAGGGAGGTTTTTTCGAATCAGGTCTGAAATACACCTGGTTGAGTGTATGACAAGCAGTGTTAACCACTTTTCCCCAGAAAGATTTGGGCAACTTCTTGTTGTGTAGCATGACATATGCCATCTCTTGAACAACCTTATTCTTTCGTTCCACTATTCCATTCTATTGTGGAGTCTTGGGTGAAGAGAACTCTTGATGTGTGCCTTGATCATTGCAGAAGGTAGCCAACTTTGTGTTTTCAAATTCTCTCCTATGATCACTTCTGATTTATCACAGTACCTTTCTCAACTTGCAATTTCTTGCACAAATGTATATCATCTTTTCAGGAATGCCAACTTTATCTTTCAAAAGTACAACCCATGTATATCTAGTAAAATCATCCACAACAACTAGAATATACTTCTTCCCACCTAAGCTCTGAACTCTGGCAGGACCCATGAGATCAATTTGTAATAACTCAAGAGGTCTGGAAGTTTGAACTTCAGTTACAATGGATGCTTGGTATTCACTTATTTACCCATCTGACATGGTCCACATATACACTTTTCTATCTTTTTGAACTTGGGCAAACCAATAACTGCATCACACTTGAAAATCTTCTCTAATTGCTTATGACTAGCATGTCCCAACTGTTGATGCCATAAGTCAACTATATTAATCTTTGCACTAAAACACTTGTTGCTTATACTTGGTGTTATATCATAGTAGTTGTCAGTTGTCAATTGTCCTCACACCAATACACATACAGTCACCTCCTCCATCAAGTATCTCACATTCATACTTGTGAAGAGAATATTCAGTCTATTGTCACAAATTTGACTGATGCTGAGTAAGTTAGCTTTCAACCCATCAACATACTAGATGTCTTCAAGTACTGGCAACCCAGGAATGTCCACAGTACCAATTCCTCTGATCACAGATTTGCTTCTATCTCCAAACGTGACTATCCCAATCTTTCCTTCAAAGAGTGTCTTGAATAAATCTTTATTTCTTGTCATGTGCCTGGAACAACCACTATCCAAATACCAAAGACAAGAATCACATGCCTTTAATGTAGTTAAAGCTGTGTAACACAAATAATTCTCATCACATGTAATTATACCAAGATGTTCAAGGAAAGATTTAACAAAGGCAACAAGAGACAAAAACAACAAGTAAACAAGATGACATTTTGCAAAATGATTTTCCAAGAATCCATGACAACAGGAGTCAAGGATCAGCTCAAAGATCAAAAGATCTTCAACAAAAAGAGCTACATGCTCTGATACTACTTGTAAAGTTTTTAGAGCCCTTAAACATAACCAGTTTAACCTAGTTATTTAGCCAAGTGATTAACTTAGATAAATTAAGCAGATCTAGGTTAGCACAAATATATCATATCATGCAAAGCAGCGGAAATATGTAAAGAACACCATGATATGATGACCCAAGAAAACCAAACTGGTAAAAAACCTGAGGAGAATTTAACCTAGCTATCCTTAAGGTAAAACTGAATCTACTATGAAAAAATTGAAGTTTACACAATAGTGACTTAGACCACTAATATCCTATTGTTACATTGAGTAGGAAACTTACTACCATGACCTCGTGACAGCTCTGAGTCCACAGACTACTTCTTTCTTGGATTCTCAGCAAGCATAAGCACTCCTGCTTGTATATCTTTAAGCTCTTGAATTTGCAACTGAAACAATCATCAAGTTCTTGACATAATCTTGATCCTTGATAGCCCAAAGTATGTGTGAAGGCAAACACCTCTAGATCTCATAAAAGATTCACACACACAGCATAAAGAGCATTAGCAACAACTCTAAAAAATGTGACTAGGGTTTTCCCTTTTATACCTAGGGCAAAACGTAAAACCCTACACATAAAATAGGCTTGGGATGAGCTAGAAAATTTTGCAGAAAAACAATCTAAACGAGCTTTGATTGATCGAGTCTAATTTTTGATCGATCGAGCCAGGCAGAATTGCACAGTAAATTCTGCAGCAACTCGATTCCAACTTTATCTATAAGACACATACTTTGAGCAGTCTAAAAAAAACTAAAGTGTTTTGATCATAGTTTGCCAACATTACAAATTAGTGTTCTAATAAATTTAAACCTAAAGGTCTTAGAACCTAACAAAAGAGAAAGGACAAACTGTAGTAGACACAATGAAGTGATATGGAAAGATTAGTGGCCAAAAAGGGCTACAGCCATTCAAAAGAAAGCATGGGCTCAATTGGAAGATAAAAGATTTTGCGCAAGTGATACCCAATTTAGGAAGGGATGAAAGAAAGAAGATATGAGTCAAAGAGCTGATACATCCTTCATGCCATAAAAGATAAAAATCAACTAGCACGTACAGTAGAATCGAAAAATGCAAGGGCAACAAAAATGGTTTGAAGGCCAGAAAGAAACAAGTTCAAACGAATTAGAGTATGCACAAAGGGCTAGGACACTACCTACTTGTACTCAGCCAATACATAGGAAGTAGGCCATGGGTCAATGTATTTAGAGGATGTGGTTTGGCGATGGAGAGAAAGGGGGGGTCTATTCTAGGGTTCCTACTCAAGCTCTTTTATGGGAAATGTCTTGATAGGATGGCATTTCATCCAAAAGAAGTAAGTATGAGCTGTGACCATTTGATGGATGCCATTGAGGTAGGTGATGAGGTAGTTTAATCCTTATCCACATAGGTAAGATGATTAGAAAGTTGTTGGAAACAAGACAAGAGACTTTGTCTAGGAATGAAGAGTGGTGCAACCAACACACTCTTAGCAGAGGTAGTGGCTTGGCAACTAGCAAGCTAGTGGGCAGTCTTGGAGGGATACCCATAAGGATCCAAAAATGGTTGAGGGACAGAAAGGATAAATCCCATAATGGCAGATGGTATAAAAAGGGGGTCGCCATGAATAGTGAAAAAGGGGGCGGAGGAAGTAGAAAAAAAAAAAAAGAATAGAAAAACAAAGGAATGAACGAAAAAACTAAAGAGAAAAGAAAGAAAGACCGAAAAGAAAACCAGAGAGAGAAAGTGAATGGTAGAAATAGATGCATGGATCAATAGATGACATTTTCTCTTCCTCTTGATGTTGGGATATGTGTCCTTAAATCCTATTGTATGATGCTATGTATTTTATTATGTGAGACATTATGTATGACTTAATGTTTTGGTTAATAAAGTTGTATTATTATTTGAAAATATTGGTAACATGAATATTGGGACATTATCATATAGTCCATGAGATGCATAGTATGTGATTTATGTGATTTAGTCACAGAAGATATAAATCACAAGTTCTTTGTAAACTCAGAATTATAGTTCGTAGTTGGTGATGAAATTGGGCATTTCATCTGCGAAGACTATAACATATCAACTAAGATGATTTGTCTTGATCATGGAAATAGAGATTTCTAGTTGATATGTTGATATGTTTTAAGAGTTAAGACATATTGAACCGGACCGGCGTGAGATTTATTATTCTCCTAACGACTGTCAAATGAATAATAAACTCACGACTTATATTTGCATGAACTCTTAATCCTGAGAGGATAATGGACCTGATCATGAAGTGTAGGTTGCTTTGATATATCAGGAGTGAGATCTATAGTAACGGTCAAAATCTCAGTATGTTGGGCAACCACATTTAGTGTTGATGAAACATATATTCTCAAGATGGAATTCATAGTCTCTTAATGGAGATACAAAATATTCCCTTGAGATAAGTTTAATGGGTTTGTTATTCAGAGAGTTGGGCCTAACCACTTTAGTGAGGAGTTACTAAAGTATATATTTATGGAATTGGATTTCATAAATATATGATGAATAACTTAAAGAATTAAACCGGGTACTCAAGGAATTAAGATGTAGTAATAAACAAAGTGGCAGTCTCCTTTCATGACTTTGTGTTACTATGAATATTTTATGAAGGGGTTGCATGTATAATAGAGTCTTGGGATATAATTTATTAATAAGGCCTAGAGTGCAACTATATTTATATAGTGGTATTAAATATAGTTAATGGTAACTTTGGACTTGTCAAGAGTTGACAGAAAAGCCCAAGGCCCATTGGAGCTAGTGTCTTATTGGTCCCTTTTGGTCCCACTCCAAGCCACACACTTAAGCCCAATTGGAAAGGCCCAAAAGGCCAGCCCAATTAAATAATCAGTTAGATACAAAGGGAGAAACACACAGAATTTTTTTAAAAAAAGAGAGATTTTGTAGAGTTTTCATAGAAAAGAAAAAGAACACTCTTGTCAAGTGGTGTAAAAGTGTTAGACACTTTTTGACATTCTCCCTTTGGAACTGATTGAGAGACCACACATCTTGGGCGTTAGTGGAATTGGAGTGAAGATTGAAAGTATTCCCAAGTGCCTTTCATCTTCAAGTTTTTGAAATTCACCGCTGCAAGGTACATTCTCTTGTTCTTATATTTTTGAAACTTAAACAATGCATGTTAACTTTTATGTATGATGTAGATCTGTTATGCATTAGTTTTTCTTCCGCTGCGCTGTGTATGATTCCATCACTTGACAGACCCACTCTCTAAAGATTGAGAATCAAAACTCAAACCATTTGGGCCCTTTCTCCAAAGTGTATAACTTCTATAGCGGGAGCCTTTATTGAGGTTACCCGTGTTGGAAGTTGACTCCCTTTTTGGGTCCACTTCTGTTGAAAAGTCCAGCCTATTATCTGGCAAAGAAGCTTTTCCTTTTTTACTTGTCATATCTATTGGGTGATTCGCCCACTATTCGGTTATTGAGTTATTTACTCTTTCTGCTGTAATGTTATTTTTATTTGTTGTATTATTCTGCCATAACACTATTAACTATCTTCTCAGTATTAGTTTTATCTACTTCGTTTAGTATTGTAGTTATCCTACTATACTATATTCCTATCATAATATTTGTAGCAATTATTCCTACTATGACCATGATCATGCCATACACTCAAACCACAGCACTTATGCTAGGGTGCATCTACATTGGCTTGGCTCAACTTGTGCATAAACTGGTCTGAAGCGTAGCCCCAATAAAGCCAGTTCCAACTTTCTTACCTTAGACTAACAGGCCGCAGCGCAGCAAAAAGGATTGAGGCCCAACAGTGCAATAGGCCTACCAAAAATATTTATACCCTTACATCAAGGGATGTATAACGAATTCACCACAATTCTCACAAAAAAAAAAAAAATCACCACTTGATTATTGTTGCCTTGTTGGAACAAAGATACCCAAGGAAATGTATCTTTCATTAAATAATTAAAACTTAAATGGTCTCAATTGAAAGAATAAAAATTAAAATTACATGCCTTTTTCCTAGCTACAAACTGAAGAAAAATGACATCACCGTGATTCCTAGTAACAATGACAAGACAAATTACATTGGAAAAGCACCATCTAAACCCATTAATCTAGAATCGAAATTTAAATGATAAGATGAGAAAATATTAAGCATCTATCTTGCTTGATATCTCCTAGGAACTAATGATCTACTTTTTATCTAAAGAACAAAATACACTCATTCAACAGCAATTTCCAAATAATCCCAAATAAAATTTCTATACAATTTCAAACGCTTCAATATATTACATCACATGATAGGAGCTCATGAATAAAAAATTTATACATGATTGACAAATATAATTTGTGTATGATAAATTACAAGAACCAAAAAAAATAAAAATCGATCAAGTTAATTCTTGCAATTCATCATGCCTTTTAGTTAAGCGGATTTGAAAGCCATTTACTAATCGAGCGGAGGGAAAGAAGGACAACTGATCTTCTTTAAGTTGGGTCCACCTGAATAAAGCATACATACAAATACAATAGATTCATTAATAAATTTATTTTCTCATCATCTTCACTTGACAATATTAGAACTTAAAAATTTATATCTTAATTTAATCTAATATTTTTTACCACTTGAACCAAAGTCCAAAAAAACAGTTACTCTGTTCTTGAACATAGGCATGACAGACAGTCTTATAAGTATTCTCAATTAGGCATTTAGTAATTGAAGAAAAAATGAGATACATTATTGTGCAGTAGATTAGATGGAGCTTAATAAAACAAAATTAGAGTATGAAGTGAGAAAGGGAGGAGGCACCTGTATGTAGTGACGAAGTAATGGAGAAATAGAGCAATTTGAAGGCGAGCCAACTCTGCTCCCGGACAAAATCTTGCACCTCCTCCAAAGGGAGCATAGAATGGGCTATTTCTCCAGTTTCTCTTTTCCTAAATTTAATAAAATTATATTGTAGCTTTTAATTAAACTTATAGGAAACTAACAGCCCCATACAACCAAAATAAGTTTTTTTTTTTTTTTTTCCAAATTGTTATGATCAAAGTTCAAACCTATTCAAGTAAATGAGTATATCAGACTAATTTTACCTCATTTTGAGGGTCCATCCATCTCCAAGGGTTGAATGTTAGAGCTCCCTCATACACATTTTCATCCAAATGAACGGCAGAAAGAAACGGAACTATAAAGCATCCTTTGGGAATGATAAAATCTACGTACACAAAAACATTATTAACTAAACTTTTATTTTTATTCGGGTAAATACTAATTATATATTATATTTGAACAGTCTAGCAAAAGGAAAAGCCAAAATTTAAATAACGAAATCATAGTGGGAAATGACTAATGACTTACCAAATTAATTAATAATGTCTCATGACATATTTTTTAATTAATCAAAAAGAAATCATACTAGGAGCAACCAATTGTGATTGATATATACATATATATATATATATATATATATATATATATATAGGCTACATTGTGGGTTCACGCATTTGCAATATCAAAGTAAATAAATACCTTTTTGAGCTTATAATTTTTTTTTTTTTTTGGGTCTAATATAAATAAATCATAAAGAACTCAACAAATAAAAAAGAAAAAAAAAAAGGAGTAAACTCATATATATATATATATATATATATATATATCCAAAAATGTTAAAATAAAAAAAAATAAAAGAGAGTATAATTTGAATCTTTATATGTGTGTAATTGTAAAAAAAAATTAATTGTACTATTCATATGTACGGGTTATTCAATACTAGTTAATAATAAAAGGAGAAAAATAATTTTTTACTCCAATATGACATGGAAATAGAATATTTGCCCAAAGTGCATGGTTAGCTTTGCAAAAAAAATTTTATCAAAAAAAAAATGACGATGCTAAGATCCACTCCTCCAATGTATTTACTATTTAACATTCACAAAGGTAATTAAAAAAAAATTACCTTGGTAATAAACATCTTCTTTTGCCTCTCTCATTAGCCAAATAGCAATGCCCCCAAGACGAAGTGTTTCATCAATAACCTGTATGAAAGATTACCCAAGGCTCTCATCACACAGACACGGATCATATGTACTTACGTTGATTTTTGCGCTTAATATTGAAATCTAGTTGCCACGGAAAAAGCATCTTTGAGAATTTACTAAAACATGGATCATCATGTACGTACCGTATGCACATAATGCACTTACAAGTTACAAACTTAAAAGTGATTGGACCAGACAATGAAGAAAGCTCCATGGAGAATTTTGAGAAAGTAGTTAAAAAGAAAGAGAAAAAGGCCTTCATTATAGATGTGATGTGAATTGTGATGCAAAATTTCATCATGTAATGCACAAGAAGTTACTGTTGTGTTGGAGACCCCATTTGCTGATCATTTATTTCCAAATTTTATATTTAGAGTAATTTTAGCTGCTAAAGTTTATGCGAGGTGCAGTTAGTGTAAGGTAAAGTAGATACAAGCAATGGATGATGTATCAATGTAAATACATACGCATTGAGTGAAAGGCATTGCTTTGTAGTCTTGCCATGTAAGAAGCTCCTCTCCATTACTGTTACTCCTTAGCCCATCTTGTTCATCCTGCTCAGGGACGAAAAATGTGACATATATAGTAAGAGTAAAATATGTACCACAATTAATTTTTCATATATGTGTGTGTATATATATATATATATATATATAAAGATTAAGAGGTTATTTATTTGGATACCATAAGTTGCTTCGTTGCTTTGGGACAGTGAGTGAGGAAATAAACGGCAAAAACCATGGTTTTAGCAGTTGTTTCGTTCCCGGCAAAGAGAAGATTGATAATGAAGTCTGCTACCGCTTCATCCGGCAAGCTTTCTTCCTCTACGAGTCTTCCAAGAACACCAATACTACCTTGCTGTGTTACACCTGTACCTTGTAATTGCATTTGCCTGTGCATCTCAATTATGTTGTTTATCTTCCCAATTATATTCTCCCTTGCCTGTTCAAACATGTTACATCCATACAAAATTAGTTAAAGAGAACAGATTTGAATATATAGCACAGTGTCGAAGGTCCAAATGATCCCTTGTTCAGATTGTTACCTCACATTTGGGACCACAATATGTGCCATGCATATTAGTAATGTCCACTTAATAAATTTTGTGGTTAATCCTCTCAATTGTAATTTACAATCAAGTCTCTTGTGCTGCTTCTTTGCAAATTAAAATTACAACGTCTCTAAGCAGATTTCACGGAAAATTCAAATTTTTGTTGCCTTTATTCCGTGTCAAATTTATTTGTACTTATTCTCTTTTTAATGTATCTTTCCTGGACTTCAATATAATTTGAAGTAGATGTACTTAAGCCTCTCCCTCAACATTGAAAAGCTGTATCAACCAGAGATCTCACGACCTGCAAGAAATCTGCAGGCGACTAGACAGCCTGTGAGTGATACATGACAGATCGAAGATCCAAGAAGACTAGTGGCATGACCATCTCGCAACCAATTAGCATGTGACAAGGTCGTGAAATACCTACTGGCAGCTCTGTTCTTATTCTGATCTTCTTTTCAGTCCACACCACGTAAGCCAAAACACACCCTTTGCATATGTGAATAGGAAGTAAGTGTGTGAGCTGAGCTTATAAGATCAAGAGAAAGCATTTCTTCATCTCAACCCTTTTGTATGAGAGAGAGTGCCTTAGTCTAGAGAAAGAAATTTTTATCCTCTCTCCCCATTTTCTCTCATAAATCACATATTTTTGAGAAAAATTTGTAACCTTCAACTCCATCACAAAACCTTGAGTGTTGTGAGTTTGTTGAAGATCTAGAAACTTAGTGAAGCCAAATCAAATCCAAATCCTTTAGTGGCTTTCTATTGATGGCTCAACGGTGATGACCCCAGGAAGCTATGTGAAAAAAAGACTCATAAAGTTGGTTGCTAATTGGAGTTTGGAGGGCTCAAGTACATAGAGAGAGATATAGGCTTGGAGGGTTTATAGTCATCCATTTATGCCCGGGGCTTGGGTTTTCCTCTTCCACAACACTTTGTGGTGGTATGTGTGGTTTGCCTTCTTTATTCTTTATTTCCTTTAACTTTCTATATTGTCATGTTTGTGTAGTGTAGTTAGAAGAATGGAAATTTGCTAAGAAACTTACACTTGGACTATCTTATTTAGTATAGTGTTAAAATCAACTTAGCTGTAAAATTTTGTGTTAAGGCTTTTAAATATTGTGCTAGAGTGTATTTAGCATATCATATATATATATATATAATTAGTTCCTCGATCGCTATGTAAAAATGAATCGATATGATCTTTTCATCTATATCTACTAACAAATAACACTGTTTATACATTTTTTTAATTAAAAATTTAACTGAAAATGAAAAAATTTATTTGATGCATCATTTAATAGCTCTTGTTGTTTAATAAGTATTATTCAAAAAATATATTTTTTTGAATGTTTAAATGACTATATTTGCTAATAGAAATAATGATCAAAGATTCAATTCGATAACGTGATAATTAGATTGACAAAAATTAAACTTCAGCTACAAATTTCACAATTGAAAATAGAAATCTATACATCCTCAAAAAAAAAAAAAAAAAAAAAAAAACAAATCTATAGACTAAATTGACCTTAGAAATTAAAGGTAGGAAAGAAGCACATGATGAGGCTAATATTGCCATTTCACAAGATATAATAACAAGAAATGGTACACATGGGAAGGATATTTTTGTCATTTCAAACAGATACTAATACACATTTGTTGAAATCAGATACTAAGGGTGTATTTGGATACCGCTTATTTGCTAAAAACTTTTGCTGAAAACACTGTAGTAAAATAATTTTTAAATGTGTGAATAATATTTGTGATCCATTTTTAATAAAAGTTTTATTGAAAAAGGAGGTTTATGGGCCTCGTGAATAGTACACGGGACCCACGCGCAAAACGCTGGACGTTGGACCCTTGCCACTATCCAAACGTTCACTAATACGCAATTGCTGACATTGGGTATACTCTAAATAGATAGATAATTAAGTTACAAGAATAGAGTCAATACTCAATATGAATTTTTTTTACTTGTACAAATATGCTTATATATAAACTGAAAAAACAAATTGTATAGCAATACTTTTTTATTTTTTTATATATGATCAAGTAAGTTGTAACTCTATTTCCATATAAACCATAGGCCTATCGGGCATTAATTTTTGAGCATCGAAATGTTTGTCCATCACTAGTCTTTTACTTCAGCTTCCGCCTTCCGGAGTCACTACTTTTTGCTTATTTTAATGGTATAAATGATATGTCATATATATGTTCGATCACTTAATTTAAAAGAAAAAAAAAAGTTCATATACTAGAAGTAACTAATAAAAATTCGGAAATACCTACAAAATATAATATATATATATATATATATATATATATATATATATATATACACACACGCGTATGTGTTTACCGTCATGGCAGTGTGATAAGCAAAACCCGGTAAGTTAATTGGAATGGATAGACAACCATCAACGAAGTCAGAGAACAATTGAGCCATCTCATTTACTTCTGAATCACTTGTAACTCCTAAGAGTTGATTAACCATTTGATTGATAGCAACCTGTGCTGCGTATGTAGATACAATTATTAATTAATTAATTGATCAGTAATTATATATATGTGTGTGTGTGTGTATGTATTGGAAAAATACGTTTGATGATGATCTGATGACTTGCCTTTCTGCACACATCCTGGAGAAAAATGTGTTGATTGTTGTGGAAATTGGCCAAAGTTTGAAGCATAACCATTTGAATGTCTTCCAAGAAATGGAATTTGATGAGCTTATCTAGGCGCATCATATTGGAGGCAATTGCATGTAGTTTCCTTTGTTGATCTCCTTGGACCGTGATTACCCCATTTTTCCCCACCAAATCTCTGAATGATTTTGGATAGCTTGATTGGAATAATTTCCCTTCGTTTTGCATTACAAATCGATTGAAGCTTGGGTCTGCTGACACCACTGCCCATTTACCAAAGAGGCTGCATGAGAATATCTTCCCAAACCTGCAGTAGTCCGCCAATTAATAATATTCACCTCCCATTAATTCACTTCAATAATAATTATGCATTTTCATTTAACAGAAATAAATATAAAATTAAAATACTAATTAATGAAATATGGTTCATTCCAACCTCCCACTCAATTATTATTGGTCATTTCATTTAAACTTTAAAAAAAAAAAATGATTTAACTCATTTACATTGCTAAAATATGGTTGCAATCAATGTATAAAACTCTTAACTCTTGCTGCCTGTGAAAGAAGTGATTTGATAGACAGAAGTGAGTCTAAAATATACAAAACTACCACAGCTAACATGACTTCTAATCTTCTATCATATATATAGCTAGACAATGTAAATTTAGCCAAACCTAGCTAGTTCTTAAATCAAGTGCAAAAGTTTAAGAGATACATTGTAGTTTCTATTGCATTAATTAATGTACTTACCTTTCGACCTGTTCTTCGACAAACCTAGGAGGATGAGAACTTGCAACAGCATTGTACCAGTTGAAGCTATCACCAACTAAAGGCCAGCCTCTTCTTCCAGGCGGCAATCTGTATTTTCTTTTCTCTACCTTCTTATTTCTTGACAATTTTGTGAGAAAAACAATGAACAATAGCATAGCAAGCATACAAGGCCATAGTCCTGGAAAAATTTCTCTCATCTTCTCTAAGGAAAAACGGAAGTGGGAGAGAGAGATAGAGGTCACTGAAACCTGCCAGAACAATTTATCATTGATAGTAGGTTCGATTTAAAAATCACTAGCACAAAATTAAGGCAAATTAAAATATATATATATATATATATATATATATATATATATATTTATATATATAAAATAACGAATACAAAGAGTACTGATATTCATCGTTGACCTAATTAATTAAGTTTCCACGTTTAGTAGAGCCACGTCGTAGAATTTTCTAATAACTTATTCTTAGCTAGTTATTTTGTACAAGTTAGAATCTCAAGACATAGTCATTGCAATGTCAAGTTCCAAATACAAAAGTAATTATGTCATTCTCTATAAGATATGATTCACATTTTTCATCTGTAAAGAGAATGACCTTTCTACTAATATATGCATACCAAGCATATACATATATTGTTGATTTCGCTAAAAAATACATAAGACTTGCCTCACGGAAGAGAAAATTTAAATGGAATGCAAGCTTATTAGTCTTACCTATGAAGATTAATGTTATTTGTATGTGGAAGAGAGAGAACAAATTTCTTTCCCCGAGCTCAATATTCTTCTTGACAAGAAACGGTTGATGAAAAACTAAGAAACAAAACAAAAATAATAATAAGAGAGGAGCTTGACACACCTTGTTATGAACGATAGCTCAATTGCATGATATACGGATTCCAGGTAAAACTTGAAGAATTCAAAGTCAGAATATGTTTTTCTCTGGTTCGTAGAGTAAATAACACAGAATATGCTTTTATTACAACATGTGCATTACAAGGAAAACGTTTTATGATTGTCGAAACTAAGAGTGGCCCAACCCCAACCCCAACCCCTAAGAATGCTAATAATAATTATATCTCTCTAACTGTTTTCTTCAACTGTGAAAGCATAATATCCCAGAAGTGATCTTTAAGTTAAGGAAATCCTCACTAACATAAAGTTAGCACTAGTTTGACACTCTTTATGTGTTTTATTTATTCCTAAGCAATTGATATATTATTCAACTTGCCACCCTTTGGGCTTTAATACCATTTGAGAGAGAACAAGCATATATATATATATATATATATATATATCCACCAGTTTTGAGCTCTGGAATGAGACTTTGCTTTTCGGGCAGGTAGCTCAAGAATGAGACCAAGCTTGGGCATGCTTGCCTATATATAATATTGTATTTTATTTCTTGGGCAGTTATTAATCACTGATATCAGCTTTGAGCGACCCACCAAAATGAACCGAGGTGACTGTTTTATCCTTTAAGGTTGTTTGTTAGAACATTAGAGATGTTTTGCACATTGGGGGATGAAACTGCCAATTCAAATGTTGATAATACTAGAGATGTGTTGTACATTATAGAGCCACTAAATAAGTCAAAGATGCAAAGATAGTTGAAGCCTAGTTTTCAGGCCTCTCCCAAGAAATAAGGCCCTTGATTTCTGCCGCAGCTTAGCCAAATAAAAAATTAGAGATGTACAGAATAATTCATATGTATATCACAATATGCCAGCCAGAACCAGCCAAGCAATCTATTGACTCATACGTCCGGAAACTCTTCCCGCCACTGGTTCTGGGATCAAATTATTTTTAAGGCTCATTAAGAAAAGTTAAGAATACTGCAGAATATGATTTGATCTTTGATAGGGTAAAAATGTATTGATCTCTTTGGAAAATTAATTAATTAATTATCCAAGTTAATTAATTAAGTCAATTTAACATGCAATAGCGTGATAGTACAAACAAATCACCAATTAAACTAAATGCAGCGAAAAATAAATTTGACACTGTGATTTGTTTACGAATGGGGAAAACCTTTGAGACAAAACCTCATCAGGTAAATTTAAGGTCACCACTCTTGAGAATTTACTATTATCAAAACAAGTGGTTACAAGTAAAAATGAATCTCAGTACCTAACACTAACTTATAGTTGAACCCTTATCCTAATACCCAATTGGACTTGTATTATAGCAGCAATCTCTCCATTCAATGCATGAATCTCAGTACGTGACTAACCAATGATGCAAGGATTCCAGTATGTGACTAACACACCAACTTGAAGAAGATGTTGGCTGCAAAGTTCTCCAGTTCATCAACATGAAGATTAAGAAACTCCTTGGTCACAAAACCCTTGGCGTAAAGTCGCAGTAGCTTCTACATAGAGAATGACGAACTAGAGCAATTTCTATCTCCGGTCACAATATGCGTGTAACAACAAGTGCAACAACCTTTGCATCTCTTGTGACGGCTCTTAAAATAATCCTTATATATATCTAAGGTTGTGAGAAAGAAACCCTACACAAATGCTTAAGGATATACGTGTAATCAAATCTGAAAAGTTTGATTTTGTAATTCTCGACAAATACAGCTTGTGTCAAACTTATGTCGAGCTTCAACATTAAATCTCAATAGATAGGCTCCTGTTGAGACATCTGTTGAGCTTTAATGAACAACACTTCTTCACTTGTTTCTTAGACAGATTTGTATGGATTTAACACTTGACTTGAACAACATATTTCTTAAAGTCTTAAACCATCCTAGACCTACCCAATTACAAGTAAAGTGCGTTTTGTCAAAGGATTAGACAATTATATTAAATATGTCCCTAACAATCTTCCCCTTTGGCAATCCGTGACAAAACTACAACAAACAAATGAATCATGAGAGAAGTCTTAAATCACTAAACTCATAATCACTTGTTGAATTACAAAACAAATTTAATCCTAACACAAACTTTTGAAAAACTTTACAAGAAGAGAGTTCATGGCATGGTAGATTTAACAACTTATCTTTCTAAAACATTTAAACAAAACTCATCAAGGCATCTTGTATGAAACAGAAATAAAAGATTGCATACATAAAGAAACATGTGTATAAAGAGAGAAAAGAAACAACACATGGAGAGATAGGTGAAGAATAACATACATCATCATATATATGCAAAAAGATAAGTACAATGTATGTCAATAGATAAATGGTCACAAGACCAGTATACATGAGGTAAAAGTAAAGAGAGAAAAGAAATACATAAACACCTCACTACATCCATAAAAAATGTATAGACACTCCCCTTAACAAAAAAATTTCTTATACTAACTCTCTCCCTAAGTACAAGACTACTTTCATCCCAAAACTACTCTCTCTTTTTGTTACGTATGACAAAGGGCAAGTCACTGAAAGGTCGATATCTCATCATCACTAGAAGAGCTAGCATCCTTATCATCACCATCATCACTATCCTTACCATCCTCATCTGCCAAAGCCTCTAGAGAAGGAGATGGAGAAGCAGCGAATCCACCAAGGCGAGCCTGTCGTGCTATACGACTGACACGGGTGTTCACCTGACACAACTCATTAGAGAAAGTGTCAAGGCAAGCATCCATACACTGAAACTATGCCATGATAGCCTCTAGGGTTACATCACCAGTCGAGGAAGAAAGAGCAGAGGTGGAAGGATCAGCAGAAGCTGCAGGACCGATAGACTCCACACATGGCCCCTTTAGTCGAAGTTGAGCCTTGCTCTGGTGAACAGAACCAGCATTGATGGTACCCATGGTGGTGTAGTAAGGAGAATCAAGAATGGGAATAGAAAAGTGGCGAAGGATCCACGTGATAGCCGAAGGAAAGATGAGCTTATCACGGGTCATTATATCTTGATAGACATCAAGGATAAAAGTGATGAAGTGAGAGGGGAAGTCTATTGAGGGGTTTTCTAAGAGAGATAAAAGAAAACGAGCATGAGGCTTTGTGATAGAATTATAGTGAGACAAAGGAGTAAGAATAAATGTCATCACCATGTTAAGGAATCTCGGGCCTTTGGAAAAGCTCAAGTATGGGGTGTTTAGCTTACCACCCCATGTGGAAGGAGTCTCATAGAAGTGAGAGATAAGCTCGTCTCTGGACACAGTTCGAAGACGATCATAGCCAGGGTAGTCAGGATGCACTACCCTAGGTATATGTAGTACCTTGCATATAAGATTCAGAGTAACTATGATACGTAACTGAGGCACAGAGATATCGATCCCGTGTATGTTGGAGTAAAACTCCTGTATAATCACGACAGGACACCTCAACAGACTTTCATAGAGAGAAGCCCAACCCCGGGTCAGAAGGACGGCGGGGAGAGAAGTGTCAAAAAAGTTAGATAGAATGACTTGGCGCTTCAGATGAACACCACGTTCATTGAAAGTTCTCCAAGAAGTCCTTTCGGGCCTTCTCATCATGGAACCAAACATGAGAGGAAGGATCGGAAGAAGAAGATGACACAGAACCTCAAAGAGGGTTCTAAGCCAGAGTAGATTTGCATTTGGGTGCCATGACATAGTCTATCCGAGAGAGAGAGAGAGAGAGAGAGAAAGAGAAATGGAAAAAAGGAATAGAAGCACATAACAACATAGACATGGAAAGCAAAAAAAAGAGAAAAATGCATAAACATGTGACGTGCAAAATTTAAGTGCATCATGGGCAAAGCCCAATCCAAACCTACTAGCACACAATCCACATTTAATGAAACATACATCTAAAATGCATGAAACATGGTTGTAATGCAATGAGAATGCAATGCATGATCATATAATGTCAAATTAAAAACACCCAACCCAACAAATCCACAAAAACTCAAAAACCCCAAAAAATTTCAAAAACCCCAAAAAATTTCAAAAACCCCAAAACCTAGGTCTAAAATGCATGAATGCTTGAGAAAAAAAAAAGGGAATTAGGAAGCTTACCAAGTAATTTGATATTGATATAGGTTAAAAAAGCAATAGGTAGAGAGATTTGAGTGAGACAAAGGTGTTTGGAGGGAGAGAAAGAGGTTATCTATTGAGAGAGAAAAGTGAGAAATGAATCTAATTCGTGCTCAGCCCTTAAATGCAAATCATAGCTTGATGGATCAAGATATCTGTTGAGATCTATCGAGCACTAAATCTTGATAGAAATAAATCTGTCAAGGTGTTGTCGAGGATCTGTCGACCGAAAAAACATTTCGATGGATCGAGAAGCTGTTGAGAATCTATCAGCCAGACAGAAAGTTGCTCGATGGATCGAAGAAACTGTCTAGCATCTATCGTGAAGAAACCCGGAAACTTCGATGGATCAAGATTGCGTTAAGATTTGTCGAGACAAGAAGAAAGAGGGGCTCGATAGAAGAGAATTCGTTGAGGATCTGTCGAGAAGCTGTGAGCTTGAAGGAAAAGAGTTTTTCAAGGAAGGAAAAAAACAAAGAGGTGAATGCAACAAGCAAGCTACTTAAAAATAGATCCAATTAACATATTAAGCCCTCAAAACATCTCTCAACATATATGCAAGGCATTCAAAATCCAAAACATACACACAAACTAAACAAATCTAACCAATTTTATATTTCAAAAATAAGTTAAGACAGTTTAGTGAGCATATATTAGCATATATATTCCTTGTGATGGCCAAATCACATTGTACCTGCACATGTATCAAAAGTAGCAAAGAATTTATGTGTTGTGCGTGAAAAAATAGCAAGAGTGCATAAGTGTTTCATATTATGACAATTTGAGATATGAGAAAATCAAATACACACATACAATCATAACTTCTTGATGAGGACTATCACCTTCGAGGTACATCCTATAACTCCCACATCTCCTAGAAACATGCTTACAACCATACTTAAAAACATTTTGATTCTTTTTTCTTTTATATTCTTTGCATATTTTTCTTTTTCTTTTCGAACATAGCATGCATGGGCATATAAGGGAGAGAAAGAAAAAAGAAAAAAGAAAAAACCCAATTATGTAAGCTTAAGCATCACAATTTTGCTATGTTAAAGCACACAGATGTTATACATGATTGGTGGGCTTTAGTGGTGAGATGATTATTTATGCCTTTCTCTTAGGATTTTTTTAGTCCTTCCTGTCAAAAAGAGTGATATAAATGTTAAGTATAAGAGATTACTTAATCGTACTTATTACAAACACGAGTCACAAAGCTCACTTGCTTAGTTTGCATTGAGATGCTTATCTAAGCTACAAGAGATACAAAATTTAGAAAATTTTGTTTCAATGGCCATCCGTACATAATTACCAATACACACAAACACTGTTTTTGTTTTTTTTTTTTTTTTAATTTTTTTTAATTTTTATGGAAAAACAAAACTGAAAACAACCAAACAAAAACATAAAGAAACCCATAAAGCATAAAACTAGACTGACTCAGAACAAGAAAGAAAAACAAACAAGTAATGCAACATCATATGGGAGACAGAGAAAAAGTGACTACATCACCTTGAGCCTTTTTCCTTCCACACCTTGAGCCTTTTTCCTTCCACACTTTGGAAGAACCTTTCCTTTGAGTGAACTTTTGATCCAATGGTGAGGGGAAAGAATTGAAACCGTTCAAGTTTGAAAGGAACATGAGGGCCTTAAAAAGATCTCCAAGAGGGGCTAGAAAGGATGGAAACTGATTATGGTTTCTGGACAAGAGCTTACTATTGCTTTGTTGAGTGGCTAACCACTTGTAGCAATTTAGACGAGTATGCTCTAAAGCTCCATAGTGATGACAGAAATGTGGCTTCTTTGGTTAAGACTTCTTATTTTGCCCTTGTCTATGATCTTACTAGCTATATCATTTTTAAATTCATTGTTCTCAAAATTAAAATTATTAGCAGGTGAGACAAAAATAGTTCTACTAGAAGAGGCAATATGAGAAGAGTTAGAAACTTCATACCCCAAGTCGGTTCTGTCAAAAGCTGATTTCTGGAAGTTCAGCATTTCATTTAGCTTTGCACTAGAAGTCCTCTCCAATTGAGCTCGAACTTGAAACAACTCTGCTTCAAGCTTCTTGGTTCTTTCAGCCCAAAAATTGTTCTTGAAACGCAGTACTATAATGACTTATTTGGCTTCATCAACCTTGGTAGAGAGCTCCTCTCGTTCCAGTGCCACTTTACTAAGCTTATTAGTGGATAGCCTATACAATTTCTCATGCTTTTCAGACACCTTGTATAACTTTGCATAGGCTATATAGATGTCATCCTGATCATCCATCTCCTTGAACTTAGATTTCACTAAGTTCTCTTCTTCATTCACTTCTTTTATGATCCCCTCAGTAGGACCCACTATGGCAGTGAAAGCACTCAAGATTCCCTCATCATCACTGTTATCTAACTCAATATTAGGTTCGGTGTCACTGAAGGTAGTAGCAAGAGTCTCGCTTTTTTCGACTGGCTTGAAATATGTTGGACATTCTTATTTCATGTGTCCAAAACCTTGACATCCGAAGCACTTCAGTTCGAAGGGAATAGTGTACTAACCGCCATCATTAGCATACTTCTTTCCTCTGTCTTGGCTCTTGAAATGAGAAGAACTGGGTTACTTACGGTCCTTATTAAATCCTTTTGCATTGGCATTCTTCATGAACTTCTTGAACTGCCTAGTGATGTAGGATTTCATTTTCGAATCTTCAACATCTAAAGACTCATCTATCTCATTACGCTTGGCTTTTAGTGCCATGCTCTTGCCTTTGCTTCCTTTCTCGAGTCTAATCAAACCTAATTCGTAGGTTTACAAGTTGCCAATCAGCTCCATCAAAGGAATAGAGTCAATGTCCTTTGATTCTTCAATTGCTGTAATCTTGGCATGAAATCTCTTAGAGAGAGATCTGAGTACCTTTCTCATAACCTTGGTTTCGAGAATAGTTTCCCCAAGATTATAGGTTGAGTTACCTATGTCCTTGAGTTTGGTATAAAATTCATCAACGACTCATCCTCCTCCATCTTTATCTCCTCAAAGCTAGTAGTGAGCCTTTGGAGCTTTGAATTCTTAACAGTCTTAGTCCCTTCATAGGTTGTCTGAAGGATAATCCATGCTTCCTTCACAGTATCAGTGGAGGATATCTTCTTGAATTCCTTGTTAGTGACCGCAATAAAAATGGCATTCAATGCTCTACTGTTGAAGTTTGCCGCTTTGATCTTTACATCATCCCAATCAGCCGATGCTTTCTTTGGCTTAGTCTAGCCAATCTCCACAGCTTGCCACACCTTTTAATCTAAAAACTGCAAGAAAACTTTCATGCGTACTTTCTAGTATGCATAGTTAGTACCATTAAATAAAGGAGGTATAATAAGAGATTATCCTCTATCCATGACAAACAGAGGTCAATGGATTACACAACAAAGATTAATCCTAATCAGAGCATGCCTGCTCTGATATCACTTAATAGGCTAAAACTTTATTGACCCCTTTGGCAAATTAATTAATTAATTATCCAAGTTAATTAATTAAGTCAATTTAACATGCAATATCGTGGTAACACACACACACAAATCGTCAATTAAACTAAATGTAGCAAAAAATAAATTTGACACGGCGATTTGTTTACAAGTGGAGAAAACCTCTGTGGCAAAACCTCATCGGGTGAGTATAAGGTCACCACTCCCGAAAATCCACTTTTATCAAAACAAGTGGTTACAAGTAAAAAGAATCCCAGTACCTAATACCAACCTTCAGTTGAACCTTTACCCTAATACCCTATTGGACTTGTATTGTAGCGGCAATCTCTCCATTCAATGCACAAATTCTAGTACATGGATTAACCAATGATACAGAGATCCCAGTACGTGACTAACACACTAACTTGAAGAAGATGTTGGCTACAAAGTTTTTTAGTTCATCAACATGAAAATCAAGAAGCTCCTTGGTCACAAAATCCTTGGCGCAAAGACGCAGTAGCTTCAACAAAGAGAATGATGAACTAGAGCGATTTTTGTCTCCTATTACAATATGTGTGTAACAAAAAGTGTAACAACCTTTGCATCCCTTGTAACAGCTCTTAAAATAATCTTTATATATGTCTAGGGTTATGAGAAAAGAAACCTTACACAAATACTCAAGGATACGCGTGTAATTAGATCTGAAAAGTTTGATTTCGTAATTCTTGACAGATATAGCTTCTGTTGAGCTTCTGTCCAGCTTCAACATTAAATCCTGATAGATAGGATTTAGTCGAGAGATCTGTTGAGCTTTAATGAACAACACTTCTTCACTTGTTTCTTGGACAGATTTGCATGGTTTTAACACTTGACTTGAACAACATGTTTCTTGAAGTCTTAAACCATCCTAGATCTACCCAATTGCAAGTAAAGTGTGTTTTGTCAAAGGATTAGTCAATTACATCAAATATGTTCCTAACAATCTTATAGAAAGAATGAATACTTCTTCACACTAATAGTTTACATGTTGGTAATATTACACAAAGTAATAAAGGAAAAATTATTGGGAAAATACATATTTGTATCGCATACAAAATGTACGCCGCAGAAAATTAACGAATCTACTTCATTCGCAATTGATAACACGTGCTATGTAAGTTTTAGAATTTAAGAACAAGAGAGCATACCTTAGAGCAGTGAAATTCAAAACAAAATACTAGAAGTACTTGGGAACATTTTTAATTTTCACTCCAATTCCACTAACGCCTAAGAAGTGTGGTCTTTCAATCAATTTCCAAGGAGAGAATAAGAGAATGTCCAACACTCATATACAAAACATTTCATTCCTTGCATAATCTTAATGAAAAATACTTATGAAAGGACTTCTTAAATTCTGTATGTTTTCTCTCCTTATATATAATTGATTATCTAATTGGGCTATGGTTTTGGGCCATCTCAATTGGGCTGTAGTATGTGGCTTGGAGTGGGACCAAAAGAGAACAAATAAGACTCTAGCTTTAATGGGCCTTGAGCTTTTTAGTCAACTCTTGACTAGTCCAAAGTTACCATTAATTATATTCAATACCACTATATGAATATAACTGCATTATAGGTCTTATTAATAAATTATATCCCAAGACTTTATTATACATGCAACCCCTTCATTAAAATATTCGTAATAATATAAAGTCATGAATATAGACTGCCACTTTGAAGATTACTACATCTTAATCCTTGAGTATCCGGTTTAATCCTTTTATGTTATTCATCATATAATTATTTAATCCAATTTCATAAATATATACTTTAGTAACTCCTTACTAAAGTGGTTGGGCCCAACACTCTGAACAACCAAACCCATTAAACTTATATTAAGGGAATATTTTGTATCTCCGTTAAAAGATTATGAATTCCATCTTGAATATATATGTTACATCAACACTAAATGCGGCTGCCTAACATACTGAGATTTTGACTGTGACTAATAGATCTCACTTTTGATATATCAAAGCAACCTACATCTCATGATCAGATCCATTATCCTCTCAGGATTTAAAGTTGATGTAAATAGAAGTCGTGAAATTTATTATTCATTTGATAGTCATTAGGAGAAAAATAAATCTCACAATGGTCCAGTTTAATATATTTTAACTCTTAAAACATATCAACATGCTAACTAGAAGTCTCCACTTCCATGATCAAGACAAATCATCTTAGTTGATACGCTATAGTCTTCGCAAATGAAATGCCCAATTTCATCACCGACTATGAACTAAAATTCTGCGTTTACAAAGAACTTGTGATTTATATCTTTTGTGACTTTTCACATAAATCACATACTATGCATCTCATGGACTAAGATAATGTCCCATTAGTTCATTTATAGATTGTCTCATATAATTAAACAATCTAATTATTTATGACATGCCAATATATTGGATTTTAGGGCATAAACCCCAATAATATCCCACTTGCCCTCAAAGACAATTTACCATATATCTGATGCTTATCTCCCTTTAGAGTAATTCAAAGTCACTCTAAGGCAAAGATTGGAATCAAGTTTAAGCCAAATTTATTGCATAAATTATCTTTTCTACTACTACTTCTCACGTACTCATATCTCTCTAATAAGATAATACTTACGCTTAATGTGTATCTTCACCACCTAGGATAAACACATATCTTGAAGTCTAACTTCATGAATCATAATCAAACTACAAGTTAGTATTTGCACATCTAGTATCTATCAAAACCTCACTTTGGTGGACAAGCACATAATCCCTCATTCTCCTAAGATATTTGAGTATATGCTTTACCCCCACTCAATCAAGTGATCTTTGATTCAATTGATATTTTCTTACCATGCCCACCACAAAATAGATATTTAGCCTAGTATTTAGCATAGCATAAAGACTTCCTATCGATTTGATATAAGGAACCGTCTTAATATGCTCATCCTTTTATATGTCTTAGGACCATAGTCCTTTATAAAGGAACTTCAGACTTAAAAGGAAAGAATCATTTCTTGAAGTATTACATGCTATACTTGGCTAGAATCTAATCTATTTAAGCAATTTGAGATAGACCCAACATCCTAATTTCTAAATTTTAAAAAATTTAAATTCTTAGGATAACTAGTCTTTTCCAAGTATTTTATATCAATCTGGATTAGACAACAAAAACTCTATTGATGACAGTAACTCTACATCATTCTAAATGATTACAATGTCATCAACATACATTAAGAAATTTATTATTCTAAATAGCTTTTACAAACATAAGGCCTTTTAATACTTGAACAAAATCAAACAATTTGATTTCTTGACCAAAGATGATATTTTATGATTTAGATGCTTGCTTTAATCCTTAAATGGAATTTAAGCAACTTGCATATTTAACACTACTGGTACTTTACTATGCACAAGTCTAGTTACATCATATAGATGTCTTCCTCAAGATTGCTACTAAAAGAAGCTTTCTTGATATCCATTGCCATATTTCATCCAAATGAAATATAATGGATAAGAGAATCTAGATAGAATCAAACTTGACTATTGGTGAAAAAATCTTTTCACAATCGAAACATTTCTTTTTGAATAAATTTTTTCGCCACTAGTCTTGACTTTGAAGGTTTGCACCTTCCATTCTATCAATCTCACTTTTCTTGTAGATCTATTTGAGAACAATAGGCTTAATGCCATAAGGCGCCTTTACAAGTTCTAGACTTTAAATAGAATCTAATTCTATTTACATAACCTTGATCCAGTAATCCATATTTATATCATCTATTGCCTCTATGTAGGACCGAGGATCAAATTCATAGCTTTGTGGAATGACTTAAAAAGTTTATTCCAAAAGTATGAATTTATTTGATAATTGACAATCCTCCCACTACGATATTGTACCGGTTTACTAGCTATATATATAGAATAATGCCTTGTGGTGTATCTAATACAACCATCTCATTTCTAAATGTATTTTATAGTTGTCTTACAACATATTCTGACATTTTTCTTCTAAAACAATTCTACATTTAGCTTTAAGATTATTCACATAGTTATCATCAAAGACTTTGTAATTATACTTTACAAACATCTTGTCTTCTTTATGGCTACCAAAAAAATCTTCTGCAATTCCTTTTGGATACCCATCATAAACACACATTTTCCTACCTTTTGATTTCAATTTGTTAGACTTCCTATCTAGCACAAGTGCTGGACATCTCCAAAAGTGGAAGTATCAAATACTAGGTTTTCACCCAATCCACAATTTGACATATGTCCTAGGAACAGACTTTTGAAATTAATTTTAGAAAATGTATGGTAATTATTAGAGTATATCTCCTAAAAAAATAAGCAAACGGAAATACTAATCATGTACTTTACTATTTCTAAAAGACTCTTATTCCTCCTTCATGTATGCACTCACTTAAAAGAAGTCATTGAAACTATATTTCTTTACAATAAAGGAAACCTAGGTCATATTATCCCCTAAATAGAATTCATAGATTGGGAATATTACAAAACAATGGTTCTAGAAGCCCATCTATCATCAATCTTGAATATCATTTAGATTAATACGATCTAGACATAAGTGCCAAAACATACAATACCAAAGAATGGAAAATTTCTCTTTAAAAAGTAAAACATGTAAATCTCCATCTAGAAAACAATCATGGACAAAACTTAGCATTACCAAACCAGAAACACTTTCCTTTGGTCATAATTTTAAGTCTAATTTTCTTTGGCAACTATTAGGGCAACTAGCTTGCCCAACTATTTGGGTATTATAATTCTTCTTCATACCACCTTTACCTTTCGGTTCAGGCCAAGAATTTGAATTAAATCATATTGATTCTAACCTTAGCTTTTAGAATGTCTTTCGTTGCGTAGAACTCACTCATCAATTCAAATAATATATAAAATAATTTTACTTATATATTTTCAAAACAATCTGAATTGATCAAATGATTCTAACATGAACTTCTAGATCATATCCATATGAGATTAACATTTAATGTCAACATCCAAGAATTCCAATTCATTTTAAAATTAAAATATTTTCATAAAATGACATAGAATTGGAACTCGTTAAGCTTTTCTTAGCACTCAATATGACTTATATTGAATATCATCTAGTAGCATGATATTTCATACCAAACATCTCATTTAGACTTAACACAAAGTCTAAGTCTAGTACTAACTCTTGCATCCCATGTTGTAGCACAATTGAGATAGAAGCCAATGTAACATTATAGCATTTTAATGGAGTCTATGATCATATCATAAGCTATCTTCCATCAATGCATCATGCAAAGGAAATTATGACAATGTTGAATCGAAACATATTTTTGTAGTTCAGCTCCTTTAAACACATGGTCCAAAATTAATTCTTAGTTAGTGTGATTCAATTAAAAAAGCAGCTAGAGAACAAAAATTTATGACAACTTTATTTTGAGACTATGAACATAATTACAAAGACAGTATATTTTGCATCCATAACCATATAATATGGAACCTAAAAACCATACTATACTAGGTGCAACAACAACCTAATCCCGCAATTAATATTCCTCAACATAGAGTGAATACTAACCACTATGATCAGGTGAGAAATATTCTCATTATTAATGCTATCACTGTAACTCTTACCAAACAAAAATAATTTTCTGCTTTTCCTTTAGCCTTTAAGTAATAATAGTAAGAACTCAGTATAGAAGATACTATCAAACTTAGTCTAGTGTTCGTCATTTCCTAGAACCATGTGTAGCCACATAACTCTACCCTTGTAAGATTTAATCTTGTAGTACCATGACACAAAACACTCTCCGCATGGAATGCAAGGCTCAAGGCCAAGACGAGGTGCTTGCCTACACCACTATAAACTGGGAAGTTCAATCTTGTAGTACCATGAAATAAACACCCTCCGCATGGAACGCAAGGCTTGAGGCTAAAACGAGATGTTTACCCCACACCATTATGAACTGACAATGGAGGTCATGAGATCCAACCCTTGTATCTCTCTCCCACTAGAAATTTTAAAACAAGTGGATTGTCATGAAATCATTGTGATCTAATCACAATTTTAACCCTACACATCAAATGTGTTTAATTGTTTAAATTCAATGTGATGTTACCAAGTCACGTCACTATAGCGTAATGAACATTCGGGCAATCACAAAGAAGTTTAATCATGTAATCCGTGAAGTAAATACCCTCTGCTTGGAATGCAAGACTCTAAGTCAAGACAAGGTATCTATTCACATTACAATAAACTTAACAAAAGGGTTATTTCAACACTTCCACTCGTTATTTGGGTTTTTCTTAAATAATTGTGATCTCATCACAACTAGTAACCTTGCACTTGTTGAAGACTCTAATCTTATAAGAATCACTAACTAAAATGGAAGTCCTAAACTATTTAGGATTCCTTAAACACTAATAAATCAAAAATTAGTTATATAGAACTCTATCCTTAATTTACTAGATAAAGTATTCTAATCTTATTAGAAAATATATAACTTTAATTAGAATTGTAATCTCATTAAAAACCTCTAATTAAAATAAATTAAGGACTTTCAATCATACAACAATTCCAATCTCATTAGAATGTTTATAAAAAAGAAGAAGAAGAACAAGAAGAAGAAGAAGACAAGTCCCAAACTATTTAGGACTAAGAGTTCTAATTAACTAACACCATTGATCTCATTAGGTCTTTTAGTTTGTAAACATGTGTAATCTAATCACACAAGGCCTTGCACTCTATACATTTGAAAATACTTAGAAAAATTTCAAAATTTCGTTCAGTGGCATTTTTTCGAGTATCTCGCGACTAAGCTCTTCCCGCGAAAATGAGTTAAAGGAAATAGTGAAAACACAAAATTCAGACAGAAACTTTCGCGACTGTCTCACAAGTAAAGCTTACCCGTGAAAAATTTTGTGCTTTAGAGACATTTTTCGCGAGAAGCTAACCTGCGAAAAACCAATTTTTTCAGTTTTTAAAAGGAACATTTGAACAATTTGCAACGGTTTTCCATGAACAAACAACCACCATATGAACATAATAGATGGGATTTGATATCAATACTGAATTCCATTGATGCTATAGCCTTAAAGATCAATTTAACATACTTAAATTCAATTTTAAACAACATCATAACATCAATATTAGTTTTTTTCAAATCATAGTTGATTTTTTATAAGCTTTTATCAGTTTTTAGAAAATTCCAGAACTTGAATTTCTTTTACTTTATCAACTTTATGAAACAAAATTCTCCAAACTCAAACATCATTATTACAACCTATCCATATATACCTATATATATATACAACAATCCCCCACTAGGTTATAATAATAATATATTTCTCGCTTGATTGATATTCTATCATGCATAAATGAAGGTGTCTTTCAACTTAAACCTTGCTTTAGTGTAATTTTCTCATGAAATCAATAAAGTTAATGGTGGCTTGGTGCTTAATCCAAAACTCTTATTTTTTGAAATTGGAAACAACACACACATAAGAATATCCATAATACATTTAGAAACCCACTGTTGTTAGTGCTATTATGGCCTCGTGCTCTTCTCGAAGTGGCATCGCTTCTACGTTCACAAAGGTGACGTTCCTTCTTATATCCCTGTTGTTAGAATTGTGTAGTTAAATGATTAAATTTACCATATCCCAATAGCCTAAACTTTTGAGACAATCGGTAATTTAACATGGTATTAGAGTATAAGATCCTGAGTTAAATCCTTGTCTCTTCCACTCTACCTCCCATTTAGAATCCCACGTGTTGGGCCTCACATATTAAAAGGTAGTTATGGTCCACATGTGAGGGGGAGTGTTACAATTATGTGGTTAAATAATTAAATTTATCATATCCCAATAGCTTAAACTTTTCAGTCGATTGGTAATTTACAACTTTTTAATAGACATATATACTTTTTTGAATTTCATTAAGAGTGTAAAACTCATCCTCTATTTCATCCTAACAAACTACACTAATCCATCCTGAACGAGACATAAATTTAGCGCTCTTACAATTCACATATCAACAACTTATTATTACCCTTTAAATCTCTTAGATTAATTCAATTCGAGATTAAGTTCCCACCATTGGTGATTCTCTAAAAAGAAGGGTCTTAGTCTCATTCTAATGGATGTTACCCTAACAAAATCTCGAGAAAGCGCTTTGGTTGCCAAATTACTTTTTGATTTTACATAGACAATTAAAATGGTACCAACACTACATTATGCTACATTATGCTGGTCTTATACATTGCATAGCATACATTATGCTACCTATAGCACTAGCATACTCGATGAAGACTCTCGATTTTGCACCCATAATTTAATCCTAGAAGATGGCTAGAATGACCATTCATATACCCAAAAAATTTAGAGTTCATTACTTGCAATAACTCATTCATCATATCATAAAAATGATCTTGAGTCTGATTCCTAAATTGGACCGTCAAATTGAAAGATATCACATGATCAAGTTTTCACGATCTGCATACATTTTGTTTGGGTGGAACCAATCACGCGTGATTAATTTAAATTAATTCTGATTGATTAAACAATTAAAATTAATTAAATAATTTTGTGATTGGTTGTTGGTTTTGTCAAAAATAAACTTGCTTGCATGGGGATAAAGTGGATAATCAAATAACAAAGAAATTGTGGATAATCAAGTTTTTTTTTATAGAATATTCTATCAAATAATTATTACTTTAAAGACCAAATTATCAAGAAAATGGAATTAATTTTCACAATATGAATAAAAAAACATATCTAGGTGCAATTCTCGACTAAAAAATCCCCAAAAAAGAATCCAAATCGAACCACAATTGGAAAAGGGGCTCGGCATCCAAGAGGGCCAATCAACACTCTTGGAGTGCCGATCAGCACACGAAAAGTGCTTATCAGCACTTCACAAGTGCCAATTGGCACAAAGTCGAGGCCTGACCTGAGAAACTTCTGATTAAGATAAAAATTATCTTTTTCGAATTTTGGGGATAACAATGCACTCCAATTAATATCTGATCTCATTCAGCTTATTTTTTAAACATCCCAACCTCTATAAATATGGGAAAAAGATCAGAAATCAAGGCCTTTCATTTTTTGATTTCTTTGCTCCCCTTACGTTAAAGACATTCTGGAAGTCTTGGCTTTAAGAACTTCCTTTTTGTAAGTAAAATATGATTCTAAACATTTAAACTTAAATCTTTAAAATCTAACAATCTCCCATTTTGGCAATCCATGACAAAACAGACATACACAATGAAATGCTTAAAGTAAATACCAGCCCAAATATAAGATATTGTCCTAATACAATTCTTACACAACTTCTAACTATTAGTTGCTATTATAGACAGCTGCTATTGAAATAATTAAGCTATAAATACTAAAACACTATAAACAAACCATAAACACGTGTGGAAATACAATACCATAATCTAAGTAAAAATCTTATATTTAATTCACAACACATATAAAGAAACAGTAATATCATAATGAATAACCTCATCATCAATAACTATCATAATCAATAAGCACATCAATATTTATGAAACAAGAACACTAAACAGACATAAACAATGAAATATAAACATCAAAACCGAAAATAAAAATATGTCAAACTCCCCCTAAATACAATAACTCTACTCCCTTAAGTACAAAAAAACGTCCTAAAACCTACTCCCCCTTTTTATTATGAATTACCAAAGGCAACATAAATTATTAGAGGGTGGAGAAGATGGAAATGCCCTCTTATACTCAGCAAAATAAGCTCTCAAGGAAGCAACCTCAGTCAACAAATCATCCAGAAGTTGTCCATGAGCTACCTGGGTAGTCATTAAAGACTCCATCATGGCACAAAGCAAGGGAAGAGAGGCAACAGTAGGGGCTACATCATCAGCACCACCAGAAGGATCCACAGCTGTAATCGAATTGACAAACATCTCCTTAGCAGCAAGTATAACACTAGAGGCAAGAGCTGTAGTAGAAGCTCTCCTCGTGATCTTTTTGAAGTCTCAGTGCTTGGTTTAGCACTCTTCATCTATGTCTGTTGTTGTCTAAGAAAGGTGGCTCCTATAGGGGCAGTGATGTGAACTAACTATGAGGGAGGAAAATCAGACAATCCTTGAAACCTCAAAATCCTATATATGTACATAGGAAAGAACAATTTTTAACCTTTACTCTTACTCCTAGAAATATCAACAATGGTTTGAATAAACAAAGAGGGAAAACACATAAAACCATCAGTCACAAGTGCATAAAAAAAAAGCACATCTATCTATGGGAACAGTATGAACATGAGATATAGGAGAGATGTTATGACAGAAAATCCTCAAATATAAAGAATTAAGCTCAGTAAATTCACAAGAATTGATTCTTGGTTCAGTTCCCTAAAGAAACAGACCTACCACAGAGAAGTGACATAATGTCATCAACAGAAGGGAAATGAGTGTAAGGATATTTGGGTTTACGTACTAAAGGCACTTCTAAAGCTTCAGACATAGTTTGCTTAGTGATGGTAAACTCTTGACCTTAAATCCAAGAAGTCAAGTAATGACCACTTGTAACCTCTGAATAAACAAAGAGATTTGAATAAAAGTCTTTTATCAAAGCTATAGGAGGAGGATCAGACACCTCACATAGAGAAACCCAATTCCTAGACACAAAGTTCCTACGAATGGAGGGATATAACTCACTCAAGACAATTTCCCTTTCACCCCAAATAGAACTATATTTATTCAAAGTTTCATAGGTGTCCTTACATTTGGCAAACAAAAACCTATCTCTATCCACTAAGGTTGAACCAGAAGAGGATGACCCAATGTTCCTATTTGCTCTAGTCTTAAAACTCCTACCAACCTTATGAACCATGACTAAGGACAAAAACAAAAAAAAAAATACAATAAAAACCAAGGGCAAACTGCATTAAAAAGGGTTAAAGACAAGATAATATGAATTTTTTTAAAAACTATATGATGCACGACAGTAGAATACTTATGATGCATGTTCTATTGCTCTAAAACAGTTTAATTTCATCACAATCTTGAAAATTGACCAAGAAAATTAAGAATTTTAGAAAATCCCCAATTATTGAAAACCTGATTTTCAAAAATCCTTATATTGATCAATTAAACAACACAACAAGTATAAAACATGTTATAATCACTTAATCTATCAATAACACAAGCCAATTTTACTCACTTTTGCCCAATTTAGCAAAATCCCCAAATCTCTCAAGAACATAAGAACCCTAATTTCAAAATTTTTTATAAATTTTGAGATTAAAGTATGGGAATCATGTTTAAATGGTGCATCAATAAAAACCCATGTCTTAGTTTTTACCAAAATGCACAAAAACGTCAAAAACACCAATTTTCCAATGATCCGAAAATCCTTTAAAAAATTCATGAAATCATGTAATTTGATTAAAAAAAATAAAGGGAAAAAATGTCAAACCTTAAGTTTTTGAAGAAGACCTTTGAATCTTTGACCGAGAAAAATTATGTGTATTGATAATAGCTTAATTTTCGTTATTTATATTATTGTTAGAAAGTATCATCATACTTATTTTGAGTTAATTCATGCATTTTATATTTGGTTTTGGAATAATGCTGAAATAATCAATTTTGTGCTCAATTAAATTTTATTGCGAAAATTTGTCTTTTGTAAGAGAATGGAATTAAATAAGTGGATTTGTGCAAAGAAGAAAGCTAATGGAGTTTACTTTTATAAGGGCCATGATGAAGTTAAAGAAGTTGAACCAAATTAAATTTATGTCCAATTGGAGTAAGGAATCAAAGGAAATTTGCACCAAATCCAAGTCCAATTCGGATTAAGATTCAAGCTTGCAAATCAGTTAGTATTTTTTGCATAACTTTCGGCTCAGAGGTCCAATCAAAATTATTCAAGTTGGTCTGGAATATTAACTTAAAGGGCTACAACTTTGTAGTTTATGAAAAGTCCAAAATCAGACGTTAAATGGGCCAAAGTCGTCAGTTAATTAAAGCTTAAAAATCTGGGATTTTCTCCAAATAAGAATTCAACTTGTAATAGGATTCCTTGACCTATTTAAAGGCTCTTTAGGGCAAAATTTAGGGAGGCTAGTGCTAGAGCTGGGGACTAAACATATAGAGCCGGCTACCTCTTTGGTTTTCCTCCATGACAGTTAGTTTTATTTATTTGTCTAGTTTAATTTTTAGTATTTTATTATTGTGTTTTATTGCAATTAATATGAGTAGCTAAATTTATAATTAGAGTTGAGGATAAAACCTTGTTAAGAATTATCAGTAATGTTTAAGTAATTTAATTTTTTCCATAATATTTGTTCTTTAATGATTTAAATTATTCTTGCTTCATATTAATTGACTAAGATAGGATTCTAGATATGAGTTCAATCATGTTTTTCTCATGATTTAGGACTCGTCTTAATTAATTGAATGCTTAGTTTATTATTTCTTGATTATAAAATTGGATATCTCTTGTGATTTGTTTGTCAACGGATACAATTGATGATTTGATTTTATACTTAAGAAGTGAAAAAGAACATGCTTTTGATTTTTAAATAGAGGTTTTAATGATAATATTTTCCATGGTAGCAAGATTGATTTCTAGATTATCATGTAGTGGTTGGGAAGAATTAATGGTCATAAGTATATGCTGATATGAATTAACAAGCTGGATTCCAAAACTTTTATTCCTTTCTTTAGATTGTTTACATCTCTTTACTGCTTTATATTATATCTTTGCTTAGTTTAACTATTTGCTTAGTATATTTAATTGTAGACAACCAATTTTTATTAAGCTAGATTAGGATTAATTTGGTTAATATTTGATTAATTTTCCTACGTTCATTCAAGTCCCTATAGGTTTGACATCGTTCTTGTCTAACTATACTTCGGTACAGTTCATACACTTGTGAGTACTTTAAAATTTCACAACAAGTTTTTAGCACTGTTGCCGAGGACTTGGTTAGGAAAATAAGTTAGGTATTAATTGAATTTTTCCTTATACTAGTTGTAGTTAAAATTTATTTAAAACAAAAAACAAAAAAAAAAATTATTTCTTTGTGCTTGGTGTATGAGAACTTGGATACATGATAAAGAAAATAATCTTGTTAGTTTTGATTATCCATCCACAATTGGAGAAACAGGAGATGATTCAAAAACTCTTAAGGAGTTGTTCTCACCCATAACCACCAACCCTCAATCTTGCATAGTATTGCTTGTAACCACTACTACACAATTTGAGTTAAAGCCACAGATAATCCACCTTCTTCCTACTTTTCATCGATTGGATAGAGAGAATCCTTATATGCATGTAAAGGATTTTCTTGAGATTTGTGCTACTTGTAATTTCCAAAATTTCACTGATAATTGTATTTGCTTGCATTTATTCTCTTTATCCTTGAAGGATAATACAAAAGCATAGCTTCTGTCACCTAGATCTATCACTTCATGGAAACTGTTGGTCACAAAATTCGTCTCTGAATGTTTCTCAATGGCCAAGACCAATTCTTTGAGTAGATAAATTGCAGATTTTTATCAGGATGAACAAGAGAAATTTTATGAGAGTTGGGAGAGATTTAAGGACTTAATCTTAAGGTGTCCTCATCATGGTTTTGAAACATGGAGACTAGTACAATATTTTCATAATGGTTTAAGTCAGACAAATCGAAACATGATTAAGTCCATGAATGGTGGTGGATTTTTGAGTCTAACAGATGATGAGGCATACAAATTTCTTGAGAATTTATCTGAAAGTTCACAAAAATGGGATTTTTCCAACCGTAAAGGGAGATCAAGTCCACCTACTCAAGCATATCCTCCCATTCCTCAATCAACTCCTCAATTTGCAACACCACCAAGACAACAATCATACTTGGAGGAGTCTTTCAAAACTTTCATGCGATCAACTAGCCAAGCCATTCAAGAGATGAAAAGTTCTATGCATTTGAATACTAAAGCTATTTCAAAGTTGTAAAATCAAGTTGGCCTGTTAGCAAGCCAAGTTGGAGAGAGGTAAAAAGGAAAGTTTCCTACTTAACCTATACCTAACCCAAAAGGACAGTATGCCATCAATGGTTCTTCTAGTTCTACTCATGGACAAGAACATGTTAAATCTATTACTACCCTTAGATCCTGTAAGCAAGTTGATAATCAAGTGAAAATGCCAGAAGTGGAGGATGATGGAAATATTGTGTTAAAAGAAAAAGGAACTCATAGTTCACATGATGATCATGGAGAAAATAAGGACAGCCTACCTGCCATTCCAATTCAGGATCTTAGTTCTCCTATTGATAAAAGGTTTGTTCCTAAAGCTCAATTTCCTCAAAGGTTAATCAGTTCTTAGAAAAGTGCACACTTTGGAGACATTTTAGAGGTTTTTAAGCAATCGCAAATGAACATTCCATTTCTTGATGCAATTTAACAAGTTCCTACTTATGCCAAGTTTCTAAAAGATCTTATGACAATGAAGAGAAAGAGAAATGTCCCTAAAAAGATATTTTTGACAGAACAAGTCAATTCAATCATTCAGAATAAATATCCAGTGAAATGTAAGGACCCTGGATCTCCTACAATTTCATGCAAGATTAGGGATCGTCTTATTGAGTTAGCTTTGCTAGACTTGGGGGAAAGTGTGAACTTATTGCCATATTCAGTATATTTATAGCTAGGTTTGGGGGAGTTAAAACCCACAACCATGACATTTCAGTTAGCTGATAGGTCTGTGAAAATCACTAGAGGTATCATTAAGGATGTGCTGATTAAGGTGGATGCATTCTATTTTCCTATTGATTTTGTTGTGTTAGACACTAAGCCTGCTCTAAATGCCAATACACAAATTCTTGTCATTTTAGGTCACCCTTTCTTAGTCACGTTCAATGCTTTGATCAATTTTCGGAGTGGTGTAATGAAGATTTCTTTTGGACATATGACCGTTAAGCTCAATATCTTCCACATAAATAAGCAAGTGCTATGATGGAATCATACAGCGCAGCGGAAGAAAAAATTACAACGGATCAACTTCATACATAAAGGTTAACATGTACTATTTAAGTTTCAGAATATAAGAACAAGAGAGTGTACCTTGGAGCGGTGAATTTCAAAACTTGAAGATGAGAATCACTTGGGAATACTTTCAATCTTCACTCCAATTCCACTAACGCCCAAGATGTGTGGTCTCTCAATCAGTTCCAAAGGGAGAATGTCAAAAAGTGTCTAACACTTTTTACACCACTTCACAAGAGTGTTCATACAATTTCCTATGAAATCTCTACAGAAAAATTCTGTGTGTTTTTCCCTTTGTATCTAACTGATTATCTAATTGGGCTGGCCTTTTGGGCCTTTCCAATTGGGCTTAAGTGTGTGGCTTGGAGTGGGACCAAAAGGGACCAATAAGACACTAGCTCCAATGGGCCTTGGGCTTTTCTGTCAACTCTTGACAAGTCCAAAGTTACCATTAACTATATTTAATACCACTATATAAATATAGTTGCACTCTAGGCCTTATTAATAAATTATATCCCAAGACTTTATTATACATGCAACCCCTTCATAAAATATTCATAGTAACACAAAGTCATGAAAGCAGACTGCCACTTTGTTTATTACTACATCTTAATTCCTTAAGTACCCGGTTTAATTTTTTAAGTTATTCATCATATATTTATGAAATCCAATTCCATAAATATATACTTTAGTAACTCCTTACTAAAGTGGTTAGGCCCAATTCTCTGAATAATAAACCCATTAAACTTATCTCAAGAGAATATTTTGTATCTCTGTTAAGAGACTATGAATTTCATTTTGAGAATATATGTTCCATCAACACTAAATGTGGTTGCCCAACATACTGAGATTTTGACCGTTACTATAGATCTCACTCCTGATATATCAAAGCAACATACACTTCATGATCAGGTCCATTATCCTCTCAGGATTAAGAGTTCATGCAAATATAAGTCGTGAGTTTATTATTCATTTGACAGTCGTTAGGAGAATAATAAATCTCACACCGGTCCAGTTCAATATGTCTTAACTCTTAAAACATATCAACATATCAACTAGAAATCTTCATTTACATGATCAAGACAAATCATCTTAGTTGATATGTTATAGTCTTCGCAGATGAAATGCCCAATTTCATCACCGACTATGAACTATAATTCTGAGTTTACAAAGAACTTGTGATTTATATCTTCTGTGACTAAATCACATAAATCACATACTATGCATCTCATGGACTATATGATAATGTCCCAATATTCATGTTACCAATATTTTCAAATAATAATACAACTTTATTAACCAAAACATTAAGTCACACATAATGTCTTACATAATAAAATACATAGCATCATACAATAGGATTTAAGGACACATATCCCAACATGCTAGACAATGAGGATATCTATGAGGTTGACATGATTGAGAGTCTAGTCCATGATACTTTCCTACAATTGAGTTATGAGGATCCTCTAGAGCCTTGCTTAGATATTTTTGGTTGCAATTATGATATTGAACACTCTATTGAAGATGTCAATGCATTTTTAGATTCTATTCCTCTCTTAAGTACTGATAGCTTACAACCAAAAGTGATATTGCTTCCACTTTCTTCAACCCCACTCCCATCTGCTATGGAATTACCAAAGTTGGAGTTGAAACCATTACCTGACACATTTAAGTATGCCTTTTACCTGTCATTATAACTTCAAATTTGGATGACCTTTGGGAACGCCAATTGATAAGTGTACTTCAAGAGCATAAAGAAGCTATAGGTTGGTCAATTGTTGATATCAAAGTTATTAGTCCATCTGTGGTTATGTATAGAATTCACTTGGAAGAGAATGCTAAAACTTCATGTGAACCGCAGAGATGTCTAAACCCTATTATGTAAGAGGTAATTAGAGCTAAAGTTTTGAAGCTTTTGGATGTGAGTATTATTTACCCAATTTCTGATAGAAATTGGGTGAGTCCAGTTCAAGTTGTACCAAAGAAGTCTAGCCTAACAATTGTCAATAATGAGGATGATAAGTTAGTCCCAACTCATGTGCAAACGAGATGGAGAGTATACATTGATTACTGTAAGTTGAATGCCATGACAAGACAAGATCAATTTCCTCTTCCTTTTATAGACCAAATGTTGGAAAGGTTAGCTGATCATGCTTATTATTGTTTTCTTGATGGATATTTGGATATGATCAAATTGCCATTGCACCAAAAGATCAAGAAAAGACTACCTTCACATGCCCCTTTGGCACATTTGCCTACCGTCACATGCTATTTGGTCTATGTAATGCTCCTGGTATATTTCAGATGTGCTCAAATAGTATTTTTTTTGATATGGTGGGACAATTTTTAGAGGTATTTATGGATGAATTTTCGGTATTTGGGTCCACTTTTGAAGAATATTTGCACCATTACTTAGTGTTAGTGAGATGTAAGGAGAAGAATCTTGTTCTTAATTGGGAGAAATGTCATTTTTGATGGAATCATACACAGTGCAGCGGAAGAAAAACTAATGCGTAAAGAAACGGATCTACTTCATACATAAAGGTTAACATGCATTGTTTAAGTTTCAGAATATGAGAACAAGAGAATGTACCTTGCAGCGGTGAATTTCAAAAACTTGAAGATGAAAGGCACTTGGGAATACTTTCAATCTTCACTCCAATTCCACTAACGCCCAAGATGTGTGGTCTCTCAATCAGTTCCAAAGGGAGAATGTCAAAAAGTGTCTAACACTTTTACATCACTTGACAAGAGTGTTCTTTTTCTTTTCTATGAAAACTCTCCAAAATCTTCTTTTAAAAAAATTCTGTGTGTTTCTCCCTTTGTATCTAACTGATTATCTAATTGGGCTGGCCTTTTGGGCCTTTCCAATTGGGCTTAAGTGTGTGGCTTGGAGTGGGACCAAAAGGGACCAATAAGACACTAGCTCTAATGGGTCTTGGGCTTTTCTGTCAACTCTTGACAAGTCCAAAGTTACCATTAACTATATTTAATACCACTATTTAAATATAGTTGCACTCTAGGCCTTATTAATAAATTATATCCCAAGACTCTATTATACATGCAACCCCTTCATAAAATATTCATAGTAACACAAAGTCATGAAAGGAGACTGCCACTTTGTTTATTACTACATCTTAATTCCTTGAGTACCCGGTTTAATTCTTTAAGTTATTCATCATATATTTATGAAATCCAATTCCATAAATATATACTTTAGTAACTCCTTACTAAAGTGGTTAGGCCCAACTCTCTGAATAACAAACCCATCAAACTTATCTCAAGGGAATATTTTGTATCTCCATTAAGAGACTATGAATTCCATCTTGAGAATATATGTTCCATCAACACTAAATGTGGTTGCCCAACATACTGAGATTTTGACCGTTACTATAGATCTCACTCCTGATATATCAAAGCAACCTACACTTCATGATCAGGTCCATTATCCTCTCAGGATTAAGAGTTCATGCAAATATAAGTCGTGAGTTTATTATTCATTTGACAGTCGTTAGGAGAATAATAAATCTCACGCCGGTAATTCTGAGTTTACAGTTCAATATGTCTTAACTCTTAAAACATATCAACATATCAACTAGAAATCTTTATTTCCATGATCAAGACAAATCATCTTAGTTGATATGTTATAGTCTTCGCAGATGAAATGCCCAATTTCATCACCAACTACGAACTATAATTCTGAGTTTACAAAGAACTTGTAATTTATATCTTCTGTGACTAAATCACATAAATCACATACTATGCATCTCATGGACTATATGATAATGTCCCAATATTCATGTTACCAATATTTTCAAATAATAATACAACTTTATTAACCAAAACATTAAGTCATACATAATGTCTCACATAATAAAATACATAGCATCATGCAATAGGATTTAAGGACACATATCCCAACAATTTTATGGTGAGAAAGGGACTTATTCTTGGGCATGTCATATCAGAAAGTGGTATTGAGGTTGATAAATCCATAATAGATTTGATTTCTAACCTCCCACCTCCTTGATTTGTTAACGAAATTAGATCATTTTTGGGTCATGCAAGATTTTATCGAAGGTTCATCAAGGATTTTACTAAAATCTCAAGGCCCATATGTAACCTACTTGCCAAATATGCCCCATTTGTGATTGATGATAAGTGTCTCCATGCATTTAAGAGACTAAAAAACTGAGTTGACTTTTGCACCTATCATTCAACGACCTGATTGGAAATTGCCTTTTGAGATTTTGTGCGATGCCTCTGATTATGCAATTGGTGCTGTTTTAGGATAGCAAGTTTGCAAAGCTCCCCATGTGTTTTATTATACAAGTATAACTCTATATGACTCTCAAAAGAACTACTCTACAATAGAAAAGGAGTTGTTAGCAATTGTTTTTGCCTTGGATAAATTTAGGTCCTATTTGTTGGGGTCTAAGGTTTTAATTTATTTGGATCATGCTGCATTGAAGTATCTTTTCTCCAAAAAAAAAAAAATGCTAAAGCTTAACTTATTCGATGGATTTTATTGTTGCAAGAATTTGATCTTGAGATTTGGGAAAAGAAGGGAACCGAAAATGTAGTTGCTGACCATTTGTTTAGATTAATCATTGAGCACACTAATGATAGTTTACCTATTCTTGAATCTTTTCCTGATGACCAGTTGATGCATGTCTCCTAAAGAACTTGGTATGCTGATATTGCAAACTATCTTGTCACTAATAAAATGCCTTCGCATTGGACTAAACAAGATAGGCCTAAAGTTTTAGCTGAGGTTAAGTTTTTCTTTTTGGATGATCCATACTTGTTTAAGTACTGTTCTGATCAAATAATCAGGAGATGCATATCTGAGAGTGGCCAACAAAATGCTATATCCTTTTGTCATGATCATGCTTGTAGAGGCCACTTTACTTCAAGAAAGACTACTGCCAAGATTTTGCAATGTGGATTTTATTAGCCTTCAATTTTCGTGATTCCCATGCATATTGTTCAGCTTGTGAGCGATGCCAAAAGTTGGGGAGTATTGGAAAAAGAAATATGATGCCATTGAACCCTATTTTGATTGTTGAGGTATTTGATGTTTCGAGTATTGATTTCATGGATCATTTTCCTAATACTTTTGGTAAATTATACATCCTTATTGTTGTTGATTATGTTTCTAAGTGGGTTGAGGCCATTGCTTGTAGAACTAATGATCACAAGGTTGTAGTCAATTTTTTGAGAGAGAATGTGTTTGCACGGTTTGGTACACCATAACCATTATTAGTGATGGAGCAAAGCACTTTTGCAATAGAGTTTTTGAGCAACTAATTAAGAAATATGACATCACTCATAAGTTTGCAACACCTTATCACCCACATACAAGTGGTCAAGTAGAGATATCTAATAGGGAAATCAGGAGAATATTGGGGAAAATAGTTAACCCTACTCAGAAAGATTGGTCTTTAAGACTCAATAATGCATTGTGGGCATACTGTACAACATTTAAGACTCCTACTGGAATGTCTCCCTATCGAAATGTGTATGATAAGGCTTGTCACCTCCTTATTGAGTTAGAGCATAGAGCTTATTGGGCTATTAAGCGGTTAAATTTTGATCTTGATAAAGAAGGTGCTGAAAGGAGACTCCAACTTAATGAGTTAGAAGAAATTTGCAATGATGCATACAATTGTGCCAAATCGTATAAGGATTGGATGAAAAGAGGTCATGATAAAAACATCTTGAGAAAATCATTTGAACCTAGTTAGAAAGTTCTTCTTTATAATTCTCGTTTGCATCTCTTCCCAGGTAAGTTATGATCTTGATGGACAAGTCCATTCATAGTTTTTTATCCCCATGGTGCTATTGAGATTGAGAATCCTAAAAATGGTGATATGCTTGAAGTTAATGGCCAGCATTTGAAACCATTTTTAGAACTTGAGCCTCAAGAAGTTGAAGAAGTCCTCTTGGATGATCCTGTTTATCAAGATTGATCCCGGTTGTGTTTATCAGGTTTGCATTTTCTTTTCCTTTTTCTCTTGTTTATTTTCTGCTTCTAGATTAGACTTTTTGTTTATTTTCTTTTGTTCTAGCTGATAGTTGATAGAAATTAAAATTCATAACAATCAGCTTGATCAAGGTAAGTCTCCTCCTTCTCCTTACCTTACTTATTTCTACTTGGTTCTCATGTTGCATATTAATAATTTGCTCTCTTTTCCTTCATGACATATATTTCAAAGTATCATTTTAAACATTAAGGACAATGTTTGGGGAAATGTACATAGATTTCTATCTTTCTGTTTTGTTTCATTTAGTACCCAAAAAAAATAAAATAAAATAAAATCTTTTCAGGTTTATGTTTTGAGTTCGTTATACTACTCTTGCTTAAAAAATTTCATTGCTTTCATGCTCAATTCATTGCACATGCACATAACCACTCATTCACAACTTGCTGTTGAAGGATAAAAGTGATTAGAAAATCTTGAAGATAATAATATGGAGACTGTAACCCTTGCGAGTTTTGAGCCAATCATTATTTTTGGAGGGCTATTTATATTTTTTCTAATCTTAAAGTTCATTTGGAAGTGCGTAACATGTTTCCTTTGTTGTAGTCTCATTGTTCTTTCTTTTGGCCAAGAAAAAAATTTTAATTTTATGCCACACTCGAATCTTTTGAAGTCATATATATTGAATGAACTATACTAGTCTTTGAGAGATGTGATTAGGTCTTTTTGTCTACTTTGAGCCATATATGTGTTTTTCTTTTTCTTTCTTGATACATTATTGCTAGTATTTTCATTAAAAAACAAATCTAAAAATTTTTTCTGAATTGTTTTCTAAACAAAAACAGATATTTAGTTTCATTAAATACAGATCTGAAAAAATTTTCTAAATTATTTTTCTAAACAAAAACATATCTGTATTTTCACTAAATACAAATATGAAAAATTTTCTAGAATTTTTTTCTAAAAAAATACAAATTTGTATTTTCATTAAATACAGGTCTGAAATTTTTTCTGAAATTTTTTTGAACAAAACCTGAGCTGTATTTTTATTAAGTACATATTTAAATTTGTCAAGCATACAAAACTAATCTATATTTTCATTAAATACAAATCTGAAATTTTCAAGCATACAAAATTGATCTATATTTTCATTTCTTTTGTAATAGAAAATGGTTTTTTTCTTAAATAAAAATTGCAGATTTTGGTTTTTAAAATAACGAATTAATATTTAAGTTAGGGTTTTTTTGTTAATATGTCATTGTAATATCATGCATCTTTTGAAAGGGTCTATAATGGTCATTTAGAGGCTAGAAGACTAGACTTTGCCCGGGGTAAATAGGTGTCTAACACCTGCCTATTCCGTAACCTGGTCCCAAACTTAGGTTTTTGGATAGTGAACTAGTGTTTTATCTTTTGTTTTGGTAGATTGTAACTATGATCAAAACTTTGTAATTTTTACATAAATTGTATTAGGACCAAAGTCTTGTAAAGTTATTCGACCAAGATGTAATTGTATAATTTACTAATGAATTTGAGGTATATTTGGACATGTGAATTGTAATTTCTTTTCTTTTATAAAAAATAAGTGGTGGCTCCACACGATTACCCAAAAGAGAGGTGCACTAAGCACCCAAATCACTTTTGAGAGCACCTCTTAAGAAGTGCAATCTCTTACACTCGAGTTGTGCTATTCCTCTTCCAGTGTTTTCACCTAATTTTATGCTCCGATCAAAAGGTGTGTTTGTTTACTTTATATTAAGATATTCAAATCTTTGAAGCACTTTCTTAACATAATGGGATTGACAAAGTGAAATACCCCCCCACTTTGTCTTTTAATTTTGATTCTTAAAATAGCATCCACTATAGACACTACATTTTGTACCCCTTATGACTCAGGCCCTTGTTTAAGATAATAATTCCCAGAACAAAAAGGGAGAAGTTCCAACACCATGGAAGTGTGGAAAGGGTCCTAAACTATGGAAGCATAGAAGATTGTGCTGATCCGTTGTTGGGTATCAAGCACCATAATGTTTCCTACACTGTGGAAGTGTGGGAAAGGTCCTACAACATGGAAACATAGAAGACTGTGCTGATATATTTTTGGGTGTCAAGCACCATAATAATTCCTAGAACAAGAGGGAGAAGTTCCTATAGTGTGGAAGTGTGGATAGGGTCCTATACTGTGGAAGCATTCGTTGTTGCGTATCAAGGACCATAATGATTCCTACGCCGTGGAGGAGTGGAGAAGGTCCTATACTGATGAAGCACAAAAGACTGTGTTGATCCATTGTTGGGTATCAAGCACCATAATGGTTCCTGGAATAAGAGAGAAGTTCCTACACCATAGAAGCGTGGAAAGGGACCTAGACCATGGAAGCATGTAAGATTGTGCTGATCCGTTGTTAGGTATTAAGCACCATAATAATTCCAAGAACAAGAGGGGAGAAGTTCCTACACCGTGGAAGTGTGGAAAGGGTCCTACACCGTGGAAGCATTGAATATTGTGGTGACCTGTTGTTGGGTATCAAGCAACATAATGGCTCTTGGAATGAGAGAAGAGAAGTTCCTACACCATGGAAGTGTGGCAAGGTTCCTATACAGTGGAAGCATAAAAGACTGTGCTGATCCATTGTTGGGTATTATGCACCGTAATGATTCGTAGGCCGTGGAAGTGTGGAGAAGTTCCTACACAGTCAAATTGTGAAAAGGGTCCTATATCATGCAAGCATAGAAGGCTGTGCTAATCTGTTGTTGGGTATCAAGCACCATAATGGCTCCTGGAATAGGAGAGGAAAAGTTCCTACACCTTCGAAGTATGGAAAGGGTCATATACTGTGGAAGCAAAGAAGACTGTGCTGATCTGTTATTAGGTATCAAACACCATAATAATTCCCAGAACAAGTGGGGAGGAGTTCCTATGCCGTGGAAGTGTGGATAAGGTCCTATACCATGGGAGCATAGAAGAATATACTGATCTATTGTTAGGTGTTAAGCATAAGAGGTGAGAACTTCCTACCCCATGAAAATGTGGAAAAGGTCTGACACTGTGGAATCAAAGAAGACTGTGCTGATCCATTGTTGGGTATGAAGCATTATAATGATTCCAATGCCGTCATAGCATGGAATGGGGAAGCATAGAGGATTATGATGATTCGTTGTTCGGTATGAAGCACCATACTGGCTCCTAGAACAAGAGAGGAGATGTTCCCACACCATGGAAGTGTGGAAAGGGTCTTATACCGTGGAAGCATAAAAAGACTTTGCCAATTTGTTATTGGGGTATCAAGCACCATAATAATTCCCAGAATAAGAGTAGAGATGTTCCAACACCGTGGAAGTGTGAAAAGGGTCATACACCTTGGAAGCATAGAAGACTGTGCTAATCCTTTTGTTGGGTATCAAGCACCATAACAATTCCCAAAACAAGAGGGGAGAAGTTCCTACACCACAAAAGTGTGGAAAGGGTCCTACACTATGGAAGCATAAAAGACTGTGCTGATCCGTTGTTGGGTATCAAGCGCCATAATGTTTCCTATGCCTTGGAAGCGTGGACAGGGTCCTATACCATGGAAGCATAGGGGATTGTACTGATCTGTTGTTGGGTATCAAGAACCACGATGGCTACAGGACCAAGAGAGGAGAAGTTCCTACATCGTGGAAGTGTGGGAAGGGTCCTATAACATGGAAGAATAGAAGACTGTGCTGATCCATTTTTGGTGTCAAGCACCACTAATAATTCCTAGAACAAGATTGAAGAAGTTTGTACGGTGTGGAATGTGGATAGGGTCCTATACCGTGGAAGCATAGAAGACTATACTGATCCATTGCTAGGTATCAAGCACCATAATAAATCCTAGAACAATAGGCGAGAAGTTCCGAAACCATGAAAGTGAGGAAAGGGTCCTACATTGTGGAAGCATAGAAGACTGTACTAATTCGTTGTTAGGTATCAAGGACCATAATGATTCCTATGTCGTGGAGGAGTGGAGAGGGTCTAATACCGTGGAAGCACAGAAGACTGTGTTGATCCATTTTTGGGTATCAAGCACCATAATGACTCTTGGAAAAAGAGAGGAGAAGTTCCTACACCGTGAAAGTGTGGAAAGGGACCTATACCGGGGAAGCATGGAAGACTATGCTGATCCGTTGTTGAGTACTAAGCACCATAATAATTCCAAGAACAAAGGGGTAGAAGTTCATACACCGTGGAAGCATGGAAGACTGTGCTGATCCATTGTTGAGTTCTAAGCACCATAACAATTCCAAGAACAAAGGGATAGAAGTTCCTACACCGTGGAAGTATGGAAACGATCCTATACTATGCAAGCATAGAAGACTGTGATGATCCGTTGTTGGTTGTTAAGCACCATAACAATTCCAAGAACAAGAGGGGAGATGTTCCAACCCCATTGAAGTGTGGAAAAGGTCCTACACTGTGGAAGCGTAGAAGACTATGTTGATCCGTTGTTGAGTATCATGCACCATAATGGCTCCTGGAACAAGAGAGGAGAAGTTCTTACACCATGGAAGTGTGGCAAGGGTTATATAGTGGAAGCATAAAAGACTGTGCTGATCCATTCTTGGGTATCAAGCACCATAATGGTTCCTACACCATGGGAGGATGGATAGGGTTCTATACTGTGGAAACATGGAAGACTGTGCTGACCCATTGTTAGGAATCAAGCACCATAATGATTCCTATGCTGTGGAAGCATGGATAGGGTCCTATACTATGGAAGAATAGAGGATTGTGATGATCTGTTATTGGATATCAAGCACCACAATTGCTCCTGGAACAAGGGAGTGGAAGTTCCTTCACCGCGAAACTGTGGAAAGGGTCTACTACTGTGGAAGCATAGAAGTCTATGGTCATTCATTTTTTTGGGATCAAGCACAATAATAATTCCAAGAACGAGAGGGGGGAAGTCTCCACACCGTTGAAGTGTGAAAGGGTCCAACACCGTGGAAGCATAGATAACTGTACTGATCCATTTTTGGGTGTCAAGCACCATTATAATTCCCAAAACAAGAGTAGAGAAGTCCCTACACCATGGAAGTGTGGAAAAGGTCCTATACTGCGGAAGCATAAAAGACTGTGCTGATTCGATGCTGAATATTCAGTACCATAATAATTCCCAGAACAAGAGAGGAGAAGTTCCTACATCATGGAAGTGTGGAAACGTTCCTACACCATGGAAGGATTAAGGATTGTACTGACCCGTTGTTGGGTATCAAGCACCATAATGTCTCCTGGAACAAGAGAGATGTTCCTACACCATGGAAGTGTGGCAAGGGCCCTATACAGTGGAAGTATAGAAGACTGTGCAGATCCATTTTTTGTGTGTTAAGCACAATAATAATTCCCATAACAAGAGGGGGGAAGTCCCTACACCGTTGAACTGTGGAAAGGTTCCTATACCATGGAAGCATAGAAGACTATGCTGATCCGTTGTTGGGTATCAAGAATCATAATCATTAAAATGTCGTCGAAGCATGGAGAGTGGGAAGCGTAGAGGATTGTGTAGATTTGTTGTTGGGTATAAAGCACCATAGTGGCTCCTCGAACAAGAGTGGAGAAGTTCCTACACCATGGAAGTGTGGAAAGGGCCCTATACCGTGGAAGCATAGAAGACTATTCTAATCCATTGTTGGGTATCAAGCACCGTAACAATTCTAAAAAAATAGAGAGGAGAAGTTCCTATACCGTGGAAGTGTGGAAATAGTCCTATACCGTGGAAGCATAGAAGTCTGTGTTAATCGATTCTTTGGGTATTAGGCAAAATAATAATTCCCAAAAGAAGAGGGGGAAAGTCCTTACATTGTTGAAGTGTGGAAAGGTTTCTATGCAGTGGAAGCATAGAAGATTGTGCTGATCCACTATTGCGTATCAAGTGCCATAATGATTAGAACGTCGTGGAAGCATGGAGAAGGGGAAGCAGAGAGGATTGTGTGGATCCGTTGTTGGGAATAAAGCACTATACTAGCTCCTAGAACAAGAAAGGAGAAGTTCTTACACCGTGGAAGTGTAGAGAGGGTCCTATACCATGGAAGCATGGAAGAATGTGCTAATCCATAGTTAGGTATCATGCATTGTAACAATACTCGTAACAAGAGAGGAGAAGTTCCTACACCGTGGATGTGTGGAAAGAGTCCTATACCGTGGAAGCATGGAAGAATGTGCTAATCCGGTGTTGGGTATCATGCACTATAACAATGCTCGTAACAAGAAAGGAGAAGTTCCTACACTGTTGAAGTAAGGAAAGGGTCGTATACTGTGGAAGCATAGAAGATTGTGCTGATCCATTTTTGGGTATCAAGCACCATTACATATCCAAAAACAAGAAGGGAGAAGTTCCTACATCGTGAAAGTGTGGAAAGGGTCTTACATTGTGGAAGAATAGAAGACTATCCTGATTCGCTGTTGGGTTTTAAGGACCAAAATAGTTCCCTGAACAAGAGGGGAGAAGTTCCTACACCATGGAAGTGTGGAAAAGGTCTGATACTGTGGAAATAGAGAAGACTGTGCTAATCCGATGTTAGGTATCAAGCACCATAACAATTCCAGGAATAGGAGAGGGGAAGTTCCTACACCGTGGAAGTGTGATAAGGGTCCTACACCGTGGAAGAATGGAAGATTGAATTGATCCGTTGTTGGGTAATAAGAACCCTAATGATTTGTATGTCATGGAGACGTGGAGAGGGTCCTACATAGTGGAAGCAAAGAAGACTATGCTGATCCATTGTTGGTTATCAAGCCAATCATGATTCCTATGCTGTGAAAGAGTGGTGAAGTGCCTACACTGTGGAAGCATCGAAAGGGTCATATACTCTGGAAGCATAAAAGATTGTCCTAATCTGTTGTTGGGTGTCCAGCACCATAATTGCTCTTTGAACAAAAGAAAAGTTCCTACACCGTGGAGGTGTGGAATGGGTCTAACACCATGAAAGCGTAGAGGACTAAATTGAACCATTGTTGGGTATCGAGCACCATCGTGATTCCTATGACTGGGAGGTGTCGAGAGGGTCCTAACCATTGAAGCATGGAAGATTGTGCTGATCCGTTATTGGGTATCAAGCATTGTAATGATTCCTACGTTGTAGAGGCATGGAGAAGGTCCTATATTATGGAAGCGCAGAGGATTCTGCTGATCCGTTGTTGGGTATCAACCCCCAGAATAATTCCCAAAAAATGGCAGGAGAAATTCCTACACCGTTGAAATGTAGAAGTGGTCCAACAATATGGAGGCAAAGAACACTTTGTTGATTCGTTGTTCGATATTATAGACCATAATAATTCCTAGAACAAAAGGGGAGAAGTTCGTACATCGTGGAAGTGTGGAGAGGGTTTTATACCTTGGAAGTATAGAGGACTATGTTGATCCATTGTTTGGTATCAGGAACCATACTGGCTCCTAGAACAAGAGGGGAGAAGTTCCTACAATGTGGAAGTGTGGAAATCCGATGCTGGGTAACAAGAACCACAACAATTGCAGGAACAAGTGAGGAGAAGTTCCTACATTGTGGAAGTGTGGAAAGGGTCCTACATCGTGGAAGAATGGAAGATTGTATTGATCCATTGTTGGGTAACAAGAACCCTAATGATTCCTATGTTGTGGAGGCGTGGAGAGGGTCCTATACCTTGGAAGCATAGAACTCATGTTGATCCACTGTTGGGTCTCAAGCGCCATACTGGCTCTTAGAATAAGAGGAGAGAAGTTCCTACACCGTGGAAGTGTGAAAGGGGTCTGATACCGTGGAAGCAGAGAGGGCTGTGCTAATTTGATGTTGGGAATCAAGCACCATAACAATTCTAGGAACAGGATAGGAGAAGTTCTTACATTGTGGAAGTGTGAAAAGGGTCCTACACTGTGCAAGAATAGAAGATTAAACTAATCTGTTGTTGGGAAACCAGAACCCCAATGATTCCTATGTTATGGAGGCGTGGAGAGGGTCCTATACGTTGGAAGCATAGAAGGCTATGTTGATCCATTGTTAAGTATCAAGCACCATACTGGCTCCTAGAACAAGAGGAGAGAAGTTCCTTCACCATGGAATTGTGTAAAGGGTCCGATACCGTGGAAGTAGAGAAGACTATGCTAATCCATTGTTGGGTATCAAGAACCATAACAATTCCTGGAATAGGAGAGGAGTTCCTACATCGTGGAACTATGGAAAGGGTCCAACATCGTGGAAGAATAGAAGATTGTATTGATCTGTTGTTACGTAACAAGAAACCAAATGACTCCTTTGTCGTGTAGGTGTGGAGAGGGTCCTATACCTTGGAAGCATAGAACACTTTGTTGATCCATTGTTGGGTATCAAGCACCATACTGGCTCCTAGAACAAGAGAGGAGAAGTTCCAACGCCGTGGAAGTTTTGAAAGGGTCCGATACCATGGAAGCAGAGAAGACTGTTCTAATTTGATGTTGGGTATCAAGCATAATAGAAATTCTAGGAACTAGAGATGAGAAGTTTCAACAACTTGGAAGTGTGAAAAGGGGTCCTACACTATGGAAGAATAGAAGATTAAACTGATCCGTTGTTGGGTAACAATAACCCTAATGATTTGGATGTCGTGGAGGCGTGGAGAGGTTCCTATACCTTGGAAGCATAGAAGACTATGTTGATCCATTATTGGGTTTCAAGCACCATACTGGCTCCTAAAATAAGAGCAGAGAAGTTCCTACATTGTGGAAGTATGAAAAGGGTCTGATACCGTGGAAGCAGAGATGATTGCACTAGTCCAATGTTAGGTATCAAGAACCATAACAATTCCTTGGAACAAAAGAGGAGAAGTTCCTACATCGTGGAAGTGTGAAAAAGGGTCCTACACTACTGAAGAATAGAATATTAAACTGATCCGTTATTGGGTAACAAGAACCCTAATGGTTTTGATGTCGTGGAGGTGTGGAGAGGTTCCTATACCTTGGAAGCATAGAAGACTATGTTGATCCATTATTGGGTTTCAAGCACCATACTGGCTCCTAAAATAAAAGCAGAGAAGTTCCTACACCGTGGAAGTGTGAAAAGGGTCCGATATCGTGGAAGAAGAGAAGAATGTGCTAATCTGATGTTGGGAATCAAGCACCATAACAATTCCAAGAGCAGGAGAGGAGAAGTTCCTACATCGTGGGAAGTGTGAAAAGGGTCCTACACTACGGAAGAATAGAAGATTAAACTTATCTGTTGTAGGGAAACAAGAACCCCAACGATTCCTGTGTTGTGGAGGCGTGGAGAGGGTCCTATACATTGGAAGCAGAAAAGACTACGTTGGTCCGTTGTTAGGTATCAATCACCATACAGGCTCCTTGAGCAAGAGGAGAGAAGTTCCTTCACCGTGGGAAAGGTCCTACACTGTGGGAGAATAGAAGATTAAACTAATTCGTTGTTGGGTATTAAGAACCCTAATGATTCCTATGTCGAGAAGGCGTGGAAAGGGTGCATTACCTTGGAAGCATAGAAGACTCTGTTGATCCATTGTTGGGTATCAAGCACCATACTGGCTCCTATAACAAGAGGGGACAAGTTCCTACACTGTGGAAGTATGAAAAGGGTCTAATACCGTGGAAGCAGAGATAACTGCACTAGTCCAATGTTAGGTATCAAGAACCATAACAATTCCTTGGAACAAAAGAGGAGAAGTTCCTACATCGTGGAACCGTGGAAAGGGTCCTACATTGTTGAAGAATAGAAGATTTAACTAATCTGTTGTTGGGTATTAAGAACCCTAATGATTCCAATGTCGTGGAGGCATGGAGAGGGTCCAATACCTTGGAAGCATAGAAAACGATGTTGATCCATTGTTGGATATCAAGCACCATACTGTCTCCTAGAACAAGAGGAGAGAAGTTCCTACACCGTGGAAGTGTGAAAAGGGTCCGATACTGTATAGGAAGATATGACTGCGCTAGTCCAATGTTGGGTATCAAGAACCATAACAATTCTAGGAACAGGAGAGGAGAAGTTCCTACACCGTGAAACGATGGAAAGGGTCCTACACTGTGGTAGAATATAAGATTAAACTAATCTGTTGTCAGGTATCAAGAACCCTAATGTTTCCTATGGCGTGGGGGAGTGGAGAGGGTCCAATACCTTGGAAGCATAGAAGACTATGTTGATCCATTGTTGGGTTTCAAGAACCATTCTATCTCTAAGAACAAGAAAGGTGAAGTTCCTACACCGTGGAAGTGTGAAAAGGGTCCGATACCGTGAAAGCAGAAAAGACTGTGCTAATTCGATGTTGGGTATCAAGAACCACAACAATTCCAGGATTAGGAGAGGAGAAGTTCCTACACCATGGAACTGTTGAAAGGGTCCTACACTGTGGAACTATGGAAGGGGTCCTACACCATAGAAGAATAGAAAATTGTACTGATCCATTGTTCGGTAACAAGAACCCTAATGATTCCTATGTTGTGGAGGCGTGGAGAAGGTCCTATACCTTGGAAGCGTAGAAGAATATGTTGATCCATTGTTGGGTATCAAGCACTATATTGGCTCCTAGAATAAGAGGGGAGAAGTTCCTACAACGTGGAAGTGTGGAAGGGTCTGATACCGTGTAAGCAGAAAAGGCTGTGCTAATCCGATGTTGGGTATCAAGCAATAAAACAATTCCAGGAAGAGGAGAGGAGATTTTCCTACATTGGGGAAGTGTGAAAAGGGTTCTACACTGTGGAAGAATAGAAGATTAAACTGATTTGTTGTTGGGAAATTGGAACTTTAATGATTCCTATGTCATGGTGGAGTGGAGAAGGTCATATACCTTGGAAGCATAGAAGACTATGTTGATCCATTGTTGGGTATCAAGCACCATACTGGCTCCTAGAACAAGAGGAGAGAAGTTCTTACACCGTGGAAGTGTGAAAGGGGTCCAATACTGTGGAAGCAGAGAAGACTGTGCTAATTTGATCTTAGGTATCAAGAAACATAAAAATTTTAGGAACATGAGAGAAGAAGTTTCTACATCATCGAACTGTGGAAAGGGTCCTACATCGTGGAAGAATAGAAGATTGTACTGATCTGTTGTTAGGTAATGATGAAAATAACATGTTTGTATCGCATATAAAGCAGATGTATTGGAAAAATAATGGATCTACTTCATTCATAAATGTTAACATGCACTATGTAAGTTTCAGAATTTAAGAACAAGAGAGTTTACCTTAGAGAGGTGAATTTCAAAACCGAAAATCAGAAGCACTTAGGAACACTCTCAATCTTCACTCCAATTCCTCTGACGCCCAAGATGTGTGGTCTCTCAATCAGTTTTTCAAAGGGAGAATGTCAAAGTGTCTAACACTTCTTACACACCATTTCACAGTAGTGTACTTACAAATCTCTACAGAAAATTCTATATGTTTTTCCCTTTGTATCTAACTAATTAACTAATTGAGCTGGCCTTTTGGGCCTTTCCAATTGGGCTTAAGTGTGTGGATTGGAGTGGGACAAAAAGGGACCAATAAGACACTAGCTCCAATGGGCCTTGGGCTTTTCTATCAACTCTTGACAAGTCCAAAGTTACTATTAACTATATTTAATACCACTATATAAATATAGTTGCACTTTAGGCCTTATTAATAAATTATATCCCAATACTTTATTATACATGCAACCCTTTCATATAATATTTGTAGTAATACAAAGTTATGAATATAGACTGCCACTTTGTAGATTACTACATCTTAATTCCTTAAGTACCTAGTTTAATCCTTTAAAGTTATTCATCATATATTTACGAAATCCAATTCTATAAACATATACTTTAGTAACTCCTTACTAAAGTGGCTTGGCCTAACTCTCTAAATAACTAAACCCATTAAACTTATCTCAAGGGAATATTTTGTATCTCTGTTAAGAGACTATAAATTCCATCTTGAGAATAAATGTTTCATCAACACTAAATGTGGTTGCCCAACATATTGAGGTTTTGACCATTACTACAGATCTCACTTCTGATATATCAAAGCAACCTACACTTCATGATCAGGTCCATTATCCTCTCAGGATTAAGAGTTCATGTAAATATAAGTCGTGAGTTTATAATTCATTTGACAGTCATTAGGAGAATAATAAATCTCATAGTGGTCCAGTTCAATATGTCTTAACTCTTAAAACATATCAACATACTAACTAGAAATCTCCATTTCCATGATCAAGACAAATCATCTTAGTTGATATGTTATAGTCTTCGTAGATGAAATGCCCAATTTTATCACCGACTACGAGCTTTAATTTTGACTTTACAAAGAACTTGTGATTTATATCGTCAGTGACTATTCACATAAATCACATACTATGCATCTCATGGACTATATGATAATGTCTGAATATTCATGTTACCATTATTTTAGACAATAATAAAACACTTTTATTAAACACAACATTAAGTCATACAAAATGTCATACATATTAACAAACATAGCATCATACAATAGGATTTAAGGGCACTAATCCTAACAATCTCCCACTTGTCCTAAAGACTATTGTGAACTAATCTAACTCCCCATCTCCTCCAAATGTGACTCGAAAGTCTTTTGGGGCAAGGCTTTGGTAAAGGGATCCGCTAGATTCTTTGCACCATCAATCTTTGCTACAACCACATCTCCACGAGCAACAATGTCTCGTATGATGTGAAACTTTCTCTCAATGTACTTTCCTTTGTTGTCATTCCTTGGATCTTTGGATTGTGCAACTGCTCCACTATTGTCGCAAAACAATGTAATAGGAACTTACTTAATTCTCAAAACACCAAGATCAAAAAGGAATTTCTTAAGCCAAACCACCTCTTTTGTCACCTCATAAGCAGCAACTTATTTAGCTTCCATGGTGGAGTCAGCAATACAAGATTGCTTAACACTACTCCAACCTAGGGCTCCACCTTACAAAGTGAATACACAACTCGATGTGGATTTTCTAAAATCTAGATCCGACTGAAAATCTGAATCTTTATAGCCAATAGGAATCAAATCCTTACACCAACAAACAAGCATATAATCCCTCGTTCTCCTTAGATACTTGAGAATATGCTTTACAGCTTGCCAATGTTTTGGTCTTGGATTTGATTGATATCGGCTGACCATGCCAACTGGATAACAAATATCCGATCTAGTATAAAACATGGCAAACATAAGACTTCCTACAACAGAAGCATAAGGAACTCTGATAGGCCACAAACGCGTTGACCCCTTGTGATTAATTAAATTGATTAATTAGCTGAGTTATTAATTAATCAAGTTAACATGCAAATTCACATGGTAGCACAAAAAAATCACCAAAAACTAAAGTATTCAGCGGAAAATAAATGACAAGGTGATTTGTTCACGAATGGGGAAAACCTGACGGCAAAAACCCCATCGGGTGATTTAAGGTCACCACTCCCGAAACTCCACTATTATCACAACAAGCGATTACAAGCAAGGAATCTGAGTACCTTACCAAGCTACAGTTGAACCCTTAGCCCAATACCCAATTGGACTTGTTCTATAGTGACAGTTTCTCCTTTTGATGCACGGCTCCAAGTACGTGACTAACCAATTATGCAGATCCAAGTACGCGACTTCAATTCACCAACTAGAGAGAGAGTTGTTGGCTGTAAAGTTCTTCAAATCATCCACACGATGAAGATCAAGAAGATGCTTGGTTACAAAACCCTACGGTGCACAATACACAGCAACTTCTTCATAAAAGATGAACTAGGGCATGAACTTTGTCTTTGATCACAAATTGCATGAATAAGGATTACTCAATGCTTGTGCAACTTGTATCACTTTGACGGCCCTTAAAACAATCCTTTTACATGTCTAGGGTTAGGAGAAAAGAAGTCCCAAAGACACATTCACGAATTAGAATTAAAACAGAACTGAAAATCTGTTTTCTTTAAATCTCGACAGATAGAGGTGTCGAGGATTTGTCGAGAAGCTGTCGAGTCTCGGGGCTGAAATAGCTTCTAAAGCTCGATAGATGCATGTGTCGAGACCAGGTGTCGAGCTTTAGTAACTTGCACTTTCCAGCTTGTTTCTTGGACAGACTTGATGACTTCAACACTTGATCTTGAAACACTGTTTCTTGAAGCGTTAAAACACATCCTAAATCTACCCAATTACAAGTAAAGTACGTTTTATCAAAGGATAAGCCAATTACACAAAATAGTGACATATGTCAACAACTTGACTACATATGTCCTAACAAACTCGTCTCATCATATTTTCTTCTTCTTGAGTCTTAGGCCTTTGGTCATCAGATAGAGGAACTCCATGTTTGAAAGGAAGTAATCCTTTTTTGGAGTTTTGCATGCTAAACCATTCTAGAACCTTATCTATATATCCAGCTTGTGACAAACCTAACATTCTATTCTTTCAATCTTGCCAAAGCTTGATCCCTAGAATATAGTTAGCTTTGTCCAAGTCCTTCATATCAAATTGGCTTGACAACCAAACTTTAACTGATGACATTACTACTATATCATTTCCAATGAGTAGAATATCATCAACATAAAGCACTAGGAACATTACTATTTTGTCTCTATGTCTTTTGTACACACATAGTTCATCAAGATTTTGTTCAAAACTAAATGACTTGATTGCTTGATCAAATCCGATGTTCCATAACCTAGATGCTTGCTTAAGTCCATAAATGGACCTTTTTAACTTGCATAACATATGCTTTTGGTTCTTTGCTATGAAACCTTCTGGTTGCATCATATGGATTTCCTCTTCAAGATTGCCATTAAGAAATGCAGTCTTGACATCCATTTGTTAAACCTCATAATCATAATGAGTAGCAATGGATAAGAGAATTCTGATAGACTTAAGCATAGCTATTGGCGAAAAAGTTTCATCATAATCAATACCTTCTTTTTGTGTATACCCTTTCGCCACTAGTCTTGCTTTAAAGGTTTCAACATTTCCATTTATCCCTCTCTTCCTCTTGTAAACCCATTTGCAACCTGTAGGTTTAATGCTGTTAGGCACCTTTACAAGATCCCAAACTTGATTGGAATACATGGAATCTAATTCAAATTTCATAGCTTGGATCTAATGATGTGCATCTATATCATTTATTACTTTATCATAAGTGTAAGGATCTGATTCAGCCTCTTCTGAGATAGCTTCATAAGTTTCTCCCAAACGTATAAATCTCACAAGAGGCCGAAAAATTCTCCCACTACGACGAGGGACCTATGTACTAGATGTTGGGATATATGTCCTTAAATCCTATTGTATGATGCTATGTATTTTATTATGTTAGACATTATGTATGACTTAATGTTTTGGTTAATAAAGTTGTATTAATATTTGAAAATATTGGTAACATGAATATTGGGACATTATCATATAGTCCATGAGATGCATAGTATGTGATTTATGTGATTTAGTCACAGAAGATATAAATCACAAGTTCTTTGTAAACTCAGAATTATAGTTCGTAGTCGGTGATGAAATTGGGCATTTCATCTGCGAAGATTATAACATATCAACTAAGATGATTTGTCTTGATCATGGAAATAGAGATTTCTAGTTGATATGTTGATATGTTTTAAGAGTTAAGACATATTGAACTGGACCGGCGTGAGATTTATTATTCTCCTAACGACTGTCAATTGAATAATAAACTCACGACTTATATTTGCATGAACTCTTAATCCTGAGAGGATAATGGACCTGATCATGAAGTGTAGGTTGCTTTGATATATCAGGAGTGAGATCTATGGTTAAGGTCAAAATCTCAGTATGTTGGGCAGCCACATTTAGTGTTGATGGAACATATATTCTCAAGATGGAATTCATAGTCTCTTAACGGAGATATAAAATATTCCCTTGAGATAAGTTTAATGTGTTTGTTATTCAGAGAGTTGGGCCTGACCACTTTAGTAAGGAGTTACTAAAGTATATATTTATGGAATTGGATTTCATAAATATATGATGAATAACTTAAAGAATTAAACCGGGTACTCAAGGAATTAAGATGTAGTAATAAACAAAGTGGCAGTCTCCTTTCATGACTTTGTGTTACTATGAATATTTTATGAATGGGTTGCATGTATAATAGAGTCTTGGGATATAATTTATTAATAAGGCCTAGAGTGCAACTATATTTATATAGTGGTATTAAATATAGTTAATGGTAACTTTGGACTTGTCAAGAGTTGACAGAAAAGCCTAAGGCCCATTGGAGCTAGTGTCTTATTGGTCCCTTTTGGTCCCACTCCAAGCCACACACTTAAGCCCAATTGGAAAGGCCCAAAAGGTCGGCCCAATTAGATAATCAGTTAGATACAAAGGGAGGAACACACAGAATTTTTAGGGAGTAGAGAATTTGTAGAGATTTCCATAGAGAAAAAGAGAGAGTGTGAGACACACTTTCATATTCTCCCTTTGGAACTGATTGAGAGACCACACATCTTGGGCGTTAGTGGAATTGGAGTGAAGATTGAAAGTCTTCCCAAGTGCTTCCGTTCTTCAAGTTTTTGAAATTCACCGCTCCAAGGTACACTCTCTTGTTCTCTAATTCTGAAACTTAAATAGCCCATGTTAACTTGTATGTATGAAGTAGATCCGTTTACATTATATTTTCTTCCGCTGCGTATTATATTTTTCCAACACTAGACATGTCATAAGTAGTATCTTGTGGTGTATCCAATACAACCACATCATCCCTAGTTTCATCCATTGGTTGTTTAACTACAGGTTCATTCATTTCAGCTAACACAACTCTACTTCTAGGAGTAAAATTATTCTTATAGTCATTTTCCAAGAATTTGGCATTTGTGCTAATAAACACTTTATTATCCTTATTACTATAGAATAAACCTCCAACTATTCCTTTTGGATACCCTACAAAGAAAACAACTTCTGTTTTAGACTGTAACTTGTTAGACTTTCCTTTTAACACATGTGCTGGACAACCCCAAATGTGGAGATGTCTCATACTAGGCTTACGCCCATTCCATAACTCTACAGGTGTTTTAGGAACAAACTTCGAAGGTACCAAATTCAAAAGATACATTGCAGTTTTTAAGGTAAATCCCCAAAAGGAAATTGGTACAGTTGAATAACTCATCATGGATCTAACCATATCTAAAAGAGTCTTATTCCTTCTTTCTGCCCATTTTGTTGTGGAGTTCTAGGTGCAACCAACTGGGATATAATCCCATTTTCAATCAAGTAATCCTTGAAATCCTCAAGAAGGTATTTCCCACCTCGATCAGATCAAATGGCTTTTATGTGTCTACCTAATTGATTTCCAACTTCAGCCCTAAACTCTTTGAACTTTTCAAAAGCTTCAGACTTCCGTTTCATTAGGTACACATAACCAAATCTAGAGTAATCATCCGTAAAAGTAATGAAATAGTCATAGCCACCTCTTGCTTGGATTGGCATAGGACCACATACATCTAAATGTACTAGTTCTAGCAAATCTTGGGCTCTTCTACCTTTTGCATTAAAAGGTCGTTTGGTCATTTTACCTTCCAAACAAGATTTGCAAACAGGAAATTCATCAAAGTCCATGGGCCGTAAGAGTCCATCTTTGACAAGTCTTTGAATTCTGTTTGAATTAATATGACCCAAACACAAGTGCCAATAATATGCTTTACTAGCAGAAGGAAACTTTCTTTTTAATGATTTCACATGTGAATTATTATCTAACTCAGAATTATATAATTCATGCTTATCAGGAATTAAAATATAAAAGCCATTAACAATATTGCCAGAACAGATAAACATTTTACCCTTCTTTATTTCAACATTGTCTTTAAGGATAATACAATATTCATGTTTACCCAAATAAGTTGCAGAAATTAAATTCCTACGAGCATTAGGTACAAACAGGTAGTCTTGTAATATTAAAACCCTAGACTCAAAGCACAAATTAACAAAACTAACAGCTTTAATCGGAATTCTGCTCCCATTAGCCAAAGTAAGAAATAATTCCCCTTCATTCAGCTTTCTAGTCTCCTGAAACCCTTGCAAAGAATTGCAAATATGATTAGTACAACCTGAATCCACACACCAGGAATTTGTGGGATTCTATACCAAACATATTTCAAGAAGAAATGAACTTTTCATACCCTTGTTCTTAGCAGCTTTAAACTTTGGATAATTCCTCTTCCAATGTCCTTTCTCACCACAATGGAAACACTTTCCTTTAGTCTTCTTTCCTTTAATGGCAACCCTTAAGGCAATTTGCTTACCCTCTAGCTTAGTGAAGTCCTTCTTCTTTTTCTTCTTCTTCTTCTTACACTTGTCTTTCGACTTAGGTTGATAAGTAGAAACTTCACCCATATTGGCTTCAATACTAGAAATACCAAGAATGCCTTCCACCGCTACCAATTCATTCATCAATTCAAACAAAGAATAAATTTTTTTGTTCATATTATAATTCAGTCTAAATTCCTTTAATTATTCCGGTAGAGACTGGAGTATCATATCCACTTGGGATTCTCCATCAATGTCGGCACCTAAAACTTTCAATGTATTCAGATTAGAGATCATTGTAAGACAATGCTCCCTTACTGAAGTACCTTCAACCATTTTAGTACTATAAATCTGCCTCACAGTTTCTTGCCTTGTTGAATGACCTAGCTCACCAAATATCTCTTTCAAACTTAAGAGAATGTCCGAAGCTAGTTTTGCATTTGATGTTGTAGAACATTTGAGATGGATGCTAGGATGTAGCACTTGGTCATCTCATTAGATTTCTGTCAATGATCATATCGCTGTTTTTCCTTAAGAGGAGCATCTAATGAAGGAAAACTAGGACATGGTTGAGTAAGTACATATTTGTGCTCTTCAGTAGTTAAAACAATGTCCAAATTTCTTTTCCAGTCAACATAGTTGGATCCAGTTAGTTTGTTTTGATTAAGACTAGAAACAATTGGGCTAAAAGAAGCCGTGTTTAAATCTGAAAACAATAGACACGAATATAATAAGTAAACTGGACATTATCAATTTAGCATATAAACGTATAGTGTGAAACTTTAATAAAACCATAATATAATATATGCAACGACAACGCAATCCCATATCCAATATTCCTCAGCATAGAGTGAACATTAAATATTATGATTGATTGAGAACTATTCTCATTATTTTTGCTATCATGATAACTCTTATCAAACACTAATAATATGCCGTTTTACATTTAGCCTCTAAGTAATAATTGTAAGAACTCAGCATAGATGATACTATAATACTTAGTCTAGTGTATACCATTGTCTAGAATCATGTGTAACCACATTTCATCCATTCAACAGGCTTATTTTGTAGTACCATGATAAAAACACCCTCCGCTTGGAATGCAAAGCTCAAGGCTAAGACAAGGTGTTTCATCAAACCACTATAAACCAAGAAATTCAATCTTGTAGAACCATGAATTAAATACTCTCCGCATGGAATGATAAGCTCGAGGCAAAGACAAAGTATGTATTTCACATTACTATGAACCAACAATGGAGGCCATGAGATCCAACCCTTGTATCTCTCTCCCACTAGATGTTTTAAATTAAAGATTTTTAGTTTAAAACATGCATAAAAAAATTACACATAGCCTTGCTCTTTATATATGTAAAAAACACTTTAAGAAAATTCTAGATTTCTAGTCCTCAATCGATCGAGAATGTACCTCGATCAATCGAGAAAAGTTCTAGATGCTCGATCGATTCTCAACAGATACTCGATCTATCAAGTGTCGCGAATTTCAAATTTTCCAAAATTTTTAAAGACAGTTTTTTAATGTTTTCAATGACAAAACAACTATCATATGATACTAATGGATAGAAATTGATATAAAAACAAAATTTCATTGATGCTATAGCCTTAAAGTTCAGTGTAACATACTTATACTCAAAATTAAACAACATCATAACATCAATATCAATTTTTATCAAACAATAATTTCAACATGCATGTAGAAAAACAAATTTCTAACAACATGAAACTATTTTTAATAATTCCAAAACTCAAAACATGTTAAACAAATATAAAATGAAGACTGCTCTAATACCATTTGATGGAAATAACATGTTTGTATCGTATACAAAGCATATGCAACCAAAAAATAATAGATCTACTTCATTCATAAATGTTAACATGCACTATGTAAGTTTCAGAATTTAAGAATAAGAGAGTGTATCTTGGAGCGGTGAATTTCAAAACTAAAAATCAGAAGCATTTGGGAACACTCTCAATCTTTACTCCAATTCCACTAACACACAAGATGTGTGGTCTCTCAATAAGTTTTCCAAAGGGAGAATGTCAAAGTGTCTAACACTTCTTACACACCATTTCACAATAGTGTTCTTACAAATCTCTACAAAAAATTCTGTATATTTTTCCCTTTGTATCTAACTGATTATTTAATTGGGCTGGCCTTTTGGGCCTTTCTAATTGGGCTTAAGTGTGTGGCTTGGAATGGGACCAAAAGGGACTAATAAGACACTAGATCCAATGGGCCCTGGGCTTTTTTGTCAACTCTTGACAGGTCCAAAATTACCATTAACTATATTTAATACCACTATATAAATATAGTTGCACTCTAGGCCTTATTAATAAATTATATCCCAAGATTTTATTGTACATGCAACCCCTGCATAAAATATTAGTAGTAATACAAAGTCATCAATGTAGACTGCCACTTTGTAGATTACTACATCTTAATTCCTTGAGTACCCAGTTTAATCCTTTAAAGTTATTCATCATATATTTACGAAATCCAATTACATAAATATATACTTTAATGACTCCTTACTAAAGTGGTTAGGCCTAACTCTTTAAATAACTGAATCCATTAAACTTATCTCAAGGGAATATTTTGTATCTCCGTTAAGAGACTATGAATTCTATCTTGAGAATAAATGTTCCATCAACACTAAATGTAGTTGCCCAACATACTGACGTTTTGACTGTTACTACAAATCTCACTCCTGATATATCAAAGCAACCAACACTTCATGATCAGGTCCATTATCCTCTCTGAATTAAGAGTTCATGTAAATATAGTCGTGAGTTTATTATTCATTTGACAGTCGTTAAGAGAATAATAAATCTCACAGCGGTCCAGTTCAATATGTCTTAACTCTTAAAACATATCAACATACCAACTAGAAATCTCTATTTCTATGATCAAGACAAATCATCTTAGTTGATATGTTATAGTCATTGCAGATGAAATGCCTAATTTCATCACCGACTGTGAACTATAATTTTGAGTTTACAAAGAACTTGTGATTTATATCTTCTGTGACTTTTCACATAAATCACATACTATGCGTCTCATGGACTATATGATACTGTCTGAATATTCATATTACCATTATTTTAGATAATAATAAAACAATTTCATTAAACACAACATTAAGTCAAACAAAATGTCATACATAATAACAAACATAGCACCTTACAATAGGATTTAAGGGCATTAATCCTAATAGGTAATAAGAAACCTAATTATTCCTGTGTCGTGAAGGCGTGGAGAAGGTCCTATACCGTGGAAGCATAAAACGCTTTGTTGATCCATTGTTGGGGCTCAAGCAACATACTCGCTCCTAGAACAAAAAGAGAGAAGTTCCTACACCGTGGAAGTGAGAAAAGGATCTGATACAGTAGAAGCAGAAAAGACTGTGCTAATCCGATGTTGGGTATCAAGAACCACAACAATTCCTTAAGCAGAAGAGGAGTTCCTACATTGTGGAACTATGGAAAGGGTCCAACACCATGGACAAATAAAAGATTGTGCTAATCCGTTGTTGCACAAAAAGAAACCTAATGATTCCCATGTCGTGGAGGTGTGAAGAGGGTCTTATACCTTGGAAATATAGAACACTTTGTTAATCCATTGTTGGGTATCAAGCACCATACTGGCTCCTAGAACAAGAAAGGAGAAGTTCCAACACCGTGGAACTGTGCTAAGGGTCCGATACCATGGAAGCAGAGAGACTATTCTAATTTGATGGTGGGTATTAAGCACAACAACAATTCCAAGAACTAGAAAGGAGAAGTTCCTACATCGTGGAAGTGTGAAAAAGGTCCTACATTATGGAAGAATAGAATATTAAACTTATCCGTTGTTAGGAAAAAGGAACCCTAATGATTCCTATGTAGTGGAGGCGTGGAGAAGGTATTATACCTTGGAAGCATAGTAGACTATATTGATCCATTGTTGGGTATCAGGCACCATACTGGCTCCTAGAACAAAAGCAATGAAGTTCCTACACTGTGGAAGTACGAAAAGGGTCTGATACCGTGGAAGCAGAGAAGACTGTGCTAATCCAATTTTGGGTATCAAGACATAGAACAATTCCAGGAACAGTAGAGGAGAAGTTCCTACACCGTGGAACTATGGAAAATGTCCTACATTGTGGAAGAAGAGAAGACTGTACTGATCCGTTGTTGGGTAACAAGAAACCTAATGATTCTTATGTCGTGGAGGCATGGAGAGGGTCCTATACCTTGGAAGCATAGAACACTTTGTTGATCCATTGTTGGGTATCAAGCACCATACTAGCTCCTAGAACAAGTGGAGAAAAGTTCCTACACCACAAAAGTGTCAAAGGGGTTCGATATTGTGGAAGCAGAGAAGACTGTGCTAATCCTATGTTGGGTATCAAGAAACATAAATATTCTAGGAACACGAGAGGAGAGTTCCTATACCGTCGAACTGTGGAAAGGGTTTTACACCGTCGAAGAATAGAAGATTGTACTAATCCGTTGTTGGGTAACAAGAAACCTAATGATTCCTATGTCGTGGAGAGGGTCCTATACCTTAGTGCGTTGAACACTTTGTTGATCCATTGTTGGGTATCAAGCACCATACTATCTCTTAGAAGAAGAGGGGAGAAGTTCCTACACCGTGGAAGTGTGGGAAGGGTCCGATACCGTGGAAGCAGAGAAGACTGTGCTAATTAGATTTGGGTGTCAAGCAACACAAAAATTCCAGGGACAAAAGAGGTGAAGTTCCTACATCGTGGAAGTGTAAAAAGGGTCCTATATTATGGAAGAATAGAAGATTAATCCTACATTGTGAAAAGGGTACTGATCCGTTGTTGGGAAACAACAAAACCTAATGATTCCTAGGTCGTGGAGGCGTGGAGAGGGTCCTATACCTTGGAAGCATAGAAGACTATATTGATCCATTGTTGGGTATCAAGCAACATGTAGGCCTCTCGAACAAGAGGGGAGAAGTTCCTACACCATGGAAGTGTGGAAAGCATTCGATACCGAGGAAGTAGAGAAGATTATGCTAATCCGATGTTGGGCTTCAAGCACCATAAAAATTCTAGGAACATGATAGGAGATGTTCCTACATCGTGGAAGTACGAAAAAGGTCCTACACTGTGGAAGAATAGAAGATTAAACTGATTCGTTGTTGGGTAACAAGAACCCTAATGATTCCTATGTCGTGGAGGCATGGAGAAGGTCCTATACCTTGGTAGTATAGAAGACTACGTTGATCCATTGTCAGGTATCAGGCGCCATACAGGATCCTAGAACAAGAGGGGAGAAGTTCCTACACCATGGTAGTGGGGAAAGGGTTCGATACAGTGGAAGCAGAAAAGACTCTGCTAATCTGATGTTGGGTATCAAGCACCATAACAATTCTAGGAATAGGAGAGGAGAAGTTCCTACATCGTGGAAGTGTGAAAAAGGTCCTACACTATGGAAGAATAGAAGATTAAATTGATCCGTTGTTGGGAAACAAGAAACCTAATGATTCCTATGCCATGGAGGCGTGAAGAGGGTCCTATACCTTGGAAGCATAGAAGACTATGTTGATCCATTGTTCGGTATCAAGCACCATACTGGCTCTAGAACAAGGGGGGAAAAGCTCTTACACCGTGGAAGTATGGAAAGGGTCTGATACCGTGGAAGCAGAGAAGCCTGTGCTAATCTGATGTTGGGTATCAAGATCTGTTACAATTCTAGGAACAATTGAGGAGAAGTTCCTACATTGTGGAAGTGTGGAATAGGTCCAACACCGTGGAAGAATAGAAGATTGTACTAATCCATTGTTGGGTAACAAGAACCCTAATGATTTCTATGTCGTGGAGGCGTGGAATGGGTCCTATACCTTGGAAGCATAGAAGACTATGTTGGTCCATTGTTGGGGATCGAGGACCATACTGGTTCCTAGAACAAGAGAGGAGAAGTTCCTACACTGTGGAAGTGTGGAAAGGGTCTGATACTGTGGAAGTAGAGTAGACTGTGCTAATCCGATGTTGGGTATCAAGCACGATAACAATTCTAGGAACAGGAGAGGAGAAGTTTCTACATCGTGGAAGTGTGAAAAGTGTCCTACACGGTGGAAGAATAGAAGATTAAACTAATCCGTTGTTTGGTAACGAGAACCCTAATGATTCCTATGTCGTGGAGGTGTGGAGAGGGTCCTATACCTTGGAAGCATAGAAGACTATGTTGATACATTGTTGGGTATCAAGTGTTATAATTGGATTCCCGGTGGTAGCAAAGATTGATAGTGCGAGTAATCTAGCGGATCCCTTTACCAAAACCTTGCCCTAAAGGACTTTTGAGTCATATTTGGAGGGAATGAGAGTTAGATTAGTGCACAATAGTCTTTAGTTGAAGTGGGAGATTGTTTGGATTAGTGCCCTTAAATCCTATTGTATGATGCTATTTATATAATATTATGTATGACATTATGTATGACATGATGTATGACTTGATGTATGACTTGATTTTGCAAGCTGTTTTATTTTTATCTAAAATAATGGTAACATGAATATTTGGACATTATCATATAGTCCATGAGATGCATAGTATGTGATTTAGTCACAAAAGATATAAGTCACAAGTTCTTTGTAAACTTAGAATTTAAGTTCGTAGTCGGTGATAAAATTAGGCATTTCATCTGCGAAGACTATAACATATCAACTAAGATGATTTGTCTTGATCATGAAAGTGGAGACTTCTAGTTGGTATGTTGATATATTTTAAGAATTAAGACATATTGAACTGGACTGCTGTGAGATTTATTATTCTTCTAACAACTGTTAAATGAATAATAAATCTCACGACTTTTATTTGCTTGAACTCTTAATCCTAAGAGAATAATGGACTTAATCATATGGTGTAGGTTGCTTTGATATATCAGGAGTGAGATCTAAAGTAATGATAAAAACCTCAGTATATTGAGCAGCCATATTTAGTGTTGATGGAATACATATTCTCAAGATGGAATTCATAATTTTTTAACGACAATATAAAATATTCTCATGAAATAAGTTTAATAGGTTTGGTTATTCAGAGTGTTAGGCCTAACAACTTTAGTAAGGAGTTACAAAAATATATATTTATGAAATTGGATTTCATAAATATATGATGAATAAATTAAAGAATTAAATCAGGTACTTAAGGATTAAGATGTAGGAATTTTCAAAGTGACAGTCTATATTCATGACTTTGTATTATTACGAATATTTTATAAACGGGTTGCATATATAATAAAGTCTTGGGATAAAATTTATTCACAAGGCCTAGAGTGCAATTATATTTAAATAGTAGTATTAAATATGATTAATGGTAATTTTGAGCTTATCAAGAGTTGACAGAAAAGCCCAAGGCCCATTAGAGCTAGTGTCTTATTAGTCCCCTTTACGCCCACTCCAAGCCACACACTAAAGCCTAATTGGAAAGGCCCAATAGGCCGACCCAATTAGATAATCAGTTAGATATAAAGGGAGAAACATACATAATTTTTTTTAGAAGAGAATGAGAAAAAGAGAGACATTACTGTGAAATGATTTGTATATGTGAGTGAAGCCACTCAATTTTTCTACCTTGAAAACTGATTGAGAGACCACACTTCTTGGGTAACAAGAAACCTAATAAATCCTATGCCATGGAGGCGTGGAGAGGGTCTTATACGTTGGAAGCATAGGACATATTGTTGATCCATTGTTTGGTATTAGGCACCAAATTGGCTTCTTGAACAAGAGGGGAGAGGTTCCTACACCGCGAAAGTGTGAAAAAGGTTCGATACTGGCTTCTTGAACAAGCGGAGATAAGTTCCTACACCATGGAAGTCTGAAAAAGGTCCAGCACCGTGGAAGTAGAGAAGACTGTCCTAATCTGATGTTGGATATCAGGAACCATAACATTTCCAGGAACAGGAGAGAAGTTCATACACCGTGGAAATGTGAAAATGGTCCTACATCGTGGAAGAATAGAAGATTGTACTGATCCATTGTTGGGTAACAAGAACCCTAATGATTCTTGTGTTGTGGAGGCATGGAGAGGGTCCAATACCTTGGAAGCATAGAAGACTATTTTGTTCAACTATTGGGTATCAAGCACCATACTGGCTCCTAGAACAAGAGGAGAGAAGTACCTACACCGTGGAAGTGTGAAAAGGGTCTGATACTGTGGAAGCAGAGAAGGCTGCGCTAATCCGATGTTGGGTATCAATAACCTTAACAATTCCAGGAACGGGATAGGAGAAGTTCCTACACCGTGGAAGTGTGAAAAGGGTCCTAAATTGTAGAAGAATAGAAGATTAAACTGATCTGTTGTTGGGTAACAAGAACCCTAATGATTCCTATGTCATGGAGGTGTGCAGAAGGTCCTATACCTTAAAAGCATAAAAGACTATATTGATCCAATGTTGGGTATCAAGCACCATGCTAGCTCCTAGAACAAAAGGAGAGAAGTTCCTACACTGTGGAAGTGTGAAAAGGGTCTGATACTGTGGAAGCAGAGAAGACTGCGCTAATCCGATGTTAGGTATCAAGAACCATTACAACTCCAGGAACAGAAGAGGAGATGTTCCAACATCGTGGAAGTGCGAAAAGGGTCCTACACCATGGAAGAATAGAACATTATACTGATCCATTGTTAGGTAACAAGAACCCTAATGATTTCTATGTCGTGGAGGCGTGGAGAGGGTCTTATACCTTGGAAGCATAGAAGATTGTGTTGACCCATTATTGGGTATCAAGCACCATACTGGCTCCTAGAACAAGAGGGGAGATGTTCCTACACTGTGGAAGTGTGGAAAGGGTATAATAACATGGAACCAAAGAAGACTGCGCTAATTCGATGTTGGGTATCAAGCACCATAACAATTCCAGGAATAGAAGAGGAAAAGTTCCTATATTGTGGAAGTGTGGAAATGGTCTTACATTGTGGAAGACTAGAAGATTGTACTGATCCGTAGTCACGTAACAAGAACCCTAATGATTCCTATGTCGTGGAGGTGTGGAGATGGTCCTATACCTTGGAAGCATAGAAGACTATGTTGATCCATTGTTGGGTATCAAGCACCATACTGGCTCCTAGAAGAAAAAGGGAGATGTTCCTACACCGTGGAAGTATGGAAAGGGTACAATAGCATGGAACCAAAGAAGACTTTGCTAATCTGATGTTGGGTATCAAGCACCATAACAATTCCACGAACAGGAGAGGAGAAGTTCCTACACTGTGGAAGTGTGGAAATGGTACTACACCGTGGAAGAATAAAAGATTGTACTGATCCGTAGTTGCGTAACAAGAACCCTAATGATTCCTATGTCATGGAGGTTGTAGAGGGTCCTATACCTTGGAAGCATAGGACACTTTGTTGGAAGACTGTGCTAATCCGATGTTAGGTTTCAAGCACCATAACAATTCCAGGAACAGGATAGGAGAAGTTCCTACATCGTGGAAATGTGAAAGGTGTCCTACACTGTGGAAGAGTAGAAGATTAAATTGATCCATTATTGGGTAACAAGAACCCTAATGATTCCTATGTGAAGGAGGTGGGGCGATGGTCCTATAAATTGGAAGCTTAGAAGATTATGTTGATCCATTGTTAGGTATTAAGCACAATATTGGCTCATAAAACAAGAGGGGAGAAGTTCCTACGTCGTGGAAGTGTGGAAAGGGTCTAATAACGTGGAAGCAAAGAAGACTCTGCAAACCCAATGTTGGGTTTCAAGCACCATAACAATTCCAGGAACTAGATAGGAGAAGTTCCTACATCATGGAAGTGTGAGAAGTGTCCTACACTGTGGAAGAGTAAAGATTTAAACTGATCCGTTGTTGGGTAACAAGAACCCTAATGATTCCTATGTCATGGAGGTGGGGCGATGGTCCGATAAATTGGAAGCATAGAAGACTATGTTGATCCATTGCTGGGTATTAAGCACCATACTGGCTCTTAGAGCAAGGGGAGAGAAGTTCCTACACCGTGGAAGTGTGAAAGGGTCTAGCACCGTGGAAGTAGAGAAGACTATGCTAATCTAATGTTGGGTATTAGGTACCACAACATTTCCAGGAATAGGAGAGGAGAAGTTCCTACACCGTGGAAATGTGGAAATGGTCTTACACCGTGGAAGAATAGAAGAATATACTAATCCGTTGTTAGGTAACAAGAACCCTAATGATTCTTGCGTCGTGGAGGCATGGAGAGGGTTTAATACCTTGGAAGCATAGAAGACTATTTTGTTCAACTGTTGGGTATCAAGCACCATACTGGCTCCTAGAACAAGAAGAGAGAAGTTCCTACACCGTGGAAGTGTGAAAAGGGTCTGATACTGTGGAAGCAGAGAAGACTGCACTAATCCAATGTTGGGTATCAAGAACCATAACAATTCCAGGAACGAGATAGGAGAAGTTCCTGCATCGAGAAAGTGTGAAAAGGGCCCAACAATGTGGAAGAATAGAAGATTGAATTGACCTGTTATTAGGCAACCAGACCCCTAATGATTCCAATGTCACGGAGGCATGGAGAGGGTCCTATATCTTGGAAGCATAGATGGCAATGTTGATCCACTGTTGGGTATGAAGCACCATACTGACTCCAAGAACAAGAGGAGAGAAGTTCCTACACCAGGGAAGTTTGAAAAATGCCTGATACCATGGCAGCAGAGAAGCCTGTGCTAATTTGATGTTGGGTATTCGGAGCCATAACAATTACAGGAATAAGAGAGGAGAAGTTCCTACATCGTGGAAGTGTGAAAAGAGTCTTACACTATGGAAAAATAGAAGATTAAACTGATCCATTGTTGGGAAACAAGAACCCTAATGATTCCTATGTCGTGGAGGCATGGAGAAGGTCTTATAACTTGGAAGCAAAGAAGATTGTGCTAATTCGATGTTGGGTATCAAGAACCGTTACAATTCCATGAACAAAAGAGGAGAAGTTCCTACACTGTGGAAGTGTGGAAATGGTCCTACACCGTGGAAGAATATAAGATTGTACTGATCTGTTGTTGAGTAACAAGAACCCTAATGATCTCGATGTCGTGGAGGCATGGAGAGGGTCCCATAACTTGGAAGCATAGTGGACTATGTTGATCCATTGTTGGGTATCAAGCACCATACTGGATCCTAGAACAAGAGGGGAGATGTCCTACACCGTGGAAGTGTGGAAAGGGTCCGATACTGTGGAACCAAAAAAGACTGTGCTAATCCAATGTTGGTTATCAAGCACCACAACAATTCCTGGAACAGGAAAAGAGAAGTTCCTACACCGTGGAAATGTGGAAATGGTCCTACACTATGGAAGAATAGAAGATTGTACTGATCCGTTGTTAGGTAACAAGAACCCTAATGATTCCTCTATCATGGAGGCATGGAGAGGGTCCTATGCCTTGGAAGCATAGGACAATTTGTTGATCCATTGTTTGGTGTTAAGCACCATTTTAGCTCCTTGAACAAGAGGGGAGAGGTTCCTACACCATGGAAGTGTGGAAAGGGTCCAATACCGTGGAAGCATAGAAGACTATGTGTTAGGACATATGTAGTTCAAGTTTGTTAACATATGTCGCTATTTTATGTAGTTGGCTAATCCTTTGACAAAACGCACTTTACTTGTACTTGGGTAGATCTAGGATGTGTTTAATACTTCAAAGAACATGTTGTTCAAGTTTAGTATTAAAGTCATGAAGATTGGACCAAGAAACAAGTAAAGAAAAAGTGTGTACTAAAGCTGGACACCTGGTGGACACCTGCGGATAGCTGCTGGATACCTGCGGATAGCTGCTGGACGGATAGCTATCTATCGAGCTATCTATCGAGGTATCTATCAAGATTTAATGAGGCTCGACAGCTTCCCGATCGATCGAGGTATCTATCGAGGTTACGGGAATTCAGTTTTCCAGATCTGATTTTTGGGCCAGGCTTTTGTATTTGTGTAGGGTTTCTTTTTTCACAACCCTAGGCATATATAAGGCATATTTTTGAGGCCGTCACATAAGAGAATACAAGGAGAACACAAGCAAAAGGTGACCGAAGCCTAATTCTCTCTGAAAGAAGCTACTGCGTCTTTGCGCCTTAGGGTTTTGTAACCAAGTGCTTCTTGATCTTCATCGTGTGTATGAAGTGAAGAACTTTGCAGCCAACATTCTTCTTCCTCAAGTTGGTGAGTGAGTCACGTACTGGGATTCGTGCAAAGGAGTAAGCCGCGTACTGGGATCCGCGCATCAAATTGGTTAGTCACGTACTTGGGAGCCGTGCATTGAAAGGAGAAACTGTCACTACAGAACAAGTCCAATTGGGTATTGGGGTAAGAGTTCAACTGTAGGTTGGTGAGGTACTGGGATTCCTTACTTGTAACTGCTTGTTGTGATAATAGTGGAGTTTCAGGAGTGGTGACCTTAAATCACCCGGTGGGGTTTTTGCCGTAAGGGTTTTCCCCATTCGTGAACAAATCACCGTGTTATTTATTTTCTGCTGCTTAACTTAGTTTGGTGATTTGTTTGTACTGCCACGTGATATTGCATGTTAATTTGATTAATTAAAAACTGGGCTAATTAATTAATCTAAGTTATCACAAGGGGTCAACGCATTTGTGGCCTGTCAAGTGGTATCAGAGCAAGCACACTCTGATTAGGGTTTAATCTATTGTGTGTGATCCATTGACCCCTGCTGTCATGGATAGAGGACAATCTCTAATCATTCCTCTTTTATTTGATGGCACTAACTATGCATACTGGAAAGTACGCATGAGAGCTTTCTTGCAGTCTTTAGATGAGAAAGTGTGGCAAGCTGTGGAGATAGGCTGGACCAAGCCTATAGAAGCGCCGGCCGACTGGGATGAAGCTAAGATCAAGGCGGCCAACTTCAACAGCAGAGCATTGAATGCCCTATTCAGTGCAGTCACCAATGAGGAGTTCAAGAAAATTTCCTCAACTGAAACTGCTAAGGAAGCATGGACCATCCTCCAGACAACCTATGAGGGCACCAAGCCTGTCAAAGATTCAAAGCTACAGAGGCTCACCACACGCTTTGAAGAAATTAAGATGGAGGAGGATGAGTCGTTTGATGAGTTCTATGCCAAGCTCAAGGATATAGTGAACTCAGCCTTCAATCTTGGGGAGACCATCCCTGAACCCAAGATAGTAAGGAAGGTGCTTAGATCGCTGCCCGAGAGATTCCATGCCAAGATCACGGCGATCGAAGAATCAAAGGACATTGATAGAATTCCTTTGACTGAGCTGGTTGGAAACTTGCAAACCTATGAGTTAGGGCTGACTAGGTTGGGCAAGTCAAGCAAGGGCAAGAGTTTGGCACTAAAGGCCAAAAACAGTGATACGGATGACTCGTCAGATGATGAAGATTCCAAGATGAAGTCCTACATCACAAGGCAATTCAAGAAGTTTATGAAGAATGCCAACGGAAAGGGCTTCAACAAAGACCGTAGACAATCCAGTTCTTCACAATTTAAGAATCCGGATAAAGGGAAGAAGGATGTCAAGGATGGCGGTCAGTACACTGTTCCTGCTGGGCCAAAATGTTTTGGGTGTTAAGGCTTTGGACACATGAAACAAGAGTGTCCTACGTACCTCAAGAGCATAGGGAAGAGCAAGGCACTTGCTGTTGCCTTAAGCGACACAGAGCCCGAGGACGATTCCGAGGATGAAGATGACGGAATCTTGAATGCCTTCACTGCCACTGTTAATCCTACTGATGGGGTTACTGAGAAAGTGGATGAAGAAGAGGAGTTGGTGGACTCCAAGATTGAGATTATGGATGATCAAAATGATATCCATACCGCCTATGAGAAGCTATACAAGCTTTCTGAGAAACATGAGAAGCTCTATAGGCTGGCCACCAAGAAGTTCAGTGATGTGGAACTCAACCGTGAGGAGCTGTCCACAAAGGTCGATGAAGCGAATCAAACCATTGGAGCACTGAGGTTCGAAAACAATTTCTTGGTTGAGAGGACCAAGAAGCTTGAAGCGGAGCTGTTTCAAGTCAGAGCACAACTGGAGAGGACGTCAAATGCTAAACTGGACGAGATGCTGAGTGCTCAGAGATATTCTTCAGATCGTACTGGATTGGGGTATGAATTCTCTCTCTCTAATACTCCTACTTCTAGTACTACTGTGTTTGTTCCACCTGCTAATAACATTGAAAATGAAGAAAAGAATGTTAAATCTGAATTAGCTAGTGAGAACGTAGACAAGGGCAAGTCCATTCTAGGAGCACCCCCTAAAATTGAAAAAAGGGAAGCTAGAAACCCTAGGAATAAGAAGGCTAACTCTCAAAAGGCCAAACAGAAGAAGCCGCATCTCTGTTATCATTGTGGTGCTACCGGTCACACTCGACCTAATTGCTATAAGTGGCGTGCCACTCAACAGAGCAATGGCACAATAGCATCTGGGAGCCAGAATCAGCTTCAGTCTTCTCTCGCTCCTCTTGGAGACATTCTAAAAGCCCTCATGTTCCTTTCGAACTTGAACGGTTCATATTCCTCTCCCTCTTCACCGGTTCAAGAATCGACCAAAAGGAAAGGATCTTTCAAAGTGTGGAAGGCAAAGGGATCTAAGTGATTTCAGTCACTTCTTCTTCTCTCTCCTGTTTTTATGTGTTGCATTACTTGTGTGTTTCTTTATTGTTTTGAGTCAGTCTAGTTTTATGCATTGTTTTGCTTTACATGTTTTTGTTTGTGTGTTTTCAGTTTTGTGTTTTATTTTTTTTTGCTTTTCTGATAAAAAAAAAATTGAAAAAATTGAAAAATACAAAAACAGTGTGTGTTTGTGTGCATTAGTTCGTGTGAACTTTTAAAATGGCCATTGAAACAGAGTGTTCTAAACTTTGTATCATCTATAGCTTAGATGAGCACTCTTTTGCACAACTAAGCGAGTGAGCTCTGTAGCTCTTTGTTTGTGATGAGTAAGGTTAAGTGATCTCTTCTTCTTAACACTCGTATCACTCTTTTTGACGGGTTGAACTAGAAAATCCTAAGAGAAAGGCATAAATAACCATCTCACCACTATTACTCGCCAATCATAATATGACATCTGTATACTTCGGCATAGCAAAAGTGCAATGTCAATGACACCTGTATGCTTCGGCATAGCAAAAGTGCAGTGTCAAAAGCTTAACATAATTGGGTATTTCTTTTCTTTCTCTTGTATGCCCATGCATGATATGCTTGTTAAAAAGAAAATATGCAAAGAAATAAAAAGCAAAAAGATAAAAAATGCTTTAAAATATGGTTGCAAGCGTGTTTAGGAGGAGATGTGGGAGTTATAGGATGTACCTCGAAGGTGATAGTCCCCATCAAACAGTTATGATTGTGTGTGAGTTAAAGTGATTTTCTCATATCTCAAATCGTCATAACATTGAAACACATATGCAATCTTGCGATGTTTTCACACACAACACGCAATATTCTTTACTATTCTTGATACATGTGCAGGTACAATGTGATTTGGCCATCACAAAGTTTACATGCGTTAATGTATGCTCACTAAACTGTCATAACTTGTTTTTGAAATATAAAATTGGTTAGACTTGTTTAGTGTGTGTGTGCGTGTTTTGAGATACATGTGCATCAAAATTCTTGTTGAGAGATGATTTTGAGAGCTTAATGTGTTGATTGGATCTTTGGTTGAGTTGCATGCATGATTGCATTCATGTCTGTATTTTTCTCTTCTTGAAAAACTGTTTTTAAGGCATCTCGACACCTCCTCGACACCTCTCGATACCTAGCTTATCTGTCGAGATCTTCAATTGCATGTTATCGCAATCTCGACACTTCTCGATAGCTAGGTGGATCGATCGAGAAAGTTTCTGTCTCCTCGATAGCTTCTCGATAGCTGTTCGATCCATCGAGGTATGCTCGATAGCTCCTCGATACCTCTCGATCGATCGAGATTCTCTGCATGCATTATTTTTCACATGGTTTGCATGTTTCTCTTATCTTGTCATCCATAGCATATTGTTTCATTACATTCATGCATTTTTATGGATTCTTTGTGCCCCCTTGATCATCCTTGATTATCTTTATGTTTCTCGGTACCCTCTGTCAATCGTGACAAAAAGGGGGAGAAATTGGAGAATTTGTGGTTTCTTTCGTTAAGATTCTACAAGTTAGGGGGAGAAATACATGCCCTTGTAAGGGGGAGTTGTGTTTCATCTTGTTAGGGGGAGTGTTTATCTCCTTATTCATGTACCTAGGTCTTGTGACCATTTTTACATACAGCATGGTATTTATCAAGTGGTATATATATTATGATGTATGTTTTCTTCACCTATCTCTACATGTGTTGTTTCTTTTCTATCTTTATACACATGTTTCTTTATTTGTATGCAATCTATTATTTCTGCTTCACACAAAGATGCCTTGATGTGTTTTGTTTAAAGTGTTTCAGAAATACAGGTTGTCAAAGTCTTCCATGCCATGAACTCTCTTCTTGCAAAGTTTTTCAAGAGTTTGTGTTAGGGTAGATTTTATTGTATTCAACAAGTGAGTATGAGTTGAGTGATTAATGACTTCTCTCATATATTCATTTGTTTGTTGTGGTTTTGTCACGGATTGCCAAAGGGGGAGATTGTTAGGACATATGTAGTTCAAGTTTGTTAACATATGTCGCTATTTTATGTAGTTGGTTAATCCTTTGACAAAACGCACTTTACTTGTACTTGGGTAGATCTAGGATGTGTTTAATACTTCAAAGAACATGTTGTTCAAGTTTAGTATTAAAGTCATGAAGATTGGACCAAGAAACAAGTAAAGAAAAAGTGTGTACTAAAGCTGGACACCTGGTGGACACCTGCGGATAGCTGCTGGATACCTGCGGATAGCTGCTGGACAGATAGCTATCTATCAAGCTATCTATCGAGGTATTTATCGAGATTTAATGAGGCTCGACAGCTTCTCGATCGATCGAGGTATCTATCGAGGTTACGGGAATTCAGTTTTCCAGATCTGATTTTTGGGCCAGGCTTTTGTATTTATGTAGGGTTTCTTTTCTCACAACCCTAGGCATATATAAGGCATATTTTTGAGGCCGTCACATAAGAGAATACAAGGAGAACACAAGCAAAAGGTGACCGAAGCCTAATTCTCTCTGAAAGAAGCTACTGCGTCTTTGCGCCTTAGGGTTTTGTAACCAAGTGCTTCTTGATCTTCATCGTGTGTATGAAGTGAAGAACTTTGCAGCCAACATTCTTCTTCCTCAAGTTGGTGAGTGAGTCACGTACTGGGATTCGTGCAAAGGAGTAAGCCGCGTACTGGGATCCGCGCATCAAATTGGTTAGTCACGTACTTGGGAGCCGTGCATTGAAAGGAGAAACTGTCACTACAGAACAAGTCCAACTGGGTATTGGGGTAAGAGTTCAACTGTAGGTTGGTGAGGTACTGGGATTCCTTACTTGTAACTGCTTGTTGTGATAATAGTGGAGTTTCGGGAGTGGTGACCTTAAATCACCCGGTGGGGTTTTTGCCGTAAGGGTTTTCCCCATTCGTGAACAAATCACCGTGTTATTTATTTTCTGCTACTTAACTTAGTTTGGTGATTTTTTTGTGCTGCCACGTGATATTGCATGTTAATTTGATTAATTAAAAACTGGGCTAATTAATTAATCTAAGTTCTCACAAGGGGTCAACGCATTTGTGGCCTGTCACTATGCTAATTAGATTTTAGGTATTAACCACCACAACAATTCCAAGAACAGGAGAGGACAAGTTCCTTCATCGTGGAAGTGTGAAAAGGGTCCCACATACTAGGAGAATAGAAGATTAAATTGATCCGTTGTTGGGTAACAAGAACCAAATGATTCCTATGTCGTGGAGGCGTGGATAGGGTCCAATACCTCGGAAGCATAGAAGACTATGTTGATCAATTGTAGGGTGTCAAGCACCGTACTGGCTCCTAGAACAAGAGGAGAGAAGTTCATACACCACGGAAGTGTGAAAAGGGTCTGATACCCTGGAAGCAGAGAAGTTCAAGCATTATAACAATTCTAGGAGCAGGATAGGAGAAGTTCCTACATCGTGGAAGTGTGAAAAGTGTCTAACACTGTGGAAGAGTAGAAGATTAAACTAATCCGTTGTTGGGTAATAAGAACCCTAATGATTCTTATGTCATGGAGGTGGGGCTATGTCCAATAAATTGGAAGCATAAAAGACTATGTTAATCCATTGCTGGGTATTAAGCACCGTACTTGCTCCTAGTATCTATTTCAAATGTTCTACAACATCAAATGCAAGATGTAGAACTAGCTTCGGATATTATGTTAAGTCTGAAGGAGATGTTTGGTGAGCAAGGTAATTTTGCAAGGCAAGACACTATGAGGCAAATTTATAATACCAAAATGGCTAAAGGTAGTTCAGTGAGGGAGCATTGTCTTAGGATGATCTCTAATCTGAACACATTGGAAGTTTTAGGTGCCACCATTGATGGAGAATCCCAAGTGGATATGATACTCCAGTCACTACCAGAATCATTCAAATAATTCAGACTTAATTATAACATGAACAAAAACATTTATTCTTTGTCTGAATTAATGAACGAGTTAGTGGTGGCGGAAGGCATTCTTGGTACTTTTAGTGTTGAAGCTAATATTGGTGAAGCTTCTACTTCTCAACCTAAGTCGAAAGGCAATGGTAAGAAGAAGAAGAAGGACTTCACCAAGCAGGACGGTAAAAAAATTTCCTTGGGTATTTCCAATAAGGGAAAGAAGAAGAAGTACACCAAAGAAAAGTGTTTACATTGTGGTGAGAAGGGGAATTGGAGGTGGAATTGTCCAAAATTCATAGTTGCCAAGAATAAGGGTATGAAATGTTCATTCCTTCTTGAAATATGTTTAGTACAAAATCGCTTGGATTTCTGGTGTGTGGATTCAGGTTGTACTAATCATATCTGCAATTCTTTGCAGGGGTTCCAAGAGACCAGAAGACTGACTAAGGGAGAACTTTTTCTTATTTTGACTGATAGGAGCATTCCAGTTGTAGTTGTTGGAGTGTTTAATTTATGTTTTAGTTCTAGAGTTTTAATATTGGAAGACTGTCTATATGTACCTAATGTTTGTAGGAATTTAATTTCTACAACTTATTTAGGTAAACATAGGTATTGTGTTATCCTGAAAAACAATGTTGTAATAAAGAAGGATAAATTGTTTATCTGTTTTGGCAATATTGTGGATGGTCTTTATATTTTAACTCCTTGTTAGGACATATGTAGTTCAAGTTGTTGACATATGTCGCTATTTTATGTAATTGGCTTATCCTTAGACAAAACGCACTTTACTTGTAATTGGGTAGAGTTAGGATGTGTTTAACATTGCAATAAACAGTGTTTCAAGATTAAGTGTTGAAGTCATCAAGTCTGTCCAAGAAACAAGCTGGAAAGTGCAAGTTACTAAAGCTCGACACCTGTCTCGACACATGCATCTATCGAGCTTTAAGAAGCTGTTTTAGCCCGAGTCTCGACAGCTGCTCGATAGATCCTTGACACCTCTATCTGTTGAGATTTAAAGAAAACAGATTTTCAATTCTGTTTTAATTCCAATCCGTGAATGAGTCTTTGGAACTTCTTTCCTCCTAACCCTAGACATATAAATGGATTGTTTTAAGGGCCGTCAAACAGATGCAAGTTGCACAAGCATTGAGTAATTCTTGTTCATGCAATTTGTGATAAAAAAGACAAAGTTCATGCCCTAATTAATCCTTTGTGAAGAAGTTGATGTGTAATGTGCACCGTAGGGTTTTGTAACCGAGCATCTTCCTGATCTTCATCGTGTGGATGATTTGAAGAACTCTGCAGCCAACAACTCTCTCTCTAGTTGGTGAATTAAAGTCACATACTGGGATCCTCGCAATTGGTTAGTCATGTACTTGGGAGCCGTGCATTGAAAGAAGAAACTGTCACTACAGAGCAAGTCCAATTGGGTATTGGGGTAAGGGTTAAACTGTAGGTTGGTAAGGTACTTGGGATTCCTTGCTTGTAATCGCTTACTGTGATAATAGTGGAGTTTCGAGAGTGGTGACCTAAAATCACCTAGTGGAGTTTTTGCCGTCAGGTTTTCCCCATTCGTAAACAAATCACCGTGTCTTTTATTTTCCGCTACATACTCTAGTTTTGGTGATTTGTTTGTGCTGCCACGTGATTTTGCATGTTAACTTGATTAATTAATAACTTAGCTAATTAATCAATTTAATTTATCACTAGGGGTCAACACGTTTGTGGCCTATCACTCCTGATAAGCATGAATTATATAATTCTGAATTAGATTATAATTCTCATGTAAAATCATTAAAGAGAAAGTTTCCTAGTAATGATGCATATCTTTGGCACTTGAGTTTGGGTCATATTAATTCAAATAGGATTAAAAGACTAATCAAATATGGACTTTTACAGCCCATGGACTTTGATGAACTTCTAGTTTGTAAATCTTGTTTGGAAGGTAAAATGACCAAACGACCTTTTAATACAAAAGGTAGAAGAGCCCAAGAGTTGCTTGAATTAGTTCATTCGGATGTATGTGGTCCTATGTCAACCCAAGCAAAAGGAGGTTATGAGTACTTCAACACTTTTACAGATGATTACTCAAGATATGGTTATGTGTACCTAATGAGACGAAAGTTTGAAGCCTTTGACAAGTTCAAAGAGTTTAAGGTTGAAGTTAAGAATCAATTGGGTAGACGTATAAAGGCCATGCGATCTGATTGAGGTGGCGAATACCTTCTTGGGTATTTCAAGGATTACCTAACTCAAAATGGGATTATATCCCAATTGACTGCACCTAGAACTCCTCAACAAAATGGTGCAGCAGAAAGAAGGAATAGGACTCTTTTGGAAATGGTTAGGTCCATGATGAGTTATTCAAGTTTACTAGTTTCTTTTTGGGGATATGCATTAAAAATGACAATGCATATTTTAAATTTGATTCCATCGAAATCTGTTCCTAACACACCTAAGGAATTGTGGAGTGGGTGCAAGTCCAGTATGAAATATCTCCAAATTTAGTGATGTCCAACACATGTGTTGAAAGGGAAGTCTGATAAATTGGAAGCAAAAACAAAAGTATGCATGTTTTAAGGATATTCAAAGGAAACTAAGAGTTGTTTATTCTATAATCATAAGGGCAACAAAGTGTTTGTTAGCACCCATGCCAAAATTTTGGAAGATGATTATGCGAATAACTTTAATCCTAGGATTAAAGTTGTTCTGGCTGAAATAGATGAACCCATAGTTGAACAATCAGTGGATGAAACTAAGAATGATGTGGTTGTATTAGATACACCATAAGATACTACTCATGAGATATCTAGCACACAAGTGCCTCGTCGTAGTGGGAGAATTGTTTGGCCTCCTATAAGATTTATAGATTTGGGAGAAACTTATGAAGCTATCTCAGAAGAGGCTGAATCGGATCCCTACACTTATGAAGAAGCAATAAATGATATAGATGCACATCATTGGGTCCAAGCTATGAAATGTGAATTGGATTCTATGTATTCCAATCATGTGTGGGATCTTGTAAAGGCGCCTAACGGCATTAAACCAGTTGGTTGCAAATGAGTTTACAAGAGGAAGAAAGGGATAGATGGAAAGGTTGAAACCTTTAAAGCAAGATTAGTGGCAAAAGGGTATGCACAAAAAGAAGGCATTGACTAAGATGAAACTTTTTCGCCAGTAACCATGCTTAAGTCTATTAGAATTCTCTTATCCATTGCTGCTCATTATGATTATGAGATTTGGCAAATGGATGTCAAGACTGCATTTCTTAATGGCAATCTTGAAGAAGATATCTACATGTTGCAACCTGAAGGTTTCATAGCAAAGAACCAAGAGCATATGGTATGCAAGTTGAAAGTGTTCATTTATGGACTTAAACAAGCATCTAGGTCATGGAATATCAGATTTGATGAAGCAATTAAGTCATTTGGTTTTGAACAAAATCTTGACGAACCATGTGTGTACAAAAGACATCGAGATAAAGTAGTAATGTTCCTAGTGCTTTATTTTGATAATATTCTACTCATTGGAAATGATGTAGAGGTAATGTCATTAGTTAAAGTTTGGTTGTCAAGTCCATTTGATATGAAGGACTTGGGCGAAACTAACTATATTCTAGGGATCAAGCTTTGGTGAGATCGAAAGAATAGGATGTTAGGTTTGTCACAAGTTGGATATATAGATAAGGTTTTAGAACGGTTTAGCATGCAAAACTCCAAGAAATGGTTACTTCCTTCCAGAAATGGAGTTCCTCTTTCTAATGTCCAAAGGCCTAAGACTCTTGAGGAAGAAAACATAATGAGACAAGTTCCTTTTGCTTCTGCGGTAGGAAGTCTCATGTATGCCATGCTTTGTACTAGACCAAATATTTGTTATTTAGTTGGCATGGTCAAACGATATCAATCAAATCCAAGACCAAAACATTGGCAAGCTGTAAAGCATATTCTCAAGTATCTAAGGAGAACGAGAGATTATATGCTTTTTCATCAGCGTGAGGATTAGATTCCCATTGGCTATACAGATTCAAATTTTTAGTCAGATCTTGATCTCAGAAAGCCCATTTCAAGTTGTGTATTCACCTTGGGAGGTGGAGCCATAAGTAGAAGGAGTGTTAAGCAATCTTGTATTGCCGACTCCACCATGAAAGCGGAATATGTTGCTGCTTGTGAAGCGGCAAATGAGACTATTTGGATCAAGAAATTCCTTTCTGATATTGTTGTTGTGAGAATTGAGCAAGTTCCTATTACATTGTTTTGCGACAATAGTGGAGTGGTTGCACAATCCAAGGATCCAAGGAATCATAAGAAAGGAAAGCAAATAGAAAGAAAGTACCACAACAATCGAGACATTGTTGCTCGTGGAGATGTAGTAGTTGCAAAGATTGATATTGCAAAGAATCTAACGGATCCTTTTACCAAAGCCTTGCCCCAAACGACTTTTGTGTCACATTTGGAGGAAATGAGAGTTAGATTAGTGCACAATAGTCTTTAGGGCAACTGGGAGATTGTTAGGATGTGTGCTCTTAAATCCTATTATATGATGCTATGTATGACTTTATGTTGTGATTAATAAAGTTGTTTTATTATTATCTAAAAATAATGGTAACATGAATATTGGGACAATATCATATAGTCCATGAGATACATAGTACGCGATTTAGTCACAGAATATATAAATCACAAATTCTTTGTAAACTCAGAATTTTAGTTCGTAGTCGGTGATGAAATTGGGCATTTCATCTGCGAAGACTATAACATATCAACTAAGATGATTCATCTTGATCATGGAAATGGAGATTTCTAGGTAGTATGCTGATATCTTTTAAGAGTTAAAATATATTGAACTGAACCGCTGTGAGATTTATTATTCTCCTAATGACTGTCAAATGAATAATAAACTCACGACTTCTATTTACATGAACTTTTAATCCTGATAGGATAATGAACCAGATCATGAAGTGTAGGTTGCTTTGATATATCAAGAGTGAGGTCATATATCAAGAGTAAGGTCTAAAGAAACAATCAAAACCTCAGTACGTTGGGCAATCACATTTAGTGTTGATGGAACATATTTTCTAAAGATGAAATTCCTAATCTCTTAATGGAGATACAAAATATTCCTTTGAGAAAAGTTTAATGGGTTCAGTTATTTAGAGTGTCAGGCTTAATCACTTTGGTAAGAAGTTACTAAAGTATATATTTATGAAATTGGATTTCATAAATATATGATGAATAAATTCAACGGATTAAACCGGGTACTTAAGGAATTAAGATGTAATAATCTTCAAAGTGGCAGTTTATATTCATGACTTTGTATTACTATGAATATTTTATGAAAGGATTGCATGTACAATATAGTCTTGGGATACAATTTATAAATAAAGCCTAGAGTTCAACTATATTTACATAGTGATATTAAATATAGTTAATGGTAACTTTGGACTTGTCAAAAGTTGACAGAAAAGCTCAAGGCCCATTGGAGCTAGTGTCTTATTAGTCCCTTTTGGTCCCACTCCAAGCCACACACTTCAACCCAATTGGAAAGGCCCAAAATGCCAGCCTAATTAGAAAATCAGTTAGATATAAAGGGAGAAACATACAGTTTTCTTTTTTGATGTGAAAATATAACACTATTGTAAAATGGTGTGTAGGTAAGAGTTAGACACTTTGACATTCTACCCTGAAAAACCTGACTGAGAGACCACACTTCTTGGGTGTTAGTGGAATTGGAGTGAAGATTTGACAGGCCACAAACGTGTTGATCCCTTGTGATAAATTAGATCAATTAATTAATCAAATTAACATGCAATATCACGTGGCAGCACAAATAAATCACCAAAACTAAAGTTTGCAGCGGAAAATAAAAGACACGGTAATTTGTTTACAAATGGGGAAAACCTGACGGCAAAAACCCTACCGGGTGATTTAAGGTCACCACTCCCGAAACTCCACTATTATCACAACAAGCAGTTACAAGCAAGGAATCTCAAGTACCTTACCAACCTACAGTTGAACCCTTACCCCAATAACCAATTGGACTTGCTCTGTAGTGACAGTTCTCCTTTCAATGCACAGCTCCCAAGTACGTGACTAACCAGATGCGCAGATCCCAGTGCGCGACTTCAAACACCAACTAGAGAGAGAGTTGTTGGCTGCAAAGTTCTTCAAATCATCCACACGATGAATATCAGGAAGATGCTTGGTTACAAAACCCTACGGTGCACATTACATAGCAATCTTCTTCACAAAGGATGAACTAGGGCATGAACTTTGTCTTTTAGATCACAAATTGCATGAACAAGGATTGCTCAATACTTGTGCAACTTGCATCCTATTTAATGGCCCTTAAAATAATCCTTTTATATGTCTAGGGTTAGGAGAAAAGAAGTCCTAAAGACACATTCACGGATTGGACTTAAAACAGAACTGAAAATCTGTTTTCTTTAATTCTCGACAGATAAAGGTGTCAAGGATCTATCGAGAAGCTGTCGAGGCTCGGGCCAAAACAGCTTCTTAAAGCTCGATAGATGCATGTGTCGAGATAGGTGTCGAGCTTTAGTAACTTGCACTTTTCCTGCTTGTTTCTTGGACAGACTTGATGACTTCAACACTGAATCTTGAAACACTGTTTCTTGAAGTGTTAAACACATCCTAAATCTACCCAATTACAAGTAAAGTGCTTTTTGTCTAAGGATAAGCCAATTACATAAAATAGCAACATATGTCAACAACCACTTGAACTACATATGTCCTAACAATCTCCCCCTTTGGCAATCCGTGACAAAACCACAACAAACAAATGAAGATATGAGAGAAGTCATAAAACACTTTAACTTATATTCACTTGTTACATACAATAAAATCTATCCTAACACAAACTCTTGAAAAACTTTGCAAGAAAAGAGTTTATGGCAAGTAGACTTTGACAACCTGTATTTCTGAAACACTTATAAACAAAACACATCAAGGCATCTTTGTGTGAAGCAGAAATAATAGATTGCGTACAAGTAAAAGAAAGTGTATAAAGACAGAAAAGAAACAACACATGGAAAGATAGATAAAAGAAGACATACATCATCATATATATCAAGAAATAAATACAATGTATGTCAATACATGATCAATGTATCTCTAAGAAGATAGAAAAGAAAAAAAAATACATATGATCCTCACTAATCCCTCACTCCACACTCCCCCTATCAAAAATGTCTTATACTAGCTCTCCCCCTAAGTAGGACTACTCTCATACTAAAACTACTCCCCTTTTTTGTCACGAGTGACAAAGGGTAGAGTGTCAAGTAGACATCTTGTCAGAAGAGCTCGCATCTCCATCATCATCATCATCGGAAGCATCATCGTCATTACCGTCATCATCAACCTCAGTCTCAGAGGAAACACGAAGTGGTAGAGGAGAAGCCTCTGGAGCAAAGCCGCCCAAGGTCGCCTGTCGCCTGGCGATGCGGCCAACACAAACATTCACCTAATACAACTCCGTGGAGAGTGTATCGAGGCGAGCATCCATGCACTAAAGCTGCGCCATGATGTCTCCGAGAGTGACGTCGCTCGAAGAAGAAGCAGATGTCGCTCGAGCACATCTGGAGGTAGTCGGACGAGAGGAAGGAGTAGCACCATCTGACTGTCTAGATCTAAACTGTGCCTCGCTATGTTTTACGGTAGCGGCATCTATGGCAGACATGACATGGTAAGGATCGGACGAAGGGAATGGGATGGAAAAACGGCGAAGAATCCTCGTGATAGCAGAAGGAAAAATGAGCTTATCACGGGTGGCCGTATCTCTATAGATATCTATGATGGAGAAAATAAAGTGTGAGGGAAAGTGTGAGGGAAAGTCTATAGAGAGATCCTCTAGGAGGGAGAACAAAAATCGAGCACAAGGCTCTGTGATAGAGTTATAGTAAGAAAGTGGGTGCAAAACAAAAGTCATCACCATGTTAAGGAAATGAGGACCTTTAGCAAAAGGTCGACATGGTGTATACTGATGATCTCCCCAAGGGGAAGGGCGCTCACAGGACGCCGAGATCATCTCGTCTTTAGACACAGTCTATAGACGCTCACAGCTAGGGTAATCAGGATGATCCACCCTAGGAACATGAAGCACCTCGGAGACTAACTCCGTAGTGACAGCAAAGCGCGTACCTCGAACGCTAGAGTAGAAGAGAGGTACTGAAGAATCGATCCCGTGGATGTTGGAGTAGAAATCCTGTATCAACACAAGAGGACATGTGACCGGGACGTCACACAGTGACTCCCAAGCCCGACTGTGAATGACATTGGGTAGGTCAGTATCGGCAAAGTCTGCCAGGACAACGTGGCGTTCCGAATGAACACCTTGTTTAAAGAAGTTCTCCGAGAAGTCCTCCGAGAAGTCCTTATGGGCTTTCTCATCACGGAACCGGACAGATAATGGAGTGGAATCCGAAGAGGAAGATCCCTTAGAACGCAGAGGGTTCTAGGATGGAATAGACTTACGTTTAGGTACCATAGACACCACTAACGCAAACATAGAGAGGGGGAAGAAGAAGAGACAAACAGAAAAGTCCCAAGCAATTCAATATAGGAAGAATATATTGAAAAGAAAGAACGTATGCATGGGAAATGCATGAACATGTGACATGCAACATAAAAACATCATGGGCTTAGCCCAATCCAAAGCTAACAGCATACAACAGGTTTGCACACATCTAAATGCATGAAAATACAATTAGAATGCTAATGTGATATAATGCTAATGTGATATAATGCATGTAGTTTTAAAGATCAAATCTATAAAACCAACCAAAAAATTTCATGAAATTCTCAACAATTTTGAAAAACCCCAAAAATTTTCAAAAATCTCAAAACTTAGGGGTTTAAAACATGAAATGCATGAAAATGAGTGAAAAGATGCTTACCAAGTGAAGAAGATCAAGAAAATCACTTGAAGAATCCTTAGGAAGAGGTTTGGAGAGAGTGAGAAAGGTTTTGGGAGGGAAAACACGTTCTATCGAGTGAGAGAGATCGAGCAAAATGAGAGAAAATCGTGAGGAATCCTTTTATAAACCTTCAGTAATTCTCGACAGATGCAGGTGCCAAGAGGTGTCAAGAAAGCTATTGAGATAGGTGTTGAGAAAAAGCACTTCGACAGATGCAGCTATTGAGGTCATGTGTCGAGAAAGAAGGATTAAGCATGAAGGAACCTCGATCGATCCAGAAGCTGTCAAGAAGCTATCGAGCAGACAGAAAGTTTCTCGATCGATCCACCAGGTATCGAGGATGTGTCGAGACTGCGTTTAGAAAAAGTCTAAGAAGCTCGACAGACAGCTAGGTATCGAGAGGGGTCGAGGCGGTGTCGAGATGCCTTTAAAAATAGTTTTTCAAAAGAGGAAAAATACAGACATGAATGCAATCATGCATGCAACTCAACTAAGGATCCAAGCAACACATTTAGCTCTCAAAATCATCTTTCAACAAGAAATATAAAGCACATGTATCCCAAAACACGCACACACACACTAAACAAGTCTAACCAATTTTATAGTTCAAAAATAAGTTAAGACAGTTTAGCGAGCATACATTAGCGCATGTAAACCTTGTGATGGCCAAATCACATTGTACCTGCACATGTATCAAGAATAGCAAAGAGTATTGCGTGTTGTGTGTGAAAACATCGCAACATTGTATAAGTGTCTCAAAGTTATGACGATTTGACATATGAGAAAATCACTTTAACTCACACATAATCATAACTGTTTGATGGGGACTTTCACCTTCGAAGTACATCCTATAACTCCCATATCTCCTAGAAAACATGCTTGCAACCATATTTTAAAGCATTTTGATCCTTTTGCTTTTTATTTCTTCGCATATTTTCTTTTATTAAGTATATCATGCATGGGTATATAAGAGAAAGAAAAGAAATACCCAATTATGTTAAGCTTTTGACATTGCACTTTTGCTATGCCGAAGCATACAGATGTCATATCATAATTGGTGAGTAATAGTGGTGAGATGGTTATTTATGCCTTTCTCTTAGGATTTTCTAGTCCTACCCGTCAGAAAGAGTGATACGAGTGTTAAGTAGAAGAGATCACTTAATCTTACTCATCACAAACAGAGAACTACAAAGCTCACTTGCTTAGTTGTGCAGAAGAATGCTCATCTAAGCAACAGGTGATACAAAGTTTAGAAAACTCTGTTTCAATGGCCATTTCAAAGGTTCACATGAACCAATGCACACAAACACACACTGTTTTTGTATTTTTCAATTTTTCCATTTTTTTATTTTTTATTTTTATCAGAAAAGCAAAAATAAAACACAAAATTGAAAACACACAAACAAAAACAAGTAAAAGAAAGCAAAACAATGCATAAAACTAGACTGACTCAAAACAGTAAAGAAACATACAAGTAATGCAACACAATAAAACAGGGAGAGAGAAGAAGAAGTGACTAAAATCACTTAGAACCCTTTTCCTTCCACACCTTGGAAGAACCTTTTCTTTTAGTCAACCCTTGAACCGGTGAAGAGGGAGAAGAATATGAACCGTTCAAGTTCGAAAGGAACATGAGGGCTTTAAGAATGTCTCCAAGAGGAGCGAGAGAGGTCTGAAGCTGATTCTGGTTCCCAGATGCTATCATCCCATTGCTTTGTTGAGTGACTAGCCACTTGTAGCAATTTGGTCGAGTATGACCTGCAACACCACAATGGTAACAGAGATGCGGCTTCTTCTGTTTGGGCTTTGAGAGATAGCCTTCTTAGTCCTAGGGTTTCTAGTTTCCCTTTTTTTAACTTTAGGGGGTGCTCCTAGGATGGACTTGCCCTTGTCTAAGTTCTCACTAGCTAAATCAGTTTTAACATTCTTATCCTCAGTTTTAATGTTATTAGCAGGCAGAACAAAAACAGTAGTACTAGTGGAAGGAGTATTAGAGAGAGAGAATTCTTACCCCAATCCAGTACGATCTGAAGAAGATTTCTGAACACTTAGCATCTCATCTAGCTTTGCACTCGATGTCCTCTCCAATTATGCTCTAACTTGAAACAGCTCCGCTTCAAGCTTTTTGGTCCTCTCAGCCAAGAAATTGTTCTCGAACCTCAGTGCCCCAATGGTCTGATTTGCTTCACCAACCTTAGTGGAAAGCTCTTCACGGTCAAGTTCCACATCACTGAGTTTCTTGGTGGCCAACCTATAGAGTTTCTCATGCTTCTCAGAAAGCTTGTACAGTTTCTCATACTTCTCAGAAAGCTTGTACAGTTTCTCATAGGCGATATGGATATCATCTTGATCATCCATAGTCTTACACTTGGTATCCACCAATTCTCTTTCTTCATCCACTTCTTCAGTAACCCCATCAGTGGGATTAACAGTGGTAGTGAAGGCATTCAAGATTCTGTCCTCTTCATTTTCGGAATCATCCTTGGGCTCCATGTCGCTTAAGGTAACAGCAAGTGCCTTACTCTTCCCTATGCTCTTAAGGTACGTTGGACATTCTTGTTTCATGTGTCCGAAGCCTTGACACCCAAAGCATTTCGGTCCAGCAGGAACAGTTTACTGACCGCCATCCTTGACATCCTTCTTTCCTTTATTTGAATTCTTGAATTGAGAAGAACTAGATTGCCTTCGGTCTTTGTTGAAGCCCTTTCCATTGGCATTCTTCATGAATTTCTTGAATTGCCTTGTAATGTAGGACTTCATTTTAGAATCTTCATCGTCAGAAGAATCGTCTGTATCACTGCTCTTGGCCTTTAGTGCCATGCTCTTACCCTTACTTGACTTGCCAATCCTAGTCAGCTCTAACTCGTAGGTTTGCAAGTTTCCGACCAGCTCAGTTAGAGGAATTTTGTCAATATCCTTCGATTCCTCTATCACCGTGATCTTAGCATAGAATCTTTCGGGCAGCGATCTGAGCACTTTTCTCACTATCTTGGGTTCAAGAATGGTTTCCCCAAGATTGAAAGCTGAGTTCACTATGTCTTTGAGCTTTGCATAGAACTCATCAAATGACTCATCCTCCTCCATCTTAATTTCTTCAAAGCTTGTAGTGAGCCTCTGTAGCTTTGAATCTTTGACAGCCTTGGTTCCCTCATAGGTTGTCTGGAGAATGGTCCATGCTTCCTTAGCAGTCTCTGTTGAGGAAATTTTCTTGAACTCCTCATTGGTGACTGCACTGAATAGGGCATTCAATACTCTGCTGTTGAAGTTTGCCGCCTTGATCTTGGCATCATCCCAGTCAGCCGGCGCTTCTGTAGGCTTGGTCCAGCCTATCTCCACAGCTTGCCACACTTTCTCATCTAAAGACTGTAAGAAAGCTCTCATGCGTACTTTTCAGTATGCATAGTTAGTGCCATCAAATAATGGAGGTATAATAAGAGATTGACCTCTATCCATGACAGCAGGGGTCAATGGATCACACACAAAGATTAAACCCTAATCAGAGTGTGTTTGCTCTGATAGCACTTGACAGGCCACAAACGCGTTGACCCCCTGTGATAAATTAGATCGATTAATTAGCCTAGTTATTAATTAATCAAATTAACATGCAATATCACGTGGCAGCACAAACAAATCACCAAAACTAAAGTTTACAGCGGAAAATAAAAGACACAGTGATTTGTTTACGAATAGAGAAAACCTGACGGCAAAAACTCCATTGGGTGATTTAAGGTCACCACTCCCGAAACTCCACTATTATCACAACAAGCGATTACAAGCAAGGAATCCCAAATACCTTACCAACCTACAGTTGAACCCTTACCCCAATACCCAATTAGACTTGCTCTGTAGTGACAGTTTCTCCTTTCAATGCACGGCTCCCAAGTACGTGACTAACCAGATGCGCGGATCCCAGTGCGTGACTTCAAACACCAATTAGAGAGAGAGTTGTTGGCTGCAAAGTTCTTCAAATCATCTACAAGATGAATATCAGGAAGATGTTTGGTTACAAAACCCTACGGTGCACATTACACAGCAATCTTCTTCACAAAGGATAAACTAGGGCATGAACTTTGTCTTTTAGATCACAAATTGCATGAACAAGGATTGCTCAATACTTGTGCAACTTGCATCCTGTTTGACAACCCTTAAAATAATCCTTTTATATGTCTAGGGTTAGGAGAAAAGAAGTCCCAAAGACACATTCACGGATTGGACTTAAAACAGAACTAAAAATCTGTTTTCTTTAATTCTCGACAGATAGAGGTGTCGAGGATCTATCGAGAAGCTGTCGAGGCTCGGGCTAAAACAGTTTCTTAAAGCTCGATAGATGCATGTGTCGAGATAGGTGTCGAGCTTTAGTAACTTGCACTTTTCCAGCTTGTTTCTTGGACAGACTTGATGAATTCAACACTGAATCTTGAAACACTGTTTCTTGAAGTGTTAAACACATCCTAAATCTACCCAATTACAAGTAAAATGCGTTTTGTCTAAGGATAAGCCAATTACATAAAATAGCGACATATGTCAACAACCACTTGAACTACATATGTCCTAACAAAATTAAAAGTATCCCTAAGTGCTTCTGAACTTCGTTTTTGAAATTCACTACACCAAAATACACTCTCTTGTTCTTAAATTTTGAAACTTATATAGTACATGTTAACATTTATGAATGAAGTAGATCCGTTATTTTTCCGCTGTGCATGTTTTGTAGGCGATATAAACATGTATTTATCCAACAAGCCGGGGTTCCGAGGCAGAGTAGCCCTTGGTTACCATCCATCAAGATTGAGGTAGAGGAACCCCTTGGTAGCCATAATTCAAGTTTCAAGGTAGAGAAGCCCCTTTGTTACCTTCCATCAAGATCGAGGTAAAGAAGCCCCTTGGTCGCCATAAATCAAGTTCCGAGGGATAAAGGACCCTTGGTTACCTTTTGTCAAGATCGAGGTAGAGAAGCCTCTTGGTCGCCACAGCTCTGGTTCCGAGGTAGACAAGACCCTTACCTTTCATCAAGATCGTCATAGAGAAGCCTTGTGGTTGCCACAACCCAGGTTTCGAGGTAGAGAAGCCAATTGGTTACCTTCCGTCAAGATCAAGGTAGAGAAGCCCCTTGGTTACCTTCCGTCAAGATCGAGGTGGAGAAGCCCCGTGGTCACCACAAATCAAGTTTTGAGGAAAAAAAAGCCCCTTGGTTACCTTCCATGAAGATCAAGGTAGAGAAGCCTCTTGGTCGCCACAACTCAGGGTCTAAGGTAGAGAAGACCCTTGGTTACCTTTCATCAAGATCAACGTAGAGAAGCCTTTTGGTTACCACAACCCAGATTTCGAGAAAGAGAAATTCCTTGGTTACCTTTCATCAAGATCAAGATAGAGAAGCCCTTTGGTCCCCACAATTCAGGTTCTAAGGTTGAAAAGCCCCTTGGTTATCTTCTGTTAAGATCGAGGTGGAGAAGCCCTTTAGTCGCCACAATTGAAGCTCCGAGGTAGAGAAACACCTTGGTTACCTTCCATCAAGATTAATGTAAACAAGCCCCTTGCTCGTCATAGTTCAGGTTCTAAGGTAGAGATGACCCTTGGTTATCTTCCGTTAAGATCGAGGTAGAAAAGCCCCTTGCTTGCCATAATTCAAGTTCTGAGGAAAAGAAGCCCCTTGGTCGTCACAGCCTAGGTTTCGTGGTAGAGAAGCCCCTTGGTTACCTTCCGTCAAAATCGAGGTAGAGAAGCCCCTTAGTCGCCACATCCTAGGTTCCAAGGTAGAGAAGCCCCTTGGTTACTTTCGGTCAAGATAGAGGTATAGAGCCCCTTGGTCGCCACAATTCAGGTTCCGAGGTAGAAAAGCCTCATAGGCAACCAAAAATAAAACCTATACTCCTAAAAGTACATGTAGTGGTGCGAGTTAGTATCATTCCCAAGGAGAGTTTTTGGCCTAGTTTTATGCTACGTGAACAAGGATGCGGGTTTAAGTATAAAGATAAAAATTTTAAGAAAAAAAAAACTAAGGAGCAATTCAAATTAAAGTATCGAAATCAATTAAAAGAACAAACCTTGGTCTAAGTCAACATCCACCATTCAAATTTTAGAACTGATCATTGATGCAACTATATATCAATTCACACTTTGAATATTCACGGTTGAAACTATTTTCCTATCTCTCCTTAGTCTTAGTTAATTAGAAAACAAGTGATCTAATTAACCCTATTGGTCACCTTTCGTCAAGAAAGAGGTAAAGAAGCACCTTGGTCGCCATAACCCAGGTTTCGAGGTAGAGAAGCCTTTTGGTTACCTTCCATCAAGATCAAGGTAGATAAGCCCCTTGGTTGCCACAACCCAGGTTTCATGGTAGAAAGGCCCTTTGGTCACCTTTCATCAAGATCAAGGTAGAGAAGCCCCTTGGTCGCCAAAGGCCAGATTCTGAATTAGAGAAGCTCCTTGGTTACCTTCCGTCAAGATCGAGGTAGAGAAGCCCTTTGGTCACCAAAATTTAGGTTCGAAGGTAGAGAAACCCTTGGTTACCTTTCACCAAGATCAATGTAAAGAAGCTCCTGGTTACCTTCCATAAAGATCGAGGTGGAGAAGCCCTTTGGTCATCACAGTCAAGGTTTCGAGGAAGAGAATCCCCTTGGTTACCTTTCATCAAGATCGAGGTAAAGAAGCCCCTTATTCAACACAATTCAACTTTCGAGGTAGAGAAGTCCTTTGGTTACCTTCCATCAAGATAGAGGTAAAAAAGCCCCTTGGTCGACACAATTCAAGTTCTGAGGTAGAAAAGTCCTTTGGTTACCTTTCATCAAGATCGAGGTGGAGTAGCCCCTTGGTCACCACAATCCAAGTTCCTAGGTATAGAAGCCCCTTGGTCACGGTCGAGGTAGAGAAGCCCTTTGGTCGCCACAATCTAGGTTTTGAGGTAGAGAAGCCCCTTAGACACCTTTCATCAAGATCAAGGTAGAGAAGCCCCTTAATCGACCCACTTTATGCAGACTGAGATAGAGAAGCCTCTCAATTACCCTAGTTGTCATGATCCATTTCAGAAGTTATCATTTATCAAATAGGTTAAGTATTCACAATTTTCATTTTTGTTAAACATCAAGGCACCGGTTTTATGTCCTGAGCTATTAGGTTCTAGGGGCTAGGTAATCTTTGAAAAGTCAACCTCAATTAAATCATGGCTGCTAAAATCAGTGTCTTTGTTTTACATTGACATTCACTTTGCAAGCTCTGCCAATGAAAGGCATTTTGTAGACACTCGATTTTGCACCTATAATATAATCAAGGAAGATTGCTAGAACAACCATTTATATACCCAAAATTCATGATGGATTACATACATTAATTTATTCACTGCATATCGTAAAAGTGATCTGGAGATTCTACCGGTCGTGACGGTATGCTCAATTTTCAAATCGAACCGTCAGATTGAAAGATATCGCATAATCAAGTTTACACGGTCTACATGCATTGTGTTTGAGTGGAACCAACCACACATGATTAATTTAAATTAATTCTAATTAGCTAGACAATTAAAATTAATTAAAAACTTTTGTGATTAGTTGTTAGCTAGTATTAAAAATAGGCTTGCTTGCTTGGGAATAAAGAGGATAATTAGATAACAACAAAATTGTGGACAATCAAGACTTTTTGAAGTGTTTATCTATAAGATAATCATCGCTGTAAAGACCTAAATCATCAGAAAAGGAGTTTAGTTTTTAGAATATGGATCAAAAACGTGTCTAAGTGCAAGTCTTGGCTCAAAAAACCTCAAAAAGAGTCCAAAATGGTCTAAAACTCAAACACAGGACCAGCACCTAAAAGGGCCATTCGGATCGGCACTTTTAAGATGCCGATTGACACAAATGTGGGCAACAGCCCGAGGGCTGTTGGATTGAGATAAATTTTATCCTTTTCAATTTTCTAGAGATAAGGATGCGTCCCAGTTCGTATTTTGATCATACAGCTAATTTTTCGAACATCCCAACCTCTATCAATAGAGGATGCCTCTCAAAATTCAAGAGACATTTTCACACTTTTTGAACCCCCCTCTTTTTGGCTTTTCTCTTCTCTTTAATTCCCCTTTACATTAGAGACATTCTAGAGGCTCTTGCCTTAGGAATTTCTTTTCTATAAGCAAAATATTTTAGGCTTTAAAGATAATTGAATAAATTGCATTGAATCCTAAAATATCCTTTCACAAAGAAGAGCACACTCATGCAAGAGGTAGTTTATTTCTTTTATTTTTCTTCTGTTCTTCTCTATTAATTTTATTTCATGATGCATGAATAGGCTTAAGGTGTTTTATTATTTCTAATTCTAGATATAATTGCCATGTTTTGTTTAAAGCTTTTTTAAATATGTTCTAGTTGATTTGTTGTTATGATTTCTCCTTGAATCTCAAAATCTGCTAATTATCAAAGATCTCTTTAAACTGAAAACTTATCTGAATTTCTCAAATCTGATTTTTTTAACACACAAAACTTATCTCTCTTTAATGAAAATACAGATCTGATTTTTTAACACATAAAACTAATCTGTATTTTCATTAAATACACATCTAATTTTTTTTAAAATTCTCAAAAATGATCTGTATTTTCATTAAATACAGATCTAATTTTTTTAACACACAAAACTAATCTGTATTTTCATTAAATACAAATCTGAATTTTTTTTAAACTCACAAAACTTATATGTATTTTTATTAAATATAGATCTAATTTTTTTAGCACATAAAGCTGATATGTATTTTCATTAAATACAAATTTGATTTTTTTTTTAACTCTCAAAACCGATCTGTAAAAAAGTTTTCTTTGATGCACTTGCAGATTTTGAAATTTAAAAGAAGAAATTAAAAGTTAGGTTGAAGTTTTATATATGTGATGCATGTAATATAAATTTATCTAATGTGTGAATCTTCTTTCAAAGAGTTTTTTCTTTCAATAATAGATCTGATTTTTTTTTACATATAAACCAAAAATCTTTTTTTTTAACTATTCAAAGTAGATCTAATTTTTCTTAATAAAATCACTTTTTTTAACTTTACACCAAAAACAAATCTGATTTTCCTTACAAATCTAGTTTTTTATTTGCACAAAAAATATACCTGATTTTTCTTTACAAATCTTTTTTTTTTAAATTCAAAAAATGGATCTGAATTTTTCTAAAAAGAGGATACATTCATAAGATAGATTTATTTGAGTTAGTGTTAGTCAAGTATTTGTCATGTATATGCAACATATCATTCACATCATGCAAAAGGGGTATTTGGTCATTAGAGTCTAGAAGACCAGACTATGTCTGGGCAGAATGGGTGCCTAACACCTTCCTATTCCATAACCTAGCCCTTGAACTTAGTTCTTTTGGATAGATAGATCAGTGCTTTACCTTTCTTTTTGTTTTTGGGTAAATTGTTACTAGGACAAAAAGCTATGTATTCTTTTGCATGGATTGTAACTAGGACTCAAAGCCTTGTATGATTCAATTTATCAAGTTTGTATATATTTTTATTCAATCAATGACAATGAAGCATTTTGATCATGTAATTTTGTATTTTTTTTCTTATTTTTTGTATAATATATAAGTGGCGACTCCACACCATTTACACAAAAAGAGAGGTGCCCTGAAAAAACACCTAAATCTCTTTTTTGAGAGCACCCCAAGTTTTGCGTCCTCTCACAATCCTAATCGTGAAGATAGATTTTTTGGGTTTGAGCATGGCCTTTCTTTATTGATGAAGTGGATGGCTTTTAAGGTATGGGATTTTCCGATGAATGGTTCACAAGATACTACCACTGGTTTGATTTGGAGGCCTTATGACTACATGCTGATGGTTTCTTTTCTCCATCCCCATTTCTGTGTGCAAGGCTTGATTCTCAAATGTCTAACTTAGGGGATGACAGCAAGGTTTTGAATTTTTTGCTCATTACTTCTCCATCGTTGATCCTTTGTCTTAATAGTTCGAGATTCAAGCTTGTGAGATACCATCCCCATAGAGTGTCAAGCCGATTCGGGCTTGACCAAGATGTCCCTATGATTAATGATATGGAGTATGACATTCAAGAGGCAAAAAGGCCTTTAATTCATGGTTCGGCCATGAAGTATTAGCGTGAGAAGGAGGAGAATGTTTTGATCCCAAGTAGGCAAAGGGAAGGTTGTGTTACCCAAAATATGTGTACCTACTAGCGGAAGGTAATGAACACCTTTGTTGACTTTATGGCTAGCCGAGAGTGTGAGAGGGTAATAATTGGTCCCCCAAGGAATGATGTCCCTTCTAACCAGTGCTTGATTCCAAATACTCAGGCTGTTTATGGATGGGTAGCAAAGCAGAAAAAAAGTTTCGCCGAATTATTTATGCATGGGTAGCAAAGCAGAAAAAAAGTTTCGCCAAATGGCACACTATCCTTGATGGTTGGGTCATCCATGGTAGAGACGTTCCAGAAGAATGAAGTAAAAAGAATAAGATAGTGGAAGCCCTCAAACCCAAAATAGAAGAGCATAAGACCCCCAGTAAGAGAGCTCGAAATGAAACTCCTCCGACTAGAAGTGTTTCTATGAGGACAAGGTCTAAGAGAGAGCATGCTGTTGGCAGCCAATAAGAAAGATAAATCCAAGTCTTTGGTGATTGTGTTGCATGATTCTCTGGTTAGGGACACAAGTCTTGCTCTTACAACTCCAACGGTAAAGGCTATTAGGCCTTCATCAGTGTTAACTGCCAGAGTTGTTCCTTCCTTAGGCCCAAATTTTGATGCAAAGAAATATAGGAGAAAAACCACTACTCATAAGATGAAAACTATTGGACCTGATGTTAGGAGCTCCTCCAATAAGGTAAATACTTAACCATTAAACTCTTCTTCTTCTTCTTCTTTTACTTCATTCTCATACTAACACATATTTTTTGCTTTGTTAGCCACCCCATAAGTCTAATGATAATGAGAGGACTTAGTTAAAAGATTGTGGGGGTGACTTTATGGAAACTACCATGGATTCCAGTAACCTTCAGCTACTCTTCTCTTTATCATCCTGTGCTTCTGCTACTACTGATGGCATTTCTATCATAGGTAAAGTTGTTGATTCCCCAATGGTGCATGAGGAGACCGCAAAAATAAGTGAGATTGCGAATGTTGTTGATCCTTTGCTAGTGCCTAGTGTGGCTATTGATGCTAATGCAACTGGAGAAAAGGTTGATGTACCTCCGTTGGTCCTTGGGGAAGTCATTGGAGGTGGTGCAGCTAGAAGGGATGTTGCTGATCCTCTGCTGCCACCTAAAGGAGCTAATTATGCTAGTGCGACTAGGGAAGGTCTACATTTGCTGGAGAAAATACTGTTAAGGCATCAAGGTTTTATGTTTAGATGCATATATGGTAATGCTATGAGGAAGGTAATGTTCCAATCCTTGCTTATAGTTTACTTGACATGGAGCGTACACCTCTTAAGAGTCTTAACTTGCACAAGGTACTTAAGTGGAAGAATGTACTTAGTAAGACACAATCCATGAAGTTTAATGTTGAGTTCATTCTTGATTGGCTCAAAACTATTGCTGCATCTTGCATTATTCGCGATGGCGAGATAGAGTTGGCTGAGCTTGTGATGAAAATTGCAGATTTAGAGAACGAAATTGCAGTGAAGTTAGCAGAACTATCTTCTTTGACAAATCAGAGGAATTCCATCATGCTGCCCTTGTCCACCAGTGGTGGCTCTTCCTTAATGGAAACCTTTTGCGAAGGCTTGTTTGATTAGGCTACTATTGCTTTAGGTTATGTTACTAATGTTTTTTGGGTAACTCTGTTGAAATGTAATATGTATCTAATGTGTTACCACATGTTTTAAGACTCTCTAGTTATAAAGACTTCCTTTTTGTTCATGTAATAGGAGGAAAAAACTCTTCTAGCGGTAAGCGCTGTTATTGTTTATGTATGTGTACTTATTCAGCTATAGAAAACTTACTTAGTTGTGACTTGTTCAGTCATAAGTGTTGTTATTATTTGTAAAAAAGAAAACTTATTCAGTTATGAGTGCTGTCATTTTTTATGCAAAAGGTCATTCCGTTGTAGGTACCATTATTACATGTAAAAAAAAAGGGCTACTTAACCATGGACATTGTTTTGTAAAAAATTTGTGCCTAAAAGAGATTTTCTGTATAAAAAGGGTTGTTCATTGTCATTATTACATGTATATATGTGTCTTTCTTAACTGGTCATGTGAAGATATTGTACCCTTCATGGCAGAGGACACCTCCAGCCATAGCTACTTTATTCCACTTTTTTTTTTTTTTTTTTTTTGCAAAAACCATTTTTTGAGCCAAAAAGAAAAAAATGTTTTGTGATTTTGAAAGAAATAAAACAGTGTCTATTTATATACACACACACACACACACACACACACACACACACACACACACACACATATACAAACATACGTATATGATTATTATTATGTTTTTACTATTCATGTGCAAATATTGTACTATTCATGGCAAAGAACACCTCCAGCAGTAGCTACTGTGTTCCCTTTTTTTGAAAAAAAAAAACTATTTTTAACTTAAAAAAACGTTTTTTTTTTTTGTGATTTTGGAAGTGAGAAAATAGAGTGTTCACTCATATATATATATATATATATATATATATATATTAAGGGAAAAAGAGAATAGCTATGATTTTAAAAAAGAAGAAACTTAGTACTTTCAAAGACATGCATGACTATGGAAAAGGTGATACTTACTTCTTTATTTAGTAACAGTTGTGATCTTACAAAGGAGTGGCAAAAGACCATATAGTACAAGCATGGTAGATTAAGCGTAATACAACTTAAGCCATTTTCTGTTAATAGGTTCCGCGAGGACTTCACCATTTGCTGTAGCTAAAAGATAATAACCACTATCATTGGTTTCCCTTACAAGGTACGACCCCTCCAAACTTGGGGCAAATTTAGAGGGGGCAAAGAGGTTCCTTCTCACATGGTCTACTGCCTTCAAAACCATTTACCCATTAACAAAAGTTCTAGCATTCATGACTTTGTTATAGGCATTGGTCATTTGCTATTAGTATCGCTGGATACGGCCAAAGGCCAAATTCCTTGCTTCCTCTAAGGTTTCGAGGTCAGAGACCTTAAATTCTGCACAGGTGGCTGCACTCATTTCAATTTCTTGACCATGAATCACCCTAGGGGTAGGAACTAATATCTTGACCGGTGATATTGCCTCGATGCCATACATAAGAGAAAATGGCAAAAAGCCATTAGCAATCTTTGCTGAACTTCTGTAGGCCCATAAGGTTTCCAAAAAATGTTCACTCCATCCTCCCTCATATTCACGGACCATCTTACAGATAATTCTCAATAATACCTGATTAGTTGCCTCCGCTTGGCCATTTCCTTGGGGATAGTAAGGAGTAGAATTTCTATGCTTGATGTGGCGATGATCAAATAGCTTGCGAACATCTTTGTTAACAAAGGGAGTGCCATTATCACTGATGATCTTATAGGGAATGCCAAATCTACAAATTATGTGCTCATGGATGAAATTTGTAACCGTTGGACCAGTAGCTTTCTTTAATGGGATGTCCTCAACCTACTTTATGAAATACTCTATAGCTACTAATATCCAAATATAGTTGGTGGATGGTGGATTAATTGGTCCTATCAAGTCTAGCCCCCAAGTGTGGAATGGCCATGGTGTTGTTATGTTTTAGAGACTAGTGGGATGAGTATGGATCAAGCTCCTATGGACTTGGCAGGTGTCACAAGTCTTCACATGTGTTAGGACATATGTAGTTCAAGTTTGTGAACATATGTCGCTATTTTATGTAATTAGCTTATCCTTAGACAAAACGCACTTTACTTGTAATTGGGTAGATCTAGGATGTGTTTAACACCTCAAGAAACAGTGTTTCAAGATTCAGTGTTGAAGTCATCAAAGTCTGTCCAAGAAACAAGCAAGGAAGTGCAAGTTACTAAAGCTCGACACCTACCTCGACACATGCATCTATCGAGCTTTAAGAAGCTGTTTTGCCCCGAGCCTCGACAGCTTCTCGATAAATCCTCGACACCTCTATCTGTCGAGAATTAAAGAAAACAGATTTTCAGTTCTGTTTCAAGTCCAATCCGTGAATGTGTCTTTGGGACTTCTTTTCTCCTAACCCTAGACAAATAAAAGGACTGTTTTAAGGGCCGTCAAGGAGGACGCAAGTTGCACAAGCATTAAGAACTTCTTGTTCATGCAATTTGTGATCTGAAAGACAAAGTTCGTGCCCTAGTTCATCTCTGATGATTTGAAGAACTTTGCATCCAACAACTCTCTCTCTCCAGTTGGTGTTTGAAGTCGCGTACTGGGATCCGCGCATTTGGTTAGTCACGTACTTGGGAGCCGTGCATTGAAAGGAGAAACTGTCACTACAAAGCAAGTCCAATTGGGTATTGGGGTAAGGGTTCAACTGTAGGTTGGTAAGGTACTTGGGATTCCTTGCTTGTAATCGCTTGCTGTGATAATAGTGGAGTTTCGGGAGTGGTGACCTTAAATCACCCGGTGGGGTTTTTGCCGTAAGGTTTTCCCCATTCGTAAACAAATCACCGTGTCATTTATTTTCTGCTGCATAACTTAGTTTTGGTGATTTGTTTGTGCTACCACGTGATATTGCATGTTAATTTGATTAATTAATAACTAGGGTAATTAATCAATCTAATTTATCACAAGGGGTCAACGCGTTTGTGGCCTGTCAACATGCTTGGCTGTGTCTTGCTTCATGGCTGGCCAAAAATATCCAAGGTTAAGCAACTGCTGGAGAAGTCCCTTCTTGCCTTGATGATCCCCACATTCACTCGCATGAACTTCCTATATGAAAAATTGTGTTTCGGGGGTCCCTAAACATCTTAAGGGCTCCCCATTGAATCCTCTTCAAAAAAGGACACCTTCTTCCACAAAGTAGGAAGTCGCCATCCTTTTTAATCGATATGCCTCATCCCAGTTGTCGGGCAAAATGCCTTCTATGAGATATTCAAGAAATTGGATTCATCAATCATTGCAGTTGAATACAGCATATGATTCTTCATGGCTGGGGATGTGTTGACATTTTTCACACTGACTTTGGATGTTGGCAGCCTGCTTGTCCATGTCTGCCTAGTAATACCCTGACCACTAGAGGTGTTTATAGAGGCTTACTGTACTGCTGAAGCTGCAGGATTTGTCATGGACTTCTCTTAATTGCTTGCTAGACTCACCCAGGCCTAAGCACCTTGCCAAAACTCCTCCCAAAACTTTTTTGTACAACTCCCCCGCCACCAAAGTGTAATCTTTGAAACATTTCAATTGCTCTTGCTAGATGGAGATAATAGTGTTTCTTTGATGGGTCATCGCCAATCTTCTTGGTCTAGTGGTTGACCACAAAACTCCTCTTTCAACACCTGTATGACTAGAACATGTTTCTTTATGACTATAACTTCAGTAGTCATGCCTTCAAAACTGATTCTAGCTCCCAAAGTGGCTAAAGCATCAACAAAACGGTTATCAGACCTTTGAGAGTGTTGAATGTCAAAGTCTTCAAATGAATCTTCCAACATTTGAGCCATCACTCTATATGGAGCCAATGATGGTTCTTTGAGTGCAAAATCTCCCTTAGATTGACAAACAACTAGGTTCGAATCTCCAATCACCCTATGGCATTTGATTCTCATTTTATGTGCTACACCCAAGCCTGTGAGGTATGTTTCATACTCAGCCATATTGTTGGTACAAGAAAAGCTTGAAAGACATGGCTACTACTTCCCCTGTTTCTTTGATTGGAACAATTCTAGCTCCTCCTTCAATAGCGGTGGAGGACCCATCAAATCTAAGAATTCGCCTAGCTCCAGCTACCTCAACAATTGAAACTGTTGGAAAAACACATGGAAATTACGTGTTTGTATCTCATACAAAGCATACGCAGCGGAAAATTAATGGATCTACTTCATTTACAATTGATAACATGTACTATGTAAGTTTTAAAATTTAAGAACAAGAAAGCGTACCTTGGTGCGGTAAAATTCAAAACAAAAGACTAGAAGCACTTGGGAACACTTTTAATCTTTACTCCAATTCCACTAACACCTAAGAAGTGTGGTCTCTCAATCAGTTTCCAAGGGAGAATGTCAAAGTGTCTAACACTCACATACACACCATTTCACAATGATGTTGTTCCTTACTTTTTCTATATGTTTCTCCCTTTGTATTTAACTAAATATATATTTGGGCTGGCCTTTTGGGCCTTTCCAATTGGGCTTAAGTGTGTGGCTTGGAGTGGGACCAAAAGGGACCAATAAGACACTAGCTCCAACGGGCCTTGGGCTTTTCTGTCAACTCTTGACAAGTCCAAAGTTACCATTAACTATATTTAATACCACTATATAAATATAGTTCCACTCTAAGCCTTATCTATAAATTATATCCCAAGACTTTATTGTACATGCAACCCCTTCATAAAATATTAGTAATAACACAAAGTCATAAATGTAGATTGCCACTTTGAAGATTATTACATCTTAATCCTTGAGTACCCGATTTAATCCTTTAAATTATTTAATATATATTTATGAAATCCAATTCCATAAATATATACTTTAGTAACTCCTTACTAAAGTGGTTGGGCCCAACTCTCTGAATAACCAAACCCATTAAACTTATCTCAAGAGTATATTTTGTATCTCTGTTATGAGACTATAAATTTCGTCTTGAGAATATATGTTCCCTCAACATTAAATGTGGCTGCTCAACATACTGAGGTTTTGATCGTGACTTTAGATCTCACTCCTGATATGTCAAAGCAACCTACACTTCATGATCAAATCCATTATCCTCTCAGGATTAAGAGTTCATGTAAGTAGAAGTCATGAGATTTATTATTCATTTGACAGTCGTTAGGTGAATAATAAATCTCACAACGGTCTAGTTCAATATGTCTTAACTCTTAAAACATATCAACATACCAACTAGTAATCTCCATTTCCATGATCAAGACAAATCATCTTAGTTGATATGTTATAGTCTTTGCAGATAAAATGCTCAATTTTATCACCGACTACGAACTACAATTCTGAGTTTACAAAAAACTTGTAATTTATATCTTCTATGACTAAATCACATAAATCACATACTATGCATCTCATGGAATAAGATAATGTCCTATTAGTTCATTTATAAATAGCCTCATATAATTAAACAAATGAATTATTTATGACATGCCAATAAATTTAATTTTAGGGCATAAACCCCAACAATCTCCTACTTACCCTCCAAGACAATTTATCATATATCCGACACTTATCTCCCTTTAAAGTAATTCATTGTTACTCTAAGCCAAGGTTTGGAAACAAGTTTCAGTCAGAATTATTGCATAAACTATCTTTTCTACTACTATTTCTCATGTACTCATATCTCTCTAATGAGATGATACTTACGCTTGATGTGTATCTTCACCACCTAGGATGAACACATATTTTGAAGTCCAACTTCATGAATCACAATCAAACTACAAGTCAGTATTTGTACATCCAGTAACTATCAAAACTTCACTTCTGTGGACAAGCATATAATCCCTCATTCTTCTAAGATATATGAGTATATGCTTTACTCCCACTAAATTAAGTGATCTTTGATTCAATTGATATTTGCTTACCCACTGCAAAATAGATATTTAGCCTAGTATTTAGCATAGCATAAAGACTTCCTATCGATTTAACATAAGGAACCGTCTTAATATGCTCTTCCTTTTATATGTCTTAGGACCATAGCTCTTTATAAAGGAACTTCAATCTTAAAAGGAAATAATCCTTTCTTGAAGTATTACATGCTATACTTGGCTAGAATCTAATCTATTTAAGCAGTATGAGATAGATCTAACATCCTAATTTTTGAATTTTTAACAAAGTTTAATTCTTAGGATGTGACCAATCTTTCCTAAGTACTTTATATCAAACTGGATTAGGCAACAAAAACTCTATTGATGACCATAATTGTACATCATTCTAACTTTACATTAAGAGATTTATTATTCTATATAACTTTATGACAGGCCACAAACGCGTTGACCCCTTGTGATAATTAAGATTAATTAAATTAGCCCAGTTATTAATTAATCAAATTAACATGCACATTTACGTGGCAGCACAAACAAATCACCGAAACTAAGTTATGCAGCGGAAAATAAATAACACGGTGATTTGTTCACGAATGGGGAAAACCCTAAGGCAAAAACCCCACCGGGTGATTTAAGGTCACCACTCCCGAAACTCCACTATTATCACAACAAGCAGTTACAAGTAAGGAATCCCAGTACCTCACCAACCTACAGTTGAACTCTTACCCCAACACCCAATTGGACTTGTTCTGTAGTGACAATTTCTCCAGTTAAATGCACGGCTCCCAGTACGTGACTAACCAATGTGATGCGCGGATCCCAGTACGCGTCTTACTCCTTTTGCATGAATCCAAGTACGTGACTCACTCACCAACTTAAAGGAAGAAAGAATGTTGGCTGCAAAGTTCTTCAAATCATCAGAGATGAACTAGGGCACGAACTTTGTCTCACAGATCACAATTTGCATGACAGAGAAGAAGCAACTTGTATCTTGTGAATTCTGCTTGTTGCTTACTTTGACGGCCCTTAAAATAATCCTTTTATATGTCTAGGGTTAGGAGAAAAGAAGTCCCAAAGACACACACACGGATTGGACTTGAAACAGACTTGGAATTCTGTTTTCTTTAATTCTCGACAGATAGAGGTGTCGAGAGGTGTCGAGACAGCTGTCGAGGCTCGGGCAAAACAGCTTCTTTAAATCTCGATAGATGTATCTGTCGAGGTAGGTGTCGAGATTTAAAAACCAGCACTTCCTTGCTTGTATCTTGGACAGACTTTGACGGCTTCAACACTTAATCTTGAACCACTGTTTCTTGAAGTGTATAACCCATCCTAGATCTACCCAATTACAAGTAAAGTGCGTTTTGTCTAAGGATAAGCCAATTACATAAAATAGCGACATATGTTCACAAGCTTGAACAACTACATATGTCCTAACACTTTACACACATGAGGGCTTTTAATACTTGATCAAAATCAAACAATTTGATTTCTTGAGCAAAGATGATATTTTATGATTCATATGCTTGCTTTAATCCATTAATGGAATTTAAGCAACTTGCATACTAAACACTACTGGTTCTTTGTTATGTACAAGTCTAGTTACATCATATAGATGTCTTTCTCAAGATTGCTACTAAAAGAAGCTTTCTTGACATCCATTGCCATATTTCATCCAAATGAAATATAATGGATAAGAGAATCTAGATAGTGTCAAACTTGACTATTAGTGAAAAAATCTTTCCATAGTCGAACCATTTCTTTCTGAATAAATCTTTTCCCCATTAGTCTTGACTTTGAAGGTTTGCACCTTCAAATCTATCAATCTCATTTTCTTGTAGACCTATTTGAAAATAATAGGCTTAATGCCACTAGGCGCCTCTACAAGTTCTAGACTTTTAAATAAAATCTAATTCTATTCACATAACCTTGATCCAATCATCCATATTCATATCATTTATTGCCTTTACGTCGGACCGAGGATTAAATTCATATCCTTGTGGAATGACTTCAAAAGTTTATTCCAAAATATGAATTTATTAATAATTGATAATCCTCCCCCTACAATATTGTACTTGTGTACTAGCTATATATTTATAATAATGCCTTGTGTTGTATCTAATACAACCATCTCATTTCTAAATGTATTCTATAGTTGTCTTACAACAAATTCTGACATTTTTCTTCTAGAACAATTCTATGTATAGTGTTAAGATTATTCACATAGTCATCATCAAGAACTTTGTATTTGAACTTTACAAACATCTTCTTTATGACTACTAAAACAATCTTCTACAATTCCTTTTGGATACCCAACATAAACACATATTTTTCTATCTTTTGATTTCAATTTGTTAGACTTCCGTTCTAGCACAAGTGCTAAACAACCCCAAAAGTAGAAGTATCTTATACTAGGTTTTCACCTGATCCAAAATTTGACAAATGTCCTAGGAACAAACTTTTGAAATCAGTTTTAGAAAATGTATAGTAATAATTGCAGTATATCTCCAAAAGAAATAAGCAAATGGAAATACGTATCATGTACTGTACTATTTCTAAAAAAGTCTTATTTCTCCTCATGTATGCACTGACTTAAAAAAGTCATTGAAACTACATTCCTTTACAAAAGGAGCCCTAGATCATATTTTCCTCTAAATAGAATTTAAAGATAGGGAATATAACAAAATAATGGTTCTAAAAGCCCATCTTTCACCAATCTTGAATATCATTTACATTAATAAGATCTAGACATAAGTGCCAAAACATACATTGCTTAAGTATGAAAACTTTCTCTTTAAAAAGTAAAACATGTAAGTTTCCATCTAGAAAATAATCATGGACAATGCTTAGCTTTACCAAAAATGGAAACACTTTCATTTTGGTCATGCATTTAAGTCTAATTTCCTTTTGGCAACTACTAGGGCAACTAGCTTGTCCAACTGTTTGGTATTATAATTCTTCTTCTTATCACCCTTACCTTTCGGTCTAGGCTAAGAATTTGAATTAAATCATATTGATCCTAGCCTTAGCTTTTAGGATGTCTTCCTTTGTGTAGAACTCACTCATCAATTCAGATAATATAAAAAAAAAAAAATTATTTTCAAAACAATTTGAATTGATCAAATGACTCTAACAAGAACTTGTGGATCATATCCATATGAGATTAACATTTAATCTCTACATCCAAGAATTCCAATTCATTTTAAAAATAAAATATTTTCATTAAATGACATAAAATTGGAACTCCTTAAACTTTTCTCAGCACTCAATATGATTCATACCAATACTCTCATTTAGACTTAATATAAAGTCTAAGTCTAGTACTAACTCTTGCATCTCATGCTGTAGTACAATTGAGATAGAAGCCAATGTTACATTTTAACATTTCAATGGAGACTATGATCATATCATAAGCTATCTTCCATCAGTGCATTATGCATAGGAAATTATGACAATGCTGAATTGAAACATATTTATGTACTTCAGCTCCTTTAAGCACCTTGTCCAAACTTATTTCTTAGTTAATGTGATTCAGTTAAAATAGTAGCTAGAGAACAAAATTTACGACAACTTTATTTTGAGACTATGAACATAATTACAGGGACATTATATTTTGCATCCATAACCATATAGTATAAAACCCGAAAAACATACTATACTAGGTGCAACGACAACCTAATCCCGCAATTAATATTCCTCGGCATAGAGTGAATACCAACCGCTATGATTAGACGAGAAATATTCTCATTATTAATGCTATCATGGTAACTCTTACCAAACAAAATAATTTTCTGCTTTTCTTTTAGCCTCTAAGTAATAATAGCAAGAACTCAGCATAGAAGATACTATCAAACTTAGTCTAGTTTAGCCACATAACTCTACCCTTGTAAGGTTTAATCATGTAGTACCATGATGCAAAACACCCTCCGCATGGAACGCAAGGCTCGAGGCCAACACAAGGTGCATGCCCACACCACTATAAACCGGGAAGTTCAATCTTGTAGTACGATGAAATAAACACCCTCCGCATGGAACGCAAGGCTCAAGGCCAAAACGAGATGTTTACCCCACACCACTATGAATTGACAATAGAGGCCGTGAGATCCAACACTTATATCTCTCTCCCACTAGAAATTTTAAAGCAAGTAGATTGTCCTGAAAACATTGTGATCTAATCACAGTTTTAACCCTACACATCAAATGTGTTTAATTATTTAAATTTGATGTGATGTTACTAAGTCACGTCACAATAGCGTAACGAACATTCGCGTAATCACAAAGAAGTTTAACCTTGTAATTCGTGTAGTAAATACCCTCCGCATGGAATGCAAGACTCGAAGTCAAGACAAGGTATCTATTCACATTATAATAAACTTAACAAAAGGGTTATTTTAGCACTTCCATTCGTTATTTGGGTTTTTCTTAAAAAATTGTGATCCCATCATAGATAATAACCTTGCACTTGTTGAAGACTCTAATCTTATTAGAATCAATAACTAAAGTGCAAATCCTAAACTATTTAGGATTCATTAAACACTAATGAATCAAATATTAGTTATAAAGAATTCTATCCTTAATTTCATAAATGAAAAGTTCTAATCTCATTAGAAACTGTATACTTTTTTAATTAAGCTTTAATTTCATTAAAACTTCTAATTGAAATAAATTAAGGACTTTAAATCATACAACAATTCCAATCTCATTAGAATGTTTGCTTAAAGACAAGTCCCAAACTATTTAGAACTAAGAGTTCTATTTAACTAATACCATTGATCTCATTAGGTCTTTTAGTTAGAACTATGTGTAATCTCATCACACATATCCTTGCTCTTTATATATGTAAAAAACACTTAAAGAAAATTCTAGATCTTTAGTCCTCGATCGGTCGAGAAAAGTTCTGGCTGCTTGATCAATCCTCGACAGATTCTAGATCGATCGAGAAAAATTCCTTGAAGCTTGATTGATACTCGACAGATCCTCGATCAGTCGAGAAAATTTCTGCCAGCTCGATTGATGATTGACAAATTCTCGATCAATCGAGCTTCGTAAATTTTGAATTTTCTAGAATTTTTCTAAGACAGTTTTTTAACATTTTTATGAACAAAACAACCATCATATCTAATACAATATATAAAAGTAGAAGCCTTTAAGGAGGTGCTGCCACGTTAGGAAAAAAACCCATCTAAAATTCAGACACATATAAGTTAAAAAATGATACATTACATTGTTTCCAACATTAACATCGGTTGACAGTCTTTGTGTATATATATAAATAAAAAATGATTAAATTAAAATTAAAAAAAAAATGATTGCAACTTAAAAAAACCTAGTGCACAAAAAAAAAAAAAAAAAAAAAAAAAAAAAGAACCCTAGCGATATAGAGAAGCTGGGACATGGAGAGAAATAGAGAAAGAGGCGATGAAAGAAAGAGAGGCGACGAGGAAACAATAAACCTTGCGATCCAGAGATAGAGAAGGAAGAAAAAATAAACCTTGTGATACAGAGAAGAGAAGGAGATAGACATTGAGAGAACTACCACCGGTATGTTTTTCTTTTTTTTCATTCTTTCTTAGATATGGGTATAGGTATGAAATATAAATTAGTTTTGAGAAATTTGGTTGTACTGATTTTTATTTAGGTATTTGGGTAACATTAGGTTTTGATTTGACTTTTTGAAATTTGGGGTTATATATGATTTAGGTTTGGAGAGGGCAAAAACAGTGGAATGAGAGAGGAGAGAGTTCTCTGTTCCCATTTATTTTTTCAATTTCTTAGGTTTTGTTTTGTAGATTATTTTTTTTTTGGTTAGAATTTTGTTCTTGCTTGGCATTTTTTTTTCTTTGTTTGCCACTAAAATTAATTTCTAATTTTTTTTTTCTTCTGTTTCTCCCTCCAATTGTAGAATACTGTTTCCCTATGCCAGATAAAGACATTAGGACTTCTACAATAAGAGAATTAAATGGTACAGTTAGATTTTAATTTCTTTGGTTCTTGCTAGAATTAAGACCCTTAATAAATGCAAGTGTTCTCTTTACATTTGAACTCACATGACTCAATTTTGAATTGTAACGTAATTAATATTTGCATTCATTGTTACTATTTGTCTTTTACTATATGTTTGTTTGATGTTTTTGAGTTACTTTCAAATTCCTGAGTAAATATTTGTGGTCCATCGATATGTCGTTGAGACCCAACAGTTGTGTTTTTTAAAGCAAGAGGAATTGAATAACACAATCCAAAAAAATTTAGAAGAGTCATGAAAGTTGGTATTAAAAACATAGAAAAAAGGGAAAATCGAAATATTACATTTTGATGCTTTTGTAATTACTCATTTGAAGTTCAAACCAAATTCAAAAAATTGGTTTGTGGTTTATAGCATTTCTATTTTTACTGATTGTGTGTTTCCTTGTATCCGTTTTTTAAATTTTGGTTTGTGTTGTCTTTCATTCCAGTTTTCGGTATTTGTGGATTTCTCTGTTTTTTACTAGCCTTGAAACAATATTTTGCCAAATTTGGATCCATACTACTACACTTATTGTTAGTTACTTAAAGTTCAGTGGTGTATAAAAGCACACGCATTTGAAACTTTTGATTAAATAAGTAAAAGAACATGAATGTTGCTTAAGAAGGGTTAGCAAGAAAAATGATAATCATGTCAGTTGAATAATCCTAATTATTTTGTTGGTAAACCTCATTGATAAATGGGTTTTCAAAACTGATAAAAATTATTCATGTGTGTTTCATTAGATTTATTGCAAAAATGAAAGTAGTGACATGTAATCTGTCTCTATTGTTGTTGGGCATGGAAAACACAAATTCACTATGCTTCCACGATCTCCACTTTCACTGGTACCTTCAAGCTCTCTCTCTTAAGGATTTTCCATTATCTATTTTTGTTTTTTTCAAATCAACTTTTTTGGTTTCTCAATTCCCATCAAACTATTTGAAGAAAGGCTTGAACTGAATTTTTGGTCAATTGTTTCTTAATTTTGATTTTAGTTTAAGGTGAGTGGAAGCATGAAGACAAGCAGATGTAGAACCTGTCCAGGAAGCCAGACGTAAGATAAGGCTTAAGTGATAAAGCAACATGACAAGCATTAGGCCATTGTGACTAAACAAATATGAGGTAATGTTTAGTACTGTGTAGTGCCATGTTATTGAGATATCTACAACTACATGAGAATTGCGTTTTCTCATGTAATCTTGATGTTATGAGTCTGATGTTGCGTTTTAGATCCTCTTTATGATCATCAATGACTGATCAATATGGGCCCAGCTGTCAATGGTGGTTAAAATTGTTTGCCAATTGTAATGTTCATTTTTACTAAGGTTGCATGCTTTTTCTAAGGACAGGGTTACCATGGTTGTTAGTGCTCAAATGTAAGACTCAAGTAATTTTCCTTTTTCCTTTTCCTACAAACAGAGCGGGAATTGATAATTGTTACATAAAATAGAGTCTCATTTTCCCTTTTCCTTTTTCCCTTTTTCTTTTTAATTTTGGTGAGATGAAATTTTAAGATTAAGCTGCTCACAATTGGTGGAAAAAGATTGAAACTTAGAATTTGGGACACGGGTCATTGCTGGAATTATTTTGAATTGTAGTTTCATTTTAATCTTTGATTAAAGATGCTTTGGAAGTGATAGTTTATGGTAACATGTAATCTCTCTCTTCCTTCAAGTTAGTCACTGTTCTGACTTTCGATGCATAAATAGATTATTTGTACATTTCCCAATCTCCACATCAAACCCTCCACTTTTTTAGAAAGTATATCTCACTAATTTCTTTCATTATTATATTCTGTTATGGAGTATAAATCCAAGTGAAAAACCACATTGTGTTGCTAACCCATGCGATGCATGGAATAGTTAGCAAATGTTAAATAAAAAAAAAAGTAAAGAAACATCTATGAAAATTAACAATATCAAAATTTATATATATGTGTGTGTGTGTGTGTGTGTGTGTGTGTGTGTGTGTGCGTGTGTGTGTGTGCGCGCGTGTGTGTGTATGTATATCAAACAGAATGACAACTAGTGCAGAGCTCCAAACCCAATGATTTATCAAAGTTTGTGCACAAACTCAATTATACAGATACACAACTTAGGTTGGAAGAATTAAGCAAAAGTGAGGATATAAGGGTCAATGGCCATGGAATATAAAAATATATATAGTTGAGGTGGGAAACAACAAAGGCGAATTCATTCCTCTGTTTCTTTTGGGTTTGATTCTTTATTTTGGTTTTTATTTGGAGAATCAATTGGGGGATAATTATGATTTAGATTAGTATTTTGGGTAAGGTTTGGTTTTTATTAAGGGATTTTGGTTAGAAGAAGTTTTGCTTTTAGGGTATTTGGCTTGGCTGGATATTTAGAATTGATTTTGAATATTTGGGTTGCTTTGATTTGAGTTTACATAAAATGCAGATTTGCTTTGTTACTCAAAGCGCAAACCATTGAGTAATCAAAACTACACTAGAGTTTTATTTTAAATTTTAAAGTTTTTGTTTGTTGTTTCTTAATTGTCCCTTTTTTAAGCCATTGAATGAGATATATTGTTTTCTACTAGAGATGGTTTTGATTACATTTAACTGTAGTAAATTGTATTCATTTTCTGGATGAATAACTTATTTGTGACTCCTCTTTCCTAATTCCTTTTCTTTTGTCTTATAGCCATGAAGGTTCGGGTGCCTCATGTAACTGCTAATTCTGTATCTTGGTATCTCCAAAGAACATTAAGGTTGGACATTGGTATATTGCATCTAGAGGGATACCTTGCTTGCATGCCTCAAAACTTTAACTGAATCTTGCATACAGTTGACTGTAAAATATCAAGCAAGATTAGTTTCATAATATCACCAGTTTCTTCTAAATGATAAAACTTTACACTTTTTGGTTGGCATGCTTTACTGACAGTGGTGGATTTTTTCATTCAGTATTGAAACAGAATCTGTTTAAAAAGAATTAAAGGAGCAGAATTTTCAAGGCAAGAAATTGAATTATTATTAGGAAATGAAGAAGTTAAACTATGCATATTCTAAAAGGTCAAGCTATTATAAAATGAAGAAATTGATCATATAATTATTATTTTTATACTTTTCTTTAATAAGCATTAATTTTGAAATGATGCATTTCTTTTCAGCGTATACATAATATGTTGGTTCATTTGTATGTAAATTTGTTATTTTTCAAGTTGGTGATTTTAAATATATGATGTGTTTAAGTTCATTTTAATGTCACTATGTCAGGTTTACATGCTCAGGGTGAGGAACAAGTTAAGTTTTTTTATGTAAGTTTTGATGATTACTCTCTGAAGGAGGATCAAGGCCAAGACTACAAAATTGTATGGTTTAAACAGTGCTGAAATTTTCAGTTGACACAATTTGTTGGTTCAAGAGAGTTTGGCTAGAGCTGTAAGATAAGGAGAAATTGAATTATGTGTGATAGTAACACTACCTATTAGTCATTTCAATATGACTTCAGAGACTAATATGTTACTGTCACAATTTGTTGGTTTAAGAGGGTTTGGTAGGAGCTGTAAGTAAAGAAATTGAAAATGACGTATATGTGACAGTAACACTACCTGTTGATCATATCCAATATGACCTCACTGACTAATATTTACTTTTTTGGGTGGCTTTTAGGGATCATTAGAATATTTCTGAAAAATCCAGCATGAAACCATGTAGCTCTATGGTTCGGCCATAGCAAAGTAATGACAACTTTGTAGAATACATATTAGAGCATATTAACCTTGTGGCATGTGTATATAGCATGTGTATATAGAGTTTAGAGCATCTCTTTTGTCAGATTTATTAAAATACAATGATGCAGTGGTGTTGGTGGTGAATATGAGTTTAGCATGGCATAAAAAATTAAATATTATCTCACGCATTGCGTGGGTTAAACACTAAAATTTTCAAAATTTGTTGTTTCCTTTGAGACTTAGGTTTAATAATATGAATAATTTGAAGAACCCTTTACTCTTTTGCTATGGAATTGTTGTTTTAAATATTATGCGTTATCCTTTCTTATTTATCTGTTCATATGCATTTAGTTTCTTGCTCTTTTCATGTTTGATGCATCTTAATTTGTTATAATATTTTGCTATCTTGGAGGGTTAGTCATGTTGTTTTAGTGTTTTCCCCTAGAGTCACCAAGCACGTTATCATGTTTGTAAGATTTCAATTTAATTTTTCAAAGTACAAAATTTTAAAATCTTTCATTGGGTGAATTTCTAAATGGTACTCAATGACATTTTGTGTTTGTAAGGGCATTCAAAAATCAAACAAAGAGGTACTAAAGAAGATTTTTGAAAGCGTGAGAAGGTTTATGTACACCAAGGACCCTAAGCAGGCCCATGGACGAGGCTTTTGGATTTATTTTTTTGGAGTAACTTTTAAATTTCATAATTAATTGTTTTGTTTTGATGCTAAGCAAAAAAGTGAAGTTACCATGTTAGCTTTTCTGTTTATGTAAATTGATAGTTTTGTTTGATTGAACTTGGATCATTTGAATTTTTTTTTTTTTTTCATTTTTTGACAATTTTCTTTACCAAGATGTGTTACAATTCAAACTTAATGTTTATTTCCCTTAATCTTTGTTTTTACTTTTCACTATTTCAGTGCTGTGTATGTGCTATACTCAACTTTCTTTACTAAATTTGCTATGAAAAAAATGTTTTTTTTTTTTAAACTTATATTGACATTGACTTGACTTAATTTCGATTCAATTTATTTTCCATTTTTATAATTATTCAATTTTTGTTGTGAATTCTGTCATCAACAATCCAAGAATACCAGTCATATCCTATGGGAATGCCCATTCGCACAGAATGTATGGGCACTAATGAGCAGACGAATCCAAAATGCAGAAACGTTGCAAAATATTTTTTTCATTTATTCCGACAACTGCAGGACAAGCTTAGCCAACAAGAAATTGAGCAGTGGGCAACTACAGTTTGGTTGATTTGGAATGCGAGGAACAAGTTTTACTTTGAGCAAGCCCAACTCTAGCCTGAAAATAATTATTGAAATCGCGAGAGGTCTATTGGAGGAGTATCAATGCCTCATGGCCATGCAGTGACAAGCCACATTCTTTTGCTGTATTGTAACTTATTTTCAAGCTATTGAAACCCTAACTCATACACGGGGGGGTCACTACTGTACTTCAATTTTATTCTAATGAAAATTTCTATCATTTGGATGTCAAAAAAAAAAAAAAAATTGTTAGGTTCTAAGACCTGAGGGACTACTATATTAGAACTTCAATGTGTATTGTATTGGCAAACCATGATCAAAACATTTAGTCTAGGTTTAGACTTGCTCAAACTTTGGTTTAAATTAAGTTTAGAATCAAGTAATTGCAGGAAATTACTATTCAATTGCTACAGTGTTCGATCGATCGAAAGCCGTAGATCAGCAAAAATCAGCAAACGTAAAAAGCCCATTACTTGATCGTTTAAGCCCAAACCGCAAGCTATTTTTTCCAGTATTTAAAGGACATTATAAGCTAACCCTAGAGAGGGTTTTCAGAGCTTTTTAGAGAGATTAGAGTGCATCTTGTGCCTCTTTTGTGGATCTAGGGTTTTGTACCTAAAAGCTCTCTAAGGCTGCTCAGATTGCTGTTTGTGTGAATCTCTTGTGAGATCTTAGAGGTGCTTGCCTTCACACAAGCTTAGGATTATCAAGAAGGAGATTTCTTCGAGAGCTTGATGATCATTCAGTTGCTGCCATAAGAGCTTAAAGATACACAAGCGGGAGTGCTTGTATTTGCTAGAGCATCCAAGAAAGAAGGAGTCCGTGGTCTCGGAGCTAGCACGTGGTCGTGTTAGTAAGTTCTCTACTGGTGTGTAGCAATAGGATGTTAGTGGTCTAAGTTGCTATTGTACAAACTTCGATTCTTTCATAGTGGATTCAAGTTTACCTTGAGGATAGTTAGGTTAAATCCTTCCCAGGTTTTTTACCGATTTGGTTTTCTTGGGTCATCATATCATTGTGTTCTTTATATTTTCCCTGCTTTGCATAAGATGATTGTTTTGTGTTAACCTAGACTTGCATAATTTATCTAAGTTAATAGCTTGGCTAAATAACTAGGTTAAACTGATTGTTTTAAGGGGTCTAAATTTCTATCAAGTGGTATCAAAGCCGGTAGCTCTTTTATTCTAGATCTTTTGATCTCTGAGCTGATCCTTGACCCCTTTTATCATGGATAATATTAAGTGTTTTTAACTATGATGTTTTAAATAAAAAGGATACTGTTGTTTCTGTTGATTTTGTTGATGCCTACAAAACTCTCCGTAAGGAATTATTGAAATCTTTGAAAATTGCTAAGAAGTTCAAGGAAGAGTTAAAATTGGCTAATCTTGAAAAAGAGGAATTGGTTGTTAGATTAGATGAATCTACTAAAAAGAATGAATTTTTGAGAAATCAAATTTCCTCTCAAGATGAGAAGATGAAAAGCTTGGAACAAGAGTTAGTTGAATATAAAGCTAAAATTGAAAATTTGACTAGTACCAAGCTTGCTGTTGATAACAGAAGTGTTTCTGTTTCTCTTAAGCCTAAAATTGAGAAAGTTTATATCCCTCATTTCAAGAGGAATAATAAATAAAATACTTATTTTGCTAGGTTAGACAAAGGTAAAAGTTCTGATGTAGACGCTGAAGTTTCTAAACCTATGTCTAAACCTACTGCTTGTGTGCATAAGAAATCTGTTTTTGTGCCTACCTGTCACCTTTGTGGTGTTGTTGGTCATATTAGACCAAATTTGTCTTTGTTGAGGCAAAAACCAAAATCTGAGACTAGATTTGCTGTTAGGAATACTGATGTTCCTAAATTTGTTCTCGTTTGTCACTTTTATGGTGTCTCCAGTCACATTTGTCCTAATTGTCATAAATTGAAATTTAAACATTCTGTATTTCAATCTAGGATATGTAAAGATATTTTTCCTGCCATAAGTCCAAATAAATTGTTTCATATGCTTTTGAAAAATTTAAGCTTGTTGGCTTGTGAAAGGAAATTGCAGGATTTTAGTCTTTCTTAGATGATTGGTGTAATCCCTCAAATACACTCTGCTTCTTATGGATTTTCACCTACAAAGCCGAAGACTCATGCTATATGGGTGAGAAAAGATTCTCTAGGGTGAGTGTTGTTGACTATTCCCAGATTTAATTCTTTCAATTTTTTGTGGACATGTTTTTTTTTTAGTTGTTTTGCTTTTTTAGGTTGTTTATTGTTAAAAAAAAAAATCCAAAAACATTGAAAATTTTCAAAAAGACAAAAATATTTTTTTTGAGTCTTGTTTCATTTTTCTTGAGGATTAAATGAATCATGATATCTCTCTCTTGATTTAGAACATGCTTGACATTGTGGTGAAACTTGAATTGCATGTGTTATATAAGTGCTAAGTTTTTTCTGATTTTGTGTGAGTATGTACTAGTTTGTACATGTACTCAAGGGTTAATTAAGAAATTGATATTTCTTGTTTGTGTACCCTCTATAGCTTAATTAAGCACTATCATGCATTGCATTTGCATTTTTATTCATTAAGTATAATGAGTGCTTTTAGTTTTGGTCATAAATTTTTTAAACCAAGAAGATTTTTATGTGTTTTGTATTACACATCATGAATATGTAATTGAGGTTGGCTATAATAATCTTTACATAACATGTTTATGTATCTTGTTTAGCTTGGATGAGCTTATTTTATTGCACTTTACTGGTTTGAGCTTTGAAGTGCATGTTGTGTGGGAAGATGTTTATAGTTTTTGATCACATGATCTTGATCTTGAAATCACATGCTTTTAATTGTCAGACTTGAACTTAATGATAAATGCATAAATAACCATCTCACCACTGTTTATTAGCCAATCATGAACACCTTAGTGCGTATTATAAGATTTTGTGCTCAAGAAAGTGTAGCACATGCACAAACAGAACATAAGGTGTAGCCTCAATTTAATGCTAAAATTGGTGTGTACATTATTGGACTATAATATATTCACATTGAAATAAAATTGGTGTGTACATTATGAGGCAAATCAAGAAACTTACATGATTGCAAGATTTTTTTCTAGGAGATGTGGGAGTTATATGATGTAACTCTGTAAGGGATAGTCTCTTTTAAATTTATGTGATGGATTTTGTAGAAATTGTGTTTGATTACTATCTACATATCACCTCACATGTATCTCAAGCTTTTGCTAGTTGCACACACTATATAAGTTACTCTTTATTAAACTTGGTACATGATATTATGTGTGAATTTGGTTTGGTCATCCAAGATTATGTTTTCTATGGTGTTTAATGCAAAATATGGTTAAGAGTTTGAAAGTCTTTGTTTTAAAGATCTGGGTTGAATTCATGTGTTTTTGAAAAACTTTTAATCTCATACTCATGCATTTCATTCATGAAATATTGTACTTTGAGGAGTTTCTAAATAAAATTGCTCTGTTTTTCAAAAATTTAAGTTTTCCAGATTTTCAATCGATCGAAGTTGTTTCTCGACCGATCGAAAATGCGTTAAAATTATTGGTTAGCTTCTGTTTGATTTGATTGGTATTCGATCGATCAAAATTGAAAAATTTTCAGTTTCTAAGTTTTTGACCAAATTCTTTTTCATGCATCATTTATGTTTAGGATTCACATGCATTGCATTTTTTTTTTTTTTTGGATCCATCTTGCAGTTTTGCAATCATATCTCTCATTGTTTTCACATATAACATGCATACACTTTGCAAAATTGGGTACTCAACTTGATTTAAAAATTGATTGATTAATTTTTAAGTCCTTTGTACTTTCTAGTACATGCTATTTTTATGTGTGAACTATATAAAATATTTTTTTTAAGAGATATGATGGTTAATCAATGTGCAAATATTTTCTCTACTCATGCAACTGTTTATGGGTCACATGGTGTCAAGTTTGCATTTATTGAAAGAGAGAATATTTTTCTTCATGTGCATCCTCAACTTAGTTTTTAAGTTTGTTTGTTTGTTTTTTGTTTTCCCCACCTCCTAATTTTTCCCCAAAACTGTTTTTCCCAAAACTTGTTATGTTTTTCCTATTTTTATAGGAGGTGAAAAGTTTTTTTTAACCTTTGTTGTTCTTAGGGGAGTTGTTGCTCTTCATAGGGGGAGCTGCCTCTATTTTCTATAGAGCTTGAATTTTATGTTCCCTTTATTCTCTATTTCCTCTTTTCTTTTGTTGCGTATGTTTTCTATTTACTCATTGTTTGATTTGTCTTTGTCAATACTTGACAAAAAGGGGGAGAAATAGATGAAATGTGGGAATCCTGTTTGTTTTGTTTAGGGGGAGTTGAAGTTGTTTTTGAAAGGGGGAGAAAATAAAATATTTGATGTATCTAACTTAGGGGGAGAGTTAGTTTACTTTTGTTTTTATACTGTGTTTTATTTTGGTTTACTTGTATTTTTCACACATGCGTTTATGTGTTTGTTGAGTGTTTCAAGAATATACAAGTTAATTCAGTCATGGCTGCTGTCTACACTTGCAACTGATAGATAGTGGTTAGGTTGAATTGTGTTTAGGGCTTTTAAAATATAATTGGGCTTTTTGTAACTTTGAGCATTTCATGTTTGTGATGTGTTTTGTCACGGATTGCCAAAGGGGGAGATTGTTAGGTTCTAAGACCTTAGGGACTAATGTATTAGAACTTCAATGTGTATTGTGTTGGCAAACCATGATCAAAACATTTAGTCTAGGTTTAGACTTGCTCAAAGTTTGGTTTAAATTAAGTTTGGAATCAAGTAATTGCAGGAAATTACTATTCAATTGCTACAGTGTTCGATTGATCGAAAGGCGTAGATCAGCAAAAATCAGCAAACTTAAAAAGCCTATAACTTGATCATTTGAAGCCCAAATCGCAAGCCGTTTTTTCCAGTATTTAAAGGAAATTATAAGCTAACCCTAAAGAGGGTTTTCAAAGCTTTTTAGAGAGATTAGAGTGCATCTTGTGCCTCTTTTGTGGATCTAGGCTTTTGTACCCAAAAGCTCTCTAAGGCTGCTCAGATTGCTGTTTATGTGAATCTCTTGTGAGATCTTAAAGGTGCTTGCCTTCACACAAGATTAGGATTATCAAGAAGGAGATTTCTTCGGAGCTTGATGATCATTCAGTTGCTGCCATAAGAGCTTAAAGAAACACAAGCAGGAGTGCTTGTATTTGCTGGAGCATCCAAGAAAGAATGAGTCCATGGTCTCAGAGCTTGCACGTGGTCGTGTCAGTAAGTTTTCTACTGGTGGGTAGCAATAGGATGTTAGTGGTCTAAGTTGCTATCGCACAAACTTCGATTCTTTCATAGTGGATTCAAGTTTACCTTGAGGATAGCTAGGTTAAATCCTCCCCAGGTTTTTTACCGATTTGGTTTTCCTGAGTCATCATATCGTTGTGTTCTTTATTTTTCCGCTGCTTTGCATGAGATGATTGTTTTGTGTTAACCTAGACTTGCATAATTTATCTAAGTTAATAGCTTGGCTAAATAACTAGGTTAAACTGATTGTTTTAAGGGGTCTAAATTCTATCAAAATTTGTTGTGAAGTGTCATAGTCGTTGGGGCTTTTCCCCCATTAATTTACATGTAAGGGTTTGTTGTGGCTTAAGCCACATTTTCTAAGGAAGTTAAAACACTTTAGTGAGAGTTTTGTTTTTGTTTATGTGTCTGTATGTATGTTTTATTCTTTGGTTGATTTATTAATTATTTCCCTTGATGTGCTATATCATAATAGGTTTTTGGTGGTTGCTAGAAATTGCCCTTATCAATACCTGCTGTGTTTATCTATTGGTTTTTTATGTATATAATTTTTATGTTAAGTTGTTCTATACAACTATTTTAGAATTGTTATGAAATATTGTTTCCGTTATTAACGTCTAACAGTTTAACGTTGATTTATTTTAACAATCAATTAAATTATACAACATGCCCCAAAAGAATTTTAATGTATTTTATTGTCTTCTAATAAGTAAAATGACCCAGTGCATTGTGCAGGTTAAATGCTGAACAGAATGGACAGAGATTGATATCTAAACTAAATTCCATTGATGCTATAGCCTTAAAGATCAATTTAACATTCTTAAATTCCAACTTAAACAACATCAAAACATCAATATCAGTTTTTATCAAATCATAGTTTTAACAACCATGCAAAAAATTAAATATATATAATCTTCTAACATCATGAAACTATTATCTCTAATTACAAAACTTACAAAACATGTTATACAATTTGAAATTGAAGACCGCTTTGATACCAATTGTTGGAAAAACACATGGAAATTACATGTTTGTATCTCATACAAAGCATACGCAGTGGAAAATTAACGGATCTACTTCATTTGCAATTAATAACATGTAATATGTAAGTTTCAGAATTTAAGAATAAGAAAGCGTACCTTGGTGCGATGAAATTCAAAACATGATAGGCCACAAACGCATTGATCCCTTGTGATTAATTAAATTGATTATTTAGCCGAGTTATTAATTAATCAAGTAACATGCAAATTCACGTGGCAGCACAAATAAATCACCAATAACTAAAGTATGCAGCGGAAAATAAAAGACACGGTGATTTGTTTACAAATGAGGAAAACCTGACGGCAAAAACCCCACCGGGTGATTTAAGGTCACCACTCCCGAAACTCCACTATTATCACAACAAGCGGTTACAAGTAAGGAATCCTAGTACCTCACCAACCTACAGTTGAACCCTTACACCAATACCCAATTGGACTTGTTCTGTAGTGACAATTTCTCCTCTTGATGCACGGCTCCTAAGTACGTGACTAACCAATTGCGCGGATCCTAGTACGCGACTTCAATTCACCAACTAGAGAGAGAATTGTTGGCTGTAAAGTTCTTCAAATCATCCACACGATGAAGCTCTAGAAGATACTTGGTTACAAAACCCTACGGTGCACATTACACAGCAACTTCTTCACAAGAGATGAACTAGGGCATGAACTTTGTCTTAGGTCACAAATTGCATGAACAAGGATTACTCAATGCTTGTGCAACTTGCGTCTTCATGACGGCCCTTAAAACAATCCTTTTATATGTCTAGGGTTAGGAGAAAAGAAGTCCCAAAGACACATCATGGATTGGAATTAAAACAGAACTTGGAATTTGTTTTCCTTAAATCTTGACAGATAAAGGTGTCGAGGATCTGTCGAAAAGCTGTAGAGCCTCAGGGCTGAAATAGCTTCTAAAGCTCGATAGATGCATGTGTCGAGACTAGGTGTCGAACTTTAGTAACTTACACTTTCCATCTTGTTTCTTGGACAGACTTGATGACTTCAACACTTGATCTTGAAACACAGTTTCTTGAAGCGTTAAACACATCCTGAATCTACCCAATTACAAGTAAAATACGTTTTGTCAAAGGATAAGCCAATTACATAAAATAGTGACATATGTTTGAAATCACTTGAACTACATATGTCCTAACAATCTCCCCCTTTGGCAATCCGTGACAAAACCACAACAAACAAATGAAGATATGAGAGAAGTCATAAAACACTTAACTCATATTCACTTGTTGAATAAAATAAAATCTATCCTAACACAAACTCTTGAAAAGCTTTGCAAGAAGAGAGTTTATGGCAAGTAGACTTTGACAACCTGTATTTCTGAAACACTTTTAAACAAAACACATCAAGGCATCTTTATGTGAAGCAGAAATAATAGATTGCATACAAGTAAAAGAAACATGTGTATAAAGACAGAAGAGAAATAACACATGAAAAGGTAAGTGAAAGAAACATACATCAACATATATATATCAAGAGATAAGCACAATGTATGTCAATAAATGGTCACAAGACCGAGGTACACGATCAATGTATCTCTAAAAGAAAGAAAAGAACAAAAATACATGTAATCCTCACTACATCCCTCATATCAACACTCCCCCTATCAAAAATGTCCTATACTAGCTCTCCCCCTAAGTATGACTACTCTCATACACCAAAACTACTCCCCTTTTTTGTCACGAGTGACAAAGGGCAGAGTGTCAAGTAGACATCTCATCAGAAGAGCTCGCATCTCCATCATCATCATCAGAAGCATCATCATCATCACCATGATCATCATCCTCAGTCTCAGAAGCAACATGAGGAGGCAGAGGAGAAGCCTCAGAAGTAAAGCCGCCCAAGGTCGCCTATCGCCTGCGATGTGACCAACACGAACGTTCACCTGATACAGCTCCGTGGAGAGTGTATCGAGGCGAGCATCCATGCGCTGAAGCTGCGTCATGATGTCTCCAAGAGTGACGTCGCTCGAAGAAGAGGAAGGAACATATGTCACTCGAGCAGAACTAGATGGAGTCGGACTGGAGGAAGGAGCAGTAAAATCTGACTATCGCGATCTGAACTGTGTTTCACTACGTTTTACGGTAACGACGTCTATGACAGACATAACATGAAAGGGATCAGGCGATGGAAAAGGGATGGAAAAATGGCGAAGAATCCTCGTGATAGCGGAAGGGAAAATGAGCTTATCACGGGTAGCCGTATCTCTATTGTCATCTATGATAGAGAAGATGAAGTGTGAAGGAAAATCTATAGTAAGATGCTCTAAAAGAGACAGTAAAAATCGAGCACGAAGCTCTGTGATAGAGTTGTAGTGAGAGAATGGGTGCAAAATAAATGTCATCACCATGTTAAGGAAATGAGGACCTTTAGCAAAAGGCCTACATGGTGTGTACTAATAATCTCCCCAGTCAGAGGGGCGCTCACAGAACGCATAGATCATCTCGTCTTTGGACACAGTCCATAGACACTCACATCCGAGGTAATCAGGATGATCCACCCTCAGGACATGAAGAACCTCGGAAACCAACTTCGGAGTGATAGCAAAGCGCGTACCTCGAACGCAAGAATGAAAGAGAGGTACTAAAGAATCGATCCCGTGGATGTTGGAGTAAAACTCTTGTATCAACACGAGAGGACAAGTGACCAGGACATCACATAGTGACTCCTAAGCTCGACTGTGAATGACATCGGGTAGGTCAGTGTCGGCAAAGTCTACTAGGATAACTTGGCGTTCCGAATGAACACCTCGTTGAGAAAAATTCTCCGAGAAGTCTTGTTGGGCTTTCTCATCACGAAACCGAACAGACATTGGAGTAGAATCAGAAGAAGAAGAAGATCCCCTAAAATGCAGAGGGTTCTGGGATGGAATGGATTTACGCTTAGGTGCCATAGACACTACTAATGTAAACATAGAGAGAAAAAGAAAGAGAGAAACACACAGAAAAGTCCCAAACAGTTCAATATAAGAAGAGAATATTGAAAAGAAAGAATGTATGCATGGGAAATGCATGAACATGTGACATGCAATATAAAACCATCATGGGCTCAGCCCAATCCAATCCTACCAGCATACAACAAGTTTGCACACATCTAAATGCATGAAAATATAGTTAGAATGCTAATGTGATGCAATGCATGCAGTTTTAAAGATCAAATCTATAAAACCAACCCAAAAAATTTTATTAGACAATCATCAATTTTGAAAAACCCCAAAAATTTTCAAAAACCCCAAAAGCTAGGTTTTTTAAAACATGAAATGCATGAAGAATGAGAGGAGTGAAGCTTACCAGGTGAGGAAAAACTTGAGAAAAGCTTGAAAAATCCTTAGGAGGGGGTTTGGAGTGAGTGAGAGAGGTTTTAGGAGAGAAAAAAGCAAAGTATCGAGAGAGAGATCGAGCGAAATGAGAGAAAAATCGCGAGAAACTCATATATAGTCCTTCAGTAATTCTTGACAGATGCAAGTATCGAGAAGTGTCGAGACAGCTATCAAGGTAGGTATCGAGGAAATGAACTTCGACAGATACAGCTATCGAGAACATGTGTCGAGAAAGAAAGATCAACCACTAAAGAATCTCGATCGATCCAGAAGCTGTCGAGAAGCTATCGAGCAAACAGAAAGTTTCTCGATCAATCCACCAGGTGTCGAGAATGTGTCGAGACTGCGATAAGAAAAAGACTGAGAAGCTCGACAGACAGCTAGGTATTGAGGAGGTGTCGAGATTGCCTTAAAAAAAAATTTTCAAGAGAGGAAAAACACAGACATAAATGCAATCATGCATGCAACTCAACCAATGATTCAAGCAACACAATTAGCTCTCAAAAACATCTCTCAACAATAACTTTTAAGCACATGGATCCCAAAATACGCACACACAAACTAAACAAGTCTAACCAATTTTATATTTCAAAAATGAGTTACGACAGTTTAGTGAGCATACATTAATGCATGTAAACCTTGTGATGACCAAATCACATTGTACTTGCACATGTATCAAGAATAGCAAAGAATATTGCGTGTTGTGTGTGAAAAACATCACAAGATCGCATAAGTGTCTCAAAGTTATGACGATTTGAGATATGAGAAAATCACTTAAACTCACACACAATCATAACTGTTTGATGGGGACTATCACCTTCGAGGTACATCCTATAACTCCCACATCTCTTAGAAAACACGCTTGCAACCATATTTTAATGCATTTTAATCTTTTTGCTTTTATTTCTTTGCATATTTTCTTTTATTAAGCATATCATGCATGGGCATATAAGAGAAAGAAAAGAAATACCCAATTATGTTAACCTTTTGACATTGCACTTTTGCTATGCTGAAGCATATAGATGTCATTGACATTGCACTTTTACTATGATGAAGCATACAGATATCATATCATGATTGGCGAGTAACAGTGGTGAGATGGTTATTTATGCCATTCTCTTAGGATTTTCTAGTCCTACCCGTTAAAGAGAGTGATACGAATGTTAAGTACAAGAGATCACTTAACCTTACTCATCACAAACAAAGAGCTACAAAGCTTACTTACTTAGTTGTGCATATGAATGCTCATCTAAGCTACACAAGATACAAAGTTTAGAAAACTTTGTTTCAATGGCCATTTTAAGGTTCACAAGAACCAATGTACATAAACACACACTGTTTTTGTATTTTTCAATTTTTCAATTTTTTTTTTTATTTTTATCAGAAAAGCAAATATAAAATACAAAACTGAAAACACACAAACAAACACATGTTAAAGAAAGCAAAACAATGCATAAAACTAGATGCAAATGCATGAGGAGGAAGAAAGATAGAAGGAGATCAATCCATGGAAATGACACCGATGTTTTGACGAAGGAATTCAAAACGTTTGCTATCCGAAGTTTTGGTGGACAAGTCAGCCTTTTGGTCATCAGTGTGAATGAACTCAAGGGTGAGAGTACCATCTTCGACAAGCTCCCTAATGAAGTGATGTCGAATCTCTATGTGCTTAGTTCGAGAATGTTGAACTGGATTCTTAGAGATATTGATGGCACTGGTATTGTCACAGTCGATGGTGAGATGTTCTTGACAAATACCATAATCATGAAGGAGTTTTTGCATCCATAGAAGTTGGGTGCAACAGCTACCAGCAGCAATGTACTCAACTTCAGCCGTGGATAAAGAGATGGAGTTCTGCTTTTTGCTCATCCAAGAGACAAGATTATTACCCACATAAAAACAACCACCTGAAATACTCTTTTTATCATCAGCATTCCCAACCCAATCAGCGTCAGAATATCCAGCTAAAACATCATTTGTGTCTTTGCTATACCACACACCAAAGTTGGCAGTAGTCTTGACATACTTTATGATTCTTTTCAAAGCAATCATATGTGACTCTTTGGGATTGGCCTAATATCTAGCACACACTCCTACACTGTAGCTAATGTCAAGTCTACTAGCAGTAAGGTAAAGAAGACTACTTATCATGCTTCTATAAAGTGAAGAGTCTACACTTTTACCTAACAAGTCAACAATGAGTTTGACATTCTGGCTCATAGGGGTTCTAACAGAACTAGCAGATTCTAATCCAAATTTTTTCACAAGATTCTTAGCATATTTAGATTGAGAGATGAATATACCTAAATCTTGTTGATGAATCTGTAGTCCAAGGAAGTGAGATAGTTTTCCAATCATGCTCATCTTGAACTCTGCTTGCATGAGTTTTGAGAAGTCTTGAGCAAGTTCATCCTTAGTATATCCAAAGATGATATCATCAACATAGACTTGAGCAACCACCAGCTCGCCATCTTTTCTTTTGATGAAGAGAGTCTGATCAGCCTTTCCTCTTGTGAAACCATGGGATATCAGGTATTGAGTCAATCGATCATACCAGGCTCTAAGTGCTTGCTTTAATCCATAGAGTGCCTTCTTGAGATACAACACATGATTCGGGAAGTGTGGATCAATGAATCCTTTAGGTTAAAACACATAGACATCTTCTTTAAGTAGTCCATTCAAGAAAGCTGTTTTTACATCCATCTGATAAAGCTTGAACTTCAAGTGACAAGCTAAGGCGAGAAGAATTATAATGGGTTTCATGCGAGCAACTAGGGAAAATGTTTCATCATAGTCTATTCCCTTCATTTGAGTGTATCCTTGAGCTACAAGTCGAGCCTTGTTGCGGATCACATTGCCCTCCACATCAATCTTATTTCAGAATATCCACTTTGTGCCGATGACGTGCCCGCCCTCCGGTCTAGGAACTAAAGTCCACACATCATTCCTCTGAAACTGAAGTAATTCATCATGCATTGCTTCAACCCAGCTTTCATCCTGAAGAGCTTCCTCAACTTTAGTGGGTTCAACCTGTGACAAGTAACAAGAATAAGACACAAAGTTAGCAACACACTTATCAACTGTACATTTCCGCAATGTGAGTTCATTCATATTTCGCACAATAGTTTCTGGAGGATGATTTAATTTGATTCTGGAGGAAGGTTCTTTGTCTTCATGAGATTCAGAATCTGGTGATGTAGGCATGTCTGCTGACTCTTCTACAACACTTGGAGTACCAGGAGTACTTGGGGATGTAGGCTCTTGTTCCATGAGTTCCGGAGCTCTCCTAGATTCAGGAGGAAGAATTTTTTTAGGGAGTTCCTCATCAATTTTCTCAGAACTAAAGTCTGAAGACTCATCAATAACAACATTCACTGTTTCCATAACCTTCATGGTTCTCTTGTTATATACCCGATATGCCTTGCTTGTAGAAGAGTATCCCAGAAATATCCTTTCATCACTTCAGGAATCAAACTTTCTCACATTCTCTCTATCCTTTAGGATGAAACAAGTACTTCCAAAGATTCTGAAATACTTCACATTCGGCTTTCTTCCTTTCCACAACTCATATGGAGTCTTTTTGGTACCGGGTCTAAAGTACACTCTATTTACTGTATGACATGCAGTGTTGACTGCTTCTCCCCACAAGTTTCTAGCCACATCCTTACTGTGCAACATGGCTCTAGCCATCTCCTGAATAACCCTATTCTTTCTTTCTACTACACCATTCTGCTGAGGAGTAATAGGAGCAAAGAATTCTTGAGATATCCCTGATCTTGTGCAGAAGGACTCCATGTATTAGTTCTCGAATTCTTTACCATGATCACTTTGAATTCGGTCAATTTTCAGGCTCTTTTCATTTTGCAGTCTTGTGCAGAGTGCTTCAATGTGCTCAGGAGCATCTGACTTGGATCGTAGAAGGATGACCCAAGTGTACCTAGTAAAGTCATTTACTACAACCATGATGTATCTCTTACCTCCAAGAGATTCGGTTCTCGTTGGACCCATAAGATCTAAATGCAGTAGCTCCAATGGTCTAGATGTAGCTGATGTCTGAGTGCCTAAATGCTTAGCTTTCGTCTGTTTCCCAAGCAGACATGGTCCATACACAACATTGTTAAGTCTGCTAAGCTTTGGCATCCCTAAAACTGATTCATGCTTAAATACAATAGAGAGATATTTGTAACTAGCATGTCCCATTTGCTGGTGCCACAAATCTCCATTTGGCAACAGAATGCTATTGCACACAATATCAGCATCAGGAACCAATCCATAACAGTTGTCTAGAGTATGAACACCACTTATGAGTTTCTTTCTAGACTCATCCATGACAAGACATTTTCCTTTGGATAATAGCACCATGAAGTCTTGATCACATATCTGACTTATGCCCAGAAAGTTCACTCTCAAGCCTTCCATATAAAGAACATTTGCAATGTCCGGTAGTCCAGGTAGAGAGATAATTCCTTTCCCTTTTATCTGTGATTTGCTTCCATCACCAAAAGTGACATTTCCACCTCTCTTAGACTCGAAGACTTTAAAGAGGGATCGGTCTCCAATCATGTGTCTTGAGCAACCACTGTCAAGGTACCACAAGCATGTGTCCGTCACTTTAAAGGCAGATTTCATCATAAAACACACTTCGTGCTTAGATGTCAGATTAGTAGGAATAGTATTTTCTCTCATCTGCCTTTTCTGAGCTGGGCCTCTAATTTTTGCTCTTCTTAGACAAACTCCTTTGCACATTTTAATTTTGAGACAGTCTAGTTCCTGCTTGTAAAAACTGAGATCCTTTCCAATAGACATCACAAGAGAAATCAAATAACTTTTAGACTTGTATTTTCTGAGACACTCAAACAAATAGAGGTTAGAAAAACAAGATGTATTTGACAACAGAGATCTCTTCAAGTAAGAGACTGACCTCTATCCATGACAAACAGGGGTCAATGGATCACACACAAGGATTAAACCTAATTAGAGTGTGCCTGCTCTGATGCCACTTAATAGGCCACAAACGCGTTGACCTCTTGTGATTAATTAAATTGATTAATTAGCCGAGTTATTAATTAATCAAGTTAACATGCAAATTCACGTGGCAGCACAAACAAATCACCAATAACTAAAGTATGCAGCGGAAAATAAAAGACACGGTGATTTGTTTACGAATGGGGAAAACTTGACAGTAAAAACCCCATCGAGTGATTTAAGGTCACCATTCTCGAAACTCCATTATTATCACAACAAGTGGCTACAAGTAAGGAATCCTAGTACCTCACCAACCTACAGTTGAACCCTTACCCCAATACCCTATTGGACTTGTTCTGTAGTGACAGTGTCTCCTCTTGATGCACGGCTCCCAAGTATGTGACTAACCAATTGCACGGATCCTAGTACGCGACTTCAATTCACCAACTAGAAAGAGAATTGTTAGCTGCAAAGTTCTTCAAATCATCCACACGTTGTAGCTTAAGAAAATGCTTAGTTACAAAACCCTACAGTGCACATTACACAGTAACTTCTTCACAAGAGATGAACTAGGGCATGAACTTTGTCTGAGGTCACAAATTGCATGAACAAGGATTACTCAATGCTTGTGCAACTTGCGTCTTCATGACGGCCCTTAAAATAATCCTTTTATATGTCTAGGGTTAGGAGAAAAGAAGTCCCAAAGACACATTCACGGATTGGAATTAAAACAAAACTTGGAATCTGTTTTCCTTAAATCTCGACAGATAGAGATGTCGAGTATCTGTCGAAAAGCTGTCGAGCCTCGGGGCTGAAACAGCTTCTAAAGCTCGATAGATGTATGTGTCAAGACTAGGTGTCGAGCTTTAGTAACTTACACTTTTCAGCTTGTTTCTTGGACAGACTTGATGACTTCAACACTTGATCTTGAAAAACAGTTTCTTGAAGCGTTAACCACATCCTGAATCTACTCAATTACAAGTAAAGTGCATTTTATCAAAGAATAATCCAATTATATAAAATAGTGACATATGTTTGAAATCACTTGAACTACATATGTCCTAACGAAACAAAAACTAGAAGCACTTGGGAATACTTTTAATCTTCACTCCAATTCCATTTACATTCAAGAAGTGTGGTCTCTCAATCAGTTTCCAAGGGAGAATGTCAAAGTGTCTAACACTCACATACACACCATTTCACAATGATGTTGTTCCTTACTTTATCTGTATGTTTCTCCCATTGTATTTAATTGATTATCTAATTGGGCTAGCCTTTTGGGCCTTTCTAATTGGGCTTAAGCGTGTGGCTTGGAGTGGGACCAAAAGGGACCAATAAGACACTAGCTTCAATGGGCCTTGTGTTAGGATATATGCCCTTAAATCCTATTGTATGATGCTATGTATGACATTATGTCTGACTTAATGTTGTGTTTAATAAAGTTGTTTATTTCTTATCTAAAATAATGGTAACATGAATATTTGGACATTATCATATAGTCCATGAGATGCATAGTATGTGATTTATGTGAAAAGTCACAGAAGATATAAATCACAAATTCTTTGTAAACTCAGAATTTGTAGTTCGTAGTCGGTGATGAAATTGGGCATTTCATCTGCGAAGACTATAACATATCAACTAAGATGATTTGTCTTAATCATGGAAGTGGTGACTTCTAGTTGATATGTTGATATGTTTTAAGAGTTAAGACATATTGAACTGGACCGCTGTGAGATTTATTATTCTCCTAATGACTGTCAAATGAATAATAAATCTCACAACTTCTATTTGCATGAACTCTTAATCCTGAGAGAATAATGGACCTGATCATGAGATGTAGGTTGCTTTTATATATCAGGAGTGAGATCTAAAGTAACGGTCAAAACCTCAGTATGTTGGGCAACCACATTTAGTGTTGATGGAACATATATTCTCAAGATGGAATTCATAGTCTCTTAATGGAGATACAAAATATTCCCTTGAGATAAGTTTAATGGGTTTGGTTATTCAGAGAGTTAGGCCTAACCACTTTGGTAAGAAATTACTAAAGTATATATTTATGAAATTGGATTTCATAAATATATGATGAATAACTTTAAAGGATTAAACCGGGAACTCAAGGATAAGATGTAGTAAATTTCAAAGTGGCAGTCTATATTTATGACTTTGTATTACTACGAATATTTTATGAAGGGGTTGCGTGTAAAATAAAGTCTTGGGATATAATTTATTAATGAGACCTAGAGTGCAATTATATTTATATAGTGGTATTAAATATAATTAATGGTAATTTTGGACTTGTCAAGAGTTGACGGAAAAGCCCAAGGCCCATTGGAGCTAGTGTCTTATTGGTCCCTTTTGGTCTCATTCCAAGCCACACATTAAAGCCCAATTGGAAAGGCCCAATAGGCCGGCCCAATTAGATAATCAGTTAGTTATAAAGGGAGAAACATACAGAATTTTTTAAAGCGATTTATCGTAGAGAAAAGAAAGAGTGTGAGACACACTTTCATTCTCCCTTTTGGAAACTGATTGAGAGACCACACATCTTGGGCGTAAAGTGGAATTGGAGTGAAGATTAAAAGTTTTCCCAAGTGCTTCTAATCTTTGTTTTGAATTTCTCCACACCAAGGTACACTATCTTGTTCTTAAATTCTGAAATTTACATAGTGCATGTTGTCAATCATGAATGAAATAGATCCTTATTTGTTGCTTCTGCTATGTGTTTTGTATGAGATACAAAACCAGATTTTTACCCAACACCTTGGACTTTTCTGTCAACTCTTAACAAGTCTAAAGTTACCATTAACTATATTTAATACCATTATATAAATATAGTTGTACACTAGGCCCTATCTATAAATTATATCCCAAGGCTTTATTGTACATGCAACCCCTTAATAAAATATTCTTAGTAACACAAAGTCATAAATGTAAACTGCCACTTTGAAGATTACTACATCTTAATCGTTGAGTACCCAGTTTAATCTTTTAAGTTATTCATCATATATTTATAAAATCCAATTCCATAAATATATACTTTAGTAACTCCTTACTAAAGTGGTTGGGCCCAACTCTCTAAATAACCAAACCCATTAAACTTATCTCAAGGGAATATTTTGTATCTCTGTTAAGAGACTATGAATTCCATCTTGAGAATATATGTTCAATCAGCACTAAATGTGGCTGCCCAACATACTAAGGTTTTGATCGTAACTTTAGATCTCACTCCTGATATATCAAAGTAACCTACACTTCATGATTAGGTCCATTATCTCCTCAGGATTAAGAATTCATGTAAATAGAAGTCGTAAGATTTATTATTCATTTGACAGTCGTTAGGAGAATAATAAATCTCACAGCGGTCTAGTTCAATATATCTTAACTCCTAAAACATATCAATATACCAACTAGAAATCTCCATTTCCATGATCAAGAAAAATCATCTTAGTTGATATGTTATAGTCTTCGCAGATGAAATGCCTAATTTCATCACCGATTACGAACTACAATTATGAGTTTAGAAAGAACTTGTGATTTATATCTTCTGCGACTAAATCACATACTATGCATCTCATGGACTAAGATAACGTCCAATTAGTTCATTTATAAATAGTCTCATATAATTAAACAAATTAATTATTTATGATATGCCAATAAATTGGATTTTAGGGCATAAACCCCAATAGAAACTTCTGGTAAATCTCCGAGGACCTCGTCAGTGATATCCCAACTTTCTTCTCCTAGGAACCAAGCTAGTAAGTCAGCTATAGCCCACCCCTTTACAACTATAGGGGCAATGGTGATAATTTCAAATTCAAAAAATTACAAGAGCCATTGTGCTAGTCTTCTGGAAAGAAAGGGACGCCACAAAAGTGAACGTATGGAGTGAGATTTTGTCATAAGGTAAACTATATGAGCCAAAATATAATGTCGTAATTGCTGTGTAGCATATATGAGAGAAAGGAAAGCCCTTTCAGCTCTTGAATAGCAAGTTTCAGCGTCTTTCAACATCTGGCTAACATAGTAAATTGGCTGCTCAGCCCCCTTTTTATCTTCTAAGGCTATTAATACTCCCACTGCCTTACTATTAGTGGCCAAATAAAGCTTAAGGGGCTTTCCTGGTGTGGGTTCACAGACGGTTGGCAGCTTGGTCATGAGTTGTTGTAGTTGGGAGAAAGCTTGTTGACATCTTTGATTCCAGCAATGAAGTCTTCCCTTCTTCAGTAGGGGTGTGAAGGCAGCAATAAAAGCGGCTAGACAAGGAATGAACCTCCGAATGTATAAAAGTTTAAGGAAGCTTTTAAGCTCCTTGATTGTGGCAAGCAGCTTCATGGTGGATTTAGCTTGTGCCTTGCTAGGATCAACATCTATCCTTCATTGGTGAACATGAATACCCAAAAAGTGTAATAAGTTGGACTTTCTCTAGCTGTGATAGATTTGCATTAATTGAGGTATTCGTGGAACATTAGGGTCATCACTAAGATTGACAGTTTCTAGCTCCATATTAGCTGGTAAGGACAAATTACTCGTCGATAATAACTCTTCACATGGTTCAGCAATGTTGTTAGAAGAATGCTCTGCTAGTTCTGCTATTTCAGCAATGTTGTTAAAAGGATGCTCTGTTGGAGTTGCTATTTCTTGAGTGCAGCAACAAGTTGGTGTTGTATTGGCTTCATCCAATCTGAGACCTTTCTATTTGAGACAACTAGCCCCTGCGTACCATCATAATCGGTAACCAAGACGCCCATCTAGGAGTTGGACTTACACACACCTTAGTTGTGACCAGCTGCTAGATGCATCCTTACGCTCTCTTTTCTTTTTCTTTTGATCAAGGATCCCCTTCAAATCTACCTTAGGTTCTTCCTTGATAACCTCCCAATTAGGCAATGGGATCCCAATAGGTTTTGCTATGGCATCTTCTCCACACGAAATGAACTCATCATAAAAATCTACCTCAAAATGGTGGCCTTCAGACAAGTCAAATGGAGTATGGTTGGCCGGGATGCATATGGGCTTGTCATTGAAGCGTCCTTGAACACATTGGTGATATGTGGATAGGACCAATTTATGTCTATGGAGCCAAGGCCGCCAAGCAAGGCATGGTATGACACGACTGAATCAATCACATGAAACCTCGTAAGTGCCATGATAGGACCCACTTTAAGGACAATTTTTATGCTCCCAATGGTATGCTCTTGCATTCCTGTGAAACTAGCGACTTCTATAAGAGTGCTCATGACCCAACTAAGCAAAATATTAGCTGCTTTAAGTGTGCTAGTTGGGATGAGATTTAAGTGTTGAGAAATTTAGACCCCAGTTGATAGAATTAACAAGTTTTAAACCCAAGTTGTTAATTAGATTTATTATGTATAAAACTTGTTAAAACAAACAAACATCAATATCATGTCAAAAAAAAGTGCAACGGAAAGGTAAATAAGACAAGATATGATGACCTAGGAAAACCAATGAAACAAACTAGTTTCACAATAAAAAAAACCTTGGAAGGGAACCTTCCTAAAAAACAATCCACTATAGTAAAGAGAAGTTTCAGATCTAGTACAAAACTTTTTTCCCTAAACTCTACAATCCCCATAGGTGAACTTACAGTAGAAATGAACTCTTCAATATTTGAACGCCACCCTTTTGATACACGAATCCCAGTACGTGACTAACTCCTTTGCACGAATCCTAGTACATGACTCACTCACCAACTTAAGGAAGAAGAATGTTGGCAGCAAAGTTTTTCACTTCATCAACAATGAAGATCAAGAAGCACTTACTTACAAAACCCTAAGGCACAAAGACGTAGTAGCTTCTTTTAGAGAGAATAAGGCTTCGACCACCTTTTTCATGTGGTCTCCTTATATTCTCATGTGTGATGGCCTCTAAAATAAGCCTTATATATGTCTAGGGTTGTGAGAAAAGAAACCCTACCCAAATACAAAAGCATAGGACGAAAATTAGATATGAAAAATTGATTTTCATAATTCTCGATAGATACCTTGATAGATAGCTATTTGTTGAGACCTGTTGCAAGCTATTGAGAGCTATTAAGAAGCTATTGAGAATCCAAAAGGTTTCTCGATTGATCAAAGTAGCTATCGGGAGCTATCAGATTGCAATAAAGAAAAGCTGAAAAGTCTCGATAGATAGCCTAGCTGTCAAGAGCTATCAAGGAGCTATTGAGATTTAATGAATCAGCACTTCTTCACTTGTTTCTTAGACAGACTTGCCTGACTTCAACACTTAAACTTGAAAGTATAATAAGCAACAATGGATAAGAGAATTCTGTTAGATTTAAGCATTGCTATTGGTGAAAAGGTTTCTTCATAATCAATACGTTCTTTTTGTCTATACCCTTTCGCCACTAGCCTTACTTTAAAGGTTTCAACATTTCCATCTATCCCTCTCTTTCTCTTGTAAACCCATTTGCAACCAACAGATTTAATGCCGTTAGGTGCCTTTACAAGATCCCAAACTTGATTGGAATACATAGAATCTAACTCAAATTTCATAGCTTGGACCAAATGATGTGCATCTATATCAATCATTGCCTCTTCATAAGTATAGGGATTCGATTCAGCCTCTTCTGAGATAACTTTATAGGTTTCTCCCAAACCTATAAATCTTATAAGAGGCCGACCAATTCTCCCACTACGATGAGGCACCTATGTACTAGACATCTTATGTGTAGTATATTGTGGTGTGTCCAATACAGCTACATCATCCCCAGTTTTATCTAACGGTTGTTGATTTACAAATTCATTCATTTCAACCATCACAACTCTACTTCTAGGGGTAAAATTATTCATATAGTCATCTTCCAAAAATTTAGCATTTGTACTAACAAAAACTTTGTTATCATTTCGACTATAGAATTAATAACCCCTAGTTTCTTTAGGATAACCAACAGGCAAACATACTTCTGATTTTGTTTCCAACTTATCAGGCTTCCCCTTTAGCACATATGCTGGACAACCCCAAATTTGGAGATATCTCATATTAGGCTTATGTCCAATTTAAAAGAAACTGGTAAAGTTGAATAACTCATCATGGACCTAACCATTTCTAAAAGAGTCCTATTCCTTCTCTTCGCTACACCATTTTGTTGAGGAGTTCCAGGTGCAGTCAATTGGGATAAAATCACATTCTGAATTAGGTAATCCTTGAAATCCCCAAGAAGGTAGTCGCCACCTCGATCTGATCAAATGGCCTTTATGTGTTTACCCAATTGATTCTCAACTTCAGCCCTAAACTTTTTTGAACTTTTCGAACTTTTCAAAGGCTTCAGACTTCCGTCTCATTAGGTACACATAACCATATCTTGTGTAATCATCCGTGAAAGTGATGAAGTACTCATAACCTCCTTTTGCCTAGGTTGACATAGGACCACATACATCCGTATGAGCTAATTCAAGTAAGTCTTGAGCTCTTCTACCTTTTGCATTAAAATGTCGTTTAGTCATTTCACCTTCCAAACAAGATTCACAGATTGAAAATTCATCAAAGTCCACGGGCTGTAAAAGTCCATCTTTGATTAGTCTTTGAATCCTATTTGAATTAATATGACCCAAACACAAGTGCCAAAGATATGCATCATTAGAAGGAAACTTTCTCTTTAATGATTTTACATGAGAGTTACTATCTAATTCAAAATTGTATAATTCATGCTTATTAGGAGTTAAAATATAAAGATCTTCCACAATATTGCCAAACAGATAAACAATTTATCCTTCTTTATTACAATATTGTCTTTAAGGATAACACAATACCCATGTTTACCTAAAAAAGTTGCAAAAATTAAATTCCTACGAACGTTAGGTACATATAGAAAGTTTTCCAATATTAAAACTCTAGAACTAAAATATAAGTTAAACACTCTAACAACTACAACTAGAATTTTACTCCCATCTACTAAGGTAAGAAACAATTCCCCTTCATTCAACTTTTTGGTCTCCTGAAACCCCTGCAAAGAATTGTAGATATTATTAGTACAACCTGAATCCACACACCAAGAATCCATGGGATTCTGTACCAAACATATTTCAAGAAGAAAGGAACTTTTCATACCCTTACTTATTCTTGGCAGCTTTGAACTTTAGACAATTCCTCTTCCAATGTCCTTTCTCACCACAATGGAAACACTTTCTTTTGGTTTTCTTTCCTTTGTCGGTAACCCCTAACGCAATTTACTTACCCTCTTGTTTAGTGAAGTCCTTCTTCTTCTTCTTCTTACCCTTGCCTTTCAACTTAGGTTGAGAAATAGAAGCTTCACCCATATTGGCTCAACATTAGAAGTACCAAGGATGCCTTCCACCGCTACCCATTAATTCATCAATTTAGACAAAGAATAAACCTTTTTGTTCATATTATAATTCAATCTGACTTCCTTGAATGATTCTGGTAATGACTGAAGTATCATATCCACTTGGGATTCTCCATCAATATCGGCACCTAAAACTTCCAATGTATTCAAATTAGAGATCATTGTAAGACAATGCTCCCTCACTGAAGTACCTTCAGCCATTTTGATATTATATATTTGCCTCATGGTTTCTTGCCTTGCTGAACGGCCTTGCTCACCAAACGTTTCCTTCAGACTTAGCCTAATGTCCGAAGCTAGTTCTACATCCTGCATTTGACGCTGTAGAACATTTGATATAGATGCTAGGATGTAGCACTTGACCATCTCATTAGATCTCTGCCAACGATCATATTGTTGTTTTTCCTTAAGAGGAGCATCTAATGAAGGAAAGTTAGGATATGGTTGAGTAAGCACATATTTGTCTTCTTCAGTAGTTAAAACAATGTTAAAATTTCTTTTCTAGTCAACAAAGTTAGATCCAGTCAGTTTGTTTTGATTAAGAATAGAAACAAGTGGGCTAAAAGATACCATGTTCAAATCTGAAAATAATAAACATGAATATAATAAGTAAACTGGACATTATCAATTTAGCATATAATCATATAATATGAAACCTTAACAAAACCATAAAATAATATATGCAACACAACCCAATCTCATGTTTAAAATTCCTTGGAAGCAAGTAAATTATAAACACTATGATTGATTGAGAACAATTTTCATTATTACTGCTATCATGATAACTCTTATCAAATACTAATAATATGCCGTTTTTTTCCTTTAGCCTCTAAGTAATAATGACATTGCTCCGAAGGGAGGTTAACATTAAACTTAGTCTAGTGTACACCATTGACTGAATTCTATGTGAGTCATTAAGTAACTCCACAGTGGCGTGGTCGTTCTTAATGTAAAAAACACATATTATCCATCATTAAGAAGTTTAATCTGTAGTACCATGAATTAAACACTCTCTGAAGGGAGCAAGGCATATATGCCAAGGCAAGGTGCTTAATCACACTATTATAAACCGACAATGAGGCCGTGAGATCCACCCTTGAATCTCTCTCCCACTAGATGTTTTAAAATAAAGGTTTTTAAATATAAAACATGCATAATCTAATTACACATAGCCTTGCACTTTATATATATGTAAAAAACACTTAGATAAAATTCTGAACCTTCAGTCCTCAATCGATCGAGAATGTACCTCGATCGATCAAGAAAACTTCTGGCGATTGACCTTTGACAGATTCTCGATCAATCGAAAAAAAATTCCGCGAAGCTCGATAGATTTGTGATAGATCCTCAATTGATTGAGAAAATTTCTGTTAGCTCGATCGATGCTCGACAGATTCTCGACCAATCAAGCTTCGTGAATTTTGAATTTTCCTTAATTTTTTCTAAGACAGTTTTTTAACATTTTCATGAACAAAACAACCATCATATGAACATAATGGACATAAATTGATATCAAAACTGACTTTCATTGATGCTATAGCCTTAAAATTCAAGTTAACATACTTAAACTCAAATTTAAACAACATCATAACATCAATATTAGTTTTTATCAAACAATAATTTCAACAAACATGCAGAAAACTAATTTCTAACAACATGAAACTATTGTCACCAATTTCAAAACTCAAAACATGTTAAACAAATATGAAATGAAGACCGCTCTGATACCAATTGATGGAAAATAACATGTTAGTATCACATACAAAATATACGCAGCAGAAAAATAACGGATCTACTACATTCATAAATGTTAACACGCACTAACTAAGTTTCAGAATTTAAGAACAAGAGAGTGTACCTTGAAGCGTTGAATCTCAAAACCAAAGATCAGAAGCACTTGGGAACACTTTCAATCTTCACTCCAATTCCACTAACGCCCAAGATATATGGTCTCTCAATCAGTTTTCAAAGGGAGAATGTCAAAGTGTCTAACACTTTTTACACTACTTCACAATAGTGTTCTCACAATTTCTCTATGGAAAATTCTGTATGTTTCTCCTTTTGTATCTAACTGATTATCTAATTGGGCTGACCTTTTAGGCCTTTCCAATTAGGCTTAAGTGTGTGGTTTGGAGTGGGACCACACTAGCTCCAATAGGCCTTGAGCTTTTCTATCAACGCTTGACAAGTCCAAAGTTACCATTAACTATATTTAATGCAATTATATAAATATAGTTGCACTCTAGGTCTTATTTATAAATTATATCCCAATACTTTATTGTACGTGTAACCCCTTCATAAAATATTCGTAGTAATACAAAATCATGAATGTAGACTGCCACTTTGTAGATTACTACATTTTAATTCCTTGAGTACCCAGTTTAATCATTTAAAGTTATTCATCATATATTTACGAAATCCAATTCCATTAATATATACTATAGTAACTCCTTACTAAAGTGGCTAGACCTAACTCTCTGAATAACTGAACCCATTAAACTTATCTCAAGGGAAATTTTTGTATCTCTGTTAAGAGACTATGAATTCCATCTTGAGAATATATGTTCCATCAACACTAAATGTAATTGTCCAACATACTGAGGTTTTGACCGTAACTATAGATCTCACTCCTGATATATCAAAGTAACATACACTTTATGATCAAGTCCATTATCATCTCTGGATTAAGAGTTCATCTAAATCTAAGCCGTGAGTTATTATTCATCTGACAGTCGTTAGGAGAATAATAAATCTCACAGCGGTCCAGTTCAATATGTTTTAGCTCTTAAAACATATCAGCATACCAACTAGAAATCTCCATTTCCATGATCAAGACAAATCATCTTAGTTGATATGTTGTAGTCTTTGCAGATGAAATGCCCAACTTCATCACTGACGATGAACTAAAATTCTGAGTTTACAAAGAACTTGTGATTTATATCTTCTGTGACAAAATCACATAAATCACATACTATGCATCTCATGGACTATATGATAATGTCTCAATATTCATGTTACCATTATTTTTAGATAATAATAAAATAACTTTATTACACACAATATTAAGTCATACATAATGTCATACATAGTATCATACAATAAGATTAAAGGGCACACATCCTAACAAAAACCTAGGGCAAAACCTTCCTAAAAAACAATCCACTATAGTAAAGAGAAGTTTTAGATCTAGTACAAAACCTTTGTCCCTAGACTCTACAATCCCCATAGATGAACTTACAATAAAAACCTTCTACCGCTTCAGAACATCAGAATTCTTCAATATATGAACGCCGCCCTTTTAATGCACAGATCCCAGTACATGACTAACTCCTTTGCATGAATCCTAGTACGTGACTCAGTCACCAACTTGAGGAAGAAGAATGTTGGCTGCAAAGTTCTTCACTTCATCAACAATGAAGAACAAAAAGCACTTGGTTACAAAACTCTTAGGCGCAAAGATGCAGTTGCTTCTTTTAGAGAGAATAATGCTTTAGTCACCTTTTGCATGTGCTCTCCTTGTATTCTTATGTGTGACAGCCTTTAAAATAAGCCTTATATATGTCTAGGGTTGTGAGAAAAAAAACTCTACACAAATACAAAAGCATGGGCCGAAAATCAGATCTGAAAATTGATTTTCGTAATTCTTGATAGATACCTCAATGGATAACTATCTATTAAGACCTGTTGTGAGCTATCGAGAAGCTATTAAGCATCCAGAAGGTTTCTCAATTGATCGAAGTAGCTATCAAGATTGTGATAAAGAAAAACTGAAAAGTCTTAATAAATAGCCTAGCTATCGAAAGCTATCGAGGAGCTGTCGAGATCTAATGAATCAGCACTTCGTCACTTGTTTCTTGAACAAACTTGCATGGTTTGAACTTGAAACCTTGTTTCTTGAAGTATTAAACACATCCTAGATCTACCCAAATACAAGTAAGGTGTGTTTTGTCAAAGGATTAGCTAATTACATAAAATTGACATATGTTTCTAACATGATTCACATATGTCCTAACATCAAGGATGCATCGGTATCAACTAGTGCTCTTTATATGTGGAGATTGTTATTTGAGCAGCTACATATAAGGGTCTGCTATGGTCAGGGTGCTACACTCCATGTCTTCATCAGTGAAAGTGATGGCATTAGTAGTTTCAAAAAAAGCTCTGCTGGCATTGGCTTCAACTGTAGGGTAATATGTGCTAGAGTCAGAGGCAACAAACACTAGTGCTTAGTTGCTGCCTACCTTGTTTCTTTATTGAACCCAAGTTGGTTGAACAGGGCATGAAAGGTTAGGTTCCTCTGAAGTGCTGAGATAGCTACAAGTGGCAATTCCCCACTTTCACTCACATCATCCTCGATATTTCCTGCATGAATTACCGCTGCCAATGTAGCCTTCCCTTTGTAATGTTGTGGTAGCGGGTTCCACTGGTCCTCTTGTTCTTAGGTTTATTCAAGGGTTCCATCTACAAGTTTTTTATGAAACATCCTTCAAAGAGCCCTGCAATCTTGTTCGGCTTGGTTCTGTGTGTTCTGTTGTAATAGTGGCATAAGTGCATATTAGGTGCTTATATCTCACGTGCCTATACCAGCAGATTTGTAGTGTAAATAGTTAGTTGGGTATGGGTTAGTTTAGTGGAAGTACAGGTGGTTAAGGGTAGTTAAAGAGTTGAGGTGGCATTGATAGCTGGTAGATGATGTATAAAAGGGAGGTTATTGTACATTGAGAGGTTAAGCAATTACAAACCCAATTTCAGTCTTTCCTTTGTCTTTCTCTCTGTTTCCCCTTTCCCAGATTCTTGGAGGCCCAACTAACCTCAAATCAGCTACACAAATCAATCATTGAAATGCAATCTTAACAATTGGTATCAGAGCGATGACTCTGTGACCTGATGGCTGAGACATGATCAATTGCTACCATGGCAGCCACCAATGAAGCCCTTGCTTCCCTTCGCGCTACCTCTGACCACCATAGCAAGGACATTCAAGAAATCCAAAAAAACCAAGAGAATTTCCAGAAAATTCAAGAGGTTCATACAAGATCTATGAATGAGATGAACCAACATCTTATTACAATCCTTCAGAAGTTGAATACTGATGAACCCAGGCAACAATCTTCATAAGAACCCTTATCCTCAATTCCCCATTCTTCTACGATGTAGTTAGCAAAGCCTGTCAAGCTTGATTTTCCATGTTTTTCAGGTGAGGATCCTGCTAGCTGGGTGTACAAGGCTAATCAATATTTTGGATATTACCAAACACCAGCCACGGAAAGGCTCATGGTGGCTTCATTCCATATGGAGCAAGAAGCTCTCGGGTGGTTTCAAGATGCAGAGGAAGCTGGTGTTTTCTCTAATTGGGAGGGTATGATACAAGCCTTACATATAAGGTTTGGTTCCACATCATATGATGATCCTATGGAGGCCCTTACTAAGTTGAGGCAGACTACAACAGTAGCAATTTACAAGGCAGATTTTGAAGCTTTATCCAATAAAATCAAGGGTTTGTCTCCAATGCACAAGTTAACTTGTTTCATAAGTGGGTTAAAGGATGAGATACGCTTGCCAGTAAGGATGCTGTCTCCATAATCATTGAATACGGCCTTTGGGTTGGCTAAAATTCAAGAGAAGTACTTGATAAGTTGCAGAAGGAGTTCAAGAATTCAGCAAGAAATAGGTAAACCATCTATCTTGGGTCTTCCTAAGGTTAATGCTTTTGTAGAAACTAAGCCTAGAATCCCAATTAAAAGAATTTCCTTGCCCAAATGGAAGAAAGGAAGAAAAAAGGCTTGTGTTATAACTGTGATGACAAATGGGGTCCGGGCCATAAATGTAGAAGTGCTAATTGTTCCTTCTTGAAGGTATTGAGTTGGTATCTGATTCTCAATCCGGGTTAATATTACTGAGTTAGAAGAAGAAGTTGTGAGTCCAATTGATGAAGAACAGAAGGCTAGTTTTGCTGCTGAGGAAGTTGAGATAACTCTATATGCTTTAATTGGTACTCCAACGCTTGGTACTATGAGGATTAAGGGTAAAATCAATGAAGTTAGTTTGGTAGTTTTGTTAGATATAGGAAGCACACATAATTTCATTGATGCTGCATTGGTTTCTAACTTGCAATTATTGGTTAACCAATCTCAAACTTTGGATGTTAAGGTAGCTAATGGTGCAGTGGTGAAATCTCATGGGTTTCGTGATCAAGTCCCAATACGGCTTCAAGGGGAGGAATTTTTTGTTCAATTTCATGTCTTGCCACTTGGGGAGTGTGATGTCATTTTGGGTACTCAGTGGCTTACCACACTTGGTAATATTCAATGGAATTTTCAGTTTTTGACTATGAAGTTTTATCATAAAGGGCACAAGGTTCTGTTGCAAGGATTAAAGCATTCTGGTTCACATCTTCTTGATGGGGATCAATTCTTTAAGGCTCCAATTAAGAAGGGGCTGTTGGTTCACATCTCAACTCCTTCCTCAACTGATGGGAAGGCTACTTTCCTGCAGCAATGATGGATTTACTTCAAGAATTTGCTCAGGTCTTTAACACTCCAATAGGGCTACCTCCCTCAAAGGTGCTTAGCTAGTCTGCCTAAGACCCTACAGGTACCCTTTTTATCAAAATAATGAAATAGAGAAGATAGTTAAGGAATTATTGGCTACTGGTTCTATTAGGAATAGATGTAGTCCCTTTGCTTCCCCTGTTTTGTTGGTAAGGAAGGCAGATGGGTCCTGGCGTATGTGCATTGACTATAGGGCCCTTAATTTGAATACTGTCAAGGACAAATTTCCTATAACTGCTATTGATGAATTACTTGATGAATTGAATGGTGCTTGCATATTTTCAAAACTTGATTTACGGTCTGGATATCACCAAATTAGGATGTGTGAGGAGGACATTCCTAAAACAGCTTTTAGGACTCATGAAGGGCATTATGAATTTCTGGTTATGCTCTTTGGCCTTACTAATGCACCTTCTACATTTCAGTCCCTAATGAATCAAGTGTTTAAACCCTTTCTTAGAAGGTTTGTTCTAGTCTTTTTTTATGATATTTTGGTTTATAGTAAATCCTTGGTTGATCATGTCTCTCACTTGAGAGCTGTATTGGAGGTGTTAGCTAAGGAACAATTATTTGCTAAGAAGTCCAAGTGTGTTTTTGCATGTGGTGAGGTTGAGAATTTGGGGCATCTGATTTCTGGTGAAGGAGTAAGGACAGATCCTAAAAAAACTATGGCAATGCAACAATGGCCTACTCCTAAGGATGTTAAGGCCTTGAGGGGGTTCTTAGGTCTCACTGGGTATTATAGAAAATTTGTGCAAGGGTATGGGCAGATTGCAGCACCATTAACTGCTCTTTTAAGGAAGGATTCCTTTATCTGGATTGAGGAAGCTGATGTGGCTTTTCAGAATCTCAAATCAGCTATGTCTAGTCCACCTGTTTTAGCTCTTCCACACTTTGACAAGATGTTTGTGGTGGAGTGTGATGCTTCAGGAGTTGGATTAGGTGCTGTATTGATGCAGGAAGGAAGAGCTATAGCTTTCTACAGCCAAGCTCTTAAGGGAAGGAGTTTAGCTTTATGAACCTATGAAAGGGAATTGTTGGCTTTGGTGACTACTGTGCGGAAGTGGAGACCATATTTAGTTGGGAAGCCTTTTTTGGTAAGGACAGACCAGCAAAGCCTTAAGTACACTTTGGAATAGAAAATTGGTACCCCGGCTCAACAAAAATGGATTACCAAGTTGTTAGGATATGCTTTTATTGTGGAATATAAGAAGGGTAAAGAGAATGTGGTGGCTGATGCTTTGTCCAAACAGGTTTCTACTGATGATGTTTCTTTGTAGACAGGTGTTTTATGCATGATTTCTTTTCCTACCCCTGACTAGTTGGCTCAACTTAAAGCTAGCTATGTTAATGATCACTCCATTAAGAATGTGTTAGATGCTTTTCAAGCTAGGAAAGAAGGTCCTCAAGGCTTCACTATGCAGAATAGATTGTTGTTATACAAAGGCAGAATATATTTAGGCACTTGTGCTTCATTGAAGACAGCTATCTTACACCAACTTCATGATGGACCTTGGGGGGGTCATTCTGGTTTCCTTAAACATTGCATCGGGTCCAAAGGGACTTCCACTGGCCTTGATTAAGGGCTGATGTTAAGAAGTATGTCTAGGAATGTGATACTTGTCAGAGGCTTAAGCATGAAACTTGTAACCCAGCAGGCCTACTTCAACCCTTGCCTATACCAGAGTTACCTTGGGTGGCTGTGAGCATGGATTTTGTGAAAGGTCTTCCAAAATCCCAGATGAAGGAGGTGGTTATGGTAGTGGTGGACAGGTTTACAAAGTTTGTTCATTTTGTTGCCTTGTCCCATCCACACTACTTCTAAGGTAGCAACTCTTTATATGCAAAATGTGTGCAAGTTGCATGGGATGCCCTCTTCAATTGTGAGTGACAGGGATCCTATATTTACTTCTCACTTTTGGCAAGAGTTGATGAAGATTCAAGGCATCTAATTAGCCATGTCTTCAGCCTATCACCCCCAAACAGATGGCCAAACAGAGGTGGTGAACAAGAGTCTTGAGCATTACTTGAGAGCTTTTGCAGCTGATAAACCAACTTCTTAGGTTGAGTGGTTGCCCCTTGCTGAGTTTTGGTTTAATACTAATTTCCATACCTCAGTCAAGTTAACTCCTTTTGAAGCATTATATGGATATCCCCCTCCTAGGCTTACGGATTATATTCCTAGCACAACAAAGGTTGAGGGTGTGGATACTCATTTAAAGTCCAGACAGTAGCTAATTTCCTTGTTGAAGCAGAACTCAATAGCTACCCAAGACAGGATGAAAATGTATTATGACAAGCACAGGTCTGAAAGCTGTTTTGCAGTAGGTGATTGGGTGTTCCTTCATCTTCAAGCTTACAAGCAAAAGTCCCTTAAACACCACCACATGAAGAAACTATCTCCTAAATATTATGGGCCATTTCAGATCTTGCAAAAGGTGGGAGAGGTGTCTTATAGGTTGGACCTACCTCCAAATTCTAAGATCCACCCTACTTTTCATGTGTCCTGCCTAAAGGCTAAACTTGGGTAGCATGTGGTTTCTGTTCCCACTCTACCACCTACTGATATGGAAGAAGCTGTTATCTCTGAACCTGTGGCTGTTCTTCAAGAAAGGACTCATCAACTGCGCACTAGGACCATCACTCAAGTTCTAGTTCAATGGCAAGGTGAAAGCACAGAAAATCCTACTTCGGAGTGCCTGTATGATCTGCAGCGGAGGTTTTCTCACCTTGTGGGCAAGGTGCTCTAATGGGGAGGGTATTGTTAGGCTTGGTTCTGTGTGTTGTGTTGTAATAGTGGCATAAGTGCATATTAGGTGCTTATATCTCACGTGCCTAGACCAGCAGATTTGTAGTGTAATTAGTTAGTTGGGTATGGGTTAGTTTAGTGGAAGTACAGGTGGTTAAGGGTAGTTAAAGAATTGAAGTGGCATTGACAGCTGGTAGATGATGTATAAAAGGGAGGCTATTGTACATTGAGAGGTTAAGCAATTACAAACTCAATTTCAGTCTTTCCTTTGTCTTTCTCTATGTTTCCCCTTTCCCAGATTCTTGGAGGCCCAACTAACCTCAAATCAGCTACATAAATCAATCATTGAAATGCAATCTTAACAAATCTCTAGTCTTGTGATGCACATATTGGTGATAGTGACAATAATAAGGACTTTGCTTATCTTTCTTAGTAGGCTATTGACTGGGCTTAATGACTCTAAGGACTCTATCAGCTACCCACTGCTTAACTATCACCTTGATCTCTTCGTCAGTGCATGGAATGCGAGGCACCTCTTTTTGTTCTATACCATCGTCCCTTTTGCGCTTTACCCTTGCTACTGGTTCACTGCTGAAGATGGCATGAGCTTAAGAAGGGCTTTTTTTCTGCTATAGGCTTGTCAGTGACAGATGGCTTGATTGATAGGGCTATTTTGCAAGCTTTTTGGAGTAGTTGGGCAAATTAATGAATGACAAGGTTCTCCAAGTGTGCTTAATATTCCGGGAACATTTTGTTGATACAAATCTCTACTAGCTCTTGTTTTTTGTACTGTCCATAACAGTCAAGGGCAATATCTCTAAATCACCGAATAAGATCAAAGAGCCTTTCGAAAGGCTTTTGTTTTCTATTATGAAGAGTGATGATAGTGACCTACTCCTTGCCATGGAAATACTTTGTATAGAAACATTCCACCATATCTTCCTATATGGGAATGGAATTAGGTTGAAGAGTAGAGTATCATATGTAAGCACGATCAGTGAAGGATCTTGAGAACTCCTTTAGACAAAGCTCCCCATCTCTCGTAAATGGAGCCATGGAATCCATAAATTTGCAAACATGCTTCATTTCATTCCCCTTCCTCCCATCATAAAGAGCAAAGGTAGGTGTTTCATACTTCTCTGGATATGGTTTGTTAAGTAGCTCCGCTGGATATGGGGGTTTGCGAATATAATGCCTAGGCTCCTTCTGCTACCTACCTCTTTCTCTCTCCAGCAGAGAAGTGAGATCAGATGATTTCCAGTTGTTGACCCCCTATCTTATTGCACGTAAGGATGTAGCTCTTCATGTGGTGGTTAGACACCTTGACCTTGAGCTTCCCTTAGAACTCTGACAGATTTGACTAGTTCAAATTAAGCTTGCTGCATTCCTTGTATCATTTCAAGGAGAAAAGAGAATTAATGATCAGAATTCTCCTAATTAACCTCAGGCTACTCGAATTGGTTATCTTGTGCAACTAGACTGTGGTGGCTTTGTGCTGCTTGATGAATATTATCCTGACTTGCTTCTTGTCAGCTATTGCATAACCTCGGAGGCATGATAGACTTTCACTTTATAATTGGCTCCCCAATGTAGTCGCCAAAATGTTGAGGGGGAAATTGATGCCTCTGAATAAAATATGGGGAAGCCAAGCCAAAATTTGACAATGGACTTCAGAGATGATGCCCAAAGGCTTTCAGTGTGGTGATAAGCCTATCCAAGCAAGAAATAAATGTTGCACCTTGACAAAACAACAACAAAAGCCCCATAAAATACATCACAATAGTTAATTAGTACATTTGTGGTTCTGTCTTAATAATACAAGAAAAATAAATGTTGGAAAATTTAGACCCCGATTGATAGAATTAACAAATTTTAAACCTAAGTTATTAATTAGGTTTATTATGTATAAAACTTGATAAAATAAACAAACATCAATATTATGTCAAAATCATGCACAATGGAAAACTAAATAAGACAAGTTATGATGACCCAAGAAAACCAATGAAACAAACTAATTTCACAGTAAAAAACCTAGGGGGAAACCATCTCGAAAAGTAATTCACTATAGTAAAGAGAAATTTCAGATCTAGTACAAAACCTTTGTCCCTAGACTCTACAATCTCGTAGATGAACTTACAGCAAAAACCTTCTGTCGCTTCAGAACCTTTAAACTCTTCAATATATGAACGCTACCCTTTTGATGCACGGATCCCAGTACGTGACTAACTCCTTTGCATGAATCCTAGTATGTGGCTCACTCACTAACTTGAGGAAGAAGAATGTTGGCTACGAAGTTCTTCACTTGATCAACAATAAAGATCAAGAAGCACTCGGTTACAAAATCTTAAGTCACAAAGACACAGTAGCTTCTTTCAGAGAGAATAAGGCATCGATCACATTTGTATATGTTCTCCTTGTATTCTTATACATGACGGCCTTTAAAATAAACCTTATATATATATATATATATATATCTAGGGTTGTAAGAAAAGAAACCTTACACATACATGTCAGCATGGGATGAAAATTAGATCTAAAAATTCTGATTTCGTAATTCTCGATAAATACAGTTGTCCAGCAACTAGCGAGACCTCAATAGATAGAATCCGTCAAGAGCTGTCGAGACCCATTAAATCTCAATAGATAGCTATCTGTCAGTAGCTGTCAAGCTATCTATCCAGCTTTAAAGAACAGCTTCCCTTCACTTGTTTCTTGGTCCAATCTTCATGGCTTTAATACTTGACTTGAGCAAAATGTTTCTTGAAGTACTAAACATATCCTAGATCTATCCAATTATAAGTAAAGTGTGTTTTGTCAAAAGATTAGCCAATTACATAAAATATGTCCTTAATAATCTCCCCCTTTGGCAATCTGTGACAAGACCACAACAAACAAATGAACATATGAGAGAAATCATAAATCACTCAACTCATACTCACTTGTTGAGTACAATAAAATCTATCCTAACACAAACTCTTGAAAAACTTTGCAAGAAGAGAATTCATGGCATGGAAAACACGTTAAACAAAACTCATCAAGGCATCTTAGTATGAAACAGAAATAAAAGATTGCATACAATAAAGAAACATGTGTATAAAGATAGAAAAGAAACAACACATGTAGAGGTAGGTGAAGAAGACATACATTATCATATATATATCAAAGACAAGCACAATATATGTAAACATGGTCACAAAACCAGTGTACAAGAACAAGGAGGTAAACATTGCCCCTAACAAAATGGAACACAACTCCCTCTTACAAGGGCATGTATTCCTCCTCCTAACTTGTAAAATCTTAAAACAGAAACCACAATTTCCCAACAAATTCTCCCCCTTTAAGTCATGATTGACAAAGAGTACAAGAAGTTAGAAAGCTTCACTCAAGAAACATAAAAATGATCAAGGATGATCAAGGGGGCAAAAGGAATCCATATAAATGCAAGAATGTAATGAAACAAGATGCTATGGATAACAAGATAAAAGAAACTTGCAAAACATGTGAAAAAAAAATGCATGTAAGAGGATCTTAATGGATCGAGAGCTGTTGAGCTGCTATAAAGCCAACCTCGATGGATTAAAAAGCTATCGAGCATCTATCAAGCAGATAAAAAGTTTCTTCATGGATCAAGAATCTGTCGAGAAGCTATCGAGAATGCAATAAAAAAAAGCTAAAGAGCTTGATAGATAGCCTAGCCATCGAAAGGTGTCAATGAGCTATCGAGATTGCTTTAAAACAATTTTTCAAAGAGGAGAAAAACACAAACATGATTGCAATTAAACATGCAACTCGACCTAGGATCCAAACAAAATTTTGAGCTCTCAAAAACATCTCTCAACAAGAAAAATGGTAAGCACATAGATCCAAAAACACACACACACATTAAACAAATCTAACCAATTTTATATTTCAAAAACAAGTCAAGACAATTTAATGAGCATACATTAATACAAGCATTCTTTGTGATGGCCAAATCACATTGTACCTGTACAAGTCTCAAAAGTAGCAAAGAATATTGCGTGTTGTGTGTGAAAAACATCGCAAGATTGCATAAGCATCTACATGTTATGACAATTAGAGCTATGAGCAAATCAATTGAACACACACATGATCATAACTGCTTGGTCGGAGCTATCACCTTTAAGGTACATCCTACAATTCCCACATCTCCTAGAATACACACTTGCAATCATATTTTAAAGCATTTTGTTTCTTTTGCTTTAATTTTTCTTTGCATATTTTTTCTTTTATTAAGCGTATCATGCATGGGCATATAAGAGAGAGAAAAGAAATACACAATTATGTTAAGTTTTTTGACACTGCACTTTTGCTATACCGAAGCATATAGATGTCATTTCATGATTGGTGGGCAACAGTGGTGAGGTAATTATTTATGCCTTTCTTTAGGATTTTTAGTTATTCTCATCAAAAAGAGTGATACAAGTGTTAAGTACAAGAGATTACTTAACCTTACTCATCACAAACACGAGAAACAAAGCACACTTGCTTAGTTGTGTATAGAGCTGCTCATCTAAGTTACAAAAAAAATAAGTTTAGAAAACATTGTTTCATTGACCATTCAAGGTACACAAGTACCAATATACACAAACACATTGCTTTTGTATTTTTCTAATTTTTCAAAAAAAATTTATTTTGAAAACAAAACAAAATAAAAACTAAAGAATCAAACAAAAACAAACAAACAACATGAAAGCATGAAAGAAAGATGCAGATACATGAAAGCATGATTCCAAAAGTAAATAAGAAATCAAGTAAAGAGAGTCCTACTTAGATAGAAAGAATTAAAGTAGAGGACAAATAGAAAAGACAATTAAGCCTTAGGCTCCTTTCTCACCCACATAACACGAGTCTTTGGTCATGAAGATGCAGAGACACGTGTCCTAGTATGTCTACTAAAGGACATTGCAGAATTAAGATTCTCCTAAAAATGAAGTAAAATGCTTAAGGCTTTTAATAGCTCTCTAAACAAAGATATAGGTCTTTGAGAGAAAACCTATGCTCATTTGGACAATTGCTTTTGAGGATACAACTTAAAGCAATTAGAACGAATGTGTCTAGAAACACCATAATGGTGACAAACATGAGGTCTAACAATGGATTTAGAATTAGCCAGATCAGTTTTGGAATTCATATCTTTATCAGCTTTCTCAGATTATGGCACAAAGACAGTCCTTGATCCAGAAGCCATAGAAGAAGAGGGGCTAGAGGAAACAGTATATCCTAAGCTAGTCTTATCAAAACTAGACTTTTGAGCACTCAATACATCATCAAGCTTTGCACTAGACATCCTCTCTATTTAAGTTCTAGCTTGACTAAGCTCAAATTTGAAATTCTTGACCATCTCTTCTAATGAGGTGTTCTCCACAATAAGAGTCTTAACTAACCTTTTAGTCACATCTAGTTTAACTAACAAATCAACTTTTTCAGTTTGTACCTTATTAAGCTCTTCTCTACAAAGATGAGAAGTCTTTTCAGATTTTATGAATTTAGTGCTTAGCTTATCATAGGTTTCTTGAAGGGTTAACTTCTTGGGTACTTCATCATTAGAAGAATCTATTAGAATGTGTGCCCTTAAATCTTATTGTATGATGCTATGTATGACATTATGTATTACTTAATGTTATGATAAATAAAGTTGCTTTATTATTATCTAAAATAATGGTAACATGAATATTGGGACATTATCATATAGTCCTTGAGATGCATAGTATGTGATTTATATGAAAAGTCACAGAAGATATAAATCACAAGTTCTTTATAAACTCAGAATTGTAGTTCGTAGTCAGTGATGAAATTGGGCATTTCATCTGCGAAGACTATAACATATCAACTAAGATGATTTGTTTTTATCATGGAAGTGTAGACTTCTAGTTGATGTGCTGATATGTTTTAAGAGTTGACACATATTGAACTGGACCACTGTGAGATTTATTGTTCTCCTAATGACTGTCAAATGAGTAACAAGTCTCTCGACTTCAATTTACATGAACTTTTAATCCTGAAATGATAATGTACCTGATTATGAAACGTAGGTTACTTTGATATATCAGGAGTGAGATCTAAAGTAATGGTCAAAACCTTAGTATGTTAGGCAACCACATTTAGTGTTGATGGAACATATATTCTCAAGATGGAATTCATAATCTTTTAACGAAGATTTAAAATATTTCCTTGAGATAAGTTTAATGGGTTCAGTTATTCAGAGAGTTAGGCCTAACCACTTTGGTAAGAAATTACTAAAGTACATATTTATAAAATTGAATTTCATAAATATATAATAAATAACTATAAAGGATTAAACCGAGTACTCAAGGATTAAGATGTAGTAATTTTCAAAGTGGCAGTCTATATTCATGACTTTGTATTACAATGAATATTTTATGAAGGGGTTGCGTGTATAATAAAGTCTTGGGATATAATTTATTAATAAGGCCTAGAGTGCAATTATATTTATATAGTGGTATTAAATATAATTAATGGTAACTTTGGACTTGTCAAGAGTTGACAGAAAAGCCCAAAACCCATTGGAGCTAGTGTCTTATTGGTCCCTTTTGGTCCCACTCCAAGCCACACACTAAAGCCCAATTGGAAAAGCCCAATTGGAAATTCCCAATAGGCCAGCCCAATTAGATAATCAGTTAGTTATAAAGAGAGAAAACATACAGAATTTTTTGAGAGAGAATAAGAAAAAGAGAGACATCATTGTGAAATGGTGTGTATGTGTGAGTGAAGCCACTCGATAATTCTCCCTTGGAAACTGATTGAGAGACCACACTTCTTGGGCATAAAGTGGAATTGGAGTGAAGATTAAAAGTGTTTCCGAGTACTTCTAATCTTTTGTTTTGAATTTCACCACACCAAGCTACACTATCTTGTTCTTAAATTCTGAAATTTACATAGTGCATGTTGTCAATCATGAATGAAATAGATCCTTATTTGTTGCTTCCGCTGTGTGTTTTGTATGAGATACAAAACCAGATTTTTCAACAGAATCCTCACTGTCACTAGCACTCTCCACAATCACCTTATTGGTTGAGGTAGCAAATGCCATTATGTGACCACATTCATCCACATACTCATCAGATGAGTCATTCTAAGTATCACTCCAGGTAGCAACCAAACCTTTATCTTTTAAATTCTTGGTCTTTTCCTTCATAATGTAGTTTGGGCATTCTATCCTCATATGACCAAATCCTTTGCACTCATGGCATTGGATGCGGGGTTTTCCATTCTTACCCTTCCTTGAGGATTTAGATTTCCTAGAAGATTTTCCCTTATCCTTTTTTCTAAATTGAAGAAGTTTGATAATCTCATCAGTTATGAAGGTTAGATTCTCATCCTTATCCTTATCTTCATCTTTATTTTCACTTTCATCTTTATCTTCAGAGTCCACAATCTCTTCCTCTATACCCTTAAGAGCCAAATTTTTACTCTTTTCACCTTTTTTCATGGAGCCTAATCTCATCTCATAGGTTTGAAGGTTCCCTACAAGCTCAGTCAAAGGAAGTTGATCAATGTTCTTCACTTCTTTAATGGCAGTGATCTTGTCATGTAATCTTTCATGTAAGGACCTAAGGATTTTCCTAACAATTTTGCATTCTGCTATGAATTCTCCAAGGTTAAAGGCAAAATTCACAATATCCTTGAGTTTAGCATAGAACTCATCAAAGGTATCATCCTCATCCATCCCTATTTCTTTAAAACTACTAGTGAGTCTTTGAAGCTTCATAGTCTTTACTATCTTGGTACCTTCGTAGGTGGTCCTAAAAATGGTCCATGCTTCCTTGGCAACTTTTGTGAATGATATTTTCTTGAATTTCTCATTGGTCACCCCACAAAACAAAGCATTCAAGGCTCTACTATTGAAATTTGCCACTTTGATTGTTGCATCATCTCAATCCACTGGCGCTCCCATTGGCTTAATCCAGCCAACTTCAACAACTTGCCATACCTATTCACCTAGAGCCTACAAAAAACTTTCATACGAACTTTTTAGTACACATAATTAGTGCCATCAAATAAAGGAGAAATCAAAAGAGATTGTCCACGATTCATGACAATGAGGGTCAAGGATCACACTCATGATATTAATCCAATCAGAGTGTACCTGCTCTGATACCACTTGTTGAGAAATTTAGACCCCGGCTGATAGAATTAACAAGTTTTAAACCCAAGTTGTTAATTATGTTTATTATAAATAAAACTTATTAAAATAAACAAACATCAATATCCTGTCAAAATCATGCACGATGGAAAATTAAATAAAACAAGATATGATGACCAAGGAAAACCAATGAAACAAACTAATTTCACAGTAAAAAACCTAAGGGGAAACCTTCCCCAAAAGTAATTCATTATAGTAATGAGAAGTTTCAGATCTAGTACAAAACTTTGTCCCTAGACTCTACAATCCTATAGATGAACTGTTGGAAAAATACATGTTTGTATCGCATACAAAATATACGCAGCAGAAAAATAACGGATCTACTTCATTCACAATTGATAACATGTGCTATGTAAGTTTCAGAATTTAAGAATAAGAAAGCGTACCTTAATGCGGTGAAATTCAAAGCAAAAGATTAGAAGTACTTGGGAACACTCTTAATCTTCACTCCAATTCTATTTAATGCCCAAGAAGTGTGGTCTCCCAATTAGTTTCCAAGAAGAAAATAAGAAAGTGTCCAACACTCACATACAAACAATTCATTCCTTATATGATCTTAATGAAAGAACCTTATGAAAAGCCTCTTAAAATTATGTATGTTTATCTCCTTATATATAACTGATTATCTAATTGGGCTAACCTTTTGGGCTATTCCAATTGGGCTCTAGTATGTGGCTTGGAGTGGGACCAAAAGGGAACAAATAAGACTCTAGCTCCAATGGGACTTGGGCTTTTCTGTCAACTCTTAACAAGTCCAAAGTTACCACTAATTATATTCAATACCACTATATGAATATAATTGCACTCTAGGCCTTATTAATAAATTATATCTCAAGACATTATTATACATGCAACACCTTCATTAAAATATTCGAAATAATACAAAGTCATGAATGTTGACTACCATTTTGAAGATTACTACATCTTCATCTTTGAGTACCTAGTTTAATCCTTTATGTTATTCATAATATATTTATGAAATTCAATTTCATAAATATATACTTTAGTATCTCCTTACCAAAATGGTTGGGCCTGTTAGGACATATGTGGTTCACTTGTTAGAAACATATGTTATTATTTTATGTAATTTGCTAATCCTTTGACAAAACATACTTTCCTTGTATTTGGGTAGATCTAGGATATTTTTAATACTTCAAGAAATAAGGTTTCAAGATCAAGTGTTAAAACCATGCAAGTCTGTCCAAGAAACAAACTAAAGAAGTGTCTGTCATTAAAGTTCAACAGCTAGCGTCTATCGAGCTTAAGAAGCTATTCCAGCCCTGTGGCTCAACAACTGCTCGACAGCTTCTTAACAAATGAAGAGCATAATTCTACAAGTGTGACTAAAAACCTAGTTTGCCCTAATTCTTGAAGAAGCTGCTGTGTTTGTACATTGTAGGGTTTTGTGACCAAGCAACTTCACGATCTTCATCTGTTGAAGAAAAGAAGAACCTTGCAGCCAACGTCTTTCTTAACTTGGTGATTGAAGTCGCGTACTAGGATCCACGCAATTGGTTAGTCACGTACTGGGAGCCGTGCAATACAAAGAGATATTGTCACTACAGAATAAGACTAATTGGGTATTACGGTAAGGGTTCAACTGTAGGTTGGTATAAGGCACTGGGATTCTTATACTTGTAATTGCTTATTTTGATAATAGTAGATTCTCAAGAGTAGTGACCTTAAAATCATTTGATAGGGTTTTTTCCTTGGGGGTTTTCCCTATTCATAAGCAAATCACCGTGTCAAATTTAATTTCCACTGCATTTAGTTTATTGGTGATTTGTTTGTGCTACCATGAGTTTGCATGTTAATTTGATTAATTAATAAGCTTGGCTAATTAATCAATCAATTTATCACAAGGGGTCAATACGTTATTGGCCTATCAAGTGGTATCAGAACAGACACACTCTGATTAGGGTTTAATCCTTATTGTGAGATCCATTGATCCCTGTTTGTTATGGATAGAGGACAATCTCTTATTGTACCTCCTTTATTTGATAGAATTAACTATGCATACTGGAAAGTATGCATGAAAGCTTTCTTGCAGTCCTTAGATGAAAAAGTGTGGCAAGCTGTGGAGATAGGCTAGACCATGCTGAAGGAAGCGCCGGCCAATTGGGATGATGCAAAGATTAAGGAGGCTAACTTCAACAGCAGAGCATTGAATGCCCTATTCAGTGCGGTCACAAATGAGGAGTTCAAGAAGATTTCCTCTACTGAAACAGCAAAGAAGGCATGGACCATTCCTTAGACAACCTATGAAGGAACTAAGGCTGTCAAAGATTCTAAGTTTCAGAGGCTCACTACTAGCTTTAAAGAAATTAAGATGGATGAGGATGAGTCATTTGATGAGTTCTATGCCAAACTCAAGGACATAATAAACTCCACTTTCAATCTTAGAGAAACCATTCCCGAACCCAAGATTGTGAGAAAAATACTTAGATCTCTGCCCGAAAGATTCCATGCCAAGATCACTACGATTGAGAAATCAAAGGATATTGATAAAATTCCTTTAACAAAGCTAGTTGGAAATCTACAGGCCTATGAGTTGGGTTTGTCGAGAATCAGGAAGTCTAGCAAGAGTAGGAGCATGGCACTAAATGCCAAGAGCAATGAGACGGAAGAGTCATCAAACGATGAAGATTCTAAAATGAAGTCCTACATCACCAGGCAATTCAAGAAGTTCATGAAGAATGCCAATGGGAAGGGCAATTTCAGTTCTTCTCAGTTCAAGAGCCAAGACAAAGGGAAGAAGGATGCTAGGAATGGCGGTCAATACACTGTTCCTACAGGACCTAAGTGCTTTGGGTGCCAAGGCTTTGGACACAAGAAACAAGAGTTCCATACATATCTCAAGACTATTGGGAAAAGTAAGGCACTTACTGCTGCATTGAGCGACACCGACTTGAAGATGATTTCGACAATAAGGATGATGGAATCTTGAATGCCTTCACTGCCATAGTCAATCCTACTAAGGGGATTGTTGAAGATGTGAATGAAGAAGAGGAATTGGTGGAGTCCAAGTTTAAGAAGATGGATGAACAAGGTGGCATCCACATAGCCTCTGCAAAGTTGTACAAGATCTCAGAAAAGCATGAAAAGTTGTATAGGTTGACCACCAAGAAGCTCAGTAATGTGGAGTTTGAGCGTGGAGAACTTTCCACAAAGATTGATGAAGCCAATCAAACTATTGGAGTACTAAGGTTTGAGAATAACTTCTTGGCTGAGAAAATCAAGAAGCTTGAGGCAGAATTGTTCTAAGTTAGAGCTCAGCTGGAAAGGACCTCAAGTGCCATGCTCGATGAAATGCTCAGTCTTCAGAAATCTGCTTGCGATCAAACTGGTTTAGGGTGTGATCTCTTTTCTTCTACTATTTCTTCTTCTAATACTACTATTTTTGTTCCTTCTAGTAATAATGTTGAAATTGAGAACACTAATGTCAAAACTGTAGTGAGAACATTGACAAGGGTAAATCTATATTAGGAGCACCTCCTAATCAGGATAAAAAAGAAGTTAAAAACCCTAGGGCTAAGAAATCTAACTCTCAAAAGCCTAAACAGAAAAAACAGCATCTTTGTCATCATTATGGAGTAGCTAGTCATACTCAACCGAATTGCTGTAAGTGGTTAGCCACTCAAAATAGCAACAACATGATGGTGTCGAGAAACCAGAACAAGTTTCCATCCTCTTTTTCTCCTTTTGGAGATCTTCTCAAAGCCCTCATATTTCTTTCAAACTTGAATGGTCTCAATTCTTCCCCCTCACCGCCGCTTCAAGGGTTTACGAAAAGGAAAGATTTTTTCAAGGTGTGGAAGGAAAAGGGCTCCAAGTGATTTAATCACTTTTTCTCTCTCCCTATCTGTTTTTTATTACATTACTTGTGTGTTTTTACTTTCTTGTTTTGAGTCAGTCTAGTTTTATGCATTGCTTTGCTTTGTTTTGTTTATCATGTTTTTGTTTTTTTTTTTCAAAAATAAAACAAAAATATGAAAATTTGGAAAAATAAGAAAACAGTGTGTGTTTGTGTACATTGGTTCTTGTGAACTTTAAAATGGCCATTGAAATAGAGTTCTCTAAACTTTGTATCTCTTGTAACTTAGATGAGCATCTCTATGCACAAATAAGCAAGTGAACTTTCTAGCTCTTTGTTTATGATGAGTAAAGTTAAGTAATCTCTTATGCTTAACACTTGTATCACTCTTTTTGACGGGAAGGACTAGAAAATCCTAAGAGAAAGGCATAAATAACCATCTCACCACTGTTACCCGCCAATCATGACATGACATATGCATGCTTCGACATAGCAAAAGTGCAATGTCAATGACATTCGTTTGCTTCAGCATAGAAAAAGTGCAATGTCAAAAAACTTAACATAATTGGGTATTTCTTCTCTCTTTCATATACCCATGCATGATATGCTTAATAAAAAGAAAAATATGCAAAGAAAATAAAAGCAAAAAGAACAAAATGCTTTAAAACATGATTGCAAACGTATGTTCTAGGAGATGTGGGAGTTATAAGATGTACCTCGAAGGTGATAGTCCCCATCAAACAGTTATGATTGTGTGTGAGTTAAATTGATTTACTCATATCCCAAATTGTCATAACATAGAAACACTTATGCAATCTTGAGATGTTTTCACACATAATACGTAATATTCTTTACTACTCTTGATACATGTGTAGGTACAATGTGATTTGGTCATCACAAGGTTTACATGTGTCATTGTATGCTCATTAAACTGTCTTGACTTGTTTTTGAAATATAAAATCGGTTAGACTTGTTATGTGTGTGTGTGTGTCTATTTTTGGGATCAACGTGCTTAAAATTGTTGTTGAAAGATGATTTTGAGAACTTAAAATGTTGCTTGGATCATTGGTTGAGTTGCATGCTTGATTGCATTCATGTCTGTGTTTTTCTCTTCTTGAAAAACTGTTTTTAAGCAATCTTGACAACTCCTCGACACCTCTTCAACACCTGGCTATCTGTCGAGCTCTTAAGTTGTTCCTTATCGCAATCTCGATACCTCTTGACAACTAGGTTGATCGATCGAGATTTCTTTTGGATCCTCAATAGCTTCTCAATAGCTAGGTGGATCGATCGAGATTTCTTCTGGCCTCTCGATAGCTTCTCGACAACTGGTGGATCGATCGAGCTTCTTTTAATCGTGTCTGATAAATTGTTCCTCGACACCTTCTCAACAGCTACATCTGTCGAAGCCTGTTTGCTCGACACCTCCCTTGACACCTCTCGACACCTCTATCTATCGAGCTTTACTAACCTTCTATATAAAGGTCAGCGTGATCCATCTCTCACTTTTCTCGATCTCTCTCTCGACAGATTTGCCCTTTCACCTCTCAAATCACTCTCTCTCACCCCAAACCTCTTTCCCAAGCGTCTTTCAAGCTTTCTCAAGTTTTTTTTTCACTTGGTAAGTTTCTAATCTTTCATTTACATGCATTTCATGTTTTGAAACCTAAGTTTTGGGGTTTTTTAGGTTTTCCAAAATTGAGGAGTCATTGTTGAAATTTTGGGATGGGTTTTTGCTTAAATGAGTTTAAAATCTCATACATTGCATCACATAAGCATTATAACAATATTATCATGCATTTAGATGTGTGAAATTTGATTGTGTGCTGGTAGAATTGGATTGGGCTGAGCCCATGATACTTTTTATATTGCATGTCACATGTTCATGCATTTCCCATGCATACGTACTCTCTTTTCAATATACTTGTTATGTTTGAACTGTTTGGGACTTTTCTGAGTGTTTCTTTCCCCCTCTCTGTTTTTGGCTTATGTTAGTCGTGTCCATGGCACCTAAACGTAAGTCCATTCCGTCCTGAAATCCTCTACATTTTGAGGCATCTACTTCTTCTGATCCTACGCCTTCTCATGCCCAGTTTTGTGATGATAAAGCCTACAAGGACTTTTCAGAGAACTTTTCTAAACGAGGCATTTATTCGGAACACCAAGTCATTTTGTTAGACTTCTCTGACACTGACCTACCCGATGTCATTCACAATCAGGGTTAGGAGTCACTGTTGTGACGTCCCAGTCACATGTCTATCCGTGCTGATCTAGGAGTTTTACTCTAACATGCATGGATTTGATCGTTTAGTACCTCATTTTATCACTCGCATTTGAGATATGCGCATTGTTGTCACACCGGAGCTGGTATCCAATGTGTTCCGTGTCCCAAGGGTGGACTTTCCTAACTATCCCAATTGTGAGCATCTGAGGACCGTGTCTAAGGATGAGATCAAATCTGCGTTTTGTGAGCGTCCCTCCAAGTAGGGTGATCGCCAGTTCACTTACTGTTTGGGCTTTGCAAAAGGCCCTCGATTTTTTAACATGGTTATGACCTTTGTACTCTATCCTTTCTCTCACTATAACTCTATCACCGAGCCTCATGCTCGATTTCTGTTGTCCCTTCTTGAGCATCTCACTATAGATTTCCCTTCTCATTTTATTCTTTCTATATTAAATGTTCATTAGGATTCGGCGTTCCGTGATAAGCTTATCTTTCCATCCACTATCACGAGGATCTTACACCACTTTTTCTGTTCCCTTTCCAGCGTCCGACTCTTTTACCTTCATGTGTGCCATAGACGCCGCTACCGTTAAACATAGCAAGGCGCAGTTTAGATCGTGACAGACTGGGTTAGCAGCTCCTCCCACCCTTTCAGCTCCATCCCAATTTGCTCCATCCACATCCGCTCCCTCCTCTTCTATGGGCGATGTGACTCTCGGAGACATCATGGCACAGGTTCAGTGCATGGATGCTCGCCTTAATACACTCTCTATTGAGCTGTATCAGGTGAACGTTCTTGTCCGTCGTATTGCATGGCGGCAAGCGGTCATGGGTGGCTTCGCTCTTGAGGCTTTTCCTCCACCTCCTCTAGTGGGTTCTGAGTCTAAGGCTGAGGATGATGATGATGGTGATAGAGATGCTAGCTCTACCGATGAGATGTCTATTTGACACTCTTACCCTTTGTCACTCGTGACAAAAAGGGAGAGTAGTTTTGGATATAAGAGTAGTCATACTTAGGGGGAGAGTTAGTATAGGACCATTTTTTTAGGGGGAGTGTTGATATCTTAAGGAATGTAGTGAGGATTACTTGTATCTTTTTCTTTTCTTTCTTTTAGAGATACATTGTTCTTGTGATCATTATTGACATACATTGTACTTATTCTCTTTATATGTTGATGTATGTTTCTTTCACCTACCCTTACACGTGTTGTTTCTATTCTCTCTTTATGCACATGCTTCTTATTTTTTTTGTACACAATCTATTATTTCTACTTCACACAAAGATGTCTTGATATATTTTGTTTAAAGTGTTTCAGAAATATAGGTTGTCAAAGTCTACTTGTCATGAACTCTCTTTTTGCAAAGTTTTTCAAGAGTTTGTGTTAGGATAGATTTTATTGTATTCAACGAGTATGAGTTAAGTGATTTATGACTTCTCTCATATATTCATTTGTTTATTGTGGTTTTGTCACGGATTGCCAAAGGGGGAGATTGTTAGGACATATGTGGTTCACTTGTTAGGAACATATGTCATTATTTTATGTAATTAGCTAATCCTATGACAAAATGCACTTTACTTGTATTTGGGTAGATCTATGATGTTTTTAATACTTCAGAAAACAAGGATTCAATATCAAGTGTTAAAGCCATGCAAGTCTGTCCAAGAAATAAGCTAAAGAAGTGTCTGTCATTAAAACTCGACAGCTAGCATCTACTGGGCTTAAGAAGCTGTTCCAGCCCCATGGCTCGACAGCTTCTCAATAGATGCTATCTATCGAGGTTTAAGAAAAACAGAATTTCTGATCTGTTTTCTTCTAATCCGTAGATATGTCTTTAGGCCTTCTTTTCTCATAACCCTAGACATATAAAAGGATTATTTTAAGAGCCGTATTTGGTTACACAGCTGAAAGCACAATTGCACAAGAGCATAATTCTACAAGTGTGACCGGAAACCAAGTTTGCTCTAATTCTTGAAGAAGCTGCTATGTTTGTATACCGTAAGGTTTTGTGACCAAGCAACTTCACGATCTTCATCTGTTGAAAAGAAGAAGAACTTTACAGTCAACATCTTTCTTAAGTTGGTGATTGAAGTTGCGTATTGGGTCCGCATAATTGGTTAGTCACGTACTAGCAGCCATGCAATACAAAAAGAGATTGTCACTACAAAACAAGTCCAATTGGGTATTGGGGTAAATGTTTAACTATAGGTTGGTATAAGGTACTAGGATTGATGGAAAATTACATTTTTGTATCACATACAAAACATACGCAGTGTAAAAACAACGGATCTACATCATTCATAAATGTTAACATGCAATACATAAGTTTCAGAATTTAAGAACAGGATAGTGTACCTTGGAAGGTGAATTTCAAAACCGAAGATCAGAAGTTCTTAGGAACACTTTCAATCTTAACTCCAATTCCACTAATGCCCACGATATGTGGTCTCTCAATCAGTTTTCAAAGAGAGAATGTTAAAATGTCTAACACTTCTTACACCTTTTAACAATAGTGTTATTATTGTTCACACCAGAAAAATTATGTATGTTTCTCCCTTTGTATCTAACTGATTATCTAATTGGGCCAGCCTTTTGGGTCTTTCCAATTGGGCTTTAATATGTGGCTTCGAGTGGGACCAAAAAGGACCAATAAGACACTATCTTCAATGGGTCTTGGGCTTTTCTATCAACTCTTGACAAGTCCAAAATTACCACTAACTATATTTAATACTACTATATAAATATAGTTGCACTCTAAGCCTTATTTATAAATTATATCCCAAGACTTTAATGTACATGTAACCTCGTCATAAAATATTTGTAGTAATACAGAGTCATAAATGTAAACTGCCACTTTGAAGATTACTACATCTTAATTCAATTATTAAATAGATTTAAGAAAGAGTTCACTTCTGGAAGTCCTTGTGTATCTTGGTCAGGGGAATCTATTATACTTTTAGCCATCATTACATCAATATAAGGGAAGAATTTCATGGTTACAAATACATATTATCCTTCAATTGAAAAACAAAATGTAAAAATTAAAGGTTCCATGAGGAGAAGAAAGGGGTTAATTGGCATGGTGTGAAGGGAGAGAGAGATTCCAACTCAGTGCAGAAAATGTTGAACTAAGATTTTGGAAAATATATATACATGGGGCATGAATGGGGTAGTGTAGGCTATTTTATGTGAGTGGGTATTTAAGCTTGTGGTGGTGTGATGGAGTTAATGCTAAGGTTAATGCTTTAATGCGTAAAGGGTTGTTTGTGACTGATTAGGAAGCATGTATGGGCTATGAATATGCAAAAAAAGAAAGGGAATTTCTGAGGCTAAGTAAGTGTGGGGTAAGAGGAATGAATGATTTATGAGCTTAGGGAGAGCTAAACAACAAGCAAAGTGGCAAGAAAACCAGAAATTTTAGAGGGGCTGGTGTGTGTTTTGAAGGCTAGTGTGCTTACCCTTTTTATAGTGGTGTATATGGAGGTGTTAATAAACAAAAGTCTAAAAATGTAGAACTAATCAAAGGCAGGATAGCAAACTTAATTATCCTAGGATTTGACCATAAGTGGGAGATTTCCTTTTAGGGTTGCTTTGCTTCTTTGGGTGTTAGGACATATGTAGTTGTTCAAGCTTGTGAACATATGTCGCTATTTTATGTAATTGGCTTATCCTTAGACAAAACGCACTTTACTTGTAATTGGGTAGATCTAGGATGTGTTAAACACTTCAAGAAACAGTGGTTCAAGATTAAGTGTTGAAGCCGTCAAAGTCTGTCCAAGATACAAGCAAGGAAGTGCAAGATTTTAAAGCTCGATAGATACCTCGACAGATACATCTATCGAGATTTAAAGAAGCTATTTAGCCCGAGCCTCGACAGCTGTCTCGACACCTCTCGACACCTCTATCTGTCGAGAATTAAAGAAAGCAGATTTCCAGGTCTGTTTCAAGTCCAATCCGTGAATGTGTCTTTGGGAGTTCTTTTCTCCTAACCCTAGACATATAAAAGGATTATTTTAAGGGCCGTCAAAGAGAGCAGAAAAGCAGAAATCACAAGATACAAGTTGCTTCTTCTCTGTTCATGCAAATTATGATCTGTGAGACAAAGTTCGTGCCCTAGTTCATCTCTGATGATTTGAAGAACTTTGCAGCCAACATTCTTTCTTCCTCAAGTTGGTGAGTGAGTCACGTACTTGGATTCGTGCAAAGGAGTAAAACGCGTACTGGGATCCGCGCATCACATTGGTTAGTCACGTACTGGGAGCCGTGCATTAAACTGGAGAAATTGTCACTACAGAACAAGTCCAATTGGGTATTGGGGTAAGAGTTCAACTGTAGGTTGGTGAGGTACTGGGATTCCTTACTTGTAACTGCTTGTTGTAATAATAGTGGAGTTTCGGGAGTGGTGACCTTAAATCACCCGGTGGGGTTTTTGCCGTAAGGTTTTTCCCATTCGTGAACAAATCACCGTGTTATTTATTTTCCGCTGCATAACTTAGTTTGGTGATTTGTTTGTGCTGCCACGCAAATTTGCATGTTAATTTGATTAATTGATAACTGGGCTAATTTAATTAATCTAAATTATCACAAGGGGTCAACGCGTTTGTGGCCTGTCAAGTGGTATCAGAGCAAGCACACTCTGATTAGGGTTTAATCTATTGTGTGTGATCCATTGACCCCCGCTGTCATGGATAGAGGACAATCTTTAATTATACCTCCTTTATTTGATGGCACTAACTATGCATACTGGAAAGTACGCATGAGAGCTTTCTTGCAATCTTTAGATGAGAAAGTGTGGCAAGCTGTGGAGATAGGCTGGACCAAGCCTACAGAAGCGTCGGCTGACTGGGATGAAGCTAAGATCAAAGCGGCAAACTTCAACAGCAGAGCATTGAATGCCCTATTCAGTGCAGTCACCAATGAGGAGTTCAAGAAAATTTCCTCAACTGAAACTGCCAAGGAAGCATGGACCATCCTCCAGACAACCTATGAAGGCACCAAGGCTGTCAAAGATTCAAAGCTGCAAAGGCTCACCACACGCTTTGAAGAAATAAAGATGGAGGAGGATGAGTCGTTCGATGAGTTCTATGCCAAGCTGAAGGACATAGTGAACTCAGCCTTCAATCTTGGGGAGACCATCCCAGAACCCAAGATAGTAAGGAAGGTGCTCAGATCGCTGCCAGAAAGATTCCATGCTAAGATCACGGTGATCGAAGAGTCGAAGGATATTGACAGAATTCCTTTGACTGAGCTGGTTGGAAACTTGCAAACCTATGAGTTAGGGCTGACTAGGTTAGGCAAGTCGAGCAAGGGCAAGAGTTTGGCACTGAAGGCCAAAAGCAGTGATACGGATGACTCGTCAGATGATGAAGATTCCAAGATGAAATCCTACATCACAAGGCAATTCAAGAAGTTCATGAAGAATGCCAATGGAAAGGGTTTCAACAAAGACCGTAGACAGTCCAGTTCTTCACAATTCAGGAATCCGGAGAAAATGAAGAAGGATGTCATGGATGGCGGTCAGTACACTGTTCCCACAGGACCAAAGTGTTTTGGGTGTCAAGGCTTTGGACACATGAAACAAGAGTGTCCTACGTACTTAAAGAGCATAGGGAAGAGCAAAGCACTTGCTGTTACCTTAAGTGACACAGAGCCCGAGGACGATTCCGAGAATGAGGACGACGGAATCTTGAGTGCCTTCACTGCCACTGTTAATCCTACTGATGGGGTTACAGAAGATGTGGATGAAGAGAAGGAATTGGTGGAATCCAAGATTGAGATTATGAATGATCAAGATGATATCCATACCGCCTATGAGAAGCTATATAAGCTTTCTGAGAAACACGAGAAGCTCTATAGGCTGGCCACCAAGAAGCTCAGTGATGTGGAACTTGACCGAGAGGAGCTGTCCACAAAGGTTGATCAAGCGAATCAAACCATTGGAGCACTGAGGTTCGAGAACAATTTCTTGGCTGAGAGGACCAAGAAGCTTGAAGTAGAGCTGTTTCAAGTCAGAGCACAACTGGAGAGGACGTCAAGCGCCAAGCTGGACAAGATGCTAGATGCTCAGAGATCTTCTTCGGATCGTACTGGATTGGGGTATGATTTCTCTCTCTAATACTCCTACTTCTAGTACTACTGTCTTTGTTCCACCCGCTAATAACATTAAAACTGAGGAGAATAATGTTAAAACTGATTTAGCTAGTGAGAACGTAGACAAGGAAAGGTCCATCCTAGGAGCACCCCCTAAAATTGAGAAAAGGGAATCTAGAAACCCTAGGAATAAGAGGGATAACTCTCAAAAGGCCAAACAGAAGAAGCCGCATCTCTGTTATCATTGTGGTCTCGCCGGTCACACTCGACCAAATTGCTACAAGTGGCTTGCCACTCAACAGAGCAATGGCGAAATAGCATCTGGGAGCCAGAATCAGCTTCAGTCTTCTCTCGCTCCTCTTGGAGACATTCTAAAAGCTCTTATGTTCCTTTCGAACTTGAACGGTTCATATTCTTCTCCCTCTTTACCGGTTCAAAAGTCGACCAATAGGAAAGGATCTTCCAAGGTGTGGAAGCCAAAGGGATCTAAGTGATTTCAGTCACTTCTTCTTCTCTCTCCTGTTTTCGTGTGTTGCATTACTTGTGTGTTTCTTTACTGTTTTGAGTCAGTCTAGTTTTATGCATTGTTTTGCTTTCTTTAGCATGTTTTTGTTTGTGTGTTTTCAGTTTTGTGTTTTATTTTTGCTTCTTTGATAAAAATAAAAAAAAAATTGAAAAATGAAAAATACAAAAACAGTGTGTGTTGTGTGCATTAGTTCATGCGAACTTTTGGAATGGCCATTGAAACAGAGTTTTCTAAACTTTGTATCATCTGTAGCTTAGATGAGCACTCTTTTGCACAACTAAGCGAGTGAGCTTTGTAGCTCTTTGTTTGTGATGAGTAAGGTTAAGTAATCTCTTCTTCTTAACACTCGTATCACTCTTTTTGACGGGTTGAACTAGAAAATCCTAAAAGAAAGGCATAAATAACCATCTCACCACTGTTACTCGCCAATCATAATATGACATCCATATGCTTCGGCATAGCAAAAGTGCAATGTCATAAGACACCTGTATGCTTCGACATAGCAAAAGTGCAGTGTCAAAAGCTTAACATCATTGGGTATTTCTTTTCTTTCTCTTGTATGCCCATGCATGATATGCTTGTTAAAAGAAAATATGCAAAGAAATAAAAAGCAAAAAGATTAAAAATGCTTTAAAATATGGTTGCAAGCGTGTTTTCTAGGAGATGTGGGAGTTATAGGATGTACCTCAAAGGTGATAGTCCCCATCAAACAGTTATGATTGTGTGTGAGTTAAAGTGATTTTCTCATATCTCAAATCGTCATGACATTGAGTCACTTATGCAATCTTGCGATGTTTTCACACACAACACGCAATACTCTTTGCTATTCTTGATACATGTGCAGGTACAATATGATTTGGCCATCACAAGGTTTACATGCGTTAATGTATGATCACTAAACTGTCATAACTTGTTTTTGAAACATAAAATTGGTTAGACTTGTTTAGTGTGTGTGTGAGTGTTTTGAGATACATGTGCATCATATTTCTTGTTGAGAGATGATTTTGAGAGCTTAATGTATTGATTGTATCTTTGGTTGAACTGCATGCATGATTGCTTTCATGTCTGTGTTTTTCTTCTTTTGAAAAACTGCTTTGAAAGGCATCTCGACACCTCCTCGATACCTCTCGATACATAGCTATCTGTCGAGATCCTTAGACTCTTTCTTATCGCAGTCTCGACAGATACCTCGATAGCAGCTGGATCGATCGAGAAACTTTCTGTTTGCTCGATAGCTCCTCGATAGCTGCTGGATCGATCGAGGTTCCCACTTGCTTGTTTCTTCTCCCTCGATAGCTGACCTCAATAGCTGCATCTGTCCACGTGCTTTTCTCGATAGCTTCCCTCGACAGCTACCTCGACAGCTCTCGACACCTTCAGCTGTCGAGAATTACTGATGCTCTATATATTGGATGTTCGCGATTTTTCAGTTCACTCTCTCGATCTCTCTCGCTCGAAACTCTCTTTTCTCTCTTCCAAAACACTTCCCTCTCCCTCCAAACCTTTCTCAAGGCTTTCTCAAGTGATTCTTCGTGTTCTTCATCTCTTGGTAAGCACATTATCCCTCTTTTTCATGCATTTCATTGTTTAAAACCCTAGGTTTGTGTTTTTGAAAAATTTTTTGGGAGTTTTCAAAATTGTTGGGGTTTTCATGAAATTTTTGGGTTGGTTTTCTAGTTTTAATCTTCAAAACCACATGCATTGCATCACATTAGCATTCTAATTGTATTTTCATGCATTTTGATGTGTGCAAATCTATTGTGTGCTGTTAGGTTTGGATTGGGCTGAGCCCATGATGTTTTTGAGTTGCATGTCACATGCTCATGCATTTTCATGCATACGTTCTTTTCATTTCAATATTTCATTATGCCAATATTGATTTGTTTGGGTCTTTTCTGTTTGTCTCTTCTTTCCCCCTCTTCTATGTTTGCGTTAGTAGCGTCTATGGCTCCTAAACGTAAGTCCATTCCATCCCAGAACCCTTTGCGTTCTAAGGGACAGTCTTCTTCTGACTCTACCCCTCTTTCTGTCCGGTTCCGTGATGAGAAAGCCCGTAAGGACTTCTCGGAGAACTTTTCTAAACGCGGTGTTCATTCGGAATGCCACGTAGTCCTGGCAGACTTTGCCGACACTGACCTACCCGATGTCATTCACACTCGGGGTTGGGAGTCACTGTGTGACGTCCCGGTCACATCTCCTCTCATGTTGATTCAGGAGTTTTACTCCAACATCCACGGGATAGATTCTTCAGTACCTTCTTTCTATTCTTGCGTTAGAGGTACGCGCTTCTGTGTCACCCCAGAGCTAGTCTCTGAGGTTCTCCATGTCCCTAGGGTGGATCATCCCGATTACCCTAGCTGTGAGCGTCTCTGGACTGTGTCCAAAGACGAGATGATCTCGGCGTTCTGTGAACGTCCTACCTCTTGGGGAGATCACATGTACACACTATGTAGACCTTTTGCTAAAGGTCCTAGATTCCTTAACATGGTGATGACTTTTGTTTTGCACCCACTCTCTCACTACAACTCGATCACAGAGCCTCGTGCTCGGTTCTTGTTGTCCCTCCTTGAGGATCTCTCTATAGACTTTCCTTCTCACTTCATCTTTTCTATCATAGATGTCTATAGAGATACGGCCACCCGTGATAAGCTCATTTTCCCTTCCGCTATCACGAGGATCATGAGTCGTTTTTCCATTCCCTTCCCCTCGTCCGATCACTACCATGTCATGTCTGCCATAGACGCCGCTACCGTAAAACGTAGCGAGGCACAGTTCCGATCGCAACAGCCGGATGCTGCCACTCCTTCCACTCGTCCGACCACCTCCAGATCAGCTCGTGCGTCTGCTTCTTCCTCCTCTAGCGACGTCACGTTAGGAGACATCATGGCGCAGTTACAGCGCATGGATGCTCGCCTCGATACACTCTCCACAGAGTTGTATCAGGTGAATGTCCGTGTTGGTCGCATCGCCAGGCGACCATGGGCGGCTTTGCATCAGAGGCTTCTCCTCCGCCACCTCATGTGTCGACTGAGACCGAGGCTGATGATGATGGCGATGATGATGATGCTTCCGACGATGATGATGATGGAGATGCTAGCTCATCGGATGAGATGTCTACTTGACACTCTACCCTTTGTCACTCGTGACAAAAAGGGGGAGTAGTTTTGTATGAGAGTAGTCATACTTAGGGGGAGTGTTAACATAGGACATTTTTGTTAGGGGGAGTGTGGATTGAGGGATGTAGTGAGGTGATCTATGTATTTTTTTTCTTTTCTTATCTTTTAGAGATACATTGATCATGTACTTACATACATTGTACTTATTCTCTTTCTCTATATGATGATGTATGTTTTCTTTTTCACCTACCCCTACATGTGTTGTTTCTTTTCTGTCTTTATACACATGTTTCTTTACTTGTATGCAATCTATTATTTCTGTTTCACACAAAGATGCCTTGATGTGTTTTGTTTACAAGTGTTTCAGAAATACAAGTTGTCAAAGTCTTCTTGCCATAAACTCTCTTCTTGCAAAGTTTTTCAAGAGTTTGTGTTAGGATAGATTTTATTGTATGTAACAAGTGAATATGAGTTGAGTGATTTATGACTTCTCTCATATCTTCATTTGTATGTTGTGGTTTTGTCACGGATTGCCAAAGGGGGAGATTGTTAGGACATATGTAGTTGTTCAAGCTTGTGAACATATGTCGCTATTTTATGTAATTGGCTTATCCTTAGACAAAACGCACTTTACTTGTAATTGGGTAGATCTAGGATGTGTTAAACACTTCAAGAAACAGTGGTTCAAGATTAAGTGTTGAAGCCGTCAAAGTCTGTCCAAGATACAAGCAAGGAAGTGCAAGATTTTAAAGCTCGATAGATACCTCGACAGATACATCTATCGAGATTTAAAGAAGCTGTTTAGCCCGAGCCTCGACAGCTGTCTCGACACCTCTCGACACCTCTATCTGTCGAGAATTAAAGAAAGTAGATTTCCAGGTCTGTTTCAAGTCCAATCCGTGAATGTGTCTTTGGGAGTTCTTTTCTCCTAACCCTAGACATATAAAAGGATTATTTTAAGGGCCGTCAAAGAGAGCAGAAAAGCAGAAATCACAAGATACAAGTTGCTTCTTCTCTATTCATGCAAATTGTGATCTGTGAGACAAAGTTCGTGCCCTAGTTCATCTCTGATGATTTGAAGAACTTTGCAGCCAACATTCTTTCTTCCTCAAGTTGGTGAGTAAGTCACGTACTTGGATTCGTGCAAAGGAGTAAGACGCGTACTGGGATCCGCGCATCACATTGGTTAGTCACGTACTGGGAGCCGTGCATTAAACTGGAGAAATTGTCACTACAGAACAAGTCTAATTGGGTATTGGGGTAAGAGTTCAACTGTAGGTTGGTGAGGTACTGGGATTCCTTACTTGTAACTGCTTGTTGTGATAATAGTGGAGTTTCGGGAGTGGTGACCTTAAATCACCCGGTGGGGTTTTTGCCGTAAGGTTTTCCCCATTCGTGAACAAATCACCGTGTTATTTATTTTCCGCTGCATAACTTAGTTTGGTGATTTGTTTGTGCTGCCACGCAAATTTGCATGTTAATTTGATTAATTGATAACTGGGCTAATTTAATTAATCTAAATTATCACAAGGGGTCAACGCGTTTGTGGCCTGTCATTGGGTAATATGACACAAGTTGAGTATTTAGGGTAATCTTGCATTAAATGTCAAGATTTCTGAAGCTGAGTTTAACCAATAGGATTAAGGCAGGTATCAAGGAGGAATCCTAGTACTGCAACTGAGATTTGGACCCTAGAAGTAGGATTCAACACCCCAAACTAGGTGTCAAAATTTAAACCCACTTCAAAGGGTTCTGCTAGAGAACCCTTTATGCCCTCCAAACCACATGTTCCCAAATTTTCTCCTTTAGGATTCATGGGCTTGGCACATGAATTATGTCTTGAATGTTTTTGACATTTATATCATTGATTTATTGATATTTGGATAACTTGGTTTCAGCTCCCCTTCAGTTGGAGATATATTCTTGAGGAAAATGATGAAGTTTTATTGCCCATTAGACTTCAGCTAATACCACAACCTCTAACATGTCAGATAGAAGGTGACAAAAAGTTAATGGGACAGCCCCTAGTTCATCCTCAAAGACTTGGTTCTCTTGTAGAGGCCTCCAACTATACCTTGGTAAAGGATGAACAAGAGGAAAGCTGGTTGTGTATTTCAATTCTCTGCCCTTGCTAGAGTTATTTGGATTGGGCTTGCTCGCATGGGCTAGACCCTCTGGGCTGGGCTGTGTTCATCCTTTCCTGAGCTTATTCTCCTTTTCTAGCATATTTGGACCTACAAAATGGACACCAATGACATATATTGCCATGCGTTTTCATCCCTTATGGAATTTTATTATTAGTAAATATTTTGGGTTTTGGTGGATATATGTAATGGGTCTGTGGGCTATGAGTTTTAATATTCCAAAAAATAGTATAAGCTTAATTACTTCAAAATGATTTTGTAAATAACATTTACTTTTTTTTGAAATGATGAATTCCATAAATCACGTCATAATTTAAATGGTGAGCTTGTAGGATGAATAGTTACCATGAGGTTTGAAAATAAATATTATGAATGTTGTGATCTGAATAGTGACCATAAATTTCATGGGTTTATAATATGGTATGAGATAAATATCATATCTTTAAGATAAATAACTTTTCATGAGCTTTTATAAAATTATTGCTATGATTTTTGAGATAATTGCCATAGATTATAGTAATGTTTGAGAAATTAAAACATTGCTCATAATTGGGCTATAAAGTGACATAATATTTTTTGCTAAGTGTTAATAATCTTGGGCTTTTGATAAAATAGTGCCAGCACAAATTGGGATTTTTTATATTGCCAGTGAGAATTGGGTTTTTTTTTTTTATGTTATTAGCGAGAACTGGGCTTTTGATGTTGCTAGCGAGAACTAGGCTTTTTAATGTTAATTGGGCTTTTTGATGTTGCCAGCGAGAACTGGCTTTTTGATAAATAATTTGCCATGGGTTTGAATCATAGGCTTTGATTATGAGGTTGAATCCCATTGATAGAATAGCATTGCCATGAATTTGAATCATGGGCTTTAATTATGGGGTTGAATCCCATTGATAGAATAGCATTGCCATGAATTTGAATCATGGGCTTTAATTATGGGCTTGAATTTCATTGATAAAATTGTTTTGCCATATAATTGAATCATGGGCTTTTTCAAATATTGCTAAGCATAAAAATTCTTGGGCTTTAGAAAAAATGAGATTTTGACTTGCTCAATAAATAATTTAGGCTTTACAAAAATATTGGGTCTTATAGTGTTTTACACTTGTAGCCCAATTTTGTGATGGAAAGAAGAATTGTTGTGGGCTAGCATAGTATTAGTAAAACATATTTAGGTAAGCCCAATAATTTGTTGGTAACGTTTGAAAAATAAATATGTGTTATTTAAATAATATTAGGTGTAAAAAAATGTACCCTAACACATCTCAAAGTGTCAAATTAATATCAACGCTAAACATGCTAAGATGTTTATGTTAATTAACGTAAATAAGCATAAAATTAATATCAACATCTAACACTCTACTATTGCATGAATTATGATTAAAATTGACCTAATATTTTTACTTTAACCCAAGCAATCATCCCAAATTTACAAATTAAAACTACCAAAATTTGTAAAATTAAAAAAAAAAAAAAAAAGAATAAAAGCAAAAAGCCACAATAACACACATAAATATATAGACACAAAGAAACTCTAAATTCAATAATTACAAACAATATTAATTTCTAAACATTAAAAAAAATATGGAATTAGATTAACTTTGACAGCAAAGGGGAGGCAACAAAGTCATGGAGATTTCACATCACATTAAATATCCTTTTTTTTTACATCACCCTTTTTTATATTTAATCAATTTTCTGTCTCCATTCTTTGTGGAGTGATGTTCATTACCATGGTTTTGGATGCTCAAATCTTGGTCTTATGGCTACCTATGGGATCTACACATATTGGAAAAAAGATCTTTAAAAAGTGAATAAAATTTTTGTTAAAACTAATATGTTAGTTTTCATGGAAAATATAAGACCATAATAAGCTATAAATTTAATCAAAATTAACAAAAATAACTTAAACAAAAGGAAACCCACACACAAAACATATTAAATTTGATGAAAAAAAATAAAGAAAAGAATTTTAAGAAAAAAACAAAAAGAAGAAGGCAAATACATACATGCAAGTTTCATAGGTAAGGTAAGTATGAGAAGGAACGAATATATCAAGAAACCGTAGGGTAGGAAAAGGGAAAAATATACCAAGCCGCATATATATCCCCACTTTTATATTAGATAATTTTAAGTTGCAAAGAAGTTGATAACTTGATATGAACAGAAAGAAAAAAGGAGTTCACGTAATTAAGAAGTTTGTGTTAATTACATATTAGTTTTTCTTTTGTTACTATATCCCAAAAAAATAGTTAATGATATTAGATTGTTATTAGAATATTTTTTTTAGTTTACATTAAAGTTGATACATATTAGCTATTTTTTAGTTATTTATTCCAAGAGAAAAAAAATTGAGAAGAAAAATAATACTTTTAAATTTGTTACTTTATTATTACAAAATAGATGATGCAGGATAAATGTTTATCCAAAAAAAAAAATTAATACTAACATTAGCTAGTAAAATTATTACTTTATAAAAAAAAATTAAAAAAAAAAAAAAAAAAGAGAAAAAGAAGAAGAGGTTCATTAGAACACTTAGGCCTTGTTTGGATTTTAGTGAATTGAGTTAACTTATAACCTAAAATCAGTGGGGCCCACGGATAGTGACATTGTTTGGATTATTACTCAAGCAATTCACTCAGTTAACAAATCTCACTTTTTTGAGATATTAGTGAGCTAATTCAGACACAACTCCAACCTGTTTTCAAGTTATGAGTTATAATACTCAGTGGCAATTTCGTAAATTTTTAGCATAAACGGTTCCCATAGCAATGTGTAGTCCCATCATTGCAGGCTGAAGCTCCAACAAGTCTTTTACCTCATTACTTTTCCAACCACCCACACACTTGCACTTCATCACTTTCCCTTTTCCTTCTCCCAAACCCATAGCACAAGCACAACCGAAATAAGCTCCAGTTCTGCCGATTAACTCCAAGCCCAGCTCCAACGAAGCTCCTTTCATCGATTCCATTTTCTAGTGAGACCTAAACGCTCCCCCTCCATCTGTTTATATGCCCGAATTACGGTTAATTTTGATTGTAAATCAATGTCTGAGAGTCTTAATTATATATCAAGATTTTCTCAAGTCACCTTCACTTTATCCCACAAACAAATCTTTGCCAAACTTAGAGATAATTAGTAGGGAACCACATTCATGCATATCATGATTTTCTATGACTACACGACACAAACAATGTATTCATGCATATCATGATTTACCCACCGTCGATTAGCCTTTAGGAGCAGAGGAGGGATGGTGGATGTCTAGGCTCAATTTCAAGGGCGGAGGTGTTGCGGAGGACAGGTAGCATCCTCTTCAAGGTGTAGCGGCGCTCAAGTTTAAGGATGAGGAAAGAGGATGATGCCGTGGTAAGGTGGGGTTAGAGGCGGCATAGGTGGGCAAGGATGGAGGAGTTGATGCTTCGGTGGTCAAAGGCTTTGGGGTTTGAGAGGTGCAGATAATAAAGGAGTTGGGGAGAGAATGGAGAGAGAAGCTATGAAATTTTTTGTAGGAAGGGTGTGAAAAGGAGAGAGGTATTACATGCGGGAGGGGCTTGGCTGTTGTAGAGCATAGCAATGCAATCAATGCTATGTGGGACCCAGATAGTGATAGAAAGTTGGGATTTGAATTTGAGATAGCTATGAGAACAAGTTGCCAAACGAGCATATCAGTGAGTTATGGGTTTTGTTGAGTTAGAGTTGTGAGATATTGGGATATGAGTTTGAGTAAGGAGATTTGAGTTATGAGTATTGAGATATGAGTGAGTGACAAACCAAACAAGGCCTTATTGTTACTTTAGCCAAAGAAGTTGATAAAGATTAAAAACTTTTTGTTTTTATCTAAAAAATTAAGTGAATGAATTTATTGAAAAATCAAAAAGTCAAAAAAAAATTTCTGTAATTTGGTAAAACTACTTGGCGCAAATATTGCTTCTAAGTTCAACTTTTATTATATATATATATATATATATATATATATATATATAACACAATTTTTTGGCTGAATAGAACATAATTTCAACTTATAATTTTTATGGTCAAATCAATAGATTTGACCATAAAATTTTTTTGGATGAATAGAACAAAATTGGTTTTTGGTGTAGAACCCCATATGTGTTACTCAAGAGACAAGAAATTTTAAATACTAGTAGTGTATTTATATGTTTTAAAATGTAAGGACATGTGACTAAAGATATGTTTTCAGTTTTTAAACAAGGATTTTTTTTTAAATAACTATAAAATCCAAACTATTTAGTTAGTTAGCACACTTTTGAAACTATTTAGGTATCTAACAACTTGAGTGTAACAAACTTGATTTTAGATTGATAAATCGAGTACAATAAACTCGATTTCAACATCATTCTGTAGCTAACGTGGAAATTTGTCCATGTAGACATAGAACTCGAGTCAAACGGACTTGAGTTTTGTCATCTAGAAATCGAGTCCTACGAACTCGATTTAGTTTTGCTTCAAGAACTGATCACCTTTCTTGTTCTTCCTTTCCATTTTTTACTTTCTCCAGATGCTGTCCCAATCTCCACTTCCAAGCCCCAAAAACCCATGAACAAAACCAAATACAAAACCCAAAACAAATCAAACCCACTCTCCACTCTCCACTCCAACATGTTCTTCTCCTCCATTGGAGCAACAGCGAGAAACCACACCCACATTATGTCAAATCTGATTTCTGTCGCTTGAAGCTTTTGCCGCTTGGGTTTGGCCAGAATCGGCGCCTAGGATGCTTCGTTATTGCTACTCTATTTGCTAGGTTTTCGTTGTTGATCTCTATGTTTTGATCTCTGGGTTTTGTATTTTGGCCTGGTTATTATATAAATATATATATTAGGACTTAAAAAGAGTATGTATTTGAAGTGTGGGTTTTGCTTGAGTTGGGCCTGCCTATCTCATAAACCCAGTTGGTAAAAGGTTAGGCAGTGATGGTTGTAGTGAAGTGTAAATAAGAATAAGAAAAATTGAAGGGGAAATCAATCAGTCTGAGTTCGAGTTTGAAGTAGGAAAATGCTGGGTCACTTCGCCGCCACAATGCGTGTCCTTGAGATCTGTGAGCTTCTCACCTGTCGTTACACATCGTCACAATTGAGATCCTTCTCCACTGCCCTTAACTACGTGAGTCAATCTCAATCTCGAAATTAAAATACCCATTTTTGTTAATAGAGTGGAGAGTGGAGAGTGGAGAGTGGGTTTGATTTGTTTTGGGTTTTGTATCTGGTTTTGTTCATGGGTTTTTGGGGCTTGGAAGAACAAGAAAGTTCGTGTGGATCTTGTAGGAAAATGTAGCAAAAATAAATTGAGTCATAGGACTCGATTTCTATATAACAGAACTTGAGTCCATTTAACTTGAATTCAGTGCCTACGTGTACTAAGTGTCCACCTCAGTTGAAAATCGAGTTTATTGTACTCGATTTAACAATTTAAAATCCAATTTGTTACACTCGAGTTGTTAGATACCTAAATAGTTTCAAAACTGTGTTAACTAATAAAATAGTTTGGCTTTTATAATTATTTTAAAAAAAATCTTTTAAACAACATTATTCACATTTTTACATATTTTTTCACCCACATATTTTTAAAAAAATTAAAAACTGTGGTATAAATACACGTAGGCGGTAGGCCATAAATTTCATTCATAAGAAATGAAGAAAATGAAGAGATAAAAGAGTAAATAAAAAGGGGCACACCCAAGAAATTTGGCAGCTTGGTTTGTGGAGTAAGGGAAGAGAAACCCAAGAAGAGAAAAGATGTCAGTGGTATCACTCCTTTGTTCTTGCTCATCAACAACAACATGTACACTGGTGCGTGACCTTACCCCTCCTCCTTAATCACTCTCTTCTCATCAAATCATTTTTATTCGAAACTTTTAATAATGACAGTGGAAATTGAAGAACCCATTAACTTCGGGGAAAGAGCTGAGATCTGGCAGCAGGAACGGTGTTCGATTGGGTAATTATCATTCTACGAATAGGGTTAACAAAAATGGATTTAAAGTGAAAGCTTTTTTCTTCAATCCCACCGATGATCCCATTATCAAACAAGCTCTTAAGGTTAGCTTCTTCTCGCCTCTCCTCTCCTACTACTCTTTCTTTATTGTATTTTTTTTTATAAGTATACTCTTTCTTTATTGTATTGTAAAACCCAAAACACAACCTCGTACAACAGAAATCAATGCTTGTTCTTGTACGTGATTGGAAGTTATTAGAAAATTTGCTTACAAGAGCCAAAGTAATCACATTAGAGCACTTTATTTCTTGATTTTCTTTTTGGGTATTGGAGAAGATTTTTATTTTTATTATTTTAGATTGCTTGGATATGAACTAGACTTCCAAGTAAACTTATGTGCAGTTACTTAGGTGTTGTGTTGTGTTATGTTGTGTTGTACCTTAAGCTCCCCAATTAAAGTCAAACGCATGGGCTGCATTTAATTTAGTTGTCTGTGGCAAAGATATCTATATCGGTACTGCATTGATGCAGCCACTGAATTTAAGTGGCTAACTGATGCGGGAGATGCAAGAAAATTATTATTTAATATTATTTATGTTTGCAAGTCAATTGTATTTTTATATTTTAGGTCCTATTAGTTTATTGGGTTATTAGTATTTTAATTTGGAAGCAAGATTATTTCTGTAATAAGGCAATTAGGGTTTCCTAGCCAATTAGAACTAGGGTTTAGCAATCCTATATAAGCAATTTATTGTACTCCTTTAGGAGATGGTTGATACTTTGATGAATGAAAAAAATGGCCGTTTGGTCTCTCTTTTGGTCTGGTGCTGACTCCAGGTCTACCCTAGGTGCTGACTCCTAGTGGTTTCTCCGCTTGGTGCTGACTCCAAGCAAGGCCTAGGTGCTGACTCCTAGGTCATATCCATTTATTTTATTGTTGTTTCAATTTTGTTCTGGTTGGCCTGCGTCAGTTTGGTATCAGAGCAAACTCCGATCCGTTTGAAGCAACGTCGCAGCCAATCCAGAACCAAAAAAAAAAAAAAAAAAAAAAAAAAAAAAAAAAAGAAGAAGAAGGCTTTCACCGGCGTCAAAACCCACGCGAGACCCAGCCTTCACCAGCCGCCAAAACCCACCGCCGCGAAGCCCAACAGCCACCAGCCCTCAACCGCCACAAAACCCAACACCGCAACCTCAACCCGCCGCTGCTGAGATTTCCTAACCACAGTCGAAGCCGAGATCGACGAGCTACAGCCTCTGGGATTGCTGAGACACCGCCGCTGCCAAACCCGAGACAGACCACCACTGGTCCTCCACGACTCGAGCCGCCGCTGTTCTCCCCACCTTAGCGCCGCTGCCAGCTTCCATCACCAGCAGCGTCCCCATCACTCCGGCGACTTCCAATTTCGTCGTCCAGCTCCACCACGATGACGATCCAGCCTTCAGACCGCCATCTGCTCACCTGCTCCAATCGACGCCAGACCATCTCTGTCGACCCACAAGTCCGATCCTGATCCTTGTCAGTGTTGCACCGCCAGAAGCCCTACATCTCGTGCGCCACTGCCAGACCAGACTTGGGTGCAGATCTGACCAAAGCTCACTGTTGTTCTCGCGTGAGCCCCACCTGAGTCTACCTGCGTTTCGAAGTTTTGTTGTTTGTGTTTATTAGACACCTCTGGACAAGGCAGACACGTGAGCTCACTTCCAAAAGCCAGCCCATTAGCCCTGAGTGGGCCACGCCACTTTGGGTTTGAAATTTCTTCCTTCTAGATTATTTTGCTAGTTTGAAATACTGTCAATATATTCTTCACATAAAAAAAAAAAAAAAAAAAAATGAATTCCTTTCATAGTGTACTTGAGAAGCAGCTTAAAGAGGTTGGAAATAGACTCCTTAACCCTCCCTCCTCCATTGATGACCTCCTTACTCTTCTTGATGAAGTTGAAAATTTGTTAGTATATGTGGAGCAAGTACCATCTATATCAGTGCGAGGTGCACTTTTCCCCTCAGTACAGGCCCTGATCAATAATAAACTTTTGAGACATGCTGAAATGGATGTGAAGGTTTCAGTTGTATCTTGCATTATCGAGATTACAAGAATAACAGCACCAGATGCCCCATATAAGGATGAGCAAATGAAGGAAATATTTCAGTTGATTGTGGCAGCATTTGAAAATATGTCTCATGTGTCTACTCGCTCTTATAAGAAGGTGACTTCAATTCTTGATACCATTGCGAAGGTCAAGTTATGCTTGGTGATGTTGGATCTTGAGTGTGATGCATTGGTTGTTGAGATGTTTCAAAGTTTCTTAAAGATAATTAGGTCCAACCATCCACCTGTTATACATTCATCCATAGAAACAATTATGAATTTGGTCATAGATGAAAGTGAAGACATTTCCTTGGATCTTCTCAGTTCACTTTATGCTATGGTAAGAAAGGCAAATCAGGATGTTTCACCTATTTCGTGGACATTGGGGGATCAAATAATCACTAGGATTAATGCCCAGCTAGAAAAGATAATGGCACCCACTCAAAAACTGCCTAGCAAGCTTAAGGGTGCACATGATGTGACAGTTGAAGTTGTTGAACGTGCTTTTGATCAACCCTCCACAGTCCGTGAAGACCTACATCTTGGTGAAATCGAAGAGGTTAAAACCACAATGCTTCCTATGGTTCATAAGGTTCAAGACGAGATTATTCTGATTCCACACATTGATTTTGTTATTCCAGAAAAGTTTGACAAGGTGGAATTCAAGGTTTTACTTTTCTCTATGCTCCCTAAGGTGATTCCAGAATGGAAGCAAGTGTTACTTGTCAGTATCCTATTCCTTCAATGCTTTAGAACTCGAGGTCGAGTTTTCTCCAACCAGAGGAGAATGATGCGGGAGATGCAAGAAAATTATTATTTAATATTATTTATGTTTGCAAGTCAATTGTATTTTTATATTTTAGGTCCTATTAGTTTATTGGGTTATTAGTATTTTAATTTGGAAGCAAGATTATTTCTGTAATAAGGCAATTAGGGTTTCCTAGCCAATTAGAACTAGGGTTTAGCAATCCTATATAAGCAACTTATTGTACTCCTTTAGGAGATGGTTGATACTTTGATGAATGAAAAAAATGGCCGTTTGGTCTCTCTTTTGGTCTGGTGCTGACTCCAGGTCTACCCTAGGTGCTGACTCCTAGTGGTTTCTCCGCTTGGTGCTGACTCCAAGCAAGGCCTAGGTGCTGACTCCTAGGTCATATCCATTTATTTTATTGTTGTTTCAATTTTGTTCTGGTTGTCCTGCGTCACTAACCTAAGGTATAGTACCTATGTAACTCTACCTAAGTTTTACCCTTGTAAGCATGTATTTTCTGCTTGGACATCTCTCTCTCTCTCTCCGACACACGTAGTCAACTTTAGATAATACTGACCGAGACCGACACTTGATGTTGCTCAATGGCAAGTGACTTGTGATCATTTGTGTTTACTCTTTTTTGGGTTTCTTGGGTTATGCCAAAGATAGCGATTGAAATGTTGGAGCCAAGAGCCTTGTAGTTCAATTGGTTACCACCTTGTGGTGTTTTCAATATCCTGGATTCAAATCCCCTCTCCTCCAATTATCAAATTATTTAAACAGTGATTCAAATGTTGTAATGTTGTCAAAGAAATGTTTCTCATCATAGGAAGTTGATTTGGAGGACTATTTCCCTTGAGTGAATTGTGGACCGTTTGGTGAGAGAGAAATAGTAGAACACTTGATGTTGTCTAACGGCATATTCACGTACTCAAGCAATTGTTGTTGCAATCTTGTTAATGTGAGTGGATAGCTGTTACTAGGCAGCATCCCTTTGTTCACTTTTTAAAGACCTTTTTAGAGCTTCTGGGCTTGAGGATGTAATTCTTTCTGAATAGGTCAGTTCGCATATTGTAATTTGATTTGTTTACTCCCTTTGAGTAAATTCATTTATAAAAAAAAAATTTATTTTTATTTATTTTAAAAAAAAAGGATTGAATAGAGTTCACATTTTTTTTTTTTGGTGGTTAATTATGCACACACCTGATGGGTCTTGAACACAGGACCTTAGCCTACACCTTACACTTATAAGGGAAGAGTTAGAGCTCTTTGGCTTTAATAGTATTGCTTGAAAACTCATTATTTAAGTTTCCCAACTAGTTTTAATCAAGATCGCTGGGCAGAAAATCTTAATTTGGATGTTATGTTTTACAAAGAACTTACTTCAACTTTGGTGTAATATGTTGTTTCCTGGACAAGTTATTTTTATAAATTTTATGCCCCTTTATCACTAACAATTGTTTATAATTTAGCTCCTTTACAGAAAGCTTTTTTACTACATGTTTATACACAAAGGGATATTAATATTTTAAACCAATGAGCAGGTGATCTTTTGATTAGAGTAGAGTTTTTTAGGTTGCAGTTTTTAACTACTGAATTGCAATTTAATAGTGTAAAAATATCTTCTGCTTATTGGTGGCTACTGTCATGCGAGAAAGCTGTATTAATGCTTAATATTTTTTTTTTTTTGATAAGTAAAGAGAATTTTATTAAAAGACATAATAATGAGTCACCCAAGTATACAGGAAGAGGAAGTATACAACGTGGGACCAAAATAATCAAATGCATAAATTACAAGCATTCATCAAATCATAGAATGAAAAAATAGAATGACTTCCTATGATAGACATCCAATCCGATAAAGTTTTAAAGAAGAAAAGTTTTACATTAGCTATAGTTCTCTTAGAATTTTCAAAACACCGGTTGTTTCTCTACCGCCAAATGCACCACATCAAACAACGAGGGATAGCCATCCAAATAACACCATTAAGATGATGACCAAGATTTCCTTGCCAACATGCAAGGAGCTCAACCACTGACTTTGGCATGGCCTAGTGGATACCAAGAAAGGTGAACACCATAGACCACAACTCATAAACTATAGGACAATGTAGTAAAGGATGGTCTACCGATTCTCCCTTACTTTTGCAAATATAACACCAATCTAGAATTAACTTCTTACGTAAGTTATCAATAGTCAAGATAGTTCCTAAAGTTGCAGTCCAAACGAAAAATGCGACCCTGGAAGGAACCTTCTGCTTCCAAATAATTCTCCAACGGAAGGATTGAGTACATACTTCCAACAAAGCCTGATAATAACTGCTTACCTTAAAGCCCTTGCTCTTAGCAGGTGTCCAATACATCTTATCCTCACCAAGACCTATCAATGAGACTCCATATATAACATCCCAAAAATAAGACAAAATAAGACAAAGAAACTAATTCCCGGTCATGAATTTCTCGCAAGAATTCCAAATCCCAAAATAGAACCCCATTAGGAAACTGCATGAGATCAGCCACATATGCCTCCTTATCATTACTGATTCTAAATAAATCTAGAAAACACGTACTCAAAGGATTATCCCCACACTAGATATCATGCCAAAATTTCACTCTAGTCCCATCTCCAATCTGAAACTGAATGTAGCGAGACATAAACTCACCCCATAGGATCTTGGAACAGAATTAGAGCACCAATCTCTCTCCTCAACTCCATATTTAACCCTTGTAACGCTTCTCCATAACACTTATCTCTCATAGCCAAATCTCCATAAGCATTTTCCCAATAGCGCTTCATTAAAGCATCTCAAATTTCAAATTGCTAGACCCTCAGACTGGATCGGAGAGCATACCTTGGACCAATTCACCGAGTGACGTTTAGAATCACTTAATTCATAATATATGGTGCTGTCTAGAAGAATTTTCCTGGGAAGGGGAAGGGGGCTATGAACAATTGATGCATGTTTTGTTCTTGTCTCTTTGCTAAGCTTATTTAATGTATAAAAGGGGGGAAAAAAATCTTGGAATGATAACTTCTGTGATCATATTTATAGCTGAATACCTTTTCCTTATTTCTTCAGACGTTGTTGCTATTAAGAAACACACCCCCCACACCCCCCCCCCCCCCCAAAAAAAATTAATAGTACAAAAAAAAAAACGCTACCTGCTCCAAATTCTATTGCTGTCCTAATTTACCGATTCTCCATTACTTTTGCAAATATAGCACCAATCTAGAATTAACAACTTCTTACGTAAGTTATCAATAGTCAAGATAGTTCCTAAAGTTGCAGTCCAAACAAAAAATGCGACTCTGGAAGGAACCTTCTGCTACCAAATAATTCTCCAAGGGAAGGACTGAGTACATACACCCAACAAAGCCTAATAATAACTGCTTACCTTAAAGCCCTTGCTCTTAGCAGGTGTCCGACACATCTTATCCTCACCAATACCTCTCAATAAGACTCCATATATAACATCCCAAAAATAAGACAAAGAAACTAATTCCCGGTCATGAATTTCTCGCAAGAATTCCAAATCTCAAAATAAAACCCCATTAGGAAATTGCATGAGATCAGCTACATATGCCTCCTTATCATTACTGATTCTAAAGAAATCTGGAAAACACATACTCAAAGGATTATCCCCACACTAGATATCAGGCCAAAATTGCACTCTAGTCCCATCTCCAATCTAAAACTGAATGTAGCGAGAAAACGTAGACTAACTACTACTAATAGTTTTCTATAAACTCACCCTATAGGATCTTGGAATAGAATTAGAGCACCAATCTCTCTCCTCAACTCCATATTTAACCCTTATAACGCTTCTCCATAACACTTCTCTCTCATATCCAAATCTCCACAAGCATTTTCCCAATAGTGCTTCATTATAGCATCTCAAATTTCGAATTGCTAGACCCTCAGACTGGATAGGAGAGCATACCTTGGACCAATTCACCAAGTGACGTTTAGAATCACTTAATGCGTAATATATGGTGTTGTCTAGAAGAATTTTCCTGGGAAGGGGAAGGGGGCTTTGCTAAGCTTATTTAATGTATAAAAGAAAAAAAAAATCTAAGAATGATAACTTCTGTGATCATATTTATAGCTGAATACCTTTTCCTTATTTCTTCAGACATTGTTGCTACTAAGAAACACTCCCCATGTTTTGTTCTTGTCTCTTTGCTAAGCTTATTTAATGTATAAAAGAAAAAAAAAAAAAAATCTTGGAATGATAAATTCTGTGATCATATTTATAGCTGAAGACCTTTTCTTTATTTCTTCAGACATTGTTGCTATTAAGAAACAACCCCCCCCCCCCCCCCCCCCCCCAAAAAAAAAAAAATTAATGGTACAAAATAAAAATGCTACCTGCTTCAAATTTTATTGCTGTCCTAATTTACTGATTCTCCATTACTTTTGCAAATATAACACCAATCTAGAATTAACAACTTCTTCTTACGTAAGTTATCAATAGTAAAGATAGTTCCTAAAGCTGCAGTCCAAACAAAAAATGCGACTCTGGGAGGAACCTTCTGCTTCCAAATAATTTTCCAAGGGAAGGGCTGAGTACATACACCCGACAAAGCTTGATAATAATTGCTTACCTTAAAGCCCTTGCTCGTAGCAGGTGTCCAACACATCTTATCCTCACCAATACCTCTCAATGAGACTCCATACATAACATCCCAAAAATAAGACAAAGAATCTAATTCCCTGTCATGAATTTCTCACAAGAATTCCAAATCCCAAAATAGAACCCTGTTAGGAAACTGCATGAGATCAGCCACATACGCCTCCTTATCATTACTGATTCTAAATAAATCTGGAAAACGCATACTCAAAGGATTATCCCCACACTAGATGTCATGCCAAATTTTCACTCTAGTCCCATCTCCAATCTGAAATTGAATATAGCGAGAAAACGTAGACTAACCGCTACTAATAGTTTTCCATAAACTCACCCCATAGGATCTTGGAACAGAATTAGAGTACCAATCTCTCTCCTCAACTCCATATTTAACTCTTATAACGCTTCTCCATAACACTTCTCTCTCATATCCAAATCTCCACAGGCCTTTTTACCAATAGCGCTTCATTAAAGCATCTCAAATTTCGAATTGCTAGACCCTCAGACTGGATAGGAGAGCATACCTTGGACCAATTCACCAAGTGACGTTTAGAATCACTTAATGCGTAATATGTGGTGTTGTCTAGAAGAATTTTCCTGGGAAGGGGAAGGGGGCTTTGAACAATTGATGCATGTTTTGTTCTTGTCTCTTTGCTAAGCTTATTTAATGTATAAAAGGGGGAGAAAAAAAAAATTCTTGGAATGATAACTTCTGTGATCATATTTATAGCTGAATACCTTTTCCTTATTTCTTCAGACATTGTTACTATTAAGAAACAACCCCCCACCCCCCTCCCCCCCCCAAAAAAAAAAAAAAAAAAAAAAAAAAATAATAGTACAAAAAAATGCTACCTGCTTCAAATTCTATTGCTGTCCTAATTTACTGCCCTCTTCTCTATTGATATGCATCGAAATGTCGTTTTGATGGAAATGAAGGGTATGGAACAAATAATTGGCAAATTAGTATCCTTCATTTGTTGAATGTGGACACCTTTATTGCTATCATTCTGACCTGGGACTCAGTTCTGGATTAACTAAAAACTGTAATTAATTGTATCCATTGATTTCACACCTAGTGTCGCCACATGTCACTACTTTCTGGTTGGTAAATGGTAATCAAGATGGAAAAAAAAAAAAAAAAACCTCATTTGAATGAGAAAAAAAGTAAGGTAACATTTGGAATTGATTGCATAAGCTTTTTTACTGTTTATAAAAAGCGTATTTCTTAAAAAGAAGAAAAAAAAAAAAAAGTGTCTTTCTTGCTTTACTTAAAGCCAACTATTTAGAAACAACATTAGAGACTTGTTTATTTTAGCTTAGACATTGTCCACTTCCAAAGAAAAAACCAAAAACTCGGACGCATTAATATTAGTTCCTCATTTTCAAGTTTCACATCTATTTTGCATTTCTGCAGCCATAGTGACTTTATTACTGCCATTATCACTACCACCACCACTACTGCCCCAGACATTATCCCATCGCTATCACTGATACCACCAAATTCATGGCCACATCTGTCACCATCCAGCATGGCGTTGACATTACCATTTGCTCCTCCAACCATACCACCCCAATCATAAACTTGCCAATGCCTCAATCTAAACTGAATGCTTTGTCAGCACATTACAGATGTTTTTTTCCTTTTAAAATTAATTATAAAAATAAAACTATGGAATTATTTTTTTTGTTTGTATAAGAAACACTAAGAAATGAATCCAAAAGATGAGCTTAACTCAGGCCGGGGCCCAGTGGGTAGAGTGTCACTATGGTAACGCCCAGGTAGAAGACGCCAACTCAAGTCGACCCCTTCTACCCGTTTTTCTTTCATAAAAAAACGAAGAAGATAAACTCAACTACTCAGAGATTCTTACTACTGCAATATCTGATAGGAAGCAATAATTAGAGCACTCTTTCACAAACAAATTACAATCTATTCAATTTAACTATCTTTTCTCTTCTATGCTCAGATGCATTTCATGTTCATTTTGTTTTAAAAATGAAATTTCTTTACTTATTAAAAAATTCATGGATTTAAGATTATTATTAGTCTAGGAGCTAATATTCTGTATATCATAAATTCCATTTTCTTGTTGATTTGTGATGGCAAAGCCAGTGGTGCTGTTTTTGTTTTTGTTGCTTGTGTGTTTGCGTCCTTGAGAGTCATTAGGTAATTCTAAGGCCAGCACTCTTACGTCCACACTGTCACTTCATGGCTACATTGCAACTTTATACTGGACTTGGAATGCCGAATGAGATGAATGGGTACTGTCAAAAGTGAACCAGTTATTCACCAGGGCACTTGGGCAAGGCAAGGCTCTTTATAACACATTAAGAGCATTAGCTTGTGCAAAAATTCTTGTCTATTTTAGCATAAGAACCCACTCACTTTTCAAAACATCTAACATCAGACTATCTATATTACACTACATTTCATTAAAATATCAAATTTCTTGATTTTTTAATTGTTTCTCTTTCTTTACATACAACAACCACCATACACTATTCCTGCATCATTGGGATACGTAAAGAAAGAATAAAATATTAAATTCAAAATGAATAGTTTTAGTGTAAATTTACATGGTTACTGTAGCAAACTTGTAAATTACACAATTATATACTCATTGAGTGAGTCATTTTTAGGAAAAAATTTGTAAATTCTACACATTTTTCTATTATACATGTGAGTGCTGTGCTTTAAGACTCTTTAGGTTAGGCAACTTCCCCGAGGTAGTTGCTTTTTTCCCCTTGGCTGAGGTGACAGTGACAAATGTTAAAGAACCAGTGCCTCATTGAACTAGTAGGTCTATTCATTGAATTACGTAATGACTCACAATTTAGGCCATAATTCAGATAGGGGGCATCTTTGTCCAATGATATTCTACCATCCTGGTACTAACCTTGTATAAATGAAATATGTACATAGGAAGTATTATTATAAAACTAAAATAAAAGAAAGCTGCAAATATAAAGCTTGTGAGTTAATAAGAATCATGAATTTTGGTCTCTCTCTGTAAGTGCATTTCTATCTTTCTTCTTTCTTGTTTGTATATTCTCCTCGTCCTTATCCCATTCCTTTTTTCTTAAATGCCCCCAAACCTATTATTTTTAAAATAAGATCCCTACAGTTGCTTTTTGTCTCCATTATTTATTATGATGAGAATGATGAGGTGATGATGATGTTAAATATGCTTATAAACTCATTAGACATGGAATAGCACATATTCACTATGTATTTTTTTGACTAATTTATATTAGAGCCTCACATTACGTGGGCAAGAGCCTTTAGAGCATTTAGTGTATTGGGCCATCTAGGGTCTTGGAGTGTTGAGGGTGCATTTACATTTTGCTACCTTGGTTTGGAAGCTTAAGTTGGATGTTTTCCTTTTCTTTCTTTCTTTTTGTTTAGATTTTTCATGTAAAGCAAGATTATTTTGGAGCAAGATCATTTTTTTTTTTTTTTAATTGGTAAGTTACGTATGCACCTGGTGGGTCTTGAGCCCACGACTTTTCCCTACACCTAGCACTTACAAAGGGAGGAGGTACCAGTTAAACTAGAGCTCATTGGCAGCAAGATCAATTTTTTTAGTCTCTCAAATTTGCTTTATCTACTGCATATGGTTTCTGTTTGTATAACTTGTAAGCACATGCACACAGTTGCAGAAACTGCCACACATTGGTAAACATTTAAACATGGGTAAGGCATAGCTCTGAACGGTAAGATGATAGAAAATATTTTGGGAACCATTGAAACCTTACACAAATACACGTCCCATGTACGTTCCTTCTTTGACAACTACAGTGAAGAGCTGACAGCTCAACAGTGAGATTTTGAGGAAAATATATTCATTTTCAATTTTATTGGATTGTTGTTGGATTAGTTGTTATGTAATTTTGTATTTGAATTTGTGTTTCAGCACTATCGATGCGGGAGCATAACCAAAATTATTTTGGAATTTGTTGTTTTAGATTTTTGACATCTCGTAGGAAATTGGATATTATATGTGATTGGATTAGCCTAGAATCTCATTTTATTTTTAGTTCAAATGGATTAGATTAGATATGAATTAGTAATTTAGAATGTTATCACTTTAGAGTTTTATACTTTACGAACTTTTATTCCTGGAAGCTCTATAAAAAGGCTTCAAATGGTTTATTATTATTTTAGGAGACGATTGATTAATGAAATTCAAATTGGAGATTTTCCAAATTGCTGGGTGCTGAATCCTGACACCTTAGGTGCTGATGCCTTTCTTGCTTGGTGCTGATTTCAAGTAACCTCTAGGTGCTGATTCTTAGGGATATCTTTTAATTTTCTTGTTCTTTTATTTTCTCTTGATTGTCTCGCATCACAGTTTTTTTTTAATCACTTAATAATACTCTTTCCCCTCAGGTATATATCACTTTGAGGGCCTCTGACTGAATGCAGTAATTAATTGTAATATTGGGTGTAAAACAAAATAGGAGCCATCTTATTGTGCAGTGTCGGAAGCGGACACTATCACTCTTATCAGATTTATATCATGTGTACTGTTTTATTGGATCATCGAACATTTGCTTATTCTATCTTTCTGGGTAATTTGTCAAATGAAGTTGAAATGTATACTGTACTCCATTACTCTTTTCTTGTTTCCCCATAAAATTTATATTAACAGCCATGAAATGCATTTATGTGTAAAAAATGGAGTACGCTTTCTAATACTTTTGAAGAAATTTATAGGAGCCAGTTTCCTTCATGGGTGGGGTGTTTGCCGGTCTTTTAAGGCTTGATTTGAATGAAGATCCACTCAAGGAATGGGTTACACGGACTGCAGAAGCCTCCGGAATTGTAGAGGAAGAAATTGATGCTGATGCTGAGGGATCAAAAACAGACGACGTTCCACAACAAATTGAGATTGAATGACACTTGCCGTGGTTCTGCCTGTATACTAGGACTGAAATAGTTGATTGATAACTGATGTTTAACTAGCACACAACACGATAATGATCATTCAAAATGTTCTGCTTAGATGATATGCAATGCGTAATGCTATGACTTTGATGCGTATCAACACCTATTTCCAGACTTACGTGTAATTCACTAATTTGTGTCGATTAGCAGTTAAGCTAGACATGATTTGGGTACCAAAATCTTGGAGCTTGACTATCCCCCCGATAGTTTTGGGTAAAAAAAAAAAAAAAAAATCTAGCACACAGACACAAAGAATCAGTAAAACTTTCAACTCGTGGACCAGCAACCTAAGAGAGGTTTTCTGACGAAAATAAAATTCTAAGTTTGAAGCATATAGGATAGATAAACTGATAAAGGTCCCTACACTCTTCGATCTAGAGATTTGTAGTGCTTTTATTGGTGGAGTATAGAACTCGTTCCTATGCTATGCGAGACTGGGTTTTGAATTTTGCCTTAATTTCCGATAAAAATTTTCCATGAACAACTCCACTAGCCATAAACAGCATACACAGTCGTGAGGCCGCATATGCAAGAGTTGTGCTGAGCCTGTGCATGGATTAGTGCATAACCATGCTTTAATTGGGTTTTGTATGTTTGTTTGTTTTTGTTTCCCCTTTTGTTTTTAGAAAAAAAAAAAAAAAAAAAAAAAAAAAAAAAAAAACCTACGCTTTTGGTGTTCGTTTGAGAACACTTATATAGGCTTTTGCTGAAAACTTTTATGTTGAAAGTGTACTAATGTACATTTGTACTTTGAAAAAAAATAAAAGCTAAAAACTGATGACAAACATCCCCAATTTGTCTATTTGGCAAAACCTTTAGTGTTGGACCTCTTTATTGTCTTTATTGGTAAGTAAATTTCGAGCCAATCTGAGGAGGTACGTTAGTAGGCACTGGTAATTTGATATTGATACTTAGATAGCTACAATGCACTTAAAGCATAAATTTATATGCTATGGAATAAGTGATTTTGGAGATAAAAGGAAACAATAATGTCAGGAAATATGTGAATGATGTTAGGAACATATGTCATTTAGAATTGGCAAATCTTTTGATAAAATGCACTTTACTTGTAATTTGGTAAATCTAAGATGTGGATAATACTTCAAGGAACAAGAGTTCAAGTCCAAGTATTGAAGTCATGCAGATTTGTCCAAAAAACAAGTGAAAAAGTGTTAGATTTTAGAGCTCGATAGCTAACTCAATAGGTAGCATCTATCGAGGTTTAAAAAACTATTTTAACCTGATGCTCAACAGCTGTTCGATAGATAACCTATCTATCAAGATTTATGAAAATCAGTTTTTCAGATCTGATTTTACTCCAATCCGTGTGTACATGTTTAGGCTTTCTTTTCTCACAACCTTAAATATATATAAGGATTATTTTAAGGGCCGTCAAAGGTTGCGCAAGTGTAGAGCAAAGTTTTATTCATGCAAATTGTGATTGGAGACAAAATTTGCCCTAGTTCGTCTTTCTCTTGAAAAAGCTATTGCATTTGTACGCTGTTGGGTTTTATGACCAAGGAGTTTCGTGATCTTCATCGTGTTGATGAATTGAAGAACTTTACAGCCAATATCTTTCTCAAGTTGGTGAGTAAGTCGCGCACTAGGATTCGTGCATCAATTGGTTAGTCACATGCTGGGAGCCGTGCATTGAAAGGAGAGATTGTTACTACAAAATAAGTCCAATTGTGTATTGGGGTGAGGGTTTAATTGTAAGTTGCTATAAGGTACTAGGATTTCTTTACTTATAACCATTTGTTATGATAATAGTGAATTCTTGAAAGTAGTAACCTTAAATTCATCCGGCGGAGTTTTGCCTCTGTGGTTTACATTCGTAAACAAATCACCGTGTCAACTTTATTTTCCATTGCATATTAACTTAGTTGGTAATTTGTTTGTGCTACTACGTGTTTTGCATGTTAATTGGATTAATTAATTAACTTGGCTAATTAATAAATTAATTTATCACAAGGGGTCAACAAATTCTTGGCCTATCAAATAACACCCATATTTCAAGAGATGCATATGACAAGATTTGGTCATTTGGTGGAAAGATAGGCTCTTTGTTAAGCAAGAAACAAAGTTGTGTCGTGAACAATACCATGAATGCCAATTGCATAACCTACAACACAACAATAAATATGCAACTTACTTCATAAATAATTTAAAATTAGTCGCTAACTCGTGCCATGCACAGAAACTTACCTATTTGTGAGGTAGATTAAAATAAATTTATAAAATCTTAAATTGATTAAGAAAGCACACTCTTGCATGATTTGCTCTTGTATAATTTCAATTTGTGTTACAAATTGATGAAGAAGCCATTGCTTGAGCGCACAATAGCTTACAAAAAATTTGTCTGAAAATTTCAGATATTGCAAAAAAATAACTCAAAAATTCAGATATTAAAATTTCTGAAAGACAAAAAAATATTAAAGAAAAATTATCAACGTTTGAGTTTAAGTTTAAGTTGGACTTTTCAAAGAGATAGAGTTTCACTCTTTGTTAAGTTTAGACTAAATAAAAATAATTTTATTTAAATAAAATGATAATTTTATTTAAATATTATGCTGACATGGAAAATTGTGGGAGTTTTAGAGGTTTTGGTTTTATATACTAGTCTCTAACCCGTGCTATGCACGGGAACTTACCTATTTGTAAGGTAGACTAAAATACTTTTATAAAATATTAAATTGATTAAGAAACTACACCATTGCATGATTTGCTATTGTATAATTTTAATTTGTGTTACAAATTGATGAAGAAGCCATTGCTTGAGAGTGCAATGGCTTATAAAAAAATATTCGTAAGGTAGACTAAAATAATTTTATAAAATATTAAATTGAATAAGAAACTATACCATTGCATGATTTGCTTTTGTATAATTTTAATTTGTGATACAAATTGATGAAGAAGCTATTGCTTGAGTGTGCAATGGCTTATAAAAAATTTGTCAGACAATTTCAGATACAACAAAAAAATAACTCAAAAATTCAGATATTAAAATTTTTGAAAAACCAAAAAATATTAAAGAAAATTATTAACGTTTGAGTTTGAGTTCAAATTGGACTTGTTAGTGAGATAAAATTTCACTCCTTGTTAAATTTGGATTAAACAAAAATAATTTTGTTTAGAAAAAATAATTAGTGGAATTTAAGTTGAACTTGTTAAAGAGATAGAGTTTCACTCATTGTTAAGTTTGGACTAAACAAAAATTATTTTGTTTAAAAAAAATGATGAGTTTAAGTTTAAATTGGACTTGTCAGAGAGAGCGTTTCACTCCTTGTTAAGTTTGGATTAAACAAAATAATTTTGTTTAAAAAATAATAAATTTGAGTTTAAGTTAGACTTGTCAAAGAAAAACAAAAATAATTTTATTTAAAAAAATTATGAGTTTGAGTTTAAGTTTGACTTATTAGAGAAATAGAGTTTCACTCATTGTTAAGTTTGGACTAAGTAAAATGACAATTTTATTTAAATATTGTGCTGACATGAAAAATTGTGAGAGTTTCAAAGGCTTTGGTTTTATATATATTAGCTTTTAACCCGCACAATGCACAAGAATATTTTATTTTATTTATTTTTTATGTTCTATCTTTAAATGTATTCGTTACAAAGCAACCTATATTCTATAAATGTTTTCCTAAGTGTTAGAACATATGTGATTCAAGTTAGGAACATATGACAACATTTTATATAATAAGCTAAACCTCTGACAGAACACACTTTATTTGTATTTGGATAAATCTAGGATGTGTTTAATGCTTCAAGAAATAAGGTTTTAAGTTCAAAAGTTAAAACCATGCAAGTCTGTCCAAGAATCAAGTGAAAAAGTGTTGTTCATTAAAACTCGACAGCTAGTATCTATCAAGGTTTAGAAGAGCTGTTTCAGCCTGAGGCTCGACAGCTGCTTGACAGATAGGGTATCTATCGAGACTTATGAAGTTCAGTTTTTCAGAGCTAATTTTCATCTAATCCATGAATTTATGTTTGAGATTTCTTTTCTCACAATTCTAAACATATATAAGAATTATTTTAAGGGCCATCACAGGTTGCAAAGTTGCACAAGAGCACAATTCTACAAATGTGAAGAAAAGTGTGATCGGAAACCTAGTGTGCCCTAGTTCTTCTTTCTCTTGAAGAAGCTGCTATGTTTGTACACCATAGGGTTTTGTGACCAAGCAACTTCATGATCTTCATCGTGTGATGAACAGAAGAACTTTGCAGCCAACATTCTTCTCAAGTTGGTGATCAAATCGCGTACTGGGATCCGCGTATCAGATTGGTTAGTCATATACTAGGAGCCATACAATACAAGGAGAGATTGTCACTATAGAATAAGTCCAATTGAGTATTGGGGTAAGGGTTCAACTGTAGATTGGTGTAGGGTATTGGGATTTATTTACTTGTAATCGCTTGTTGTGATAATAGTAAATTTTCGAAAGTGGTGACCTTAAAATCACCCGGTAGGGTTTTTGCCTCAAAAGTTTTCCCCATTCATAAACAAATCACCTTGTCAATTTATTTTTCGCTGCATATTTATTTAGTTGGTGATTTGTTTGTGCTGCCACATACATTGCATGTTAAATTGATTAATTAATTAAAGTTGGCTAATTAATCAACTAATCTATCACAAGGGGTCAATACGTTCTTGGCCTATCAAGTGGTATCAGAGTAGACACACTCTAATTAGGTTTTAATCTTTGCTGTGTGATCCATTGACCCCTTTTTGTCATGGATAGAGGACAATCACTCATTGTACCTCCTTTATTTGATGGTACTAGCTATGCATACTGGAAAGTATGTGATAACGCCTTAAAATGTATACTTGTTATATGTTTACGTGGGCGTTATCTCCTTATTACTATGCTTAATTTGTATAATTAAACCATTATTTGCATTAGTCCCTATTATATAGCTTTACATAATTTCTTGAATAAGATGCTATTCATTGTGTGTAATTTTCTACTTTCAGGAAATTATGTGAGAAAGATGAGTTTACAGGAATTTGTGAGAGAATGGAGGCCAAACTATAATTAAAGTGGAGCTAAAGAACCATGCTCAAATGTCTAAGGAGCAGCTGGAGTGCTTGGATCATCTACCATGATTGGAAGCTTCAAATAAGGAAAGAAATCAAAGAGGCAGAATCTGAAAAGGAAAAATCTGATTTGAGCACTGATCAGTATTTTGGGCGTATCTCACTCATCAAAAATCCAATTGATACAAGGCCAGATGGGTTGGAACCGTGATTTCATTATCTACAACTTTCCAGTTTTGAGTTTTTCCAAATTCGCAAGTTTTGAAGGCCGAAATTAACTCACAAGTTACCGCTGTAAACCTAGACGGAAATTAAAATAGAAAAAGTTTTATTTTCTTTAGACACTTTGACATTAGGGTTTTGGAGAGGAGGCTGTGAGAACGAATTTTGGGCAGAGAAAACTTGTATTTTTCCTTCTCTAATGGCAGCCTAAACCTTTTGCTAGGGCTAGGGGTTATGTTTCTTCTATACGGTATGAATATTCAATGTGATTTTTTCTAAGATTTTATCAACGACATATTTGATTGTTCAATTAGATTTCTATTGATGTATTAGTTCTTCCATGCTTTTAATAAGTTCAATCATGTTTTTCTTATTGTTTAGATGAATTTCTAATAGTTTCAAATAAAAATCAGATTTTAAAGTGAATGGGTTTTTCTGAAAAACTTTTCTAACCGCATTATTAATCGAGGTTATAATGCGTTATTGAATTGTCTCAGTTCAACCGAATCATAAGTTTTTAATTGTATAAGAACAATCAATTATGAAATAGATATTTTCTTAGATCACAAAGAAGCTCATATCGATATAGGGAAACTCCCCGATGCTCTAGTATATACATTATTGATTTGAATCAGTTTTTATTATTATTCTTGTTAACAATCACCAAGCAAAAGTATTTTTTTTTCTCCACGTAAATTGTCATTTAATTATATTATCTTTGAATTTACCCTGCTCCTTGTGGTTCGACCTCGGTACTCCGAGAATTATATTGCTACGATCTCCTGCACTTGGGAGTGAGCAAGCAGTATGTATGAGAGTTTTCTTGTAGTCATTAGATGAGAAAGTGTGGTAAGCTGTTGAGATAGGCTGGACCAAGCCGAAGGAAGCACCGACTGACTGGGATGAGGCAAAGATCAAGGCGGCTAATTTCAACAGGAGAGCATTGAATGCTTTATTCAATGCAGTCACAAATGAGGAATTCAAGAAGATATCCTCCACTGAAATTGCAAAGGAAGCTTAGACCATTCTCTAGACAACCTATGCAGGAACCAAGGTTGTCAAGGATTCAAAGCTTCAGAGGCTAACTACTAGTTTCGAAGAAATTAAGATAGAGGAGGATGAGTCATTTGATGAGTTCTAGGCCAGGCTCAAGGACATAGTGAACTGTGTTTTTAATCTTGGGGAAACCATTTCCGAACATAAGATTGTGAGAAAGGTGTTCAGATCTCTACCTTTGAGTGGTAATTTGAACTCTAGTAGAATAACCTACTAATAATTTTACGAAATTGCTTCTTGGAAGACATTTTGGTTTTACTACAAAAGAGACCAAAATATTAATTATAAATCAATAAAAATTTATCAATGTTTGCTAAGGACTTAAAGGAGGCAGCAAGTTAGAATACTGACCTGGTTTAGTTGTCATATTCACTAAAATAAAAAGAGTAGCTAAAAAGTATTAAATTATTGTAGCAATATTACTCGATGAACTGCTGTGTTGCAAACTGATAGTACTGAAAGTTTTAAGACCATTTACATATTGGAGTTGCGACAAACCACATCTTTACAGACATTCTATGCCAAAGGAATGAAAGAATTACCTTCTCTAAAGGGTATTTGAAGCACTCAGAAGATTCACTATGTTGTGAACCATCAAAAGACTTTTCAATAGTAACATCAGCTAAATTAGAGCATTTGATGTCAACTACAGTCAACACTGTTTTCAATACCTGTATGAATTAGCAAAATCAATATCAACATCCAACGTTTTTTTTTTTTTTTTGATAAGTAATATTGACACCCAACTTTGTGGCAAAAATGTGAATAAATTAATATGAAAAAAAGGAACACATTTGTACATTATAACAATTTCTGCACATTTACATTAGTCATAGTTTGGAACATTATTTGGAGTATATTAGCCTGAGAATTATGTTGTGTTATGAATAAGGACTATCCTAACCATAAATATATAATCCCATCTAATGGCTGCAAGTATTCAACAACAAATTCAAAAAAAGAATTTTCCATAAACATTACAATAATTACAAACTTTGAACTCCACTATCCTCTTATTCATCAAGCTTTAGTTTTAGCACTCTCACAGTATAGAGATAATTTATTTCATTAGATCAGATTGCTCTATCTAATACCATGTACATTTAAAGTGGGATGATCAGTTCATCCAACAACCTAGCCTTGAATCTCAGTCCCACAAATTTCAAAGTCTATATATGTCCAAAGGTATCATCTTTTCAGGATAATAAGGAAGATTTGAAGCATTCTCATGCATTCAGTTGAGATTGGTGAAGTTTGGTTGCCTTCAATTTTGTTAATATCAATCTAAACATGGTGAGATTGGTCAAAGTTTTGCTTGAGGCAGCTTGTATTTCAAATTTTGAAAACCAATCCATTTATGAAAGATCTTAAGCATTCTCACAAAATAATAACAATAAAGAAACAAATCATGATTTTGTTGTTTAAAAAAAATTGCCTAAAGAGTTTGTGTGCTTCTAAAAGAAACAAATTTCTTCAATAATCAAACAATGCTCCATATTTAAAAAATGGTAGTACCTAAATTGTAAGGAAAGTCTCAAGACCTTCAGCATTGCACATTGCAGGTAGGGACCATTTATTTACTCTTGCAAGACCACGCTCCTTATTCCCCTTCTACCACCATGTATTAAGAATTTTAGAATAAAACAAAAGATCAATAATTTTATCAAACAAATTGTGTATAAAAAAATTAAGTTGTTCTATTAGCAGAAATAGGAAAAAAATAGATGCTTGCAATTAAAGATAAAGTAACTCTTTTTTTAAGTAAAGATAAAGCAACTAATTTGAAATTGCAACAGATGATTGTCTTTGACAATCACAGTCCTAATTCTTGAAAAGATCCAAAAGAAACCCCCAAGAACAAAAATCAAAACCATCTAAATTTAAAATATTTCTTCAAATGTAATCACCACCAATTTAAAAAATAGAAAAATCTAAGAGAAAAGAGGTGTGTCTTTAAAAGAATAATTCATTACCACAATTGTTGCAAATATTACAATCTGAAACAAACCAAGACAAAAACCTTAAGATTAACAACTTTGGTTCTATTAGGACTCATAGCAAACTCGTAGATAACTATAATCAAATAGATTATAGGCAATCTATTAAATGACTAAACAACATCAAGATGTAATATATAAAGATATATACAAATAAAAAATAAAACTGAAATTAAGCTCCACAAATTGAACCAAATTTTGTTGGGGTTTATGCCCTAAAATCCAATTTATTGGCATGTCATAAATAATTAAATTGTTTAATTATATGAGACTATTTATAAATGAAATAATGAGACATTATCTTAGTCCATGAGATGCATTGTATGTGATTTAGTCACAGAAAATGTAAATCACAAGTTCCTTGTAAACTCAAAATGTAGTTTGTAGTTGGTGATGAAATTGGGCGTTTCATCTGCAAAGACTATAACATATCAACTAAGATGATTTGGCTTGATCATGGAAATGGAGATTTCTAGTTGGGATGTTGATATGTTTTAAGAGTTAAGACATATTAAACTGGACCGCTATGAGATTTATCATTCTCCTAACGACTGTCAGATGAATAATAAATCTCATGGTTTCTATTTACATAAACTCTAAATCTTGAGAGAATAATGGACTTGATCATGAGATGTAGGTTGTTTTAATATATCAGAAGTTAGATCTATTAGTCACGATCAAAACCTCAGTATATAGGGTAGCCACATTTAGTGTTGATGGAACATATATTTTCAAAATAGAATTCATAATATCTTAACAGAGATACAAAATATTCCTTTGAGATAAGTTTAATGGGTTTGGTTATTCAGAGAGTTGGGCCCAACCACTTTAGTAAGGAGTAACTAAAGTATATATTTATGAAATTGGATTTCATAAATATATAATGAATAACTTAAAGGATTAAACCGGGTACTCAAGGATTAAGATATAGTAATCTTCAAAGTGGCAGTCTACTTTCATGACTTTGTTTTACTACAAATATTTTATGAACGGGTTGCATGTACAATAAATTCTTGGGATATAATTTATAGATAAGGCCTAGAGTGTAACTATATTTTTATAGTGGTATTAAATATAGTTAATTATAAATTTGGACTTGTCAAGAATTGACAGAAAAGTCTAAGGCCCATTAGAGCTAGTGTCTTATTGGTCATTTTTGATCCTACTCCAAGCCACACATAAGAGTCCAATTGGAATGACCCAAAAGGCTAGCCTAATTAGATATTTAGTTATATATAAGGAGAGAAACATACAAAATTTCATGGAGGTTTTCATAAATCCTTTTCATAAGTGTTTTCATTAAAAGAACATACAAGGAATAAAATAGTTTGTGTGTGAGTGTTGGACACTCTCCTATTCTCTCCTTGGAAACTAATTGAGAGACCACACTTCTTGGGCATTAAGTAGATTTTGGAGTGAAGATTAAAAGTTTTCCCAAGTGCTTCTGATCTTCGGTTTTGAATTTCATCGCATCAAGGTACAATTTCTTGTTTTCAAATTCTGAAACTTACATAGTACATGTTATCAATTGCGAATGAAGTAAATCGGTTAATTTTTCCTTTGCGCATGATTTGTATGAGATACAAACATTCTTTTTTTTGCACATGTTTTTCCAACAAATTTGGTTACCAAATAGAGAAGCAAATGTTCAGGACCAAAGTGATTGCAAAAGTATTTTAAAAACATAGCCAAGTTTGGGTATAGAGACTTTGGAATACCTTGATGTCATTGTCATTGTTGCTACTACTGATGCTTGGATAGGTTATGGCTACAGCTAATGACCCATTGTAATATCTAGACTCATAATAGTCAAATAGTGATTAGGGTTTGAAAGCACTTCTGTCTCATTATGGAGCCTCAAAGTACATAGTTAGCAAGTGCATACGAAAAAGGAAACAACTTAAATTGGAAACTCATTCAAGAATAAAGCACCACCCTAAAAAGTTGCAGTAATCAAACTTTGCTTGGATACAGGACCATTGAGAGACGCTCAGAAGAAATTCATTTTAATATGAGGTTGACCAGCTTCAAATATCTCAAACCTCTAAAAGCAACTCTAATTTTAGTCGGTTTCCTCGCTCTAAATTTCCCTCAATAACCATTTCAATATCAAAAAATGAAATTAACAATTTCTAGGAACCCAGTTTTCCACCATCCACTCTTGCAATTCTTTCAAGTTTCCCTTTCCTTGATAGCTCTTTTCAGTCTAGGTTCTTTACGTTCACTACAAGCTGTCTGACACAAACTTGTGTGTTTTCTTTAGTCAACTATAATAAGCAGCCCAAAAACCCACAAAGGAGTTAGCTCTATTGAAACTTCAGCCCCAAAAATAATGTCAACTATGTATAGCTTTATCATGTCTTAATGCATTGAATTATCAAAACTATGTGATAAAATATGAATGGAATTCAAGAGTTGCCTCAAGTCATTGTATGATGCCAAAAGATTGCATTATATAAGACTTTAGATGCTTATGGTCAGGGTACTATTGCAAGTTAGGGATTGACCATTATGAGTATAACTAAACTCCATTCACCTTTTTCCTAATTCAAGAAATGAATTGCAACTAAATCTTCAATTAGAATTTAATATTTCAGTGAGATTCAGTAATCAAGAACATGTTGCATTACTACAATTTTCCATTGACATAACATTTTATTGTTTGCTACTTAAAAAGGAAGCAAAACCTTTTCTTAGAAGTTGAATAGGGTTAGCACTAACTACCGTTAAGAAAAAACAGAGAAAACAATGAGTTGGAATTAGGAAAGTACTAACTGCATATGTGGCTTGTGATCGATTTTCGATGTTTAAGATCATTAAGCTCCACCACAGGCAATTTATCAGTACAGAAACAGAAGAATTAAAAAACAAATGAGAGTAAAAATTGAAAATACTTATTGGAAGTCTTTTGTCGAACACCTAGTAGATTAGTCCTTTGTTCGTACTGACATAATTCTTATGAAAAACTAAACCTTGCTCAATACATGGAAAAAAAGAAGAAGATAAAAACATTCAAATATAACACAGAAACATTGAACAAACTTGAGACCAACATATTAGTGCTCATCATTTGCTCAGTTTTTTTTTTTCAACAAACAACATTGAGGCCTAGTGTTCTCTAATACCTGGCTCAAATTTGTGAGTAATTCTAAATTGTTTCAATTAGCCAAGGAAAGTAAGGAAAGAAATAATATAGAACAAAAAAAATTATTTGCTTAACTATTAAAGAAACCAAATAGAGATTTGTTTTTTGTTATAATAGAATTTACAATAGAAATTAACACTCCTTTCAGAAAAGGAAATGTAATTGCCCAGTTCCAAAAAAAAAAAATGATAAAAAAATAAAAAGGAGATTTATTTTTTAGGGGAAACTTAGTAATTTTGTTATTGAAGTTAGCAATATTTATACCCTAATTGTATCATGTAAACCCTAGCCACCCTAAGATTTTTGCTCTTTACGCCTAAAGATTTCTAATAGGAGTTGTCGTCGGCACCCCCCCTCATCTTTTCTCCTATCTAAGAAGCCAACCAGTATATGTCTAGTTAAGCAAAATTTCACCACTAAAAGCACATCATTTTATTCCATGACTCTTATTGAGGGCAACGTAACTAGATGCCTGTTGGCCACTATGGGCATTACTGACTTGTCATTAAGGTTCCTTATTGATAGATAAAAGATGAAGCCAATACCAATTATTTGAAGATTTCTAAAGACTTAGTCTTTTCACGTGTAAAGCATCTTTGCTTTGTTGTCTCCGTGGTGTTGGATGGCATTGAGATTTGAGGTCCAAGGATCTAAGTGACAAACATGTTTGGAGTAAATTCTTTATTTGGTTTGCTAAAAGGTTTACATTGGATTGGTCTTGGGAAACTGCAAGGATTTTGAATAGGATTTGGATTGAGGTAAGTAACCTTATTCTAATTGGTTTTATTTTGCTTAAACTACTGTATTTTAACTACTAAAATTTGTTTATAATTGTTACTATATTACTTAATTGTTTTAGTTACTTTGATTTAAAGTAAAGAATAAATAATTATCACAAATATAGTTATTACTAATATATATATATATATATGTATGTATTTGAATGAGATATTTTATTTGTTTGAACTAAGATTTAACACATATGATTTTGGACAATCTGACTATGTTTTGACTTTGATACCCAGCCAATGGGCGTTATTTATTGGTACTGAAACTAGTTCTACTTGGGGTATCATGAGCCTATCGTGTTTTTGGACCCATCTAATGGGGGATATACATTAGCATGGAACTAGTTTCTTCTGAATCTGATGCCTAGTCATGGGGATATAGCATGACCATAGTCATAAAGATTGTTAATAATATGAATTATGTTTGAATATTTGAACAGTTTTAAGTTCTTGAAAATGCTTATGTGTTTTTGGAACCTATTCTAAATTATAGCTTTGATATATGGAAACTGATAGAACTTATTAGGATTTTGGTTACTTATTGAGTTGTCAACTCACCCCCCTTTTTTCCCTCTACTTTCAGATTGTGAAGAATATCAAGTTTTGAGAGTTTTGTTGTTGTGTTGTGAGCATGAAAGAATCTTAGTGATTTTGGGATTATATGGTCTTGTAATGGTCTTATATCTTTTGGTCAATTGGCACTATGTACATGAGGTTTGAATTTTGATCCTTTTGAATTATTGGAGATCTATTTATAAAGAAATTATTGAGGTATTATTTATTTATTTAATATAATTTTAAGGATAAGTTTTAGTTGCTAAGAAGGCCTTGCACACTTGTAGGGTGGTTACTTTATAAGCGTGCGGCTATTGTCACGTGCCTATCTTTATAGTTGGGTTTTGGGCCTGACAATTTTATGGTATCAAAGCTCTAGGTTTGATCTGTATGGATTCTGATAGGTTAAATTACTGAATGATAGTTTACTATATGTCTTATTCAAAATTTGGAGTGCTTTATCATTATTAGCAAATTGGAAATTGCAGAACATTATTTAGGGGTTAAGGTTTGATGTTAGAGCTATGACATTTTGATTTTAGTTTATATGGAGTTAGGAAATTAATGAAAAATTTGTAGTATGAAGGAAAAATTAATTTGCGGTTGTTGTAGTTCACATTATATTATATGTTATGATATGAATTCTAAGGGTATTTAAAGAATTTAGTAATATATTGGTGGATTTCCTTGGATTCTAATGTTAAGGACTAACTTTCTATTGGATCATTTTTCTTGTTAGGGTTAACCTAAATGGACAACCATAGCCTAATTTATGTGTGACATAGTCCTTATACGTTTTTGAGACATGTTCAGTTACTTAGAAGTTTGAGGTCATCAATTTCTTTTCTATGGAATTGGAAGATTGTTTAATATTCTAGGGAATAAGTTTTGATGCTAGAAATGTAATTCTTTGATTTTAGCTGATAAAGAGATAATTAATTGACTCAATAGAACATGAAGTGTGTAGAAAGCAATGTTTGTGGTATTATAAAATTGGATTTGTGAACCATATTTTGATTGGATATTGATTGACTTGGGTGGCAAGAGAGTTTTTTTTTTTTTTTTTAAAGACTATTACAATTTGAATTGTAGTCATTTCTGGTACCATTTGTTTTATATTGGCAGATGGTTGATTATTATAAATTGCATTGTACTCTAAGTTTTAGGCTGCTAGGACAATATTATTTGCAAGGTTAAAAAAAAATAATTTGAGATACTTCATGGATACCCTTCTAGACGATGTACACGTATAGATTATGATTTCATAATAGGAAATATATTTATGAGGAGTCCAACTCTTCAATGAGTTCTAGCCCAAGTATCATCTAGAGGTTAAAGGTGAATAAATGTTGCTTATTTGCGAAGATAATTTGTGATTAAGATAGAGGTTCTATAACAGACCCTTATATCAATGCTCAATTTATTATTTATGGAGACTTTGGAATTACTATTTTACAAAACTTGAGGAAAAAAAGATATACGCATATATTGTAAATTAGATTTGAACTTATGAGAGATCAGATCTTGACTTTGAGCGTGAAAATAGACCCAAATCCTTCTTAAGTTTATTATCAGTCAGGACAGTTTCTCTGGGTTTCAAATTGCTTAACCTGCCACCCTAACCGAACTTTTAGTTTTTAATCATATGACCCGAATCCAACCCACTATGCTATTTGGACCCACCCGGGCTTCGGGTCTGGCAGATCCGGTCGGTTTGGTTAGGTGACTTGATTCACTAGACAGCCCTATCAACTAAGATGATTTGTCTTGATCATGGAAGTTGTGAATTCAGGTTGTACAAATCATATCTGTAATTTTTTGCAGGGGTTCCAAGAGACTAGAAAGCTGAATAAAGGGGAAATTTTTCTTGCTTTGGCTGATGGAAGCAGAATTCCAGTTGTAGTTGTTGGAGTATTTAATTTGAGTTTTGATTCTAGAGTTTTAATATTGAAAGACTATTTGTATGTACCTAAAGTTTGTAGGAATTTACTTTCTGCAACTTATTTAGGTAGACATGGATATTATGCTATCCTGAAAGACACTGTTGTACTAAAAAATGATAAAGTATTTATCTGTTATGGAAATATTGTTGATGGTTTTTATATTTTAACTCCTGATAAGCATGAATTATATAATTCTGAATTAAAGGCTTGGTTCACCCCTCCACCGTCGGTAGGATGACTTAGATTATTTACCAAGGCACTTGTGGGTGGCTTGGTTCATCCCTCCACCCATTGGTAGGAAGACTTAGAATTTTTAGCAATGCAATCATGGGTGGCTTGGTTCATTCGTTCACCTGTAGGTGACTTTGGTCGTCATCCTTCTCTCTTGGGGATGACTTTGGTTGCCGTCCTTCCCTTTTTGGTAGGACTTTACTTTGGACCGTCTACCCTTAGGTGACTTTGGTCGTCATTCTTCCTTTTTGGGTAGGACTTTACTTTAGACTGTCTCCCCATAAGTGACTTTGGTCGTTGCTCCACCTGTAGGTGACTTTGGTCATTGTCCTTCCCTCTTAGGGATGACTTTAAGTTGGACTATCCACTCGTAGGCTACTTTTGGTCGTTCGTCCACCTGTAGGTGACTTTGGCTTATTGTCATTCCCTCTTGGGGATGACTTTACATTGGACCGTTCTTCCATAGGAGACTTTTGGTCATTCGTCCACCCGTAGGCAACTTTGGTCGTTGTCCTTCCCTCTCGGGGATGACTTTACGTTGGACCGTCCTCTTATAGGTGACTTTGGTTGTCTGTCTAGTCGTAGGTAGGACTTAGCTTGCTATGAGGATTTGGTGCCCGTCAGCATTTTAGAACATTGTTTAATCTCGTAAGGAAGAGGATTAAGTGCCTGTTGGCATCCTTAATCGTCGGTCCATCCTATAGGTAGGACTTAGTTTTGGATAAAGATTAGGTGCCTATAGGCTTCCTTGATCGTTGGTATATCTCATTGGTATATCTCGTTGGTAGGACTTAGTTTTGGATAAGGGTAAGGTGCCCGCAGACATCCTTGATTGTCAGTCCATCCCGTAGGCAAGACTTAGTTTTGGATGAGGATCAGGTGCCATCGGCATCCTTGATCATCGATCCATCTAGTAGAAAGGACTTAGTTTTAGATGAGGACTAGGTGTCGTTGGCATCGTTGATCATCGGTGTCCTTTGTTATTGATCCATCCCTTAAGGATGAGTATTAGGTGCCCATGGGCATTCTTGGTTGTCAATCCATCCCGTGAGGATTAGGTGCCTATTGGCATCCTTGGTCGTCGGTCCATCCTATAGGTAGGACTTAGTTTTGGATAAGGATTAAGTGCCCGTAGGCATCCTTAATCGTTGGTCCATCTTGTAGGCAGGACTTAGTTTTCTATAAGGATCAGGTATTGTCAGCATCCTTGTTCTTTGGTCTATCGCATAGGTAGGACTTAGTTTTGGATGAGGATCAGATGTCATTGGCATCCTTATGTAGGAAAAACATAGTTTATGTCGCATGTAAAACATACGTAGTGGAAAATTAACGAATCTACTTCATTTGCAATTGATAACATGTACTATGTAAATTTCAGAATTTAAGAACAAGAAAGCGTACCTTGGTGCTGTGAAATTCAAAACCCAAGATTAGAAGTACTTGGGAATACTTTTGATCTTCACTCCAATTCCACTTATGGCCAAGAAGTGCAGTCTCTCAATCAGTTTATACGTATGTGTTCAAGGGAGAATAAGAGAGTAGCTTACACTCACGTACATATCATTTTTATATCTTACCATCCATCATCAAATTCTATATTTTTCTCTTCTTATATATAATTTATTATCTAATTGGGTTAGCATTTTGGGCCATTCCAATTGGGCTTTAATATATGGCTTGGAGTGTGACCAAAAGGGACAAATAAGACACTAGCTCCAATGGATTTTAGATCTTTCTATCAACTCTTGACAAGCCCAAAATTACCATTAATTATATTTAATCCCACTATATAGATATAATTGCACTCTAGACCTTATTAATAAATTTTATCCCAAGACTTTATTATACATTTAACCCCTTCATTAAAATATTCGTAGTAATACAAAGTCATAAATATTGACTGTCATTTTGAAAATTACTATATCTTAATCCTTAAGTACTCGGCTTAATCCTTTAAGTTAGTTCTCATATATTTATGAAATTCAATTTCATAAATATATATTTTAGTAACTTCTTACTAAAATGGTTAGACCTAACACTCTGACTAACCAAATCCGTTAAACTTATCTTAAGGGAATATATATCTCCATTAAGAGATTATGAATTTCATATTGAGAATTTATGTTTCTTCAACATTAAATGTAGCTACCTAACATATTGAGGTCTTGATCGTGACTTTAGATCTCACTCTTAATATATCAAAGCAACCTACATTTCATGGTTAAGTTCATTATTCTTTCAGGATTGAGAGTTCATGTAAATAGAAGTCATGAGATTTATTATTCATTTGACAGTCATTAGTAGAATAATAGATCTCACAGCGGTCCAGTTCAATATGTCTTAACACTTAAAACATATCAACATATGAACTAGAAGTCTCTACTTCCATGATTAAGACGAATCATCTTAGTTGATATATTATAGTCTTCGCAAATAAAATACCCAATTTCATCACTGATTACGAACTAAAATTTTGTATTTACAAAGAACTTGTGATATATATCTTCTTTAACTAAATAACATAAATCACATACTATGCATCTCATGGACTATATGATAATGTCTAAATATTTATGTAACCATTATTTTAGATAATAATAAAACAAGTTTATTACATAGAACATTATGTCATACATAACATACAATAGGATTTTAGGGCACTAATCCCTACAATCTCTCACTTGCCATAAAGACTATTGTGCACTAATCTAACTCCCATTTTTTTCCAAATGTGACTCAAAAGTCCTTTGGGTTAAGGCTTTGGTAAATGGATCTACTAGATTATTTGCACTATCAATCTTTGCTACAACTACATCTCTTCGAACAACAATGTCTCAAATGATGTGGTACTTTCTTTCAATATGCTTTCATTTCTTAAGATTTCGCGGATCCTTGGATTGTGCAACTGCTCCATTCTCACAACGCCAAGATCAAAAAGGAATTTCTTGAGCCAAACAACTTCTTTTGCCGCTTCACAAGTAGCAACATATTTAGCTTCCATAGTGGAGTCAGCAATACAATATTGCTTAACACTCCTCCAACTTATGGCTATTGGACAAATATATGTTTGTATTACATACAAAACATATACAACGGAAAAATAACAAATCTACTTCATTCATAAATGTTAACATGTTTAATGTAAGTTTCAGAATTAAAGAACAAAAGAGTGTACCTTGGTGCGGTGAATTTCAAAACTGAAGATCAGAAGCACTTGGGAACACTTTCAACCTTCACTCTAATTCCACTAATGCCCAAGAAGTGTAATCTCTCAATCAGTTTTCTAAGGGAGGCTGTTAAAGTGCCTTACACTCACTCACACACCACTTCACAATAGTGTTATATTTTCACATGCAAAAAAAAAAAAATTCTGTATGTTTCTCGCTTCGTATCTAACTAATTATCTAATTGGGCTGACCTTTTGGGCCTTTCCAATTGGGCTTAATTGTGTAGCCTGAAGTGGTACCAAAAGGGACAAATAAGACACTAGCTCCAATGGGTCTTGAGCTTTTCTGTCAACTCTTGATAAGTCCAACGTTACCATTAACTATATTTAATGTCATTATATAAATATAGTTGCACTCTAGGCCTTATTTATAAATTATATCCCAAGATTTTATTATACATGCAACCCTTTCATAAAATATTCGTAGTAATATAAAGTCATGAATGAAGACTCTCACTTTGTAAATTAATACATCTTTTCCTTGAGTACCTGGTTTAATCCTTTAAAGTTATTCATCATATATTTATGAAATCTAATTTCATAAATATATACTTTAGCAATTTATTACCAAAGTGGTTAGGCCTAATACTCTGAATAACCAAACCCATTAAACTTATCTTAAGGGAATATTTTATATCTCCGTTAAGAGATTATGAATTCCATCTTGAAAATATATGTTCCATCAACACTAAATGTGGCTGCCCAACATACTGAGATTTTGACCGTTACTTTAGATCTCACTCCTGATACATCAAAGCAACCTATACCTCATGATTAGGTCCATTATGCTCTCAGGATTAAGAGTTCATGTAAATAGAAGTTGTGAGTTTATTATTCATTTGACAGTCGTTAGGAGAATAATAAATCTCACAGCAATTCAGTTCAATATATTTTAACTCTTAAAACATATCAACATACCAACTAGAAATCTCCATTTTCATGATCAAGACAAATCATCTTAGTTGATATGTAATAGTTTTCGCAGATGAAATGCCCAATTTCATCACTGACTACGAACTAAAATTCTGAGTTTACAAATAACTTGTGATTTATATCTTTTGTGACTAGATCACATAAATCACATACTATACATCTCATGGACTATATGATAATGTCTCAATATTCATGTTACCATTATGTTTAGATAATAATAAAACAACTTTATTAATCATAACACTAAGCCATACATAATGTCATACATAACATCATACAATAGGATTTAAGGGCACACATCATAGCAATGGCTCCACCTCCCAAGGTGAACACACAGCCTAGGACTTTCTGAAATCAAGATCTGATTAAAAATCTGAATTTGTATAACTAATAGGAATTAAATCCCTACTATAGTAAACAAGCATATAATCTCTCGTTCTCCTTAGATACTCGAGAATATGCTTTATAGCTTGCCAATGTTTAAGTGTTAGATTTAATTGATATCAGCTAACCATACCAACTGAATAACAGATTTCTAGCCTAGTATATAGCATGGCATACATGAAACTTCCCACTGCAAAAGGATAAGGAACTTGTCTCATTGTCTTTTCCTCTTCAAGAGTCTTAGGCCTTTGTTCATCAAACAGAGGAACTCCATGTCTGAAAGGAAGTACTCATTTCTTGGAGTTTTGCATGCTAAACTATTTTAGAACCTTATCTATATACCTTGCTTGAGATAAGCCTAACATTCTATTCTTTCGATTTCTCCAAAGCTTGATCCCCAGAATAAAGTTAGCTTCACCTAAATCTTTCATATCAAATTGGCTTGACAACCAAATCTTTGCTAATGACATTACCCCTACATCATTTTCAATAAGTAGAATATCATCAACATAAAGCACTAAGAACATTACTACTTTTTCTTGATGTCTTTTGTACACACATGGTTCATCAAAATTTTGTTCAAAACCAAATGACTTGATTGCTTGATCAAATCTGATGTTCTGCAGCAATGGATAAGAGAATTCTGATATATATATATATATATATATATATATATATATATAAGCATTGCTACAGATGAAAGGGTTTCTTCATAATCAATACCTTCTTTTTGTGTATACCCTTTCACCACTAGCCTTGCTTTAAAAGTTTCAACATTTCCGTCTATCCCTCTCTTCCTCTTGTAAACCCGTTTGCAACCAACATGTTTAATGCCATTAGGCTCCTTTACAAGATCCCAAACTTGATTGGAATACATAGAATCCAATTCAGATTTCATAGCTTTAATCTAATGAGGTGCATCTATATCTTTCATTGCCTCCTCATAAGTGTGAGGATCAAATTCAGCCTCTTCTAAGATAGCTTTATAAGTTTCTCCCAGACCTATAAATCTTACAGGTGGCCGAACAATTCTCCCACTACGACGAGACACTTGTGTACTAGTCAACTCATGAGTAGAATTTTGTGGTGTATTTAATACAGCAATATTATCCCTAGTTTCATCCATTGGTTGTTCAATTACAGGTTCATCTATTTTAGCTAAGACAACTTTACTTCTAGGATTAAAATTATTCACATAATCCACTTCCAAAAATTTGGCATGTGTGCTAGCAAACACTTTGTTATCTTTATGATTACTTTGAATACCCTAAAAACATGCATACTTCTGTTTTTGCTTCTAACATATCAGAATTCCCTTTCAATACATGTACTGGACATCCCCAAATGTGGAGGTATTTCATACTAGGCTTGCGCCCACTCCACAATTCCTTAGGTGTGTTGGGAACTGATTTTAATGGAACTAAATTTAAAATATGCATTGTAGTGTTTTGTGCATATCCCCAAAAGGAAATTGGTAAAGTTGAATAATTTATCATGGACCTAACCATTTCTAAAAGAGTCCCGTTCCTTCTCTCTACTACACCATTTTGTTGAGGAGTTCCAGGTGTAGTCAATTGGGATAAAATCCCATTTTGAGTTAAGTAATCCTTGAAATTCCTAAGAAGGTATTTGCCATCTCGATCAAATTGAATGGCCTTTATGCGTTTACCCAATTGATTCTCAACTTCAGTTCTAAACTTTTTGAACTTTTCAAAGGCTTCAGACTTCCGTCTCATTAGGTACACATAACCATTTCTTAAGTAATCATCCGTAAAAGTGATGAAGTACTCATAACCTCCTTTTTCTTGGGTTGACATATGACCACATACATTCATATGAGCTAATTCAATCAACTCTTGGGCTCTTTTACCTTTTGCATTAAAACGTATTTTGGTCATTTTGACTTTCAAACAAGATTCATAAACTGGAATTCCATCAAAGTCAAATGGTTCTAAGAGCCCATCTTTAATCAGTCTTGAATTCTATTTGAATTAATATGACCCAAATGCAAGTGCCAAAGATATGCATCATTGAATGAAATTTTCTCTTTAATGATTTTGCATGAGAATTATTATCTAATTCAAAATTATATAATTCATGCTTATCAAGAGTTAAAATATAAAGACCATAAAAAATATTGCCTAAACAGATAAACACTTTATCCTTCTTTATTAAAACATTATATTTCAAAATAACATAATATCCATGTATACCTAAATAAGTTACATAAATTAAATTCTTACGAACATTAGATACTTACAAACAGTCTTTTAATATAAAAACTCTAGAACCAAAACACAAATTAAACACTTCAACAGCTACAATTGAAATTCTGCTTCCATCAGCCAAAATAAGAAATAGTTCCCCTTCATTCAGCTTTTTGGTCTCTTGGAACCTCTGCAAAAAATTGCAGATATGATTAGTACAACCTTAATCCACACACTAGAAATATGTGGAATTTTGTGCTAAACATATTTCTAGGAATGAACTTTCCATACCCTTATTCTTGACAGCTCTGAAATTTGGATAATTCCTCTTCCAATGGCCTTTCTCACCACAATGGAAATACTTTCTTTTGGCGTAGTCCTTTTTCTTTCCCTTGTTGGCAACTCTTAAGGTAATTTGTTTACCATCTTGCTTGGTAAAGTCCTTCTTCTTCTTCTTTTTACCCTTGCCTTTCGACTTAGTTTGAGAAGAAGAAGCTTTAACCATATTAGCATCAACACTGGATGTACCGAGAATGCCTTCTGCCGCCACCAATTCATTAATTAATTCAGAAAATGTATAAATCTTTTTGTTCATGTTATAATTAACTCTAAATTCCTTGAATAATTCTGGTGGTGAATGGAGTATCATATCCGCTAGGGATTCTCCATCAATATTGGCACCTAAAACCTCCAATGAATTCTAATGAGAGATCATCCTATGACAATGCACACTTACTGAAGCACCTTCAGCTATTTTGGTATTATAAATCTGTCTCATGGTTTCTTACCTAACAAAACGACCTTGCTCACCAAATATCTCCTTCAGACTTAGCATTATGTCCAAAACTAATTCTACATCCTGCATTTGATGTTGTAGAACATTAAGATAGATGCTAGAATATAGCACTTGGCCATCTCATTAGATTTCTACCAATGATTATATCGCTATTTTTCCTGAGGAGGAGCATCTAATGATGGGAAGTTAGGACAAGGTTCATAAAGCACGAATTTGTGCTCTTCAGCAATGAGAACAATGTTCAAATTTCTTTTCTAGTCAACATAGTTGGATCCAGTCAGTTTGTTTTGATTAAGAATAGCAACAAGTGGACTAAAAGATACCATGATTTAAATCTTAAAATAACAAACATGAATATAATAAGTAAACCGGACATTATCAATTTAGCATATAAACATGTAATATGGAACCTTAATAAAACCATAATATAAAATATGCAACGACAGCCCAATCCATATATATAATTCTCTTTGGTAGCAAGTATATTATAAACATCGTGATTGATTGAGAATTATTTTCATTATTAGTGCTACCATGATAACTCTTATCAAACACTAATAATATGCCTTATTAATTTTAGCCTCTATGTAAATAATGACATAGTTCCTTTGGGAGGTTAACATTACACTTAGTTTAGTGTACACCATTATCTCAAATCATGTGGAGTCATATTTCTTCTTCCTTATAGTGTTTAAACTTGTAGTACCATAAAAAACAAACACCCTCCTTTAGGATTGCGAGGCATATACGCCAAGACGAGGTGCTTGTTCACACTACTTTAAATGGGTAAGTTTAATCTTATAGTACTATGAAGTAAACACCCTTCTTTGGGATTGCAAGGCATATACGCAAAGACGAGGTGCTTATCCACACCACTATGAACTCAAAATGAAGGCTGTGAGATCCAACTCTTGTATCTCTCTCCCACTAGATATTTTAAAAGAAAGGTTTTTAATTAAAAATCATGTGTAATCTCATCACACATAGCCTTGCACTTTATCTATGTTTTAACACTTAGTGAAATTTCAAAAAATAGTTCATTCAATCGGTCGAAGGTATTTCTCGATCGATCGAAATGTTCAACAAATCCATTTCGAAGTTTTCGGATGAGTCAATTGACTCTTGTTTCTTGTTCGATCGATAGAAAGGAAAATCCGATCAATTGAAAGGAATTCTTATTCGGCCGAAAAAATTGAATAAATTTATCACAAAGCCTCGGGATGACTCGATTGATTCTCAATTCCTATTCGATCCATCGAAAGTAAAATTCGATTGATCATAAGGAATTCTCGACCGGTCGAAACTTGTGAAACTAAAATTTTTTCAAATTTTTCTGTAATCGTATTTGACGTTTCACTTGAACAAAATATAGTTTCTTGAACACATCAGAATGAGATTGAGATCAAAACTGAATTTCATTGATGCTATAGTCTTAAAGTTCAATATAACATACTTACTGTCAAGCTTAAACAACATTATAACATCAATATCAGTTTTTATCAAACAATAATTTCAATAACCATGTAGTAAATTGATTGTAGAATCTTCTAACATTATGAAATTACTATCTTTGGTTCCAAAACTCACAAAACATGTTATACAAATTTGAAATTAAAGACCGCTCTGATACCAATTGTAGGAAAAACATAGTTTGTATTGCATACAAAACATACACAGTGGAAAATTAACAGATCTACTTCATTCGCAATTGATAACATGTACTATGTAAATTTCAGAATTTATGAACAAGAGAGCATACCTTGGTGTGGTGAAATTCAAAACCAAAGATTAGAAATACTTGGGAACACTTTTTAAAACCAAAGATTAGAAATACTTAGGAACACTTTTAATCTTAACTCCAATCTCACTTATGCTCAAGAAGTGCGGTCTCTCAATTAGTTTATACGAATGTGTTCAAGGGAGAATAAGAGAGTAGCTTACACTCACATACATACAATTTTAATATCTTACCATCCATCATCAAATTCTGTAAGTTTCTCTCCTTATATATAATTGGTTATCTAATTGAGCTAGCCTTTTGGGCCATTCCAATTGGGCTTTAGTATATGGCTTGAAGTGGGACCAAAAGGGAAAAATAAGACACTAGTTCTATTGGCTTTTGGGCCTTTCTATCAACTCTTGACAAGCCCAAATAAGACCCTCTGATTCTATCTTTTTTGAACTTGGCTCAAACAAAAATCTTCTTGATTTTGGTTGGAAGAAAAATTGAACGGTCTTCACAACAAATCTCTAGCTTTGAGCTTATTAAAGATTTATTGTTGTTCAAGTCTTTGAATGTGAAGGCTTTTAGGTTGAAGTTCTTCGGGGCTTTAGAGGCTTGATCTGCTGAGCTTTAAGGATTTGGGATTTGTTGAAGTCTATGAAGGATTTTCAGCTTGATTCCAATAGAACTTCCAAGAAATTCTTTGAATGTTCTTCATGTGTTCTTGAGGCCGAATTTCTCCAAAGCTTGACATCTTAGAAAATTTGTCTAGAATGATAGGAGGTATGCCTTCTATTTATGGTGGTTTCAAAGGATGAGTCTCACTTGGGATTGACCACCTTGTAGATAATTATCTTTATTTTTTATTTATTTTAATAGAGATAATGATTAACTATTATCATTCCAATCTAATGAAGATATTTATCTCTGTTTAATTAAGATAATTATCATTAGGATATTTACCTCTATTTAATTAGGATAATTATTATCTTAAATGACACATGTCAACACTTGATTTATCTAATTTAATGACATATAAATTTAGAATTTGTCACTAAATTTTAATGTGGCATTTTATAATTGGCTTAAAATTTTGCCTCCTCCACAATCAAAAAAGAGTATTGGGATAGTCAAAGGCCACAGTGTCAGTGAACAAGTGGAACTTGAGGTTGAAGTTTTGTGGATTGTTGCTTTGGGTGAAGAGATTGTGTCTCTTCAATATTTGAAAGGTATTGTAGATATTGACTTGGTATATCACAGGGCTTCTATAGATAGTAGTAGCATTACTGGATTTGTGAATTTTGATTTTACTGGTAATTTGGATAAGAAGAGATTTCTGACAAGTTATGTCTTCATATTTGGTTGTGTTACTAGTTGGGAGGTGACACTACAGTCGACGATTGTTTTGTTTATCATAAAGATAGGGTATATGGCAATGACAGAGGTAATGAAGATAGTTATTTTATTAAAGTGTTTGGCAGGTGATTTGAGTTTATAGCAAGATGATATTGTTGTATTTTGTGATAGTCAGAGCACCATAGATTTGACTAAATATTAGATGTATCATGAGATAACCAACACATTGATGTATCTCATTAGTGAGATTGTATCTCAAGGCACCATTGTAATTAGAAAGGTTGCTACATCGAATAATCTAGTGGATATGATGACCAATCTAGTTTTTTTGGACAAGTTTAAGTATTGCTTGAACTTGATTGGTGTTCGCAATTTGTGATAGCCCTCAGGGGCTTTGGTTTGGTGGTGGAGAAATTTCGTTTGTGGGGCTTGACCAAATTCAAGCCAAGGTAGAGATTTTTTATGATTGGTAGCTTGAATAAGTTTACAAATGGGTGCATAGTAGGGGTGTGCAAAAAACCGAGGAACCGAATGAACCGACCAAAACCGACCGAACCGTGTTCAAAATTTCGGTTTGGTTTCGGTGCGGTTCGGTTTCGGTTTTATTTTTTAAAAACCGAGATTTTCGGTTTTGGTTTCGGTGCTGGATTTTTTAAAACCGAAACCAACCGAACCGACCGAAATATATATATAAATTAATGTAACTCCAATACATAACTGGTCAGTGGGCTTAGTGGTATGCTTCATTTGATTTAGCTAGGGGATCCCAGGTTCGAGCCTTCGCGCGGGACTTGTGTATTTTTTTCTATTTAATTTTTTAAAACCCTAGTAGTAGCAAAAATACGAAAATACCCCTTTTATTCTTCCCTTTTCTTTTCTCAGCTTCCCTTCTCTTTTCTTTAGCCGCCCCCTTCCCCATTTTTTTCTCTCAATTTTTTCTTTGTCTCTCTCTACGCTTCTTGCTTCAATTTTTCCTCTCTACCCTTCGGTCCTTCCCCAATTTTTTCTCTAATCTCAGCCCTTATCAGTTTAGCCGCCTCATTCTTTCCTTCTCTTTTCGTTCTCTGAGTCCCATCGACCGTGGCCATGCCTTTCTCTCACATACCTCTGTTCTTTCTTCAATGCGATTTGAAAAATCACTATAGAGACATGGTGCTAGGCTCAAGCATGGTGGTAGGCTCCTCCTATGGTGCAGAAACGGTAAAGTTCTGTCTGGACTATTTTGTTAATTCAAAATAATTTCAATTTTTTATTGGAATCTGTCATCTGTGTGTAATACTGTAAATTGTTGAACATATATTGTTGGAAGTTTTTTTTTTCTGTCATTCTGATTTTTTCAACAGCTCTCTCTGTGTTTCCCTATTACTTTGTTTTTTATATGTGATTAAATTTAGGGTTTTAAAAATCTCAATAACCCTCTCTTTGGAAAACCGAAAACCGACCGAAACTGACTGAAACCGATATACACCGAAACCGATTGATTTCCAGCCATTTTGGTCGGTTTCGGTGGAGAATTTCACAAACCGAAACATTCGGTTTTGGTTGGCCATACCCATACAAACCGACCGAAACCGAACCGAGCACACCCCTAGTGCATAGCATGGGATTATAACCCATGATGTCTTGGCTATCAAAGACTTTAAGTCCTACTCCGTGTAGGACATGTATAGCAACCCTAGCCAACCTTTATTTATGCTGATATATATATATATATATATATATATTATATGCTATTATGCAGTTATGTTAGGTGAAGTAGTGTCGTAATTTTAGAATAGTTTTCTCTATTTCTGTTATGGTATAGAGTTCTAAGCTATGACTTTGTTCTAGAGATTTTTCAGGTTTCTCTAGTCATGTGCTTCTGGTGATTAAGAGCTCTTAGGGTGTATTTGGGGTTTGGCCTTTGTGAGAGTGTTTTGGTACCACCTTTGTAATCTCTTTCTCTTGTTAGTGAAACTTTCTCCTCGGCGTTGCTTGTGGATGTAGGCCAAAAGCCGAATAACGTAAGTCATTATGTTCTCTATGTGATTGTTTCTTTTATCTTTCTATTTTTATTTTGCATAAACCCACTGTTATTTGGATACACATGCAACAAATAGATATTTACACTTCCACTATTCTCCACAAATGGTATTAAAGCTCTCGCTTTTACACCAATATAATACTTAAGTTGGTAACTACATGTTAATTGCATAGTCAAAAGGTTTAGGGAAGCCTAGATAAAATTATCTATGTAACTTTAGTTAGAACACTTAAATCTAATACAGAAGTGAGGAAGATTATTTTATAATAGTGAGTCAATCCTCCAAATGCATAGTCACTAGACCTAAAGAATGAAGAACCTATAGAGGTCATTGGTGTGGTGTTAACCAAAGACCCTTCGAAGGTTTAGAAACTTGGTGATTTCCAAAAACTCCAAAAGTATGAGAGCTAGGAAATTATACGTATCTTGGAGACGAGGAGGCCCGTGAATTTAGGCTCTTTCCTTATAAAGAGCATAGTGGAGTTAATTCCTCGAGATCTTCAAGCCTAACTTCTCATACTTGAGAGATACGAATATCTAAGAGGATCTTCAAGCCTAACTTCTCGTACATGACCTACCCGATGTCATTCACAGTCGGGCTTGGGAGTCACTATGTGACGTCCCGGTCACATGTCCTCTCGTGTTGATACAGGAGTTCTACTCCAACATCCACGGGATCGATTCTTCAGTACTTCTCTTCTACTCTAGCGTTCGAGGTACGTGCTTTGCTGTCACTCCGGAGTTAGTCTCCGAGGTGCTTCATGTTCCTAGGGTGGATCATCCTGATTACCCTAGCTGTGAGCGTCTATGGACTGTGTCCAAAGACGAGATGATCTCAGCGTTCTGTGAGCGTCCTTCCTCTTGGGGAGATCATCAGTATACACCATGTCGACCTTTTGCTAAAGGTCCTCGTTTCCTTAACATGGTGATGACTTTTGTTTTGCACCCACTTTCTCACTATAACTCTATCACAGAGCCTGGTGCTCGATTTTTGTTGTCCCTCCTAGAGAATCTCTCTATAGACTTTCCTTCACACTTTATTTTCTCCATCATAGATGTCTATAGAGATACGGCCACCCGTGATAAGCTCATTTTCCCTTCTGCTATCACGAGGATTCTTCGCCCTTTTTTCATCCCATGTCATGTCTGCCATAGACGCCGCTACCGTAAAATGTAGCGAGGCACAGTTTAGATTGAGACAGTCAGATGGTGCTACTCCTTCCTCTCGTCTGACTACCTCCAGATCTGCTGGAGCGACATCTGCTCCTTCTTCTTCGAGCGACGTCACTCTCGGAGACATCATGGTGCAGCTTCAGCACATGGATGCTCGCCTTGATACACTCTCCACGGAGTTGTATCAGGTGAACGTTCGTGTTGGTTGCATCGCCAGGCGACAGGCGACCTTGGGTGGCTTTGCTCCAGAGGCTTCTCCTCCGCCACCTCATGTTTCCTCTGAGACTGAGGCTGATGATGACGGTGATGACGATGATGCTTCCGATGATGATGATGATGGAGATGCGAGCTCTTCTGACGAGATGTCTACTTGACACTCTACCCTTTGTCACTCATGACAAAAAGGGGGAGTAGTTTTGGTATAAGAGTAGTCATACTTAGGGGGAGAGCTTGTATAGGACATTTTTGATAGGGGGAGTGTGAATTGAGGGATGTAGTGAGGATCATATGTATTTTTTTTCTTTTCTATCTTCTTAGAGATACATTGATCATGTATTGACATACATTGTATTTATTTCTTGATATATATGATGATGTATGTTTTCTTTCATCTACCTTTCCATGTGTTGTTTCTTTCTGTCTCTGTACACATGTTTCTTTTACTTGTACGCAATCTATTATTTTTGCTTCACACAAAGATTCCTTGATGTGTTTTGTTTATAAGTGTTTCAGAAATACAGGTTGTCAAAGTCTACTTGCCATAAACTCTCTTCTTGCAAAGTTTTTCAAGAGTTTGTGTTAGGATAGATTTTATTGTATGTAACAAGTGAATATGAGTTAAAGTGTTTTATGACTTCTCTCATATCTTCATTTGTTTATTGTGGTTTTGTCACGGATTGCCAAAGGGGGAGATTGTTAGGACATATGTAGTTCAAGTGGTTGTTGACATATGTCGCTATTCTATGTAATTGGCTTATCCTTAGACAAAACGCACTTTACTTGTAATTGGGTAGATTTAGGATGTGTTTAACACCCCAAGAAACAGTGTTTCAAGATTCAGTGTTGAAGTCATCAAGTCTGTCCAAGAAACAAGTAAGGAAGTGCAAATTACTAAAGCTCGACACATGCATCTATTGAGCTTTAAGAAGCTGTTTTAGCCCGAGCCTCGACAACTTCTCGACAGATCCTCGACACCTCTATCTGTCGAGAATTAAAGAAAATAGATTTTCAGTTCTGTTTTAACTCCAACCCGTGAATGTGTCTTTGGGACTTCTTTTCTCCTAACCCTAGACATATATAAGGATTGTTTTAGGAGCCGTTAAAAAGATGCAAGTTGCACAAGCATTGAGAAATCCTTGTTCATGCAATTTGTGATCTAAAAGACAAAGTTCATACCCTAGTTCATCCTTTGTGAAGAAGATTGCTGTGTAATGTGCACCATAGGGTTTTGTAACCAAGCATCTTCCTGATATTTATCGTGTGGATGATTTGAAGAACTTTGTAGCCAACAACTCTCTCTCTAGTTGGTGTTTAAAGTCACGTACTGGGATCCGTGCATCTGGTTAGTCACGTATTTGGGAGCCGTGCATTGAAAGGAGAAACTGTCACTACAGAGCAAGTCCAATTGGGTATTGGGGTAAGGGTTCAACTGTAGGTTGGTAAGGTACTTGAGATTCCTTGCTTGTAACCGCTTGTTGTGATAATAGTGGAGTTTCGGGAGTGGTGACCTTAAATCACCCGGTGGGGTTTTTGCCGTCAGGTTTTTCCCATTCATAAACAAATCACCATGTCTTTTATTTTCCTCTACAAACTTTAGTTTTGGTGATTTGTTTGTGCTGCCACGTGATATTGCATGTTAATTTGATTAATTAATAACTAGGCTAATTAATCAATCTAATTTATCACAAGGGGTCAACGCGTTTGTGGCCTGTCAACATGAAACAAAAGTGCCCAACATATCTCAAGACAATTGGAAAAAGCAAGACACTTGCTGTTACGCTAAGCGACACCGAGCTTGAAGAAGATTCCGACAATGAGAATGACAAGATCTTGAATGCCTTTACTGCCACGGTCAATCCTATTGAGGGGATTGTTGAAGTTGTGGATGAAGAAGAGAAATTGGTGGAATCCAAGTTTGAAAAGATGGATGATCAAGATGACATTCACATAGCCTATGCTAAGCTATATAAGGTCTTAGAAAAGCACAAGAAGTTGTATAAGTTGACCACCAAGAAGCTTAGTGATGTGGAGCTTGAACGTGAAAAGCTTTCCACAAAGGTTGATGAAGCAAATCAAACTATTGAAGCACTGAGATTTGAGAATAACTTTTTAGCTGAGAAGACTAAGAAGCATGAGTTAGAATTATTCCAAGTGAGAGCCCAGCTGGAAAGGACTTCAAGTGCTAAGCTCGACGAGATGCTCAGTTTGCAAAAATCTGCTGCAGATCGAACAGGTTTAGGGTATGATTTCTCTTCCTCAAATATTTCTTCTTCTAGTACTACTATTTTTGTTCCTCTTAGCAATAGTGTTCATATTGAGTACTCTAATATTAAAACTAAATTAGATAGTGAGAACTTAGACACGAGAAAATCTATCTTAGGAGCACCCCCTAAGCAGGATAAGAACGAAGTTAAAAACCCTAGAGCTAAGAAGGCGAACTCTCAACAGCCTAAATAAAAGAAGCAGCATCTCTGTCATCACTATAGAGCAGCTGGTCATACTCGACCAAATTGCTATAAGTGGTTAGCCACTCAAAATAACAATAGAATGTTGGCATCAGGAAACCAGAATCAATTTTCATCCTTGTTTGCTCCTCTCGGAGATCTTCTCAAAACCCTTATGTTCCTTACAAACTTGAATGGTATAAATTCTTCCCCCTCACCGCCGATTTAAACGTTTACTAAAAGGAAAGGTTCTTCCAATGTGTGGAAGAAAAAGGGTTCCAAGTGATTTAATCACTTTCTCTCTCTCTCTCCATTTTTTTGTTTTGCATTACTTGTGTGTTTTGCTTTAATTTTTTTAAGTCAGTCTAGTTTTTGCATTGCTTTGTTTTGCTTTACATGTTTTTGATTATTTGTTTTTCAGTTTTAGTTATTTTGTTTTGTTTCAAAAATAAAAATTAAAAAAAAAATTTAGAAAAATACAAAAACAGTGTATGTATGTGTACATTGATTCTTGTGAACCTTAAAATAAGCATTGAAACAAAGTTTTCTAAACTTTGTATCGTTTGTAGCTTAGATGAGCTTTTTTATCTACAACTAAGCAAGTGAGCTTTGTGGCTCTTTGTTTGTGATGAGTAAGGTTAAGTGATCTCTTGTACTTAACACTCGTATCACTCTTTTTTACGGGAATGACTAGAAAATCCTAAGAGAAAGGCATAAATAACCATCTCATCACTTTTACTCGCCAATCATGAAATGACATCTGTATACTTTGGCATAGCAAAAATGCAATGTCAATGACATCTGTATGTTTTGGCATAGTAAAAGTACAATGTCAAAAGGCTTAACATAATTGAGTATTTATTTTCTCTCTTTTATATACTCACGCATGGTTTGCTTAATAAAAGAAAATATGCAAAGAAATAAAAGCAAAAAGAACAAAATGCTTTAAAATATGATTGCAAGCGTGTTTTTTAGGATATGTGAGAGTTATAGAATGTACCTCAAAGGTGATAATCCCTATCAAACAGTTATGATTGTGTATAAGTTAAAAGATTTTCTCATATCTCAAATTGTCATAACATTGAGACACTTATGTAATCTTGCAATATTTTTCACACTCAACACGCAATATTCTTTGCTACTCATGATACATGTGCAGATACAATATAACTTGGCCATCATAAGGTTATCATGTGTTGATGTATGATCACTAAACTGTCTTAACTTGTTTTTTGATGGAAAAATAACGTACTTGTATCGCATCAGAGTAAACACAGTGGAAAAATAACGGATCTACTTCATACATAAAAGTTAACATGCGTTATTTAAGTTTCAGAATATAAGAACAAGAGAGTGTACCTTGGAGCGGTGAATTTCAAAACTTGAAGATGAAAAGCACTTGGGAATACTTTCAATCTTCACTCCAATTCCACTAACGCCCAAGATGTGTGGTCTCTCAATCAGTACCAAAAGGAGAATGTCAAAAAGTGTCTAACACTTTTTACACCACTTCACAAGAGTGTTCATGCAATTTCCTATGAAATCTCTCCCAAAAATCTTTCTCATACATGAAAATTCTGTATGTTTCTCCCTTTGTATCTAACTGATTATCTAATTGGACCGGCTTTTTGGGCCTTTCCAATTGGGCTTAAGTGTGCGGCTTGGAGTGGGACCAAAAGGGACCAATAAGACACTAGCTCCAATGGGCCTTGGGCTTTTCTGTCAACTCTTGACATGTCCAAAGTTACCATTAACTATATTTAATACCACTATATAAATATAGTTGCACTCTAGGTCTTATTAATAATTATATCCCAAGACTGTATTATACATGCAACCCCTTCATAAAATATTCATAGTAACACAAAGTCATGAAGCAGACTGCCACTTTGTTTATTACTACATCTTAATTCCTTGAGTACCCAGTGTAATTCTTTAAGTTATTCATCATATATTTATGAAATCCAATTCCATAAATATATACTTTAGTAACTCCTTACTAAAGTGGTTAGGCCCAACTCTCTGAATAACAAACCCATTAAACTTATCTCAAGGAAATATTTTGTATCTCCGTTAAGAGACTATGAATTCCATCTTGAGAATATATGTTCCATCAACACTAAATGTGGCTGCCCAATATACTGAGATTTTCACCGTTACTATAGATCTCACTCCTGATATATCAAAGCAACCTACACTTCATGATCAGGTCCATTATCCTCTCAGGATTAAGAGTTCATGCAAATATAAGTCGTGAGTTTATTATTCATTTGACAGTCGTTAGGAGAATAATAAATCTCACACCGGTCCAGTTCAATATGTCTTAACTCTTAAAACATATCAACATATCAACATATCAACTAGAAATCTCCATTTCCATGATCAAGACAAATCATCTTAGTTGATATGTTATAGTCTTCGCAGATGAAATGCCCAATTTCATCACCGACTACGAACTATAATTCTGAGTTTACAAAGAACTTGTGATTTATATCTTCTGTGACTAAATCACATAAATCACATACTATGCATCTCATAGACTATATGATAATGTCCCAATATTCATGTTACCAATATTTTCAAATAATAACACAACTTTATTAACCAAAACATTAAGTCATATATAATGTCTTACACAATAAAATACATAGCATCATACAATAGGATTTAAAGACACATATCCCAACAATCTCCCACTTGGCCTAAAGACTATTGTGCACTAATCTAACTCCCATCTCCTCCAAATGTGACTCGAAAGTCCTTTGAAGCAAGGCTTTGGTGAAGGGATCTGCTAGATTCTTTGCACCATCAATCTTTGCTACAATCACATCTCCACAAGTAACAATATCTCGAATGATGTGGTACTTTCTTTCTATGTGTTTTCCTTTCTTGTGATTCCTTGGATCTTTAGATTGTGCAACCGCTTCACTATTGTCACAGAACAATGTAATAGGAACTTGCTCAATTCTTATAACACCAAGATCACAAAGGAATTTCTTGAGCTAAACAGCCTCCTTTGCTGCCTCACAAGCAGCAACATATTCGGCTTCCATGGTGGAGTCCGCAATACAAGATTGCTTAACACTCCTCTAACTTATGGCTCCACCTCCCAAGGTGAAAACATAACCCGACGTGGATTTTCTGAAATCTAGATCCGACTGAAAATCTGAATCTGTATAGCCAATGGGAATCAAATCCTCACAACGGTAAACAAGCATATAATTTCTCGTTCTCCGTAGATACTTGAGAATATGCTTTACAGCTTGCCAATGTTTAAGTCTTGGATTTGATTGATATCGGCTGACCATGCCAACTGAGTAACAAATATCCAGCCTAGTACAAAGCATGGCATACATGAGACTTCCTACAGCAGAAGCATAAGGAACTTGTCTCATGATATTTTCTTCCTCTTGAGTCTTAGGCCTTTGGTCATCAGATAGAGGAACTCCATGTGTAAAAGGAAGTAATCTTTTCTTGGAGTTTTGCATGCTAAACCGTTCTAGAACCTTATCTATATATCCAGCTTGTGACAAACCTAACATCCTATTCTTTCGATCTCGCCAAAGCTTGATCCCTAGAATATAGTTAGCTTAGCCCATGTCCTTCATATCAAATTGGCTTGACAACCAAACTTTAACCGATGACATTACTCCTACATCATTTCCAATGAGTAGAATGTCATCAACATAAAGCACTAGGAACATTACTACTTTGTCTTGATGTCTCTTGTACACACATGGTTCATCAAGATTTTGCTCAAAACCAAATGATTTGATTGCCTGATCAAATCTGATGTTCCATGACCTAGATGCTTGCTTAAGTCCATAAATGGATCTTTTCAACTTGCATACCATATGCTCTTGGTTCTTTGCTATGAAACCTTCTGGTTGCAACATATAGATTTCTTCTTCAAGATTGCCATTAAGAAATGCAATCTTGACATCCATTTGCCAAATCTCATAATCATAATGAGCAGCAATGGATAAGAGAATTCTGATAGATTTAAGCATGGCTACTGGCGAAAATGTTTCATCATAATCGATGCCTTCTTTTTGTGTATACCCTTTAGCCACTAGCCTTGCTTTAAAAGTTTCAACCTTTCCATCTATCCCTCTTTTCCTCTTGTAAACCCATTTGCAACCAATAGGTTTAATGCCATTAGGCGCCTCTACAAGACTCCAAACTTGATTGGAATACATGGAATCTAGTTCAGATTTCATAGCTTGGACCCAATGATGTGCATCTATATCATTTATTGCCTCCTCATAAGTGTAGGGATCCGATTCAGCCTCTTCTGAGATAGCCTCATAAGTTTCACCTAAACCTATAAATCTCACAGGAGGCCGAAAAATTCTTCCACTACGACGAGGGAATTGTGTACTAGACATTTCATGAGTAGTATCTTGTGGTGTATCTAACACAACCACTTTTTTCTTAGTTTTATCCAATGGTTGTTGATTTACAGACTCATTCATTTTAGCCAATACAACTCTACTTCTAGGAGTAAAGTTATTCATATAGTCATTTTCTAAAAATTTAGCATTTGTACTAACAAAAACTTTGTTATCATTTCGACTATAGAATAAATAACGCCTAGTTTCTTTTGGATAACCAACTAGCAAACACATTTCCGATTTTGGTTCCAACTTATGAGGCTTCCCCTTTAGCACATGTGCTGGACAACCCCAAATGTGAAGATACCTCATACTAGGCTTACGCCCACTCCACAATTCTATGGGTGTTTTGGGGATAGATTTTGATGGAACTAAATTCAAAAGATGTATTGCTGTATCTAAGGCATATCCCCAAAAAGAAATTGGTAAAGTTGAATAACTCATCATGGACCTAACCATTTCCAAAAGAGTTCTATTCCTTCTCTCCGCTACACCATTTTGTTGAGGAGTTCCAGGTGCAGTCAATTGGGATATAATCCCATTTTGAATTAGGTAATCCTTGAAAATCCCAAGAAGGTATTCGCCACGTCGATCAGATCGAATGGCTCTTATGCGTTTGCCTAATTGATTCTCAACTTCAGCCCTAAACTCTTTGAACTTTTCAAAGGCTTCGGACTTCCGTCTCATTAGGTACACATAACCATATCTTGAGTAATCATCCGTAAAAGTAATGAAATACTCATAACCTCCTTTTGGTTGGGTTGACATAGGACCACATACATCCGTATGAACTAATTCAAGCAACTCTTGGGCTCTTCTACCTTTTGCATTAAAAGGTCGCTTGGTCATTTTACCTTCCAAACAAGATTCACAAACTAGAAATTCATCAAAGTTCATGGGCTCTAAAAGTCCATCTTTGATCAGCCTTTGAATTCTGTTTGAATTAATATGACCTAAACGTAAGTGCCAAAGATATGCATCATTTGAAGGAAACTTTCTCTTTAATGATTTTACATGTGAGTTAGTATCTAATTCAGAATTATGTAATTCATGCTTAACAGGAGTTAAAATATAAAGACCATCCACAATATTGCCAGAACAGATAAACATTTTATCCTTCTTTATTACAACATTGTCTTTTAGGATAACGCAATATCCTTGTTTACCCAAATAAGTTGCAGAAATTAAATTCCTACGCACATTAGGTACAAACAGATAGTCTTGCAATATTAAAACCCTAGACTCAAAGCACAAATGAACAACACCAACAGCTACAACTGGAATTCTGCTCCCATCAGCCAAAGTTAGAAACAATTCCCCTTCACTCAGTTTTCTGGTCTTTTGAAACCCCTACAAAGAATTGCAGCTATGATTAGTACAACCTGAATTCACACACCAGGAATCAGTGGGATTCTGTACCAAACATATTTCAAGAAGAAAGGAAGTTTTCATACCCTTGTTCTTGGCAGCTTTAAACTTTGGACAATTCCTCTTCCAATGTCCTTTCTCACCACAATGGAAAAACTTTCCTTTGAGCTTCTTTCCTTTATCGGCAACCCCTAAGGCAATTTGCTTTCCCTCTTTCTTAGTGAAGTCTTTCTTCTTCTTCTTACCCTTGCCTTTTGACTTAGGTTGTGAAGTAGAAGCTTCACCAACATTGGCTTCAAAACTAGAAGTACCAAGGATGCCTTTCGCCGCCACTAACTCATTCATTAATTCAGACAAAGAATAAACCTTTTTGTTCATATTATAATTTAGTCTGAATTCCTTGAATGATTCCGGTAGTGACTGGAGTATTATATCCACGTGGGATTCTCCATCAATGTCGGCACCTAAAACTTCCAATGTATTCAGATTAGAGATCATTGTAAGACAATGTTCTCTTACTGAACTACCTTCAGCCATCTTGGTATTATAAATTTGCCTCATGGTTTCTTGCCTTGCTGAACGGCCTTGCTGAACGGCCTTGCTCACTAAACATCTCCTTCAGACTTAGCATAATGTCTGAAGCTAGTTCTACATCTTGCATTTGATGCTGTAGAACATTTGAGACGGACGCTAGGATATAGCACTTGGCCATTTCATTAGATTTCTACCAACGATCATATCGTTGTTTTTCCTCAAGAGGAGCATCTAATGAAGGAAAGCTAGGACATGGTTGAGTAAGCACATATTTGTGCTCTTCAGCAGTTAAAACAATGTCCAAGTTTCTTTTCCAGTCAACATAGTTGGATCCAGTCAGTTTGTTTTGATTAAGAATAGAAACAAGTGGGCTAAAAGATGCCATGTTCAAATCTGAAAATAACAAACATGAATATAATAAGTAAACTGGACATTTCAATTTAGCATATGAGCATATAATATGGAACCTTAATAAAACCATAAAATAATATATGCAACGACAACCCAATCCCATGTTTAAAATTCCTTGGAAGCAAGTAAATTATAAACACTATGATTGATTGAGAACTATTCTCATTATTAGTGCTATCATGACAACTCTTATCAAACACTAATAACATGCCGTTTCTACTTTAGCCTCTAAGTAATAATGACATAGCTCCGAAGGGAGATTAACATTAAACTTAGTCTAGTGTGTTAGGACATATGTAGTTCAAGTCTGTGAACATATGTCGCTATTTTATGTAATTGGCTTATCCTTAGACAAAACGCACTTTACTTGTAATTGGATAGATTTAGGATAAGTTTAACACTTCAAGAAACAGTGGTTCAAGATTAAGTGTTGAAGCCGTCAAAGTCTGTCCAAGAAACAAGCAAGGAAGTGCAAGTTTTTAAAACTCGACACATACCTCGACAGATGCATCTATCGAGCTTTAAAGAAGCTGTTTTGCCCGAGCCTCGACAGCTTCTCGACACCTCTCGACACCTCTATCTGTCGAGAATTAAAGAAAACAGATTTCCAAGTCTGTTTCAAGTCTAATCCGTGAGTGTGTCTTTGGGACTTCTTTCCTCCTAACCCTAGACATATAAAAGGATTATTTTAAGGGCCGTCAGGTAGCAGAAGATACAAGTTGCATATTCTTTGAGAACTTGTTGTTCATGCAATTTGTGATCAGAAAGACAAAGTTCGTGCCCTAGTTCATCTCTGATGATTTGAAGAACTTTGCAGCCAACTCTCTCTCTCTCTAGTTGGTGTTTGAAGTCGCGTACTGGGATCCGCGCATTTGGTTAGTCACGTACCTGGAGCCGTGCATTGAAAGGAGAAACTGTCACTACAGAACAAGTCCAATTGGGTATTGGGGTAAGAGTTCAACTGTAGGCTGGTGAGGTACTGGGATTCCTTACTTGTAACTGCTTGTTGTGATAATAGTGGAGTTTCGGGAGTGGTGACCTTAAATCACCCAGTGGGCTTTTTGCCGTAAGGGTTTTCCCCATTCGTGAACAAATCACCGTGTTATTTATTTTCCGCTGCATAACTTAGTTTCGGTGATTTGTTTGTGCTGCCATATGATATTGCATGTTAATTTGATTAATTAATAACTGGGCTAATTAATTAATCTAAGTTATCACAAGGGGTCAACGCATTTGTGGCCTGTCAAGTGATATCAGAGCAAGCACACTCTGATTAGGGTTTCATCTTTTGTGTGTGATCCATTCGACCCCTGCTGTCATGGATAGAGGACAATCTCTTATTATACCTCCTTTATTTGATGGCACTAACTATGCATACTGGAAAGTACGCATGAGAGCTTTCTTGCAGTCTTTAGATGAGAAAGTGTGGCAAGCTGTGGAGATAGGCTGGACCAAGCCTACAGAAGCGCCGGCCGACTGGGATGATGCCAAGATCAAGGCGGCAAACTTCAACAGCAGAGCATTGAATGCCCTATTCAGTGCAGTCACCAATGAGGAGTTCAAGAAAATTTCCTCAACTGAAACTGCTAAGGAAGCATGGACCATCCTCCAGACAACCTATGAGGGCACCAAGGCTGTCAAAGATTCAAAGCTGCAGAGGCTCACCACACGCTTTGAAGAAATTAAGATGGAAGAGGATGAGTCGTTTGATGAGTTCTATGCCAAGCTCAAGGACATAGTAAACTCAGCCTTTAATCTTGGGGAAACCATCCCTGAACCCAAGATAGTAAGGAAGGTGCTTAGATCGCTGCCCGAGAGATTCCATGCTAAGATCACGGCGATCGAAGAATCAAAGGATATCGATAGAATTCCTTTGACTAAGCTGGTTGGAAACTTGCAAACCTATGAGTTAGGGCTGACTAGGTTAGGCAAGTTAAGTAAGGGCAAGAGTTTGGCACTAAAGGCCAAGAGCAATGATACGGATGATTCTTCAGATGATGAAGACTCCAAGATGAAGTCCTACAATACAAGGCAATTCAAGAAGTTCATGAAAAATGCAAATGGAAAGGGCTTCAACAAAGACCGTAGACAATCTAGTTCTTCACAATTTAAGAATCCGGATAAAGGGAAGAAGGATGTCAAGGATGGCGGTCAGTACACTGTTCCCACTGGACCAATATGCTTTGGGTGTCAAGGCTTTAGACACATGAAACAAGAGTGTCCCACGTACCTCAAGAGCATAAGGAAGAGCAAGGCACTTGCTGTTACCTTAAGCGACACAGAGCCCGAGGACGATTCCGAAGATGAAAACGACGGAATCTTGAATGCCTTCACTGCCACTGTTAATCCTACTGATGGGGTTACTGAAAAAGTGGATGAAGAAGAAGAATTGGTGGATTCCAAGTGTGAAATTATGGATGATTAAGATGATATCATACCGCCTATGAGAAGCTATACAAGCTTTCTGAGAAGCATGAGAAACTCTATAGGCTGGCCACCAAAAAGCTCAGTGAAGTGGAACTCAACCGTGAGGAGCTGTACACAAAGGTTGATGAAGCGAATCAAACCATTGGAGCACTGAGATTCGAAAACAATTTCTTGGTTGAAAGGACCAAGAAGCTTGAAGCGGAGCTGTTTCAAGTCAGAGCACAATTGGAGAGGACGTCAAGTGCAAAGCTGGACGAGATGCTGAGTGCTCAGAAACATTCTTCAGATCGTACTGGATTGGGGTATGAATTCTCTCTCTCTAATACTCCTACTTCTAGTACTACTGTGTTTGTTCCACCTGCTAATAACATTGAAAATGAAGAAAAGAATGTTAAAACTGAATTAACTAGTGAGAACGTAGACAAGGGCAAGTCCATCCTAGGAGCACCCCCTAAAATTGAGAAAAGGGAATCTAGAAACCCTAGGACTAAGAAGACTAACTCTCAAAAGGCCAAACAGAAGAAACCGCATCTCTGTTATCATTGTGGTGTTGCCGGTCACACAAGACCTAATTGCTACAAGTGGCGTGCCACTCAACAGAGCAATGGCACAATAGCATCTGGGAGCCAGAATCAGCTTCAGTCTTCTCTTGCTCCAATTGGAGACATTCTTAAAGCCCTCATGTTCCTTTCGAACTTGTGTTGGATAAAATCTGGTTTTGTATCTCATACAAAACACACAGCGGAAGCAATAAACAAGGATCTATTTCATTCATGATTGACAACATGCATTCTGTAAATTTCATAATTTAAGAACAAGATAGCGTACCTTGGTATGGAGAATTTCAAAACAAAGATTAGAAGCACTTGGGAAAACTTTTAATCTTCACTCCAATTTCACTTTACGCCCAAGATGTGTGGTCTCTCAATTAGTTTCCAAAGGGAGAATAAAAGTGTGTCTCACACTCTTTCTTTTTCTCTACGAAAAATCGCATTAAAAAATTATGTATGTTTCTCCCTTTATAATTAACTGATTATCTAATTGGGCCGGCCTATTGGGCCTTTCCAATTGGGCTTTAATGTGTGGCTTGGAATGGGACCAAAAGGGACTAATAAGACACTAGCTCCAATGGACATTGGGCTTTTCCATCAACTCTTGAGAAGTCCAAAGCTACCATTAATTATATTTAATACCACTATATAAATATAATTACACTCTAGGTCTTATTAATAAATTATATCCCAAGACTTTATTTTGCACGCAACCCCTTCATAAAATATTCGTAGTAATACAAAGTCATAAATGTAGACTGTCACTTTGTAAATTACTACATCTTATCCTTGAGTACCCGGTTTAATCCTTTAAAGTTATTCATCATATATTTATGAAATCCAATTTCATAAATATATACTTTAGTAATTTCTTACCAAAGTGGTTAGGCCTAACTCTCTGAATAACCAAACCTATTAAACTTATCTCAAGGGAATATTTTGTATCTCCATTAAGAGACTATGAATTTCATCTTAAGAATATATGTTCCATCAACACTAAATGTGGTTGCCCAACATACTGAGGTTTTGACCGTTACTTTAGATCTCACTCCTGATATATCAAAGCAACCTACACCTCATGATCAGGTCCATTATTCTCTCAGGATTAAGAGTTCATGCAAATAGAAGTCGTGAGATTTATTATTCATTTGACAGTCGTTAGGAGAATAATAAATCTCACAGCGGTCCAGTTCAATATGTCTTAACTCTTAAAACATATCATCATATCAACTAGAAGTCACCACTTCCATGATCAAGACAAATTATCTTAGTTGATACGTTATAGTCTTCGCAGATGAAATGCCCAATTTCATCACCGACTACGAACTATAAATTTTGAGTTTACAAAGAACTTGTGATTTATATCTTCTGTGACTTTTCACATAAATCACATACTATGCATCTCATGGACTATATGATAATGTCCAAATATTCATGTTACCATTATTTTAAATAAGAAATAAACAACTTTATTAAACACAACATTAAGTCATACATAATGTCATACATAGCATCATACAATAGGATTTAAGGGCACATATCCTAACAACTTGAACTATTTAAACTCTTCTCCCTCATTACCGGTTCAAGAGTCGACCAAGAGGAAAGGTTCTTCCAAGGTGTGGAAGGCAAAGGGATCTAAGTGATCTCAGTCACTTCTTCTTCTCTCTCTCGTGTTTTTGTGTGTGTTGCATTACTTGTGTGTTTCTTTACTGTTTTGAGTCAGTCTAGTTTTATGCATTGTTTTTCTTTACATGTTTTTGTTTGTGTGTTTTCAGTTTTGTATTTTATTTTTGCTTCTCTAATAAAAATAAAAAAAATTGAAAAATTGAAAAATACAAAAACAGTGTGAGTTAGTGTGCATTAGTTCATGTGAACTTTTGAAATGGCCATTGAAACAGAGTTTTCTAAACTTTGTATCACCTGTAGCTTAGATGAGTATTCTTCTGCACAACTAAGCAAGTGAGCTTTGTAGCTCTTTGTTTGTGATGAGTAAGGTTAAGTGATCTCTTCTTCTTAACACTCATATCACTCTTTTTGACGGGTTGAACTAGAAAATCCTAAGAGAAAGGCATAAATAACCATTTCACCACTGTTACTCGCCAATCATAATATGACATCTGTATGCTTCGGCATAGCAAAAGTGCAATGTCAATGACACCTGTATGCTTCGGCATAGCAAAAGTGCAGTGTCAAAAGCTTAACATAATTGGGTATTTCTTTTCTTTCTCTTGTATGCCCATGCATGATATGCTTGTTAAAAGAAAATATGCAAAGATATAAAAAGCAAAAAGATCAAAAATGCTTTAAAATATGATTGCAAGCGTGTTTTCTAGGAGATGTGAGAGTTATAGGATGTACCTCGAAGGTGATAGTCCCCATCAAACAGTTATGATTGTGTGTGAGTTAAAGTGATTTTCTCATATCTCAAATCGTCATAACATTGAGACACTTATGCAATCTTGCGATGTTTTCACACACGACACGCAATACTTTTTGCTATTCTTGATACATGTGCAGGTACAATGTGATTTCGCCATCACAAGGTTCACATGCTTTAATGTATGCTCACTAAATTGTCTGGACTTATTTTTGAAATATAAAATTGGTTAGACTTGTTTAGTGTGTGTGTGTGTATGTTTTGAGATACATGTGCATCAATATTCTTGTTGAGAGATGATTTTGAGAGCTTAATGTGTTGATTGGATCTTTGGTTGAGTTGCATGCATGATTGCATTCATGTCTGTGTTTTTCCTCTTTTGAAAAACTGTTTTTAAAGGCATCTCGACACCTCCTCGATACCTCTCGACACATAGCTGTCTGTCGAGCTTCTTAGACTCTTTCTTACCGCAGTCTCGACAGATACCTCGACACCTCCTGGATCGATCGAGAAACTTTCTGTCTACTCGATAGCTTCTCGATAGCTACTGGATCGATCGAGGTTACTTCTTGTTTGTTTCTTCTTCCTCGATACCTGATCTCGATAGCTTCATCTGTCCATGTGTATTTCTCGACACATGACCTCGACAGCAGTCTCGACACCTCCCGATAGCATCATCTATCGAGAATTACTGAGAGGCTATATATAGAGCTTTCGCGATTTTTCTTCTCACTTGCTCGATCTCTCTCGCTCGAAACTTCTGTTATCTCTCTCAAAATTTCTCCTTTTCCCTCCAAACCTCTTCCCAAGGCGTTTTCAAGTGTTCTTTGCGATCTTCATCTCTTGGTAAGCGTCTTATCCCTCATATTCATGCATTTCATTGTTTTAAAACCCTGGGTTTTGTGTTTTTGAAAATTTTTGGGAGTTTTCAAAATTGTTGGGGTTTTTATGAAATTCTTGTGTTGGTTTGATAGTTTTGATCTTCAAAATCACATGCATTGCATCACATTCGTATTCTAATTGTATTTTCATGCATTTAGATGTGTGCCTATCGATTGTGTGCTGTTAGGTTTGGATGAGGCTGAGCCCATGATGTTTTTATGTTGCATGTCACATGTTCATGCATTTTCCATGCATACGTTCTTTCTTTTCAGTATATTCTTCCTATATTGAACTGTTTGGAACTTTTCTGTGCGTCTCTTTCTCTTTCCCCCTCTCTATGGTTGCGTTAGTAGTGTCTATGGCACCTAAGCGTAAGTCCATTCCGTCCCAGAACCCTCTGCGTTCTAAGGGACAGTCTTCCTCAGATTCTACTCCTCTTTCTGTCCGGTTCCGTGATGAGAAAGCCCATAAGGACTTCTCGGAGAACTTTTCTAAACGAGGTGCTCATTCGGAACGCCACATTGTCCTGGCAGACTTTGTCGACACCGACCTTCCCGATGTCATTCACACTCGGGGATGGGAGTCACTGTGTGACGTCTCGGTCACATCTCCTCTCGTGTTGATACAAGAGTTTTACTCCAACATCCACGGGATAGATTCTTTAGTACCTCTTTTCTACTCTTGCGTCCGAGGTACGCGCTTTTGTGTCACCCCAGAGTTAGTCTCTGAGGTTCTTCATGTCCCTAGGGTGGATCATCCTGATTACCCTAGCTATGAGTGTCTCTGGACTGTGTCTAAAGACGACATGATCTCGACGTTCTGTGAGCGTCCGTCCTCTTGGGGAGATCATATGTACACACCATGTCGACCTTTTGCTAAAGGTCCTCGTTTTCTTAACATGGTGATGACTTTTGTTTTGCACCCACTCTCTCACTATAACTCTATCACAGAGCCTCGCGCTCGATTTTTGCTGTCCCTCTTAGAGGATCTCTCTATAGACTTTCCTTCGTACTTTATCTTTTCCATTATAGATGTCTATAGAGATACGGCCACCCGTGATAAGCTCATTTTCCCTTCCGCTATCACGAGGATCCTGAGCCGTTTTTCCATCCCTTTCCCCTCGTCCGATCCTTACCACATCATGTCTGCCATAGACGCTGCTACCGTAAAATGTAGATAGGCACAGTTCCGATCGCGACAGACAAATGGTGCCACTCCTTCCACTCGTCCGACCACCTCCAGATCAGCTCGTGCGTCTGCTTCTTCCTCCTCGAGCGACGTCACGTTAGGAGACATCATGGTGCAGCTATAGCACATGGATGCTCGCCTAGATACACTCTCTACGGAGTTGTATTAGGTGAACGTCCGTGTTGGTCGCATTGCCAGGCGACAGGCGACAATGGGCGGCTTTGCTCTAGAGGCTTCTCCTCCACCACCTCATGTGTCGACTGAGACCCAGGCTGATGATGATGGCGATGATGATGATGCTTCCGACGATGATGATGATGGAGATGCGGGCTCTTTGGATGAGATGTCTACTTGACACTCTACCCTTTGTCACTCGTGACAAAAAGAGGGAGTAGTTTTGTATGAGAGTAGTCATACTTAGGGGGAGTGTTAGCATAGGACATTTTTGTTAGGGGGAGTGTGGATTGAGGGATGTAGTGAGGTGATCATATGTATTTTTTTCTTTTCTCATCTGTTTAGAGATATTTTGATCATGTATTGCCATACATTGGATTTATTCTCTTCTTATATATGATGATGTATGTTTTTCTTTCACCTACCTTTCATGTGTTGTTTCTTTTCTATCTTTATACACATGTTTCTTTACTTGTACGCAATCTATTATTTCTGCTTCACACAAAGATGCCTTGATGTGTTTTGTTTATAAGTGTTTCAGAAATACAGGTTGTCAAAGTCTTCTTGCCATAAACTCTCTTCTTGCAAAGTTTTTCAAGAGTTTGTGTTAGGATAGATTTTACTGTATGTAACAAGTGAATATGAGTTGAGTGATTTATGACTTCTCTCATATCTTCATTTGTATGTTGTGGTTTTGTCACGAATTGCCAAAGGGAGAGATTGTTAGGACATATGTAGTTCAAGTCTGTGAACATATGTCGCTATTTTATGTAATTGGCTTATCCTTAGACAAAACGCACTTTACTTGTAATTGGATAGATTTAGGATGAGTTTAACACTTCAAGAAACAGTGGTTCAAGATTAAGTGTTGAAGCCGTCAAAGTCTATCCAAGAAACAAGCAAGGAAGTGCAAGTTTTTAAAGCTCGACACATACCTCGACAGATGCATCTATCGAGCTTTAAAGAAGTTGTTTTGCCCGAGCCTCGACAGCTTCTCGACACCTCTCGACACCTCTATCTGTCGAGAATTAAAGAAAACAGATTTCCAAGTCTGTTTCAAGTCTAATCCGTGAGTGTGTCTTTGGGACTTCTTTTCTCCTAACCCTAGACATATAAAAGGATTATTTTAAGGGCCGTCAGGTAGCAGAAGATACAAGTTGCATATTCTTTGAGAACTTGTTGTTCATGCAATTTGTGATCAGAAAGACAAAGTTCGTGCCCTAGTTCATCTCTGATGATTTGAAGAACTTTGCAGCCAACTCTCTCTCTCTCTAGTTGGTGTTTGAAGTCGCGTACTGGGATCCGCGCATCTGGTTAGTCACGTACTTGGAGCCGTGCATTGAAAGGAGAAACTGTCACTACAGAACAAGTCCAATTGGGTATTGGGGTAAGAGTTCAACTGTAGGTTGGTGAGGTACTGGGATTCCTTACTTGTAATTGCTTGTTGTGATAATAGTGGAGTTTCGGGAGTGGTGACCTTAAATCACCCGGTGGGGTTTTTGCCGTAAGGGTTTTCCCCATTCGTGAACAAATCACCGTGTTATTTATTTTCCGCTGCATAACTTAGTTTCGGTGATTTGTTTGTGCTGCCACGTGATATTGCATGTTAATTTGATTAATTAATAACTTGGCTAATTAATTAATCTAAGTTATCACAAGGGGTCAACGCATTTGTGGCCTGTCATAGTGTACACCATTGATTGAATTCTATGTGAGTCATAAAGTAACTCCACAGAAATGTGGTCGTTCTCAATGTAAAAACACATATTATTCATCATAAAGAAGTTTAACCTGTAGTACCGTGAATTAAACACCCTCCGAAGGGAGCAAGGCATATACGCCAAGGCGAGGTGCTTAATCACACTACTATAAACCGACAATGGAGGCCGTGAGATCCAACCCTTGTATCTCTCTCCCACTAGATATTTTAAAATAAAGGTTTTTAAATATAAAACATGCATAATATAATTACACATAGCCTTGCTATTTTATATATGTAAAAATACTTAGAAAAAATTCTGGATCAACAGTTCTCGATCGATCCTCGACAGATTCTCGATCGGTCTAGAAAAGTTCCGCGAAGCTCGACAGATCCTCGATAGATCCTCGATCGATCGAGAAACTTTCTGTCTGCTCGATAGATTCTCAATCGATCTAGCTTCGCGAATTTTGAATTTTCCAGAATTTTCAAAAACAGTTTTTCAACATTTTCATGTACAAAACAACTATCATACAATCATTATGAACATAAATTGATATCAAAACTGAATTTCATTGATGTTACTGCCTTAAAGTTCAGTTTAACTTACTTAAACTAAAAATTAAACAACATCATAACATCAAAAACAGTTTTCATCAAGAACAATGATTTCAACGACCATGCAGTAAACTATTTTCTAACAACATGAAATCATTGTTACTAATTCCAAAACTCAAAAACATGTTAAACACATATGTAATGAAGACCGCTTTGATACCATTTGATGGAAAAATAACGTGGTTGTATCGAATCAGAGTAAACGCAGCGGAAAAATAACGGATCTACTTCATTCATAAAAGTTAACATGCGTTATTTAAGTTTCAGAATATAAGAACAAGAGAGTGTACCTTGGAGCCGTGAATTTCAAAACTTGAAGATGAAAAGCACTTGGGAATACTTTCATTCTTCACTCCAATTCCACTAACGCCCAAAATGTGTGGTCTCTCAATCAGTACCAAAAGGAGAATGTCAAAAAGTGTCTAACACTTTTTACACCACTTCACAAGAGTGTTCATACAATTTCCTATAAAATCTCTCTCAAAAATCTTTCTCATACATGAAAAATCTGTATGTTTCTCCCTTTGTATCTAACTGATTATCTAATTGGGCCGGCTTTTTGGGCCTTTCCAATTGGGCTTAAGTGTGTGGCTTGGAGTGGGACCAAAAGGGACCAATAAGACACTAGCTCCAATGGGCCTTGGGCTTTTCTGTCAACTCTTGAAAAGTTCAAAGTTACCATTAACTATATTTAATACCACTATATAAATATAATTGCACTCTAGGCCTTATTAATAAATTATATCCCAAGACTTTATTATACATGCAACCCTTTCATAAAATATTCATAGTAACACAAAGTCATAAAAGCAGACTGCCACTTTGTTTATTACTACATCTTAATTCCTTGAGTACCCTGTTTAATTCTTTAAGTTATTCATCATATATTTATGAAATCCAATTCCATAAATATATACTTTAGTAACTCCTTACTAAAATGGTTAGGCCCAACTCTCTGAATAACAAACCCATTAAACTTATCTCAAGGGAATATTTTGTATCTCCGTTAAGAGACTATGAATTCCATCTTGAGAATATATGTTCCATCAACACTAAATGTAGCTGCCCAACATACTGAGATTTTGACCGTTACTATAGATCTCACTCCTGATATATCAAAGCAACCTACACTTCATGATCAGGTCCATTATCCTCTCAGGATTAAGAGTTCATGCAAATATAAGTCGTGAGTTTATTATTCATTTGACAGTCGTTAGGAGAATAATAAATCTCACACCGGTCCAGTTCAATATGTCTTAACTCTTAAAACATATCAACATATCAACTAGAAATCTCCATTTCCATGATCAAGACAAATCATCTTAGTTGATATGTTATAGTCTTCGCAGATGAAATGCCCAATTTCATCACCGACTACGAACTATAATTCTGAGTTTACAAAGAACTTGTGATTTATATCTTCTGTGACTAAATCACATAAATCACATACTATGCATCTCATGGACTATATGATAATGTCCCAATATTCATGTTACCAATATTTTCAAATAATAACACAATTTTATTAACCAAAACATTAAGTCATACATAATGTCTTACATAATAAAATACATAGCATCATACAATAGGATTTAAGGACACATATCCCAACATTTTTGAAATACAAAATTGGTTAGACTTGTTTAGTGTGTATGTGAGTGTTTGTTTTTGGGATCTAAATGCTTATCATTTTTTTGATTGAGAGATGATTTTGAGAGTTCAAAATGTTTGTTAGATCTTTGGTTAAGTTGCATTCTTGGTTGCATTTATATCTATGTTTTTCTCTTCCTGAAAAAGTGTTTTGAAGCAATCTCAACACCTCCTCGATACCTCTCGACTCCTCCTCGATACCTCTCGACTCCTGGCTTATCTATCGAGCTCTTCAATTGGATCTTATCGTAATCTTGACACCTCTTGATAGCTTATGGATCAATCGAGAAACCTCCTGACCTCTCGATAGCTGGTGGATCGATAGAGCTTCTTTCTCGTATTTGACATTTTGTTCCTCGACACCTTTTCGACAGCTGCATCTATCGAAACATTTTTTTCTCGACACCTACCTCGACACTTGGCTCGACACCTCTCGACACCTCTATCTGTCGAGATATACTGAAGTTCTATGAATAGGTTTTGTGCGATCCAGGCTTCATTTCTCTCGATCTCTCTTTCGATATCTTTGTCTTCTCATCTCCCTTTTCACTCTCTTTCACTCCAAACACTTTTCTTAAGGTTTCTTCAAGCTTGTTCAAGTTTTTCTTCACTTGGTAAGCTTTTAATCTTTCATTCTACATGCATTTCATGTTTTGAAACCTAGGTTTTGGGGTTTTTGAAAACTTGTGGGGTTTTCAAAATTGATTGAGTTTTTGTGAAATTTTGCGATGGTTTTTTGCCTAAATGAGTTTTAAATCTCATACATTGCATCATATAAGCATAATAATTGTATTATCATGCATTTAGATGTGTGCAATTTGATTATGTGCTGGTAGGATTCATTTGGGCGGAGCCCATGATGCCTTTTGTGTTGCATATCACATATTCATGCATTTCTCATGCATACGTTCTGTCCTTTCAATATACTTGTTATATTTGAATTATGTTGGAACTTTTCTGAGTGTTTCTTTCTTCCCCCCCCCCCTCTCTCTCTAGTTTGCATTAGTGCGTCAATGGCACCAAAACGTAAGTCTGTTCCGTCCCAGAACCCTCTTCGTTCTAGGGCATTCTCGTCTTCTGACTCTACCCCCTCTTCCATTTGAATCCGTGATGAGAAAGCCTAACAAGACTTCTCGGAGAACTTCTCTAAACAAGGTGTTCATTTGGAATGCCGAGTTATTTTGTCGGATTTTGCCGACACTGACCTTCCCAATGTCATTCACAAATGGGAATAGGAGTCACTGTGTGACGTCTCGGTCACATGTCCTTCCGTGCTTATCCAGGAGTTCTACTCCAAAATACATGGAACTGATACTTTAGTACCTCTCTTTCATACTCGCATTCGAGGTACGGGCATAGTAGTCACACTGAAGTTGGTATCCGATGTGCTTCATGTTTCGCAGGTTGCGCATCCTGACTACCCCGATTGTGAGCGTCTATGGACTATGTCCAAAGACGAGATGATCTCTGCTTTCTGTGAGCGCTCAACTGATTGGGGTGAGCATCATTTCACATCATGTCAACTTTTGCTAAAGGTCCTAGATTCTTGAACATAGTGATAACGTTTGTTTTGCATCCTCTCTCTCACTACAACTCTATCATAGAGCCTCGTGCTCGTTTTCTATTGTCCCTTCTAGAGGATCTTTCTTTAGATTTTCCTTCACACTTCATTCTTTCTATCATAGATGTTTATAGAGATACGGTGACCCTTGATAAACTCATCTTTCCTTTAACTATCACGCAGATTTTACACCATTTTTCTGTTTCTTTTTTCTTTTTCGACCGCTTCTCAGTTATGTGTGCCATTGACTATGCTACCGTTAAACGGAGTGAGGCATAATTTCGTTCGAGGCAGTCTGGTTCGGCAGCTCCTCCCTCTCCTTCGTCTCCTTCACCATCCCCTCCTTCTACTTCAGCAGGAGATGTGACTTTGGATGCGATCATGGCGCAGTTTCAATGCATTGATGCTCGCCTTGATACGCTTTCTACTAAGTTGTATTAGGTGAACACTCGTGTTGGCCGCATTACTCGTCAGCAAGCTCGCCTTGGTGGTTTTGTAGAGTCTCTCTCTCCTCCTCCTGTGACATCCGAAACATCTGATGATGATGGTTTTGGCGACGATGATAATGATGAGGATGGAGATGCTAGCTCTTCCGGTTCTAACGAGATATCTACTTGACACTCTTACCTTTTGTCACTCATGACAAAAAGGGGGAGTAGTTTTGGAGATATAAGAGCAGTCACTCTTAAGGGGCGAGTTAGGATATAGGAGATTTTTTTGTTAGGAAGAGAGTTTGTTTTTTAGGGATGTAGTAAGAATTACATGTATCTTTTCATTTCTTTTTTTCTTGGAGATACATTGTTCTTGTACCTAGGTCTTGTGACCATATTTGAATACATGATGCTTATCTTAGATGTATATATATATATATATATATATGTGATGATGTATGTATTATTCACCTATCTCTACATGTGTTGTTTTCTCTTCTATCTTTATACACATGTTTCTTTATTTGTATGCAATCTATTATTTCTGCTTCACACAAAGATACCTTGATGTGTTTTGTTTAAAGTGTTTCAGAAATACAGGTTATCAAAGTCTACTTGCCATAAACTCTTTTCTTGCAACGTTTTTCAAGAGTTTGTGTTAGGATAGATTTTATTGTAATCAACAAGTGAGTATGAGTTGAGTGTATTATGACTTCTCTCATATATTCATTTGTTTGTTGTGGTTTTGTCACGGATTGCCAAAGGGGAGATTGTTAGGACATATATGGTTCACTTGTTAAAAACATATGTTATTCTTTTATGTAATTGGCTAATCCTTTGACAAAATGCACTTCACTTGTATTTGGGTAGATCTAGAATGTTTTAATACTTCAAAAAACTTTGTTTCAAGATTAAGTGTTAAAGCCGTGCAAGACTGTCCAAGATCCAAGCTGAGAAGTGCCTATCATCAAAGCTCGACATCTATCTCGACAGTTGTATCTATCGAGTTTTAAGAAGCTGTTTCAGCCCTGAGGCTCGACAGCATCTCGATACCTCTAGCTGTCGAGGTTTAAAGAAAATAACCTTAGACATATAACAAGATTATTTTAAGTGATGTAAAAGTAGACACAAGTTGCAAAAATATTAAGCAAAATTTGTTCAAGTAATTTGTGACCAGAGACAAAATTTGCCCTAGTTCATCTCTTTGTGAAGAAGCTGCTGTGTCTTTTGCATTATAGGGTTTTGTAACCAAGCATCTTCTTGTTCTTCATTGTGAGGATGAACTGAAGAACTTTACAGCCAACATGTTTCTCAAGTTGGTGATTGAAGTCACGTACTGGGATCTGCGCATCTGATTAGTCACGTACTGAGAGTCGTGTATTGAAAAAGGAGAGATTGTCACTACAGAACAAGTCCAATTGAGTATTGGGGTAAGGATTCAACTTTAGGTTGGTAGAAGGTACTTGGATTCCTTTACTTGTAACCGCTTGTTGTGATAATAGTGGACTCTCGGAAGTAGTGACCTTAAAATTACCAGGTGAGGTTTTTATCTTGAAGGTTTTTCCCATTCGTAAACAAATCACCGTGTCAATTTATTTTCCGCTGCACTTTAATTTATTGGTGATTTGTTTGTGTTACCATGCGTTTACATATTAATTTGATTAATTAATAAACTTGGTCAATTAATCTATTAATCCATCATAAGGGGACAAAACGTTTTTGGCCTATCAAAAAGCACATTTGTGGTCTTATAGATTAGAAGTGGAAGTCTTATAGATTAGAAAAGGCTAGGGAGAAGGCTGCATGGGTTTTAAAAAAAAAAAAAAAAAAAAAGCTTGATTTTCTATTTGTTTAAGAAGAAGAAATCGGATTGGTCAAGCTTTACCACTTTAAGGTGTGGGTGGAAATGTTGTACAATTGGAGATAAAATTTTAAAGGGAAGTTCTCAGTTCTTATAAGCGTGTAAAGTAAGTAACCTTATCCTAATTGAGTTTTATTTTGCTTATATTAATGTATTTTTAACTACTGAAAATTGTTTATAACTATTAAAATTTTTATTTCAATTGTATTACTGATTTCAAGAAAAGAATTATCACAAATATCTCTGATTATTGAATATTGTATGTATTTTATTTAATTTTTTTTAGCTATACTGATTCAAAGTAAAAAATAAAGAATTCTCACAAATATATATATATATATATATATGAGCATTGAATACAAGATTTATTTTATTTACTTGTTTTTTTAGCTATAGTGATTTAAAGTACAGAATATAAAAATATCAGAAATATATTTGAATATTGAATATATGATTATATATATATATATATATATATATATATGTATTTGAATAAGATATATTTTTGTTAGAAACTATGATTTCATATATATGATTATGGACAATCCGACTATGAATTGATTCTAATACCCGAACCAATGGAGATTATTCATTGGTACTTTGATATCCAAACTAATGGGGGTTATTTATTGGTACACTGATACCTAGCCAATGGAGGTTATTCATTGGTATTTTGATACCCAAACCAACGGGGCTTATTCATTGGTACTCTGATACCTAGTCACGAGGATATGGCGTGACCATAGTCATAAGATTGTTAAGAATATGAATTTTGTTTGAATATTTGACTATTTTGAGTCTTTAAAACTACATATGTGATATTGGAAATGTTTGAATAATTGAACTATTTGAGTCACTAAAACTGCTTATGTGTTTTTGGAACCTATTGTAAGTTATAGCTTTTGATATATGGAAAACTGATTATTTTCTAAACCATCTATGATATATTTGTAAGATTAAAGTATGTGATCTATGTGTAACTTATTATTTTAAGACAATGAAACTTCTTTAGTTATTTTGAAAACACATAGTATATTATAACTTTTGAAAACACATACCACATTTTATACTTTACAGATCTATTGCTAGATAGAACTTATTAGGACTTTGGTTACTTATTGAGTTGTAAACTTATCCCCCCCTCCCCCCTCCTCTTTCCCCTTTCTGATTCTAATTAGGAAGAGTAGCTTATGTTTGGGCTTCTACTGGGATGTGCATGTGAGTGAAGTTTAGGAAATCAGTGGAATAAAATTTGAACTTTTATGTTTAAAATCACATTTTGTGGGGACCTTTAGATTTATAGGATTTAGTTTATTTTTATTTTGATGTTGGAAGATTATTATTTGGCAGGAAAAGAAGCCTAGTGATTTTTGGGGTTGGATGGTCATCTAATAGTTTTATATTTATTGGCCAATCGTATTATGTACGTGAGGTTTGGATTTTGCTCCTTTTATATTATTGGAGATCTATTCGTAAAAAAATTGTTGAGGTGTGTTGGATTTATTTGATTTAAATTTTTGAGGATAAAGTTTTAGTGCTAAGAAAGCCTTGCATACTTGTAGGGTGATTACTTTATAAGCGTGCGGAAATTGTCGCGTGCCTATCTTTATAGTTGGGTTCGGGGCGTGACAATTTTAATGGTATCAGAGCTATCTTGTAGACTTTATGCTAGGTTTTGATTATAACGAAATTTGTGCCCTAGGAATTACAATTCTAGTTATTGTTTATGAAGGTTATTAGCTCATAGATAGTGTTCTTTTGATGACTTGATGAGAAGTGTAAGTGAGGTTCCATCATATGATGATTTGTTAGGTCATATTTGAAGGTTTTGATATTTATGTCTATATGGTTATGCATACATGACTTATAAATACAAAAGGGAGGATTTTAATTGATATACTTCTATGATCTTATACTAGTATTTAGTGGGTGTATTTTATTCTTGAAAATTTTGTAATTGATCAGATTGGTTATTAAAACTTCTTCTTCTTATTAAAGGGAAAAGAGAGTGAGAAAAGAACAAGCAAAGGAAATATTCCTGCTATTTTGTGACTGACCTTCTGTAAACTCATTTGATAGTTTTGCCTAATATAGTTGACCTACCTAAGGTTAGTTTGATCAGTAGGGGATTCTCATAGGTCTAATTATTGAATGATAGTTTACTATATGTCCTATTCAGAATTTGGAGTGGTTTTAGGGAATTGGAAATTACAAAACTTTATTTAGGGGTTAAGGTTTGATGTTAGAGCTATGATTCCTTGATTTTAGTTTATATGGAGTTAGAAAATTAACAGAAGGTTTGTAGTGTGAAGGAAAATCAATTTGTGGTTATTGTAGTTCACATTATATTATATGTTATTGTATAAATTCTGAGGGCGTTTGAAGAATTTAGTAATATATCGGTGGACTTCCTTAGATTCTAATGTCAAGGACCGACTTTCTTTGGATCATTGTTCTTGTTAGGGTTGACCTACATGGATTACCATAGCTTTATTTATGTGTTTGGTAGTCCCTAAATGTTTTTGAGACATGTTCTGTTACTTAGAAGTTTGAGGTCCTTAATTTCTTTTCTATGGAATTAGAAGATTGTTTAATATTCTGGGGAATAATTTTTGATGCTAGGAATGTAATTCTTTGATTTTAGCTAATTATAGATAATTGATTGACTCAATAGAACATGAAGTGTGTGGAAAGCAATGTTCGTGGTATTATAAAATTGGATTAGTGAACCATATTTTGATTAGATATTGATGGATTTGGGTGGCAAGAGAGTTTGTTTTGAGAGACTATTACAATTTGAATTATAGCCAATTCTGGTACCTTTTGTTTTATATTGGCAGATGTTTAATGATTATAAATTGCATTGTACTCCAAGTTCTAGGTTGCTAGGACAATATTATTTGCCAGGTAAAAAAAAAATAAAAAAGTGGTTTGAGATAATTCATGGACTATTCCCTTCTAGCAATGTACACTTAGCGATTATGATTTCATAATAGGAAATATATATTATAAGGAACCCAACCCTTTAATGAGTTCCAACCAAGTATCATTTGGGGATTACAGGTGAATAAGTGTTGCTTATTTGAGAAGATAATTTATGGTTAAGATAGAGGTTCTATGAAAGACCTTATATCAATGCTCAATTGATTATTTATGGAGATTTTGGGATTTCTTTTTCTTACAAAACTTGAGGAAGAAAAGATATAGTGATATACGCATATATTGTAAATTAGTTTTGAACTTAGGAAGGATTGGAACTTTGGATGCACTACTTAATTTTGAGGTATAGAATTAAATGGATGCTAGCATTCAATGGTCTATGGTGGATATCAAAATTGTGGATTTCCCTTGTAATTTTTGGAGTCTACTTAGGCCTTAGAATTTTGTTGAAATTAATAATCGATGGAAAATCAGTTAGTGGGGTTAATCAAAACGAATGGGTCATGAAACTTTTATTCATATTGAAAGGAACTTAGAGAGCTATTTAGACTAGAGATATGTATATCTTAAAGAATCTTTTTTTTTTTCGTAATATGGTTGTTCTTAAACTATGGGTAATTGAGTAAGAGATTTTATAGTGGTATTGTATTATGCAGCAGAAGCATCATGGCTCCATTTGCTTTGTAAATTTTTATTTTACAAATATTGGGAAGGAAAAGTCTATGCATATGTTGTGAAATAGTTTTGAACTATGGTGATGAGTGATAAATTTGTATAGATCGATACAATTGTGGCTTTAGAGTAGTGCATTGGAAGCGTGATAATTCGTTCAGCTTGTGATGAATTCAGAGGACTAAATTCTTATAAGTGGGGGAGATTGTAATACTCGGGAAAAAAAAAGATTTATTTATTTATTTATTTATAGGGGCAGCTTAGTAATTTTGATATTTAGGGGGGGGGGGGGGCAATAGCAATATATATATATATACCTTATGTCAAAAACCCTAGCCACCGTAAAACAACAAAAGCACATTTGTGGTCTTATAGATTAGAAGTGGAAGTCTTATAGATTAGAAAAGGCTAGGGAGAAGGCTGCATGGGTTTATAAAAAAAGAAGAAGAAAGCTTGGTTTTCTATTTGTTTAAGAAGAAGAAACCGGATTGGTCAAGCTTTACCACTTTAAGGTGTGGGTGGAAATATTGTGCAATTGGAGATAAAACATTAGAGGGAAGTTCTCAATTCTTATAAGCATGTAAAGTAACTTTATCCTAATTGGGTTTTATTTTGCTTATATTAATGTATTTTTAACTACCGAAAATTGTTTATAACTGTTAAAATTTTTATTTCAACGTATTACTAATTTCAAGTAAAGAATTATCACAAATATCTCTGATTATTGAATATTTGATGTATTTTATTTAATTGTTTTTAGCTATATTGATTCAAAGTAAAGAATAAAGAATTTTCACAAATATATATAAGCATTAAATACAAGATTTATTTTATTTAATTTAATTTTTTTTTAGCTATAGTGATTTAAAGTAAAGAATATAAAAATATCACAAATATATTTGAATATTGAATATATGATTATGTGTGTGTGTGTGTGTGTGTGTGTGTGTGTGTATTTGAATAAGATATATTTTTGTTAGAAACTATAATTTCATAGATATAATTATGGACAATTTGACTATAAATTGATTCTGATACCCAAACCAATTGGGGTTATTCATTGGTACTCTGATACCCAAACTAATGAGGGTTATTTATTGGTACACTGATACCCAGCCAATGGGGATTATTTATTGGCATTTGATACCCAAACCAATGAGAGTTATTCATTGGTACTTTGATGCCCAGTCACGGGGATATGGCATGATCATAGTCATATGATTATTAAGAATATGAATTACGTTTGAATATTTGACTATTTTGAGTCTTTAAAACTACATATGTGATATTAGAAATGTTTGAGTAATTGAACTATTTGTGTCACTAAAACTGCTTATGTGTTTTTGGAACCTATTGTAAGTTATAGCTTTTGATATATGGAAAACTGACTATTTTCTAAACCATCTATGATATATTTGTCAGATTAAAGTATGTGTTCTATGTGCAACTTATTATTTTAAGACTATGAAACTTCTTCAATTATTTTGAAAATACATAGTATATTATAACTTTTGAAAACACATATCACATCTTATACTTTACATAGCTATTACTAGATAAAACTTATTAGGACTTTGGTTACTTATTGCGTTGTCAACTTACCCTCCCTCTTTCCCCTTTCAAATTCTGATCAGGAAGAGTTGCTTATGTTTGGGCTTTCGCTGGGATGTGTGTGTGAGTGAAGTTTAGGAAATCAATGGAATAAAATTTGAACTTTTATGTTTAAAATTACCTATTGTGTAGACCTTTAGATTTATAGGATTTAGTTTATTTTTATTTTGATGTTGGAAGATTATTATTTGGCAGGAAAATAAGCTTAGTGATTTTTGGGATTGGATGGTCATCTAATAGTTTTATATTTATTGGCCAATCACATTATGTACATGAGGTTTGGATTTTGTTTCTTTTAAATTATTGGAGATCTATTCATAAACAAATTGTTGAGGTATGTTGGATTTATTTGATTTAAATTTTTTAGAATAAACTTTTAGTGCTAAGAAAGGCTTGCATACTTGTAGGGTGATTACTTTATAAGCGTGCGGCAGTTGTCACGTGCCTATCTTTATAGTTGGGATCGGGGCGTGACACAATATTAAGTCATACATAATGTCACACATAGCGTCATACTTAATATCATACATAGCATCATACAATAGAATCTAAGGGCACTAATCCTAACATTTGTCTGTTTAGGTTAGTCTTAGAGTTCTTTTTATGTTTAATGCATGTTAGGTTGTTAGAATTTTTGTTTTAAGGTTCTGACCTGTTTTGTGTTTTTAGGTTTTCTAGGTAAGAAGCTCCGTACTCATAATCTTGCCTACACATGTAGGCTAGATTATGTGCATGCAGGCATGTTCTTGCGTGTGCAAGCCACTGCCTAAAAACCCTACTTCTCGTTTTTGTTGGTTTTGCTTCTGCTATCACATGTTTGTTTTGTTTAGTTTCTTTTCCTTGTTTTTATGCTTCCAAAGTTTCTATTTCGCATGTTTGTTTGTTATCACATGTTAGAATTAGGGTTTGTCTTGTGTTTTAATTCCATATCATTCATTCACATGTTCATGCATTAATACCATAGATGCTGAGTTGTGCAAGGAAAGTAAAGGTAAGTCGTGCATTGGTATGAACATGCATCTTTTGTGATGAAAATGTTTGCATGATGTTTGATCATAAAAATGAATGTTTATATGATCTTACGATTGCCATGATTGAGTTGTTGCCTTTGTTTGAGATGCATGATATGATAGGGTTTCATGTGCTAGGGTTTTTCATGTATGTATAAGTTTGACTCTCTTTTGTTTTAGGGTAGATATGTATGTGTTTTGGAATGATTGATGCCATGTTGTATGCTTAGATGTATGCTAGTGTGTGTGTGTGTGTGAGTTTGAATACAAGTGTTAAACATGTTTTTAAAGAGGTTAAAACGTAAGACACAATGATGGGAGGGGCAAACCCTAGGATTGGGCGGTCTTAGGTGCCTAACACCTTTCCAAGAATGTACCTGAACTCTGAACCCATATCTCTTATTGTAAGATGAAAAGGTCCATCCCTGAGAGAACGCTATATATATGGTTCCTAGACCATTGTAAAAACTAGGTGGTGACTCCTCCTTATGTCCACAGTGGCGACTCCGCTGGGAATAGTGAGTTTAATTCATATATGTCCTATTTCTTAACCTTAATAAAAACTATTTCAATACTTGTTTGCACATACATCACTTGTTCTCTTTTGTCCCTTAACCTCGGTTGGTGAGAAGTGTGAAGATGGAAGGCTCCATTCGAGCCTATATCTTCTGGAGTTCATCCCACCAACTCACAATTGATGTCATTGCCTATCATGGATTTTGAGTATGTTAAAGGTTTGCTACCAATCCACTATGGGGTCTACTTAGGCCATTAGTTAGAATCATAGCCCACAAAGTTGTAAGCGACCTACTTATTTATCCCGTTAGCCTGAGGGAGCGTATCAACACTAGAGAGACCCTAGACCCTATCATAAAGGATATCCTTTATATTTCTTATTTGTTCAACCATATATCATGTGTTCACCTAATTCTAAAGAACAAATAAAAAATGTAAAAGAAAACGGAAGGAATTTTGGGTTTCTAGGTTAGGATTCTTGAACAAGTCCCACGCACGCATGTCATGAGCATGCGTACGTGGGTTAAATCCTGCGTACGCAAGCCTCTGGCTGCATACATAGGCACTTGCCTAGAAACCCTAATCCAAATTCCTCATGTTGATTGCTTGGCTTGTTTTGCATGCTTCCCCCCTCCCCCTTTTTTAAGTTTGTTCACATGTTTATACATACTTGTACCTCTACCTCATATGCTTTTTTGCTATCACATGTTAGATTAGAGTTTTCTTTCATTTTGATACCATATCATTCATTCACATGCCCATTCATTAATGTCATATGTGCTATGTTACTAAGAAGTAAGTAAAGGGTAAGTCATGCATTAAAAATGTCCATGCATTTGTGTTTTGGTTTTATTTTGATGATATGGTGAAACATGCTTAGATGTTTGATTAGGGTTTCTAATGTGTTAATTGTTAGTTTATGATATGTGTTGTGTTTGATGATATGCTTGTTGCCTTGTTTTAGATGTATGATAGGGTTTTCACATGCTAGATGAATGCTAGGGTTTCTTTTGTATGTTTGGCTCTCTTTTATTTAGTGGATAGATAAGTATGTTTGTTTGGGATGAAAGATGTCATATTGTATGTTAGATGCATGTTAGTATGTGTGTGAGTCTAGGATATAAGTGTTGAGTTAGTTTTTAATAGGGTTAAGATATAGAACACAATGATGGGAGGCCAACCTTAGGGCTGGGCAATATTGGGTGTCTAACACCTTCCCAAGAGCGTACCTAAACTCTAAACCCGTGTTCTATTAGGCCCACGAACGGCAAAAAGCATGACAAAGCCTAGATCTAGACAAGAAAATAAGGAGATAAAGCATAGAAGCAAGTAAACATAGACATGTATAAAGGAAATGATCCAAACCCTTTTAATATAGGCCTAGGTGTATGGATGTTGGCCTAGACCACAAGATCTAGATCTATACCCTACCTAAAGGGCCAAAACACAAAAAAAAAAAAAAAAAAAAAAAAAGGTACATCAAGAGACAAAAAAGCTATAAAAGCACATGACTTAGCAACAATATAGATCTAGACACATGAACAAGTCACAGAGCACACAACGATATAGGTCTAAACATAAGCAAGGCAAAGAGTACATAAACAAGTAGATCTAAGCATAAGCAAGGTAAGGAGCACATGAACAAACATAAGCATGGCAAAGAGTACATAAATAAGTGGATCTAAGCTTAAGCAAGGTAAGGAGCACATGAACTGTTGGAATAAAAAATCTGGTTTTGTATCTCATACAAAACACACAGCGGAAGCAACAAATAAGGATCTATTTCATTCATGATTGACAACATGCACTCTGTAAATTTCAGAATTTAAGAACAAGATAGCGTACCTTGGTGTGGAGAATTTCAAAACAAAGATTAGAAGCACTTGGGAAAACTTTTAATCTTCACTCCAATTCCACTTTACGCCCAAGATGTGTGGTCTCTCAATCAGTTTCCAAAGGGAGAATAAAAGTGTGTCTCACACTCTTTCTTTTCTTTACGAAAAATCACGTTAAAAAATTCTGTATGTTTCTCCCTTTATAACTAACTGATTATCTAATTGGGCCGGCCTATTGGGCCTTTCCAATTGGGCTTTAGTGTGTGGCTTGGAATGGGACCAAAAGGGACCAATAAGACACTAGCTCCAATGGGCCTTGGGCTTTTCCGTCAACTCTTGACAAGTCCAAAGTTACCATTAATTATATTTAATACCACTATATAAATATAATTGCACTCTAGGCCTCATTAATAAATTATATCCCAAGACTTTATTTTACACGCAACCCCTTCATAAAATATTCGTAGTAATACAAAGTCATAAATATAGACTGCCACTTTGTAAATTACTACATCTTATCCTTGAGTACCCGGTTTAATCCTTTAAAGTTATTCATCATATATTTATGAAATCCAATTTCATAAATATATACTTTAGTAATTTCTTACCAAAGTGGTTAGGCCTAACTCTCTGAATAACCAAACCCATTAAACTTATCTCAAGGGAATATTTTATATCTCCGTTAAGAGACTATGAATTCCATCTTGAGAATATATGTTCCATCAACACTAAATGTGGTTGCCCAACATACTGAGGTTTTGACCGTCACTTTAGATCTCACTCCTGATATATCAAAGTAACCTACACCTCATGATCAAGTCCATTATTCTCTCAGGATTAAGAGTTCATGCAAATAGAAGTCGTGAGATTTATTATTCATTTGACAGTCGTTAGGAGAATAATAAATCTCACAGCGGTCCAGTTCAATATGTCTTAACTCTTAAAACATATCAACATATCAACTAGAAGTCACCACTTCCATGATCAAGACAAATCATCTTAGTTGATACGTTATAGTCTTCGCAGATGAAATGCCCAATTTCATCACCGACTACGAACTATAAATTCTGAGTTTACAAAGAACTTGTGATTTATATCTTCTGTGACTTTTCACATAAATCACATACTATGCATCTCATGGACTATATGATAATGTCCAAATATTCATGTTACCATTATTTTAGATAAAAATAAACAACTTTATTAAACACAACATTAAGTCATACATAATGTCATACATAGCATCATACAATAGGATTTAAGGGCATATATCCTAACATGAACAAGTAGATCTAAGCATAAACATGAAAAAGAACACCTAGGCATATGGATCTAAGCACAAACACAAGATTTAGGCATATCCTAGCCCAAGAAGGCTATGCCAACAACATCAAAGTGATAAAACATGGCAAAAAGCAAGGACACATGCCAAAAATGCCTGTTTGAAGGTCTTCCTGTACTCCGATTGAGCTGATCTTGATGTCCCTGTAAATCTCTAGATGTCTAGTTTCCAGAACACTAAATAAATTGAAAATTTTATGGTTGGATCAAAAGTTATAACCTCGAGAAGTGAGCTGACGTGCTTTGTACGATTTTTAGGATATCTCAACCGTTTTAACTCCAATTTCGACCTATGAAAAGTCGATGGAAAAGGAATTAAATAATCTTCGCAATGATGCTGGTCTCAACCTGTTTCGATAGTCGGATCAAAATTAGGATTTTTAGGGCCTTGGAGAGTCAACCTCAAGTCAAACATGACTAAAGTCGATGAAAATGGCTCAGGTTTGATGTAGGAGTATGAAAAATGTTGTTTTGGGATGATTTTGACTAGTTTTGACTTTTGGTCAACCTAGGGTTAATTAGGGGCATTTTGGTTAATTTGACCTGAAATGGCACTTTAAGTGCTCTGATGCCTGATTGGGTTACACCACGTCAATCCAGATGTTTCTACAACCCCATGGTAAAAATTTAATATTTTTGAAATTTTCAGAGTCAAGCATGCAAATCAAGGTTAGACAAAATATGGTATTTGCAGGTGGGATGAACTCGAGAATATCTTGGCCCAAATGGAGCCTCTACCTTATCACTCATCACCAACCGGGATAAAAGGGGTAAAAAGAAACAAGTGAAGTGTGTGCAAGCAAATATTGAATAAACATTTATTAAGATTAAGAAATTAGACACATTGAAATCAAACTCTCTATCCCCAATGGAGTCGCCACTGTGGGCGCAACGAAGGGAGTACGCCTCGGCTGAATGGACCGGGGCGGAGAAGGAAAATGGAGTCATCACCTAGATTAGGTCTAGAAACCATAAATATAGCTCCCTTCATGGAATGACTGATCTGCTACCAGAGTACATGTCCAGAATTTAGGTATGGGGATGGAAAGGTGTTAGGCACCCAACTCCACTTGACCCATGGGTCGGCTTCCACTCATTGTGTCGTATGTCTTAATCTTATTAAAGGCATACTCAATACTTGCATTCTAGACTCACACACACACTAGCATACATCTAGAAACACAATATGGTCATATCAACTCAAACTCTAGCATACATCTATCATGCATGACGTTATATCATATCCAAGGTAGAAACATAAACATGACAACAATCAAATAAGCACATTATCATATCTAAGGCATGGCATATAAACTTGCATATTCATATCCATCAAAACTCACATCATATTCATCAAGACAAGACAAGATCACATCCACAAACAAATGCATGTCTTACCTCACTACATCACAACCCCTATGCATCAATGCATGGACATGTTATATGCATGAAATGCATGTCCATGACAAAACAAAAAGATTAAACCCTAAACTAGCATACAAAGAACAATCAAAGCAACAAACATAGAGGCAGAGACTCATAAACACAAAACAAGAAAGGGCAGAGGCATATTATATAAATAAAATAAAGAAACAGAAGGAAAAAGGGTTCGAATTAGGGTTTTTGTGCATGAGTATGCGTGCGCATACATAAGACCTACGTGCACAGCCTAATTGTATGCGTACGAATATTTCAAATATGAGTGTGCATGCCAAAAGCATGCATACACATACATGCCCTAAACCCTAACTCAGAAATAAGAACACAACAAAACAAAATCTTAAAACTAACAACCTAACATGCTTCAAAATAGAAAAGTTATGTAAACCTAAGCTAAACAAACATATTAAAATATAAAGTTAAGAAAAAATTAAAAAGAAACAAGAAAAAACTAGGAAATGAAGATCAAAACAAGGGAAAGAAAAAGAGAAAGAACTAGAACATTATACCTCAAAACATAAAGCTTTTTAGCTTAATTTTGACTGTTCCCCTCACTCAATCTATTCACAATCAAATAAAAAAGTTATTAGTAAACTTGAAACTCGAAGATCAAGACCTGAAAATGTCTTAATTAAAAAAATATTGACTTGAGGATGTTTTGTGAAAAACTCCCTCTTTGATTTACTTTTTCTAAAATCTTGTGTTTTCCTTTAGGATTTTCTATGTGCTGAAAAGGTACCATGTATGGCTTTTTATAGTCAGAAAATAGGGGTTTGAAATGGATCCCTAGGATTTTCGTGACCTTTCTTTTCTAAAAATAGTTTATTTAGTTCATAAAAGAGTTAAATTTGTCCGAAAACACTTTCCTCAAGTCAATTTCAATCTGATCGGGCCCTAAACCAACCCTGGGCTTTAGAATTCCAACATCATTGTAGCTAAAAAGTTACATCTACACCTCCCAAACCTCAAAACCAGGGTAGATGGACCGAGGAGAAGGAGATGAAAGCAAGAATACTACCTCTTCATGCATAAAAGATAAGAGAATCAAGGGATTATTTGTGTTTGGGAGAGTATTTAGGAGGGGGGAGAGAGAGAGAGAGAGAGAGAGAGAGAGATGCTCTAGAAAATTGCTCTAAGTGCCCAAAAATCTTTCTTTTTTTTTTTTTTTCAATTCTGGGAGCTGGGGGTGTTTATATTTTTTAATCTAACATCAGCAGTCTTGTCATTTTCCTCCATCTTTTTGGTTTTAACTTTGATCGATAATCTGAAGGTCTTCCCCTGCTCTAATTAATCTAAACTTGATACCATTGGAAAGGTATCGAAGTCTAGTTTCCAAATCACATGAATTTTCAAAATCAACAATTAGATCGAAAGGTATGACCTTGGTAAGCGAGCTGACTCAGCACGATTTACAAAATATCTCAACCATTTTAAGTCTAATTTAGACCAAAAGTAGTCATTGGAAAGCAAATTCAATATTCTTTACCATGGTATCGGTTTCAGCCCATTTTGATGATCAGATCAAAATTAGAGTTTCTGTTGCTATTGGGAGTAAACTTCAGGTCAAACTTGGGTAAAGTTGATAAAATGCTCCAACAAGCTTGGATTTGACATAGTCTCATGAAAAATGTTGTTTTGGTGTGGTTTTGACCAATTTTGATCTTTGATCACAACTAGGTTGACCAGCAGCATTTTGATCATTTTGACCTAAAATGGCACTTTGGGTGCTCCTGATGCCCGAACAGGTTGAACCAAGATGACCTGGATGTTTCCATGGTCCCCCAATAGGAAAATAATATATTTGGAATTTTTAGGGTTCAGAACGCAAATCAATGGCGAACAAAATACGGTATCCACATAGGGGGGTTAAAAATCTTTACCTTATAGAAACTCTATCAAAATCCCCTTAGAATATCTAAACCAAGAGTTTTAGGCCAGAAGGGTAGAAAGAGGGTGAGGACTAGTTTGATTTTTAGCCATCCTTTTTTAGAAAATAATCTCTTGCAAGCACACCTCTTTAGGGTCATTCAGCCAACCCTAATCGAATCGTTTGATTCATCCTCCCACACACACACTGGCAGTAGTTGATTTTCAGCGGAGGGGTTGGTCAAAAATAACATCACTGTCAGTCTACGTGGAGCAACCGCCCAAGTTGTTGCTTAGGGAGAGTCTAGGAAGATGTGTAGGTTATATAAGGTCATCTATGGTTTTAAGCAATCTCCCAAAGTTTGGTTTGGCAAATTTAGTGAAGCAATGCTAAAGTTTGGGTTGTGACATAGCCAATCTGATCACTCTGTGTTTTTTCATACTTTTGCAAGAGGAAATATTTTGTTGATAGTGTATGTTGATGATATTATAATCTTGGTGATGACAAGAAGGGTATTGATGATTTGAAGAGATACCTTCAAAGCTCCTAATGAACTAAGGATCTAGGAACACATCATTATTTCTTGGGTATTGAGGTAGCACGATCTAAAGAAGACATCAACTTAACACAAAGAAAACATGTCCTATATATTTTTAAAGAAATAGACTTGTTAGGATCGAAACCAATTGTGACCCCTATGGATCCTAATGCTAAGTTGTATGAAGATTAGGGGGAGTTGTTATCTAATCTTGAGAGATATCATTGTTTGGTTGGTAAGTCAAACTATCTTACAATTACTCTCCCAGATAATATCATTTGCAATTAGTGTTGTGAGCTAGTTCGTGAAAGCTCCTTGCCTTCCGCATTAGGAGGTAGTTATTTGGATGGAGAGGTATCTCAAAGCACATCCAACCATGTTCTTTCATATAAAGCTAAGGTCACCTACAACTGGAAGCCTTTACAGATGTAGATAGGGCATGATCACCTTCAAATAGAAAATCCTATACGTATTGCACCTTTCTAAAGGAAACTTGATTACTTAGAAAAACCAAGAAACAAACTATTGTAACCAAATCTAGTTCAGAAGTAGAGAATAGAGCCATGCCACATATATCATGCAAGTTTATATCGATTAAGCATTTATTTGAGGAATTAAATTTTGTTGTGAAGGTGCCTATGGCTATGCATTGTGATAATCAAGCAACAATTCCCATTGCTCCCAATACAGTGTTCCATGAGCGAAGTAAGCATATAGAAGTAAATTGTCACATTACTTTACAAAAAGTAGAAGATGGTGTAATAGCTATACCATATGTGTCAACAAGAGTTCAAATTGGTGATATGTTTACCAAAAGTTTATGTAAAATTCATTTAGATTTATTACGTAACAAGCTGGGATTGCATGATATATACTCTCCAGCTTGAGGGTGAGTGTTACTAATGGATTACTACAATGTCAAGGTCAAAATTGGTATTTTATACTGTACCCATATATATATATATATATATATATATATATATATATATATATGTATATGTATTAATAAACTTAACACTTTTACCTAGACAACAAACAAGAAATTTGTTATTGGTTTGTGTGATGCAACCTTCTCCAAGATATGATGTCAAGGAACCCTCAGTGCGATGCCTAGAAATTTATCTTTTATTTCATTTCTACTATTCACAGCACAAGAATAACCACCCAAACATATTTACTCCTTTGTTTCAAATCCTAACCCTACTATTCCTTTTCTCCTTTGAAAACCCTATAATCCCTATTATTTTATAGACTACTCCCCACCAAAACCTAACCCTCTTTCCTCAAAATTGAAGCTATACTAGATCTATAGCAAGAATTCTAAATCTAATTTTGTTTCTTCCCCCTCGTCCTATGTCACACCTTCTCCACCATTCTTACAAGGGAATGAGGTTTCATTTAAACTAAACCTAATCGGTCTTGAACCCACGATCTCTCCTTCCACACTATCTCACAAGGGAAGGACAAGTCACTTAACTTAAGGCTCATTACAATTTCCATTAATAGTTTACTGGCATTTTGGACGTCTCAAGAGTTTTTGAGATTTGATAGTTTAATAGAAGCCATTTGCTGTCATTGTTACTTATATTGGAAAGAACAATATAGTTGAACTTTAATTGGAGGTTTCCATAGCTTGTTGCCCTTAATAGCATCACTACTACAAATTTTCCCATCCCAAATCACGAGTAAACAGTTAGGCTACTCAACACAGATACAGGGGTGAGGGGAATACAGAGAGAAAATGCAAACCAAATAGGAAAATAGATACAGGTATCAAAGTTGCACCATGGGAGGCCAAAAATAAGAGCATGTATGTTAATTTGCAGAAACAGGTGCAAATTACTAAAATTGTGAACAAAATTTATTTGGTATGTGTCCTATGATTTATGGAAAACTATTAAAAATATATAAATTGGCTTTGCAAGCAACTATTTTAATTTTACCTTATGGATTTCATCATCTTCGACTAACAAGAATGATGGGTAGAGCTAGATGTTGCTTATGGTAGGCCATGATCCCTCAAAAAATATACAAACTAGTTGCATCCTACTTTGAATTTTAAGTCCAAACAAATCATGAAGTCCCTTGGACCTCAGGACAACATACCACTAAGCTAGCCACCCTCCACTAAATTTTTTTTTTTTTTTTTTTTTTTGGAGGGTTTTTTTGGGGGGGGGGGGGGGGGGGGGGGGGGAATTGCTACTGTAGTAACTCAACAAGAGAATGAAGAAGCAGTGTCAACACAACTCAATCGCAATTATTATCCGGGAATGGTTGAGGTCAGTTACATGAATACTTTTCCCAACTAATTGGAGCCCACTACAAGAATAATTCACCACTTGACCTATCAAAAAATAAAAAATAAAAGAATACTTCAACTCTTGGGAATATGTACACTCATAATTTTGCTTGCATCTTTTATAACGATATCCTTCCTCACTACTTCTTAAATTATATATTGCCTCCCTATATTCATTTTTGCTTCTTCAATCTCAATTAAATCACTCTTCTGCACTCATACATCTATAGGTCATCTTCACCACAAAACATGTTGGGAAACAAATGCAGCAAAATAAAACAGGAAAGAATTACATGTATCTTATTCCTTAAACCGATTATGAAATAGAGCACTACAGAATTTCATAGTGCTTCAAATAGAAAATAGGTATGCGTGAAATCATATTTTGGCAAAATCGTTAAAGAGTATCAAAGCCATAAGCTTTCACCTGGACATAGCACATTGCCTCGCTTATTTTTGTATATTGTAATTGATTCAAATATAAATTCAATCACATTGCAAATCTCAAGACATATTAGCAGCAGCAAGTTTCTCCTGAAGCTTTGCAATCCGAGCCTGCATTAGCATAGAATGATCCGAAAATATAAGTGTGACAAAAAGAAAAAAAAGGCTGTCACATGGTAACTCCTTGAAACAAATGAATACAGAAACAACCCATGCCCATAACCAATTAAATCTGACTTCAGAGGTGATGCTATATCAAGAAAAGACAAAGCAAACGAAAAAAAGCATTACACGAAAATTACAAATAAACTCTACCAATGCAATGTAACAACAAGAGCAAAATTCTGCACTTAATATTAGTTCATCAAAAGTACAAAAAGGAAACACACACACACACATATACAAGTACAAAAGTTCGTGGGTTCTTTGAATGTTCTTGATCTTCGAAGATTTGTGGTGAAGTTCTTTGAAGCTTTAGAGCTTGAATCCAATAAAGTTTTGATGGATCAAAGTCTTTGAAGTTTCTGAAGACTTTAAAGCTTGATTTAAGTAGAACTTTAAGGCTTGTAAGAATGACTTAAATGAATGTTCTTTGTTTTTGAAGATTTGTAATGAAAGCTCTCTGGGGCTTTAGAGGCATGAATCCGTAGAGCTTCATTAATTTGTAGTTTCTTGATGTTTATGGAGGCTTTTGAGCTTGATTCCAATGAGCTTTAAGAACTAGAAGGATGACTTGAATGCTGTTGTTTTGAATGTTCTTCGTATTCGAAGGTTGAAGTTCTTCATGTTCTTTGAAGCTTTGGAGCTTAATTCCAGCAAAACTTCAAGACTTCTGAATGTTTCTAACTCCCCCTCTAGAAGACTGAGAAGGGTCTCTATTTATAAGAGTCTTAAACAGATTTGAAGGCACATAATTGGTTCATATTAGTGACACGTGTCCTGATTTGAATGGAGGGACTTTATGTCTTGTTCTCCAAGAGAAACATGGCATGATATGATTAGTCAAAATATTTTAATTTAAAAGAACACATGGCTGTTGGGATTAGTGCCCTTAAATCCTATTGTATGATACTATATATGTTATTGTGTATGACTTAATGTTGTGATTAATGAAATTGTTTTATTATTATCTAAAATAATGGTAACATGAATATTCGAATATTATCATATAGTCCATGAAATGCATAGTATGTAATTTATGTGATTTAGTCACAGAAGATATAAATCATAAGTTCTTTGTAAACTCAGAATTTTAGTTGTAATCGGTAATGAAATTGGGCATTTCATCTGCAAAGACTATAACATATCCACTAAAATGATTTGTCTTAATCATGGAAATGGAAATTTGTAGTTGGTATGTTGATATGTTTTAAGAGTTAAAACATATTGAACTGGACCGCTGTGAGATTTATTATTCTCTTAATGACTGTCAAATAAATAATAAACTCACGACTTCTATTTACATGAACTCTTAATCCTGAGAGAATAATGAACCTGATCATGAGGTGTAGGTTGCTTTGATATATCAAGAGTGAAATCTAAAGTAACGGTCAAAACATCAGTATATTGGGCAGTCACTTAACGGAGATGGAATTCATAAATATATGGAATTCATATTCTCTTAACGAAGATATTAAATATTCCCTTGTGATAAGTTTAATAAATTTGGTTATTCAGAGAGTTAGGCCTAACAACTTTAGTAAGGAGTTACTAAAGTATATATTTATAGAATTGGATTTCATAAATATATGCTAAATAACTTTAAATGATTAAACCGGGTGCTCAAGGAATTAAAATGTAATAATCTACAAAGTAGCAGTCTACATTAATGACTTTGTATTATTACGAATATTTTATAAAGGGGTTACATGTACAATAAAGTCTTGAGATAAAATTTATAAATAAGGTTTAGAGTGCAACTATATTTATATAATAGTATTAAATATAGTTAATGGTAACTTTGGAATTGTCAAGAGTTGACAAAAAAGCTCAAAGTCCATTGGAGCAGTCTTATTGGTCTTTTTCGTCCCCATTCCAAACCACACACTTAAGCCCAATTGGAAAGGCCGAAAAGGCCAACCCAATTATATAATCAATTAGATACAAAGGAAGAAACATACAGAATTTTTGTGTGTGTGAAAATCTAACACTATTGTAAAATGGTGTAAGTAGTATTAGACACTTTGACATTCTCCCTTAAAAAAACTTATTGAAAGACCACACTTCTTGGGCATTAGTGGAATTAAAGTGAAGATTAAAAGTGTTCCCAAGTGCTTCTAATCTTCGAGTTTTAAAATTCACCGCACCAAGATACACTCTCTTGTTCTTAAATTCTAAAACTTACGTAGCACATGTTAACATTTATAAATGAAGTAAATCTGTTAACTTTCTGCTGCGTATGCTTTGTATGAGATACAAATATGTATTTATCCAACAATGGCAATATTTGATTTGACTGCGTATGTCATTTAAATTAATACGTGCTAATATTTAATTGGTTCCTAGGTATTTTCTAATTTTTGTTCTTTGATACTTGAAATATTGCCATTGGCCTCTAAATAATAACAGTAGAACCCACTAAGTAGCACGTGGCATCTTGTAATCGGTTGCAAAATTTCTACTTCTAAAACCACCCACAGAGATACAGAACCTTGACTCGCCACCCAAGGATCTAGCAATGGGATAAGAGTTTAAAAGAAATAAAATTCATCTTTTGAAGCACAAAGGCTATAATTTGAAAATACACTATGCATTTATTTAATTCAACCAAAATTCTTATATAGAGCTTAGAACAACCCTCTACCCATAGTAGAACAAAAATAGTAATTAAAACATTAAATCTGCCAAACCAAAGTTAGACTTGACTCTTAGGAACTAGAAACGCAATAAAAGACTTATTTGCCTAGGAGAATGAGAACATAAAGTCTAAAAACTTCCCCAGAAATTACTAATTAAAGACTATTTGACTTCCCTAGAAACGATAACTTAATAATGATATTTTTAGAGGGAAAAACGTTCAAAATAATGGGCTGCACTTTTGGACTTCAAGAAAAACATCTAGGCCAAACTTAGCATCAAATTAGGTTTGCTGGAACTTGGGACACTCTGGTGTCAAACTCCCCTTGTTGGAAAGGACTTGCCCCCAAGTCTTCTTGGTCTTTTTGATTTCATAGTAAGAAGCAAGATCAGAAACATTGAAGGTTGTTGAAACACCATAATCTCCTAGCAGCTCATTCTTGTAAGCATTCTCACCGATCAGTTTTTGCACCTTAAAAGGTCCATTAGCTAGAGGCTTCAACTTAGAAGATTTTTTGGAGGGAAATATTTCCATCCTACGATGAATCCAAACCCAAGTCACCTTACTTGAAAGCTACTGTTTTCCGATGCTTATTTGTTTGCTTGCAATACTTCTCATTTTGCTTCCCAATCTTATTTCGGACTTGTTCATGCAATTTCTTGATTTTCTTAGCCCTTCTTTAGTATCACCACTAAAATTCATAGAGACAGAAGGTGGTGTCAATTCAAGTGGTCCAATCGGATTAAGACCATAACAACTTCAAAAAGGCTATGACTTGTAGCTTGGCTAGTGGATCAAATATAAGCAAACTCAGCTTCGGCCAAAAGAAGACCTCACTATCTAATGTTCTTCCCCACAAAGCTTCTCAAAAGATTTCCCAAACTTCAATTCACAACTCCAGTTTGGCCACCCATTTTTGGATGATAAGAAGAGTCCAAGCTTCCTCCAAATAGTACGCCAAAATGACTTACAAACTTTAAATCACGATCTGAAGTGATAGTTTTTGGATCACCATGAAGCTTGACTCTCTTTAAAATACAAATCAACAATAGAAGATGCACCTGTGGTCTTGTTACAAGGAACAAAATAAGCTATCTTTGAAAATCAACCAACCACTACCATAATAGAATCCTTGTTTCTTTGAGTTTGAGGTAAACCTAAAATAAAGTCTATACTGATATCCTTCCATGGAGCCTTGGGAACAAGTAATGGAATGTACAACTAGGTGTTTTGACTATGGCTCTTAGCAATATGGTGGGATCTGCAACTTCTCACAAGACACATAACATCATGAGCCAATTTGGGCCAATAGAAGTTTTCTTGTACAAGAGAGAGTTTTGTCTCTCCTAAAGTGTCTAGCAAGACCTCCTCCATAAGCTTCTTGAACAACTGCCCTTCGCAAAGAACATAAAGGGATGCCCAATTTGTTGCCTTTGAAAATAAAACCTTCTTGCTTCAAGAAATGATTAACAGCACCCTTAGACCAATATTTCCACACATTTATCAAAGTTTGGATCATCATTATACAACTCCTTGAGAACTTCAAAGCTTAATACTTGCACTTCTATGGTGTTTAGAAAAGAATGCCTTCTACTTAATGCATCAGCCACTTGATTCAGTTTACCGGACTTGTGTTTGTTAGAGAAAGAATAGGATTGAAATTCAACCCACCTTGCATGTCAGCTATTAAGTTTCTGTTGGCTATTCAAATAGGAATAGGTATTACATTACATCATCTTGTATTCCTTGTAATACCTTTCTGTTATAGTCTAACAAATGTGCCCTAAGATGTCATCAAAATATACAACAACAAAATGAGCAATGAAAGGTTTAAAAATATGACTCATTAATCGCATAAAAATAACTAGTAGCACTAAAGAGTCTAAATGGCATCACCATCCATTCATACGGCCCTTCTCTATTTTTGAAAGTTGTTTTCCATTCATCACTTGGCCTCATTTGAATTTGATAATAACCACCGTAAAGATCAATCTTGGAGAAAATCATAGCTCCTTTATGCTACTTAAGAAGATCATCAAACTGCAAAATAGGAAAGCGATATCAAATGGTGATCTTGTTCACATCCCTACTATCATACTTTCTCTTACAAGACCCTTGATATCAACTCTTCAACTTGCCTCTATAACTCTACATGCTCTTTTGGATTCATTCTATAAGATGGCTTATTAAGCAAACTAGAACCCAATACAAGGTCAATGCAATGTTGCATATCTCTCATAGGTGGGAGTCCAAAAGGAATTTCATCTAGGAAAGCATCACCAAATTTCTCAAGAAATGGTATCAACAAAGAAGGTATGTCCACTGGATCTCTCTCTTCTCTTACCATAATAGCAAACCCTCACCACACTCTGTCAATGCTTTTTCCACCTCAAATCTAGTTATTAAATTGTTTCCCTCCCCATGAGAAGGTTTGGGAACATGAATTATCCTTAGATGAGCTAAAATTATTTTAACTCCATCCTTTTCAAAAGAGTAAGTATTTTTGAAACCATCATGACTAGTCTTCCTATCATCCTGCCATGGTCTACCAAGTAATAAATGACATGCATCCATAGGTACAAAATCACAAACTACTGCATTATTATAATTCTTGTCAATAGAAAACTGAATTAAGCAACTTTTATTTACCTTCACTTCACTGCCTCTGCGAAGCCACTTGAGATTGTATGGTTAAGGATGATTTTCAGTTTTTAACTTCAACTTCTCCACTATGGTAGCTGCAACAACGTTCTCACAACTTCCCCCGTCAATAATAACGTAGCAAAATTTTCCATGAGAAGTGCATCTAGTACAGGATATATATCCTGTACCAGATGCCACTCATCTTTGGCATACGCTACCCTGAGACTCCTTTGAACAAAAAGTAACTCTCCTTGATTAGTATAGATCACCTCCTCCTCAAAATCAGCATGTTCATGAACTACTAATGCTGACTCATCTTCATCCATTATTTCCACATCTTTGTCCACAAGAAAAACAATCTTGCGATTTGGACAATCAGAAGCAATATGCCCAAGGCATTGACATTTAAAATATCTACAGCCTATACTAGAGGCATTGGGACAATTAAACCTGATGCAAATTCATTCTTTGGCAATTGCTTCGCAATGGCTGTCTTGGGTAGTGCAAAAGGCCTTAGAAGTGGAATCATTCCCTCAGTTAGAAATTCCCTCTCGATTATAAAATCAGAAGCTACTGCCACGCCCTTCCTTCAATTGCTTCTCCACTTTCATAGCTAGCTTGCAAACATAATTGCAAGTCCAATAGGGTTGTAATTGAACCATATTACTGACTTTGGCATGTCACCCATCAAGATAGCAGGCTACCATTTGCTACTCTAGTTCTACAACATCACATAGAATCATAGATGATCAAACTCCACTACATACTCCACAGAAATTCTTTCTACTTGAAATTATGAAATTTCATAAAAGCATGTTCCTTGTAGTGGTCAAACAAGCATTTTCTCTTGAACTCTCTTTTCATCTTTTCCCATGCCCCAATACGATCTCTTCCTTCACATTGTCAATGCCTTTTGAGATGCTCTCACTAGATCGAAGCATGTTTCCTTAGCTTGATGGCAACAATCTTCACCTTGCAATTTTCTGGAACATCTTTGAAATCAAAGATTCGCTCAACAGTGGTTAGCCAATCAATAAAATCATCAGGTTTCATCTTCCCTTCAAATTCTGGTATATCCACCTTCATATCATAACCTCGTTGTAACTTTCTGACATAACAAGGATGGGGTGGAGTGCTCCCACTAGAAGAATGACAATAAGCACGGTGAAATAGATTCTCCTCTTCATCATCACTAACAACTTCAAATTTTGAATTATGATGCACAGGACCACGTCCTTGATTCTCATAAAGCTCCAAATGCTCCTGGAGTTGTTTAAGTTATCTCCTTAAATCATCTATTTCAAAATCTTGATGAACTCTCTCAGGTACCTCGACATTATTAACATGTCAATGATGTCCAACCATTAAACCAAAGCTCCGATACCAATTGATACTAAAACCAAATTGATCTAATATGGGAATGATGGATCGAACTAAACACTAAATAATTGAAGGGGATAAATGGCTCACCACTCTATGGGATACATAAACAACACCCAAAAAGATACAAAACCCTAAATCGCCACCCAAGGAATCCACCAATGAAATAAGAGTTTAAAAGAAGAAATTCATCTTCTGAAGCACAAAGGCTATATAATCTGAAAATACACTCTGCCTTTATTTAATTCAACCAAAGGGCTTATAGAGAGCTTAGAACAACCCCCTAAGTATAGGACAACAAAAATAGTAATTAAAACATTAAATTTGCAATGCCAAAGTCAAACTTGACTCTTAGGAACTAGAAACACAATAAAATACTTGTCTGTCTAGAAGAATTAAAACATAAAGTCTAATAAGTCCCTAGAAATTACTAATTAAGGACTATTGGACTTCCTTGAAAACAATAACTTATTAAATGATATTTTTAGAAAGAAGGAGAGTTTAGAATAATGGGCTGCACTTCTGGACTTCAAGAAAAACATCTGGGCCAGACTTAGTATCAGATTGGGCTTGCTAGAACTTGAAACACTTTGGTGTCACTTCTCGAATATTGAAAAAGAAAAATTCCATTGGCAATCCATTCATAGCTTGTGTCACACACACTAGACTACAATTGTTAGGAGCAGGGCCAGTAATCAACATGTGAGTTGAACAATTGTCATAAGTAGAATTTCCCCTCTTGCATATCAAAGTTGATAAATCCATTGGCTGGTAGTAAGCTTAATTATGCCTGAGACTACGACGTCTAAATAAGGCATGTATTACTGTTGGGTAGATAGAAGACTAAAAAAGGCATGTCTTAATGTTTTTGGAAGTTAAATTTGGGCAGAGGCCTGTATTAGGTTTGGTGTCTTCAGATGTCAATGAAATTCAGTAAGTAGAGGCCTACAAAGGCATATATTAATCTTTTCTAAAGGAAAGGAGATAATTAAAGAAAATGGCAGTTCGTTTGATGTGCAATGCATCTTTCTTTTGGGTGTGATGCTCAAGGACACTAGTTTGATGCTAGGTAGATTTTTCTTCTTCTATCTATTTCTCTCTGTTTCTCTGCTCCATTCCAGATCCTTTACTGCGATTATTCTTCCCTAACCACTAATATCCCAGCCCAAACACAAACAAACCTAATCTGTACACCCTAAACCAGCCCCAAGATTCTTACTTACCGAGTGATGAATATGAGATCCTGTATCAGATAGAATGATACCTTGAATGATTTGGAACGACGAACCGAAGGATCTATATGCAAGGATGTTAAATATGAACTCTCAGCTGAATCAAACTGGTCCATAGCTAAGAAAGCATCACCCAGGCAGATATAAGCCTGCAAAAGATAAATTAGTAATATAACCACAAAAAAAAAAAAAAAAAAAAAAGGAAGAAAAAATTAATTGTATATCAACATCTTGTTCACCTGTGCAATGCATAAATAAATAAGTTCAAAATATAAAAAGGCAATATTATTTTAATATGAGGGAACAGCATGGCAGAGAGCAATAGATTGATTTGTACTTGACAGCTTGTCACGTGGCAGAAATTTAGAAAAGACTGGTCTGGTTTTTAAGGTTTTATGGGGGGCATAATGCTTCTCATTAATGCATATTTTAAAAAATAATCACATAGAAGAAGCCTCAGTGGCAGCTCCCTCAAATTCAGAATTCACAAAATATGACATATAACATGGATGACCATCAAACATATTTTAGGAATCATTCCATCATATTTGCAAATATTTGCACTTGTCTAATAGTTTGTAGACCACTAGTACAGTGATCGAAAACCAAAATATGCATGCTTGACACACGATCAAACACGAGAGAGAGAGAGAGAGAGAGAGAGAGAGAGAGAGAGATGTACATAATGCATAGTAAATAGGTAAAAAGATTAACATCACCACCATTTGGAACAATTTGTTTGTCTCATTCACAAATTATATATATTGTTCTAACTGACAACTGAATCTCTTTTTGATACATCGATAATTGAGGGTGGATGGATTTGAACCCTTACTCAGATGTCAACAAGCATTTGTGCACATCATTTCGTCTTCAGCAAAATTTGCTTAAATATTTAAGTTAAAACGGTAAAGCACAAAATTCAAACAAGAAGCACAGTAATTACAGCAACAAAGACTTACTATCCCCTGACTTCTGAATGGATAGGCACATCCTATTAAACCATTCAGAAGTTGATTAAAAATTATAGGATTTATGTAAACAAGAGAGAGACAACAGGATCTGCCCCATTGGACCAGAACTCAATCAAAATCAATTTTCTAACAAAACTATTGATAAACAAATAAATCTTTACCCAGGAGATTCAGTTCAAAAAGAATGATACAATATTCTGTTGGCAATCATCAATATGCGTGAGCCCATCCCTTCACAAGGTAGAATGACTATAATTTGTATGTATTATTTATTTTAGATTAGGAGCTTTAAATATGCCAGCAACCAGAAAGCATGGACTTCATTTCAAAGTATCAAACACCTTGACCTTGACCTTGTCATAAAATGGAAGTTAACTGATTCCAAGAATCTCACAACTTGTAATTAATTAATTTGGTAATTTCACAAATAATGAAAAGGAATCTGCAGTGCCAATTTGTTAGAAATAATAATAATAATAATAATAATAATAATAATAATAATAATAATAATAATAATAATAAAAATAATAATAATTTACCTGAGGATAGTGAGGAGCAAAATTCAAAGCTTCTCTGGCATCTTCAAGAGCCCCTGAATAATTTCCCAACGCTAACCTTGCTCGAGACCTGAATAGTAATAATAATATATTAGATAGCACCAAATGGTTTTAAATTCAATCAGACGAGGAGGGTAAAAGTACCTGTCCAAATACAATATATGGATAGCTCCAAATGGTTTTAAATTGATGGCCTGTGAGAGCAGGAGGTCTGCCTGGGAGAAATTAGCCTGTGAGAACTCATTCTGGGCACTCTTGCTCAGTGCTAAAGCTTCCAGGCTCAGCCTGGCCACCGATGAATCATCATCTCCACCGCATAATAATAATTGGACCATGATGTGGGCAGCTCGAGCAGGTGTACCACAGTGTCCGACTATAACTGGATTGGGTAGAGCCACTAGGTTAGGGCCTGAGCCACAACGGCCCAAGCAGCCACAGGACTCGACGGTCAGGTTTGGAGGAGCAAGAGCCAAGAGTGTTTCTAAGGTTTCCAGGGAGCCTTGCCTGCGACATGACCGGTTCGTGCAAACCCTAATTTCTGAGATTTCTCTCTCTCTCTCTTTCCTTTCTGCCTTAATCATACTACTCATTCCTTTCTTTTTTGATACTCCATTTCCGTTTGCCTTGCCATTCCTCATCCACCACCTCCGTGACCATAATAACGATGACGATGATGATTCTTCTTTAATAATAAGTAATGGACTTCGACTTCCTGCTTCACAGATATTACAAATTAACCTCACCCTAACACTTACCTCCATTATATTTGCTGTTTCCTTCTCGCTTCGCCTAGTCTCTCTCCTCTGTTAAGCTTTTTGACAGAATTTTTATTTTATATATATGCATACGTTCATATATATATATATGTGCACATACGTTCGTAATTTTTATGCCAGCACAATATTTAAAAAATAAAATTAAAAATTCATTTTCACTCAAAATTAAAACTAGATACTTATCTTTAAAAAAAAAAATGATACTTATCTTTAAAAAAAAAAAAACGATAGACACAAATGCAAACTTAACCTGAAAACACAATTGGAGTCTGCAAGAGAATACGCAGGAAATCCCAAAACTGAAAACCCTAAATGCAAATCCTTCTCCTTTGCCTTCAATCCCATCTAAGATAATCTCTTCCCGGCAACGGTATGCGAAACACTACTCTATCAAAAAATAAAAAAAAAATTCTAATTTCATATACAAAAATTTTAATTTTAGTAGAATACACAGGAAACCCCAAAACTGAAAACCCTAGACGCAAATCCTTCTCCTTTATCTCCACTCCTATTTGAGACAATCTCTTCCCAGCAACTGTATGTGATCAAAACCCTACTCTATCTAAAAAAACAAAAATTCTGATTTTATAAACAAAAATTTTGATTTTTAGTTATAATATATATATATATATATATATATATATATACATATAAGTTTAGATCTTGCAATTGCTTTTTTGTCTGTTAAATGGATCTTAATATGCTTTTTATGTTGTTTTGGTTTCAAAATTGTTGGGTTTTTCTTTTTAAATGGTTTATTACATTATGTTTGCAACTAAACTGTGTATTGTGCTTTTATGGGAATGTTTTGGTTGTAGTATTATACAAATGTTTTTTTTTTTTTTTTTGGCTGTACTATTGTAACAATGATTTACCATATTGATTATTTGTCTGTGGACTAGTGTCACTTTGGAGCTTTAAGGGCCTTTGTTGGGTTGCTATTGCTGTGGACTACAAGAGTAGTAGAGAAATTGACGAGGCCGTGGGAAATTATTCAATTTATGTAAGTTTAGATGTGTGGATGATCAATACAAGTTGGTGTTTTAAGCGTCTATGGTCCCCCAATTCTGAGCATGACAGATATGTGGGTTTGGAGTTTTGGAAGGGATTTTGATATGATTTCGCTTGAGACATAGGTTTGATTTTTTTTAATGATTTATTTCATGGTGTGTTTGTGCATTAAGATTAGAGTTTTTTACCCTTAATAACTTCAAAGGAATCAAAGCTTTTAGAAAGTTTTATTATTTTACTTAAAAAGAGGATTCCCTCTTAAATTTGATGGAAGCCATGAGATCAAGTTCATAAAACCCACTTAATTTTGATCAAGAGTGTATGTCAATTGTTTACGAAGTGAAACAACTACTATTAATAATGGTTTCAATAGATTAATATATTTTCCATAGTTTGTCAATAGATTAATATTCATAGATTTTATATTGCCATGAAGACCTGTTGACATAATCACATGGTAACATACTTAAATAAAAATTAAATAAATAAAAAAGTCAATATGTAAATCTTTAGCAAAACAATTGAAGATTTCTTGAATGAAAATTTATAATTATGTGTGAAAAGGCTCTACATGTGAGGCTGTACTAACACTAGCATATATATAGTTTGAATGGGGCTCTCTTGATTTTCCTTATCTTATTGATGTAATTGAAATATTGAACTTTCTCATCATCGATGCAGAATTTCATAGTCTTCTCTTTGGTTATATTAGTCTTACCTTTGTATTGCTTTGTTCTGTTCATTTTATTTTTTTAAATCATTTATTTGTTTCTTTTGTTACAATTTTATATAGTGCTGAGGTTAAGGTGTATGTGACCATATCTGCATTATAGCTAATTTCACATCATGTTTTCCTTGCTTACAAAGGGCTGAGACCTTGGGAATTGCTAAATTCCCAATACTAGGCTGCATCAGGAATAGCAGAGTTGGGTCAAAGATACAATCTTTTCATCAAGGTAAACATATAACAAATGTTATTATTATTATTATTATTATTGTGAACAAAATAAATTAAGAACTTATTATTGTCACTATCTAGAATAATTTGTGCATCATGTATCTTAAAGAGCTTAATTGTGATCATAAATAAAATTGTCTTTTTAATATATATTGGAAGACTCCTAGAATAACCTACTATAGATGGGTAGAATCTCATTAAAAATTTTGAGATGAATGGGATGTATTATCCACCATGGTTAATAAATAGACTTTAACAGGCACATGAATCAGTAATGAAATTGGTCTGTCTAGTTCACCCTAATCTGTTACTGTGATGATTCCCTTAAAACTTCAATATTAATGAAATGGTAGTGAAGTGATTTGTGTTGTTGCCTTCATTTTCTTTGTGTATTGGCAGTATACACACACACATTACACTTTAATCAATAACTTCCATGGGAACGTCCTGTAACTTCTGTTTATGTAAGAAATATGAAGTTGAAATCAAAAGCCGCTTTTAAGCAATAAATGAGTAATCCATCCAATGCCAGGTAACAATAAGAAATAAAGAATTGAAGGAAAATTCAAGTCTAAAAAAATAAAGCTAATCAAAATTGTAGAAACCCCATAAAAAATTATCCTAAAGAAAACAAAACAATTTTCTCTCGAAGACTATTACTTTGGCTATTGATTTTATGGCTATTGAATTGGATATGTCACTTGATGATCTTATTAAAAGTAGAGGTTCTCGTGAGAGAGTTAGATAAGTAATAGCTGTTTGATTTAGTTTTACAGATTTTTGTAGATTAGGTATTTTGTTGTATATTTACTTCTTATAGTGCTTATTAAAAGTGGCTGTATATTGTGTGATAGTGGTAATGTTTTTTAGAGACTTTTAGTTATTTATTTCGTCCTTTTCAATGTTGGGCTTTTCTGGGTTTTGCATGTAATGCTATTCTTAAAATTTTAGTTGATAATCTGTTTGAGTGATGAGGGGGGAAAATCAAACGTCTTGATTTGAATTATATGGAGTAGTAAGTATGGTTAAGTTATATATAGGTAAATCATTCCAAATTTTTGCAGCATTCCATGTTATAATGTTTTGAAGATAAAATGTTATGGATAGTCTTGAAAAAAAAGAAAAAAACTATGCAGAGGGCTGTAATTTACTGCTGGAGTTTTTTAATCACATTTATGATGAGTAATTTTAATCATGGTTTGTGAGTAAAATTTGATGGCCAAAATTGCACCATATCTGTCACAAATAAAAAGATATATGTTGCAACTAACAATAGCAAAATTGTTGATTAATGTGCATCATTAAAATGTTGAATTTTGGTTAAAAGGCTGATATCAACCTAATTTTTAGCATCTTTCACAATTTTAAGTGAATACATGTAAATTTGTTCAAAAGTAAATTTTTATGCCTTACAGGGTTTTGAGGAGTATATAAATTTGATCCTGGATGATGCTAGAAAAGTCAACATCAAGAGGGAGAGCAAAAAACTTTAGATGGGTTCATTTTCCTTTACTTTTAATCTCCCAAATGTGCATGTTGTGAACATGGTACATCTATTTTGTTATGGGTTGATTACATCAAAAAAAATGTAAAGGGTAGATTCTTCTTAAGAGATGCAACACAATAGCCACCTCTCTCTCTTGCAATAGTGGAAAGTGATGATTTTAGCAATTGTGTAAATTAGCATTATGTTGCCTTTTCAATTCCATTAAGGTCTAGCATCTTTGTTTACTGGCAATGTTAGAATTTAGATACATCTTGGACATCAAGAATGATTAATATAATTTATGAAAGATATTTGATTGAATGAGTATGAAGTTAACTATATTTGTGTAATTAATTGTATTGGATAGTACTTATATCAGTTATATATATTTTAAATATGCTATCAAGCTCTTGGTTATCACGATTTCTCAGTGCATGTGATATATTTTATTACTTTGCAAGTGATAGATTTTATTGGTTTGGTATATAAATTATACCATGAAATTGATTTTTTTTTTTTTCATATTAGGGAAGTTATCAATAACTTTCCCGTATATCGCATGGGTTAGCAACTAGTCATATACTATATATAATAGCAGAAACTGACAGAAAGTCAATTCCTACAAGTAAGGGGTGCTACCATATAGGAAAAGTGTCTATCTAAAATTTAGACATGTATATAGTTTAATCTTTAAAAAATCGTACAATGCAGCGTTTGGAGAGGCTTCCTATCACAGCATTACAACAGTCTATATAAATACAACACTAACTGCTAAATGGGTAAATTACATTCAAAAGGCTTGCCCGTATACGGAGAAAGAAAGAAAAAAAAGTTGTTTGTCGGACCCCAAAAGAGAGAGAAAGATCCAAGGCCGGCCTTTGTCCATTCCCTGGCCAAAGCAAGCACAAAAAGAAACTGTTAGGTCATGTATCAACCACCCAAATCGACAGAACCACATCAGTAAATTTTTTCTATTTCCATTTTCCAGGTTTGGGTATGAAATGTTACTTTTAATTGATTTTTTTTTTTTGTTGGGTAGGTTTAGATTTGATTCATTTTTGTTTTGGGTTTTAGGGTTTCTATCAAAATGTTTGTAGATATTTGCTTTTGTTTTGTTCTTTTTATTTATTTATTGACAATTTAGGAATTTGGATTCATAACCCTTTTCCTCACTATTTGTTAAAATTAGGGAAACTCCTCACAGTTTAAAACAAAAATATCGTTAAATTGAAAGAGATCGAAAGTCTGATAAATAGAGAGAGAGAGAGAGAGAAAGAGAACGAGTCGATTAGGCATAGAGAGTTGGGGGAGAGAAAAATTTGAGAAATTAAACATAAATTTATGCCACATTTTTGTTTAAAAAAAAAAACTGGAAAAATTGTGCCTTTTCCCTAAAGCCATTAAAGTAACCGTGTAAATTGTTTGGTTTTTGGGTAATTAACGTTGCTTTTCCCTTACTGCTTATAAATACAATCCCTAAACCAGTCTAGAAAAGCTTTCACAAACAGTTTCATTTTGCAAACCACGCACCTGTGTCTTTCAAAAAATCACTGACAATCCCAAGGCCAATTGACTATGCTAACAACAGACACAACGTTTTGTTCACTAGGCAGTAACAAATTTTTCCCATTACATATTCCTTTCTTCTCCCAGTCTTTGTATTTTATTCCCCTCTCTTACACTCTGTACTTTATTTCTTGCAACACAATGTTTTCCATATTTGCAAGAAAAGCCTCAAAGCAAACATTCACAAGGCAATTTGAGAAGAAATAGAGAGCTGGAGAGAGAAGTCACCACATCAGTAAATGTATTTTCTTATGCACAAAAAAATTGATATGGACTACTTAGTTTTGATTTAGGCATCTAGCCTAGATTTGGTTTTGATTAAGGTTTAAAATTTGGAAGTGGTTTAAGAGAGTTAGAAAGATGAGAAAAAGAATAGAATGATGAGAAAAAGAATAGAATGATTAGAAGACTCTGAAAAATGTTGCATGTCATGTGTTTGAGGAAATTTCTCTTTGACAAGTGATACATAATTCTTTAATTCAATCTTTTCTTTTCCCTATCTTGATATAAATTTTGGCCTTTTGTTGCATTCACAAAATCCAGTTGACCACAAGTGTTTAATTTTTTGTGTAAGGTTTTAGTTGTAATTTATTTCTTGGCTTAGTTGGTTTAAGTAGTTTTTCTGCTTTTGGGAAATTCTTAGATTCCAGCATAAAAAAACAAGGCAATATGTGGCACTCATATGAAAACCATGAACATTGGCACACCTTTGGGGTTTGTAAGTTGGAAAATAGGATTACAAACCATATGCATGTTACAGTAGTTTTCAGCAGCCCCTAAAAAGAAGAGACATGCTATTCTTATTCTTGATTTAGTCCGTGTAAACTACATGTCTAACCTACTGTTTTTGCTGCATAATACAATTTTGGTGTTGGTCCGTTTCTTGAATACAATGCATGAGGTAGTCTTGATCTAATGTAAAGGTCAAAACCTTAAGTTCATGAATTACACTTCATAAGTTGCCAAAAACAAAATCTATTTTTATCATTGTCTTGGAACTAATTCATTCATGACTAATTATAATTTAAAATGCAATTTCCTTCATACTAATGATCCATTATCAATCACATGACCATATATAAATGGCTGTGGAACTTGACGAATTGATAATGAATGTGTCTTTCTAATTATTTTTACGGTAAGCTTTTGATACCATTTTTAGATATTTGGTTGTGTAATGATTGGACAAATCGTTATACTAATAGTTATTACATGTTAACAATTAATTGATTAGCTTTCTATAACATGTGAGAGTTGGTAATGGTATTATTAGAAGGGAAATTTTCTTTTAAAGGTAGAAGATATAAAGTATGAATGACAGATTTGCTTGAAAACATTAATTCTTTGTAGTTGTAGTTCTTTTATTGACAAGCTTTGGTTTCAAATTAAAATTTCAATTTTGAATAGATTAAGGCAAAGAGGAAGATGTCGTTTTTAATAGTAGGTCATTTACCATGAATTCTAGACAATTGTTAAAAACATATATCTTTCTAAATTAGAAAAACTTGGAACTTACATTCAACAAAAAAGAAATTGCAAAACGTCTTAAATTTTATTTTCATTGGGTTGAATAAGGTGAATTAGATTTGGTTACATGTATTTGGAAGTATACTAAAAATATGCTTACAAGGTAGATTTCAAGTATTGGTTTTCGTTTTGATATAAGGCTTACAAGGTATGTTTACTGCATACTGAGGTTTTTGAGTTTTTAATTCATTTCATGACATGAGAAAATCATATCTATATTTTAGATTGGGCATTGAAGACCCTTTTCACATTTGATGTTAAAAAGATTGCATCTTAATTTATTGAAAGCCATGACGTTTTTGTTTATGTGCACAAATACTAAATTTACCGTCTCATAACAATATGATTGTGTTAGCTTCTTTGCATTTTATATTTTTGCTTAATGAATTCAATAGTTTGAGAAGTGAAAGTCTCTTCATGACATATGTCCTAATTGTTCCTGTTCATCAAACCGTTCTTAGCTTTCTCAAAAGTGGGTTTGTATTTTCAATTTTGTGGTTTTTGTCAGGATGTTAGTTTTTTCTTTTAAGCCTTTGTGCTTTTCTTGGTTTTTATTTTTACCAGGATTTGTTAGTTTTGAAAGGATAATTAGAATGTTTTGTTTGATGGGGTTGCAAAAATATTTTAATGCTTCCATAAGGCTTGCACTTTTGTTCTTCAAAAAGAAGTTTATACCTGCACGTGTAGTTCTTTTCCAGTTGCAGTTACATTGAGGTTTATTGAATCTATTCTCTTCTATTAATGTTTCCTGAATGTGGGTTGAAAATTGGATACTTATTGTTTTGCTTACAGGGATTTTGCATTTTATTATCTGGGTTATTTGGAACTGTGGATTCTCTGCATCTACGTAAAACTCTTAATACATTACACAAATCCTACTACTTGAAAATTTTAGAAACTACGAGACTAGAATAGCTAGGTATTTACCAATCTTCTCCTTTATTCTGTATGGTTTCTTGCATATTTATTGTTAATATGTTTCTATAAAGAATATGAAATTGGAATCTGATTGCATATTTATTGGTTTTGATATAGGAATTTTATTTTTTAAGTTGGGACTTTTTTTCTTTTCATTTGCGATTGAGTTTTTCTACTTCACTCTCCTTAGAATTTTGACTTAACAATTGAAGTTTTCCATTGAATTTGATCCTTCTGCTTCACTCCATCATAGAATTTTGACTACCCTATTGAAGTTGTTAATCGAATTTTGGCTGGTACAAATTTGCATGGATTTAGTTTGAAAATTTTTAAGTTGAGGTTATCAATGTTTACTTCTTTATGATGTTTTGTAGTTTCTGAATTTTTGTTTTTCAGGTTCCTTCTAAGGTGATTTTTTTTTTTTAAATTAAAGTCTAAATTTCCAATAAATCTCTACCAATTCCGACTTTCTAATGATATCATTCAATTTACCACCTAAGCAAGAGTGAATGGGTGATTTGTTGTCCCTTTTATATATCAATTTGTTTAGTCCATAAGTCCCAAAGTTCTCCAAATGGAAAACTATTGTTTAGAGGGAGTTCAAAATATAGAGAACCAATCATGAGAGCAGTGCTGCATTGGCTGCAAGTTAGGAATGCTATGTGATATATTGGACCGAACAGAATTGAACTACTGGTGTGATTATCAGAGAACTGAGTCTCTATGGTGAGCATCACCCCTATTGCCACGAGAGTATAATCAGATGCATGCATGTGTGTGTTTGCATGCATGTGAACCTGTGTGTGGCAAAGGCATGTTGTAAAACACGAGTCAATCTCAGTCCCATGCAAAACTCATTTCTATTGTGTATGATACTTGGTTTGGGTTGACATTGTTTAGATGCCATAAATATGTAAATGATGGTTCTACTAAATGACCATCCTATGCTCAAATCCTAATAGATCACAAAATTCATGCACGGTTGATATTTTAACCATGACTAGCCAGCCTTCACAAACCATGATAGTCCTTATTGACTGATAATGGTAGTTCTCTATCTCTTCTCTTGAGCATCTTACACATGTTTTATGGAGACATATTGTGAACTTCAAGCTTAATGAGTCTCTCTCTGTTAGATGAATAGATTTCATTACACAAAAAATACTTAAAACACCTAATGAACAGTACTAAGTTCAATTTTTTCCCTTTAAAAAAATTAACTTTTTTCCTTCGTATTAACTGAGATGTTGCCTCTTGACTGTTCCTAAAATCATTCTTATCTATATTATATTTCTTTGTTAGATGAATAATTTACATTACACAACATATACCTAATGATAGTAACAAAACTTTTTCAGAAAAAAAAAAAAAAAAAAAGAGTAACGAACTAACTATTGAAAATATTAGTATGAATACCTAGCTATTGCATTATCTGAAGAAACAAAAGACTGTTCAGTGCATTGTGCAACTCCTAGGCCTAGCATTCTTTTAGAACTCAAACCATATGAATGTTGGATAAAAATCTAGTTTTGTATCTCATACAAAACACACAGCGGAAGCAACAAACAAGGATCTATTTCATTCATGATTGACAACATGCACTATGTAAATTTCAGAATTTAAGAACAAGATAGCGTACCTTGGTGTGGAGAAATTCAAAACAAAGATTAGAAGCACTTGGAAACACTTTTAATCTTCACTCCAATTCCACTTTATGCCCAAGATGTGTGGTCTCTCAATCAGTTTCCAAAAGGGAGAATGAAAGCGTGTCTCACACTCTCTCTTTTTCTCTACGATTCTTTTTCATTAATTAAAAAATTCTGTATGTTTCTCCCTTTATAACTAACTGATTATCTAATTGGGCTGACCTATTGGGCCTTTCCAATTGGGCTTTAGTGTGTGGCTTGGAGTGGGACCAAAAGGGACCAATAAGACACTAGCTCCAATGGGCCTTGGGCTTTTCCGTCAACTCTTGACAAGTCCAAAGTTTCCATTAATTATATTTAACACCACTATATAAACATAATTGCACTCTAGGCCTTATTAATAAATTATATCCCAAGACTTTATTATACATGCAACTCCTTCATAAAATATTTATAATAATACAAAGTCATAAATGTAGACTGCCACTTTGTAAATTACTACATCTTTTCCTTGAGTACCCGGTTTAATCCTTTAAAGTTATTCATCATATATTTTTGAAATCCAATTTCATAAATATATATTTTACTAATTTCTTACCAAAGTGGTTAGACCTAACTCTCTGAATAACTGAACCCATTAAACTTATCTCAAGAGAATATTTTATGTCTCTATCAAGAAACTATGAATTCCATTTTGAGAATATATGTTCTATCAATACTAAATGTGGCTGCCCAACATACTGAGGTTTTGACCGTTACATTAGATCTCACTCCTGATATATCAAAACAACCTACACGTCATGATCAGATCCATTATTCTCTCAGGATTAAGAATTCATGCAAATAAAAGTCGTGAGATTTATTATTCATTTGATAGTCATTAGGAGAATAATAAATCTCACAACGGTCCAGTTCAATATGTTTTAACTCTTAAAACATATCAATATATCAACTAGAAGTCTCCACTTCCATGATCAAGACAAATCATCTTAGTTGATACGTTATAGTCTTCGCAGATGAAATGCCTAATTTCATCACCGACTACGAACTATAAATTTTGAGTTTACAAAGAACTTGTGATTTATATCTTCTGTGACTAAATCACATAAATCACATACTATGCATCTCATGGAAACTAAAACGGAAGTATGCATATTTTTAGGGTATTCAAAAGAAAACCAAGGGTTTTTGGACATTATCATATAGTCCATGAAATGCATAGTATGTGATTTATGTGATTTAGTCACAGAAGATATAAATCACAAATTCTTTGTAAACTCAAAATTTATAGTTCGTAGTCGGTGATGAAATTGGGCATTTTATCTGCGAAGACTATAACGTATCAATTAAGATGATTTGTCTTGATCATGGAAGTGGAGACTTCTAGTTGATATGTTGATATGTTTTAATTAATGAAAAAGAATCGTAGAGAAAAAGAGAGAGTATGAGACACGCTTTCATTCTCTCTTTTGGAAACTGATTGAGAGACCACACATCTTGGGCGTAAAGTGGAATTGGAGTGAAGATTAAAAGTGTTCCCAAGTGCTTCTAATCATTGTTTTGAATTTCTCCATACCAAGGTACGCTATCTTGTTTTTAAATTCTGAAATTTACATAGTGCATGTTGTCAATCATGAATGAAATAGATCATTGTTTGTTGTTTTCGCTGTATATTTTGTATGAGATATAAAACCAAATTTTTATCTAATAATTGGTATCAGAGCCAGGTTTTCATCTCATGATTGTATAGCATGTGATTGAATTTTAGAATTTAAGAAAACGGTTATCTTTGTGTTTTCAAATTTTCTGCATAAAGAAATTGTTCCATAAACCTTGTGTGCATTGATCAATATATGCGATATATTGTTTTGCATGACATTAGCAGTGCACGGATTGGTCACTCATTCAATAACCATTAGTGGAAATCTTAGTTGTAATATATGTTGCAAGTGAGATTGAATATTGTGCAGTGTCTTCGTGATGGCCATTGATATTTGACTTTTCAAAATAACTGTCATGTGTCAAAGGATTAAATGCAATGTACGGATTGCATATATTGAATAGCGGTTTTGACTTTCTTTTTGTTAATGCAACAGTTGGTGAATTCAATTGCATGGTTTCAATTTTTTTTTTCATGGCTTGGACTTAACGCATGGCTTGCATGGCTTGTATTTGATGCATGGCTTGGTTATTCTAAGATTCAAATGTCATGTACATTGGAAAGATTCAATCCGTATAGTGATAAAGAATCATGTAATGTATATATTATATATAATGTAATAATTATATATTACATATATTTATATTATATATAATATGGTTTTTTATATGTAATTAGGGTTTTTATTACGTTATATATATTTATATATGCTAATGCTAGTTTAATGAAATTTATTCCTAATGAGATTAGGATTATGTTTTCAAAGTGTCTAGCATTATTATAGTTCTTGATCTTAAAAACCTTTACTTTAAAATATCTAGTGGGAGAGAGATGCAAGGGTTGCATCTCACAGCCTCCATTGTTGGTTCATAGTAGTGTGAAATATATACTTTGTCTTTGCCTTGAGCTTAGCATTCCATGTGGAGAGTATTTATTTCATGGTCCTACAAGATTGAATTTCCTGGTTTATAGTGGTTTAATAAACACCTTGTCTTAGCTTCGAGCTTTGCATTCCATGCGGAGGGTGTTTTTATCATGGTACTACAAAATAAGCTTGTTAAAGGGATGAAATGTGACTACACATGATTCTAGACAATGGTATACACTAGACTAAGTATTTTAGTATCCTCTATGCTGAGTTCTTGCTATTATTACTTAGAGGCTAAATGTAAAATGGCATATTATTAGTGTTTGATAAGAGTTATCATGATAGCACTAATAATGAGAATAGTTCTCTATCAATCATAGTATTTAATGTTCACTCTATGCTGAGGGATATTGAATATGGGATTAGGTTGTCGTTGCATATATTATTTTATGGTTTTATTAAGGTTCCATATTGTATGCTTATATGCTAAATTGATAATGTCCAGTTTACTTATTATATTCATGTTACTATTATTTTAGATAAAAATAAACAACTTTATTAAACACAACATTAAGTCATACATAATGTCATACATAGCATCATACAATAGGATTTAAGGGCACACATCCTAACAATGAAGAAGTTGTTTACTTAATATTTGAAAATCCATTTAAATAGGTTGGAAATTATCGTTTCTGCAAGGCTAACCAATAAGCTAAGATTGATATTGTTCTTGGAAGTTCAAAAAAGAAATCTGATTCTTTACTAAAATAGAGTTTCATTAATCTTTAAAACCAAAATAAAAATTTTCAGGTGTTAAAGTGATAATAGCATTTTTGTCTATATATGTATTTATGTAGGTATGTGTATGAATCTTAGTGCTTGAGAAAACAAAAGGTTTAGGAATTTTCATCTTGGGTAGAGTATCAATTGAAGTTTTTTTTTTTTTTTTTTTTTTTGAGAAATAGATACACACACATATTATATATAGGGGAAAGGGGATGAGATAATGGAATAAAATAGTACAAATGAACTATTTTATTTCATACTTTCAATTTATAAAAATTTTGTACAATTGTTATTAGCCAACTTTGTAATGGTTTCTAAAAAAAAAAAAAAAAAAAAAAAAAAAAAGAAAAAAAAGAAAACTCTTTATTACAGCTAAAACTACATTATACGTACAAATGCTTTGGGTATGAAATTTTTTATCGTGGCATTTATTGTTGCTAAGAACATGTTGTACTTGAACTTACATGTTTCATATCAAAAGCAATTCAAAGAGATAGACTAGTGCATCGCACAAGTTTAGCAACTAGTACTATACATAAAAGCAGAAGCTGAGAGAAAGTTGATTCCTACAATTAAGGAGGTGCTGCCATGTAGGAAAAGTGGCTGTTTAAAATTCAGACACGCGATACATAATATTGTTTTACCCGCTTAACACCGTTTGACAACTTTTTTGGTATATTAAAAAAAAACTCGATTAAAATAAAATAAACAAAACATTGCAATTAAAAAAACCCTAGCCATCTCTTCTCATCAGACTTAACATTTTCTCTTTCTAAAAGAAAACCCCTAGCGATACTACTACACAGAGAAAGGGAAGGAGAAAAAAAAACTTGCGATCCAAAGAAGGGGAAGAAGAAGAAAAGACATGTGCAATACAGAGGAGACAGAGAGAACTACCACCGGTCATCATGAAAGGTCCAAAAGTTATTGAGATACGGAGATAGAGAGAGATAGAGTTCATACGGCACCAGGAGAGATATGATGTACACGGAGATAGAAATAGAGAGAGGCAATGAGGCTTACGGCACAGAGAAAGAAGCAGAATTAGACCATCGGAACCACAAGCATATAGAAAGAAAAATATATGGTCCATCAACATCGGTAATATTTTTTTAGATTTGGGTATGAAACGTTACTTATAATTGAGTTTTCCTGTTGGATAGGTTTAGATTTGATTTGTTTTTGTTTCGGGTTTTTAAAACACAGAATGATTGAGATTTGAGAGGGATACAGAGATAGTGTTTATGAATGTTGCTACCACCAGCATCAATCCGACATCCGACCACCGTTAGTAGCTTCGCCATAGAAGAAAAATCTATGAACCATCAACACCATCAGATTATCAGAAATGGCACCGGCGCAGTCTTTCCCCCTTTTTAAATTTAGGTATGAATTTTTTTTTTTTTTAGATAAGATTTAGGTATGAAATTTGTTTTAAAAAAAAAAATTCTTTGATAGGATAGGTTTTCTTCTTTTTTCCTTTCTCTTTTTTATAACTTATAGAAATTACAAAAAAAAAAAAAAAAATTGATTTTAGTTTTGGCTTTTCACCGTAAAGAAACAAAATTAAAAACGGTTACCTGTAACTAATCTTAACAAAATGCTTGGGATCAAATAAGTGTAGGATTGACTGTTGCACTGATATTTGTTTTCTCTTTTTCAATCTTATTTATTTAGGTTTATTGTTCGGTTAAGGTTTATCGGAACCACAAGCATAGAGAGACATGCTGTATACCTGTAACTGGTAAAGTTTTTGTTTTGTTTTTGTATTTTTTTTTTTTCTTTCATTTTATAAATTTGGGGATTGGATATGATTTAGGTTTGAATTTCCTGGTTGGATTGGTCTAGATTTTGTTATTTGTGTTAGGTTTCCATTAACAATGCCTTCTATAGTATAATACTATAATACTGGTTTTAATATAACATGGTTTTAGATATCCAGTAAGTTAGTGCTTATGTTGGAGAGTTTGCAACCATCACCAAAAAAAAGAAAAAAGAAAAAAAGATTCGTACTATGTACATCATACCTGTTTAATTCAATTCAAATTGTTTTGAAAATAAATTCTTTTTATATTATCTAAATTGATGAGTGAGTAAGACATCCTAAAAGCTAAGGCTTGAATCAATATGATTTAATTCACATTCTTAGCTTGAATCGAAAGGTAAGGGTGGTAAGAAGAGGAATTAAAATGTCAAGAGTTGGACAAGCTAGTTGCCCTAGTAGTTGCCAAAAGGAAATTAGACTCAAAAGTATGACCAAAAGGAAAGTATTTCCGTTTTGGTAAAGCTAAGTATTGTCCATGATTGTTTTCTAGATAGAAATTTACATGTTTTACTTTTTAAAGAGAAAGTTGTCATCCTTTGGTATTGTATGTTTTGGCACTTATATCTAGATCTTATTAATCTAAATGATATTCAAGCTTGATGAAAGATGGGCTTTTAGAACCATTATTTTGTTATATTCTCAGTCTATGAATTCTATTTAGAGGATACTAAGATCTATGTGATAGGATGTGTGCCTTTATATCCTATTGTATGATGCTATGTATGACATTATCTATGACTTAATGTTATGGTTAATAAAGTTGTTTTATTATTATCTAAAAATAAGGGTAACATGAATATTGGGACATTATCATATAGTCCATGAGATGCATAGTATGTGATTTATGTGATTTAGTTGCAGAAAATATAAATCACAAGTTCTTTGTAAACTCATAATTTTAGTTCGTAGTCGATGATGAAATTAGGTATTTCATCTGTGAAAACTATAACATATCAACTAAGATGATTTGTCTTGATCATGAAAATGGAGATTTCTAGTTGATATGTTGATTATGGACTAGATCATAAAGTGTAGGTTGTTTTGATATATCAAGAGTGAGGTCTAAAGAAACGATCAAAATCTCAACATGTTGGGCAATCACATTTAGTGCTGATGGAACATATATTTTTAAGATGGAATTCATATTCTCTTAATGGAAATATAAAATATTCTCTTGAGATAAGTTTAATGGATTTGATTATTCAGAGAGTTAGGGCTAACCACTTTGCTAAGAAATTATTAAAATATATATTTATGAAATTGGATTTCCTAAATATATGGTAAATAACTTTAAAGGATTCAACTAGGTACTCAAGGAATTAAGATGTAGTAATCTTTAAAGTGGCAGTCTATATTCATGACTTTGTATTACTACGAATATTTTATGAAGGGATTGCATGTACAATAAAGTCTTGGAATATAATTTATAAATAAGGCCTAGAGTGCAACTATATTTATATAGTGGTATTAAATATAGTTAATGGTAATTTTGGACTTCTCAAGAGTTGACAGAAAAGCCCAAGGCCCATTGGAGCTAGTGTCTTATTGGTCCCTTTTGGTCCCACTTCAAGCCACACACTTAAGCCCAATTGGAAAGGCTTAAAAGGCAAACCCAATTAGATAATCAATTAGATACAAAAGGAGAAGCATACAAAATTTTTGGGTGTGAAAATATAACACTATTGTGAAATGGTGTGTATGTAAGTGTTAGACACTTTGACATTCTTCCTTGGAAAACTGATTGAGACCACACTTCTTGGGCATTAGTGGAATTGGAGTAAAGATTAAAAGTGTTCCCAAGTGCTTCTGATCTTCATTTTTGAAATTCACTACACCAAAGTACACTCTCTTCTCTTGTTCTTAAATTTTGAAACTTACATAGTACATGTTAACATTTGTGAATGAAGTAAATCTGTAAATTTTCTGCTGCGTATGTTTTGTATGCGATACAAACATGTATTTATCCAACACTATGGCTCCTTGTCATAAGGGAATAAAGTTCCAATGACCTCTTTAAATCGGAGGAATGGAGCTTTTTTAAAGGTAGATTGTTCTAAAAGAAAAATGTCAGAATTTGTTATAAGACAACTATAAAATACATTTAGAAATGAAATGGTTGCATTAGATACATCACAAGACATTATTCTATAGATAACTATTACACCGGTACAATATCGTATTAGGAGGATTATCAAATAAATTCATACTTTTAGGATAAACTTTTGGAGTCATTCGACAAGGGTATGAATTTGATCCTCGGTCCTACGTAAAGGTAATAAATGATATGAATATGGATTATTGGATCAAGGTTATATGAATAGAATTGGATTCTATTTAAAGTCTAGAACTTGTAGAGACGCCTAGTGGCATTAAGCCCATTGTTTTCAAATAGGTCTACAAGAAAATGAGATTGATAGATTTAAAGGTGCTAACCTTCAAAGTCAAGACTAGTGATGAAAATATTTATTCAGAAAGAAATGGTTCAACTATGAAAAGATTTTTTCACCAATAGTCAAGTTTGAATCTATCTAGATTCTCTTATCCATTATATTTCATTTGGATGAATTATGGCTATGGATATCAAGAAAGCTTCTTTTAGTAGCAATCTTGAGGAAGACATCTATATGATGTAACTAGACTTGATCATAGCAAAGAACCAGTAGTTTTTAGTATGCAAGTTGCTTAAAGTCCATTTATGAACTAAAGCAAGCATCTAAATCATAAAATATCATCTTTGATCAAGCAATCAAGTTGTTTGATTTTGATCAAATATAAAAATGCCTTATGTGTGTAAAAGTTATATAGAATAATAAATTTCTTAATGTATGTTGATGATATTCTAATCATTTAGAATGATGTAGAGTTATTGTCATTAATGGAATTATTAGTTGTCTAGTCCAGTTTGATATAAAGTACTTGGAAAAGACTAGTTGCATCCTATGAATTAAACTTTGTTAAAATTCAAAAATTAGGATGTTGGGTCTATCTCAAACTGCTTAAATAGATTTGATTCTTACCAAGTACAGCATGTAATGCTTCATGAAAAGATTCTTTCCTTTTAAGTTTGAAGTTCCTTTATATAGGACTATAGTCTTAAGACATATAAAAGGAAGAGCATATTAAGATGGTTCCTTATACCATATCAATAGGGAGTCTTTTTGCTATGCTATATACTAGGCTAAATATCTATGTTACGATGGGCATAGTAAGCAAATATCAATTGAATCTAAGATCACTTAATTTAGAGGGAGTAAAGCATATACTCAAATATCTTATGAGAATGAAAGATTATATGCTTGTCCACTAAAGTGAAGATTAGATGGTTACTGGTTGTACAAATACTGACTTGTAGTTTGATTGTGATTCATGAAATTGTACTTCAAGATATGTGTTCATCCTAGATGGTGAAGATACACATTAAGCATAAGTATTGTCTTATTAAAGAGATATGATTACGTGATCTATAGTAATAGAAAGGATAATTTATGCAATAAATCTGGCTGAAACTTGTTTCCAAACTTTGCCTTAAAGTAATTATGAATTACTCTAAAAGGAAGTAAATGTCAGAGATATAATAAATTGTCTTTGAGGGCAAGTGGGAGACTGTGAGGGTTTATGCCCTAAAATCCAATTTATTGACATGTTATAAATAATTAAATTGTTTAATTATATGAGGCTATTTTTAAATCAACTAATAGGACATTATCATAATCCATGAGATGCATTATATGTGATTTATGTGATTTAGTCACTGAAGATGTAAGTCACAAATTCCTTGTAAACTCAAAATGTAGTTCGTAGTCGGTAATGAAATTGGACGTTTCATCTGTGAAGACTATAACACATCAATTAAGATGATTTGTCTTGATCCTGAAAGTGGAGACTTCTAGTTGATGTGGTGATGTGTCTTAAGAGTTAAGATATATTGAACTAGACCATTGTGAGATTAATTATTCAATCAAAAACTATCACCCGAATAATTAATCTCATAGCTTCTAAATGTAGGTTACTTTGATATATCAGGAGTGAGATCTAATATTCACGGTCAAAACCTCAGCATGTTGGGTAACTACATGTAGTATTGAGGGAACACATATTCTCAAGATGGAATCCATAATCTCTTTTTATAGAGACACGAAATATCCCCTTGATATAAGTTTAATGGGAAATAGTTATTCAGGGCACCCACTTTAGTAAAGAGTTAATAAAGCTTATATTTATTGAAATTGAATTTCAATAAATGTGAATAACTAAAAGATTAAACCGAGTACTTAAGGATAAAATAGTTGTTTACAAAGTAACAGTTTATTATGACTTTGTTCACTATGGATATTTCATAGAGGGGTCAAATGATATCATTAGAGTCTTGAGATATAATTTATTAATAAGGCCTAGAGTGCAATTATATTTATATAGTAGTATTAAATATAATTAATGGTAACTTTGGACTTGTCAAGAGTTGACAGAAAAGCCCAAGGCCCATTGAGCTAGAATCTTATTTGTTCCCTTTGGTCCTACTCAAGCCACAAACTAAAACCCAATTAAGTAGGCCCAAAAGGCTAACCCAGTTAGATAATCAGTTTTTATTTAATAAGAGTTATTAAATAAAGTATCTACCAAGGTAGTTAGTATGTACGTATGATGAAAAGAAAGAAAACAGCTTTTTCTCTACAAGGAGAAGAAGAAGGATTTTTCTTTGAGAATCAACGTACAAAAAAAATAATAATAATAAAAAACTGATTGAGAAACTAGACTTCTTGGGCACCATATGGAATTAAGATAAAGATTAGAGGTATTCTCAAGTATTGGTTTTGAATTTCACTGCATCAAGGTACGCTCTCTATTCTTTATTCTAAAATCCAAGGTTACATGTTATCTCTCATGAACGAAGTAGATCTGTGATTGTTGCTTCCGTTGTGTGTTTTGTATGAAATACAAAACCAAATTTTCCAACACCTATTGCATTGCCTCCCAAGTTCAAAGTCTTGGATGCAAAAAACTTTAATGGGACTAGAGATCCTAAACAACATGTTAGGAAATATCTAAGCATTACTAAAATGAAAGGATTGGATGAGAAGCAAAATTTGCATGCCTTTCCCCTATCACTTACGGGAGGAGGTGCATCAAGGTGGTACTATAACTTGGACCCAACTAAGACCATGGTGTGGAATGAGCCAGTAAAGTTGTTTGTTGATCAATTAATCTTTAATACTATGATTGATGTGACTGGCCTAGTGTTGTCCAAGCACCCTCATTTCTCATGCCATTATCAACTACAAGTAAAGCTCCTAATAATGTGTGAGGCTAGATTGTTGTTTGACACTAGGAAAGGTATACTTAGTACATTCACAAGTCTAAAAGTTTAGAGATAAAATTTATCCCTAAACAACTATCTAGCGCTAGTGAAAACTTAAGATAAAGTTAGTTAGCAACGTTTCCAAACTATTTAGGAAACTAGCATCTCGAGTTTCTTAGACAAGTTCACTATATACTTAAGTTCCATGTGCTGGCAGAGTTGAGGTGGAAAATTATCCTCGTGGAACTTGAGTCTTAAAAGACTCGAGTTCCCTAATTATAATTTAAAAGCTACAAAGCACAATAAAAACCAAAAAGGGTAAAGAGTAAGAGCAGAGAGGTGTTGCCACATGGAGCTCTAAAGTGCAGCCATGGCTGCTATTTTTTTATGCTTTTTTGTCTCTCTGTGATTTTCATCAACAAATTCATAGAGAAGCAACAAAGCTAGAGAGAAAAACCCATAAAGAAACAACAAACCCAAGTAACAAACCAGAGAGAAACAACAAACCCAAGCTAAGATTGCCACTCGGTGCCGAGATCGCGATTTTTGGATTTGGGTTTTTGAGAAATGGGTTTGGATTTCTGAGAAAGGACAAGAGGAAGGAAGAAATCTGGAGAATAACAATAGACTGTCTGGAGAAGAAGATGGAGAAATGGGTTTTGTTCTTGGGTTTTTGGGGCTTGTAAGAGGAGAATGGGATGGTAGATGGAGAAAGAAAAAAGAAGGAAGATGGAGAAACAAAAAAAGAAGAAAGGAAGAAGCAATCAGAGTTTGATTTCCACATGGATTTTAAATACTCCTCAGCTTTGTCAGTACATAGAACTCGAGTCTCTTAGGCTTGAGTTGCTACATTAAACTCAAGATGCTAGTTTCCTAAATAGTTTGAAAATTTTGCTAACTAACAAAATTGTAAGCAAAATGGTGTTATTTTGCAAAAAAAAAAAAAAAGATCCTATAAATTACATTATTTAACTTTGGTGGCCAATAGCTTTTTATTTGTTTGGTTTAACTTTGGTTGAATGGCAAGTGTAGGTGAAGGTTGATGGGAAATCCGATTGAACTTGAACGATAGATGCCTCTAGTCTAGTGTATTGTTATCATGCCAATGAATAAATGTTTGGTACATAAATCACCTTTTTTATTTTTTATTTTGGATACACAAATACTTGTGAGTTATTCTAATAAGACTAGAGCCAATTTCACACTCATTTTCATAACTTTCCTATCGAATGACAGACTTTGACCAATAGGCATAAACAATTTATGTTTGAAAATTGAAAAGCCATCATTCATATCACACAATAGTACATACGCCATACATATGTTGAAACAGCCCAATGGCATAGATGCTGATTGGAAGGAAAAATAAGGACATTTGAGTAAGTTGGGAGAGAGAACAATTTTAAAGGGTTGCTAGCAAGGAGTTGGACAATCAAGCAACAATGGGGATTTTTGGGAATTAGAATAGTAAGGGGGTTCTATATAGTACGTTAACTAACATTTCAATGGATTAAGCAAAATAGGATCTTGAGTTTTAGAAACTCGAGATCCATTTTAAACTCAACTATTAGAAACTCGCCTTGCACTTGCTGACTTGGACTAAAATGCCACATAGATCTCGAGTCTTTAAGACTCGATTTCTAAAAATTAAAAATCGAGTCTTAAAGACTCATTTTTTTTAGGACAAAACATTTTATACCTATAGATATCAAGTATTAGAAACTCAATATTTAATTTAAAATTTGCATAGAACTCGAGTCTTATAAACTCGAGGTTCGCTGGGAGAAATTATAAACACAGATACACACATCAGTCTACAAAATTATAAACACAGATAAAATTTTATTAGCCGTCACTCTCTCACCCATAACACTCAACCTCCCTAACTCACTGCCTCACTCACCCATAACTCTCACACCACATTGCCTCTCACTCAACACATTGCCTTTCTCACTGCTCCTCCCTCTCAACAAATTCATATCTGAGGTAAGGGTTTTTTGATTTGATTGTCATTGTACTTGGGTATTATTTATTGTTGGGTGTGGGTTAAAGAGTTTGACTATTTATTTTGTAGATAGTTAACATAACTTAGTTAAGATACCAATATTGTGAATTATAGAACTTTGTTTTGTTAGTGTTAATTTTTTGAGTATTTATTTGCATGGTTTTCGTTATCGAAATTTTATTCATCATTTCTAGGCTCTTATTTTTATCATGATCTTACAAGTTTTTTGACTTTATTCATCATTGCTTTGGGTATGAAATGGGTAGTGAATGAATTGTAATGAATGGGTATGTAATCATGCCCTTTGAATGGGTATATAATGAAATGAGTCACTTACTCCGTTCGAATGAATTGTAATGAAATGGGTATGTAATTCATGCCCTTTGAATGTGTAATGAAATGGCTTTTTTTGTATTGGGTATGTAATTAGATAAAATGTTGTATACTTTTACAAGGATTGGCTTTTTTTTTTTGGTATTGGGTATGGAATGGGTAGTCTTAGCATGATGGAAAAAGGATTTGGGTATGAAATGTGTAACAAATGTGTTATGAAATTCATACCCTTTGAATGAATTGGAATTTGTACTTTGTGTAGTTTAACTAGATAAAATGTTTTTTAGCTAACATAGTAACTTGAATCTAACAGGTTCACATTGCCTATAATTGATATAATCCTATACTACGGTGATCCGCTTAAGAATGCCAATGCGAACAAGGGATTGCCATTTGAAGGGCCAGGTATAAAGTTCTATTATACCCAAATTGAGCATAGGTTGAAGACCCTTGATGAATTGAAGATGATAGTTATGAAAAAATTGTGTGCAAATCCTACTGTATATAACATACAAATTACTTATCATATGCCACGTGAAGTCCTAAAGTGCCGGATTAATTACAAGTGTATGGCGATAGAAACAGACAAACATGTAAAGATCGTCTTTGACAAATTGGAGAGAATACCTGAAGTAAATAGTATTGAGTTATACATACAATTGGAGCCACATGCAGAACTTGGTATTAAGGAAATCCAACAAACAACCACAAGTTTACAGGTTACAGTTCCAAATGCTCAATATGAGTATTCTACACATGTAGAGGATGAAGATGATGATGACGATGACGACGATGATGATGATGATGACGACGACTATGTTGATGAGACTACTGCCATTAACTGTGAAGATTTTGTCGATAGAGATGAGTTTGAAGAGATGATTAAACGAGGGGACTTTGGAGACTTTGAGAGGGACATTGATGACGATGAGACATTGGACAATAGTGAACCTGATGCAGACAATGTTATTAGTGTCCAAAACATTAAAAACACAATCCCTACCTATGCAACTCCTGCCTTGTCATTTCTGTAAATACTTGGGAAAATATGGTTGGTCCTTCACATATTAAGATACCATTTGTGTCTACTTGGAGAGAGGGGATGAATTTGTGCAAAGGGTTGACTTTTGCCAATAAAATGGAGGTGCCGCGCGCATGAACAATTTGTGCCCTCAAGGAAAAAAAACATTTTCTGATCAGTAGGCTGACGAAGAAAAAACTTTGTGTGAAATGCGTGGATGAGTCATGCAAGTGGTATGTTTACGCAGTCATAAAGCCCAATCTCCACAGACTATGGATGGTCACCGTGTATGTGGGTCCTCACACGTGTATACCGATTGGGGTACGAAATAATGGTAGAATGATGAGTTGTAATTTTATTATATCAAACATCCTTAAGAAGTTATGTAAGGATTACACTATCCCAATTAAGCATCTCAAATCTATGATAGAGTCGAAATATGATGGCCATAAGCCTTTTTACTACAAGGTATGAGATGCGAAACAAAAGGCGATTGGGAAGATGTTTGGGAATTGGGAAGATGTTTAGGAATTGGAAAGAGTCTTACCAAAGGTTGCAAAAGTTACTAATGGTATAGATTGATCAAGATCCAACTACCCAGGTGTTCTATCGTACCACACCCACGAGAAGATGACACTGTATTGTTGTATTATGTGTTTTGGTCTTTTGGTCTATGCATTGATGGATTCAAATATTGCAAGCCGGTTATCAATATTGATGGGACCCATCTGTATGTTAAATATCAGGGAAAGTTGTTGGTCGCAATGGCAACCAACGCTAACAACAAGGTATTCCCTCTCGCCTTTGTTGTTGTGGATTGTGAGTCAAGGTCTAGTTGGAGGTGGTTTTTACAATGCCTTAGAGATATGATTGGCCACGTGATACCTGATGAAGGCATTTGCATAATTTCTGACTGATATCTCGGTATCAAAAATGCCATTGCAAACTGGCCTAGAAGGGATGATGGAAAAACACAGGTATTTCATAGATATTACCTTCGACATGTTGTTAGCAACTTCAACACACATTTTCAGAACTTGACTCTAAAGTCAGCGGCGTTGAAAGTGGGATATGCTACTCAAGTAGTTAAATTTTATATCATAATGGAGTTCATTATGCATGTGGAAATTAAGGCCATTAGGAATAAGAAGAAGGTGACAGGGAAGGATGGCAAGGAAAAGAATCAAGATTATTTTCCATACACATACCTAATGAGCGAGTCTGTGGATATGTGAACCCAATCATATGATGATGGGAGACATTTTGGGGCAATGACAACCAATATATCAGAGTGCTTCAATTGTGTACTGAAAGGTGCATGGGGCCTTCCTATTGCCGCAATGGTTGAGTTCAGTTGGTCCAAACTTGTTGAATATTTCCAAGACTGGCATGAAGAAATTACTAATGAGTTGTTGGAGGGTAAGAAATGGAGTACATATGCCTTCTCCACGTGGGAGAAAAATAGGCGTAAATCTGATAAACACTATCTCAAGACATTTAGCAATCAAGATATGATATATCAGGTAGTTACTTCACTCAACATGTGTAGCACAGGAGGGGGAAACCACAGTTATGAAGTTTGGTTACTGGAAAGAACATGCAGTTGTGGAAAATGGTAAAACATAGGAATCTCGTGTTCACATGCAATTAGAGTATGTAATGCGGTAAATATTTATTCAACCACATATATTCACCCATGTTATAGTTTGGACTATGCCCTTAACACTTACTCACATGCATTTGTGGTTCCTAAGTCACAGTCATTGTGGAGGGATCCCACAAGGCCAAAGTGGTTGCCTAATCCAGCATTGTTACGGGCCAAAGGTCGACTAGTGAAGCCAAGAATAAGGAATGAGATGGATGGAGTGAGGAATAAGGATCGAGAATCGAGATGGAGGAGGGAGGACGTAGATTTGATAGAGAGTCAACCCAAGCAAACATGTGGACTTTTTCATGCTTCCAGGCATAACCACAAAAAATGTCCACAATCCCATGGCGCTTCCACAAGCGGTCATGTTCCAAACTAGATAGGTGACAGATGGTAAAAAGTTCTGGATCAGTTTGTTCATTCTATGTTTACCTAATGTTTAATGTCTTGTCTCCTAACATGATTAGTCTACGTTTTCCAAGCATGCCTCCATGGATGACGTTTTTGTTGTGCAGACCGCCGATCTTAGGAAAAGTGACTACGTTGTATCGGCACAATTAACTTTTTGGTTTTTGTTGAATGTACTTGTAATTCTCAATCCAATGTACCTCTATAAAGATTGTGATTTGAGTAGTATGGTTAGAAGTACAAATTAAGCATGGTTAGTCATGTTTAGAATGTTGATATATTGAGAATGCCTTTTGCTGTGATTTAAGTGCATTTACATTATCAAACTATGTTTATGTAGAGAGCGCAACAGTTTCTATAGTTTGGTGCCTATTGAGAACACATTTTGATGTAATTTAAGTGCATTTACATTCTCATCTTCTCTTCCTCTCAATGAGTGTTTGTGGATTACATTCTTAACTTCTCTATCTCTGTTTCTCAACAAGTGAGTGTACACATTTCAGTTTCTGGTTTGCCTACATGTCTAGGAAAAAAAAATTTCCTAGTGAAACTCGAGTTTCATAGACTCGAGTTCCACTAGTGTGAACACTCCAAAAACAGAGCATGCTCTCTGCCTGAAATAGAGCATTCTATGAATCTCGAGTTTCTAAAACTTGCCTTTAAATCTCAAGTTTCAAAGGCTTGAGTTCCTTCCATTTTTTTTTTTTTTTTATATCTCACTTATTTTTGTTAACTTTGTACATATGAGCTTTTTTTCTTAGCTAATGCTTGCTGGAACTTCCTCTCATTTTTTTTTTTTACATCTCGCTTTTTTTTTTTTAAATTTTGTACATATGACCTTTTTTTCTTACTGGAACTCGAGTTTCAGAGGCTCGAGTTCCTCTCATTTTTTTTTTACATCTCGCTTTTTTTTTTTTTTTAATTTTGTACATGTGAACTTTTTTTCTTAGCTAATGCTTTTTTTTTTTTTTTTTTTTGTTTCTTATTGCTATTTATGGTGGGGTATATGTTTTCACAATGGCAGAGTCAGAAATTTTGAGTTGAAGGGGCCGAACTATTGTGGCAAGATAAACTCAAATCACAAATAGACACTGCCCTAAAAATGAGAGGAATATATGTGTGTGTAAGAAAATATAAATTTTGATTTGCTTATTCTAAAGTAAGTTATATACATATACACAAATTATCAACTTTAATATGTATATATACACCTAGACACAAGATATTCTTTATAAAAGAAACTTATAATCTTCATAAACTCTAATAAGTATACAAACATTGTATAATTGGGTATACAACATACAAATATAAAGCCCTGTATACAAACATTGTATAATTGGGTCTACAACATACAAATATAAAGCCCAGTAACAAAAAATAAAAATATAAAACGAATATAGTATCTTCCATCAAAGTCATGCTTGACAAAAACACTTCACGTAATAAACTTCATTAACTATTATTTTTATAACAAAATTATACATAATTTCCTTTTTAATATATAAACTATTTGCAAAACTTCATCCATGTTTGACAAATCAAAATCATATTGTTATAACTGAAGTCTCATATGAGCTTCTTTTTATCTTGATAAAATTTTGAGATTAGAAAATCTCAACCAAATTGCATATATTATCAATGTTGAATGATTTGAATGCATTAATAGGATTTGAAATTATGCTAAAAATTAGGGGTCCCACTATTTACTCACAAAACTTTCTATGTAATTACTTCATTCTATTGCAATTGTATATCAATGCTAAACTCCCTTTTTTTTTTTAAGGATTACTAGATTAGTTAATCAATGCTTTCTTTTGGGGGGCCAACTTCTATTTTTTTTTTTTCATATAACCTTTAAATATTTATAAAAAAAATACCTATATTGTAAAAAAAAAATTAGAAATTTTGGAGGGGCCAAGGCCCCCTCCAAGGATGCATGTGGCTCCGCCACTATGTTTTCAAAAATAAAAATAAAACACTGGGGAAGGCAGCTATACATAGAAAAGAAGGTAGCACATTAAGTAAAATCAAAGCTTCAAGAGCTCTCTTGTTTCTCCAGTCCCTTGATAAAGGAAGACGCTTCCATAATTCTTCCATAATGTACCAAATAAAAGGATGAAGCAATCATAGCCCATTGTCAAGAAATTACCAATGTGTGTCTCAAGCAAAACTCCTGCCACTCTCAAACCTTAGATCACTCCCAGCAAATAAAGGCTTAATTGCTTCAATAAAAACATCACACAGTTGGTACTGCCACAATGAATACACAGTACTTGCTGCATTTGAGAATTTATACGACTCCAAAGTCGCAATAGTTTTGAATATGACTCTGTTTAATACTGAGAGTATCCATTGACAGCTAAAGGCCCTGTCATTCGGATTTACATTTATGGGCGGAACATAATCATCCCCAAGCTTGGTCATAGCCAATTTTACAGCATTCCACAATTTAGTACACCACTGACAATACCCCATCCTTTATCCTCTAATGAAGACCTTTCAAGGATATTCCATTTATTACTTCAAGCGGATCAATGACATTTCCCAAGGACCCAGACATCTTGCACCCATGTGCATACATGGATAAAAACCATAAGGGTCGGATTCAGGTATACCAAACCAAACTCGGTCCATGGCTATCCCTTTATACAAGTCTATAACTACAACTCAATGAGATCTTCCCTTTCTTTTGTTCTTTAATTCTCTTAATTGGTGTAACAAATACTAGTTCTAGTAGAATGGAAAAGGTAAGAAGAATGTTAAATTTTGATAAGGAGTTTTTGTACTGAGGCTATGGGTAAGGGCATAGAGTGTGGTCTGTGCTTGATGTGGCAAAGTAGCATTGATTTACAAGTCGTGTATCATAATAACAACATATGATTTGTGTTATAATTTTTAACATCATAAAGACTACCAAGATGTTTATATAAAAATTATTAGGTATTTTCGAAGTATGACACAACATAGTATTCTCTCCTCACATAAATGGTGAATCTCACTGTGAAATTAATTAATAAAACCTATTATTATGTGAGAAAATGGAGTAACACTTCACTATATTATTCCTAGAATATTGGATTTACAGGCCACAAATGCGTTGATTCCTTGTGATAACTTAGATTAATTAATTAACCCAGTTTTTAATTAATCAAATTAACATGCAATATCACGTGGCAGAACAAACAAATCACCGAAACTAAGTTATGCAGCGAAAAATAAATAACACGGTGATTTGTTCACGAATGGGGAAAACCCTTACGGCAAAAACCCCACCGGGTGATTTAAGGTCACCACTCCCGAAACTCCACTATTATCACAACAAGCAGTTACAAGTAAGGAATCCCAGTACCTCACCAACCTACAGTTGAACTCTTACCCCAATACCCAATTGGTCTTGTTCAGTAGTGACAGTTTCTCCTTTCAATGCACGGCTCCCAAGTACGTGACTAACCAGATTTGATGCGTGGATCCCAGTACGCGGCTTACTCCTTTGCACGAATCCCAATACGTGACTAACTCCACAGCAACCCTTTGATTGTTGTAGTTGATTTGTAACAGCTTCACATAGAAACACCAATAAGATCTTCAATGTTGGTGCAAGAGACTTTGCTTGGTTACAAAACCCTAAGGCGTACAAGAAACGCAGCAAGAACTCTTTCTTCTGTAGGAGGAGGCTAGGGTTTCAAAAAGAAAACCTTATGAAGCACTCTAGGGTTAGGTTTTTCTTTTTCCACCTCCTTTAAATAGGAGCTTAATGGGCTCTCCTATTCCAAATAGGTTTACACAAACCTTGGATTTTCCTAGTCCAATAAGAATTATACAAACCCATAAACAATTAGCCTTTTAGAATAAAAACATTGCTGGCTATAATCTGAAACCCGTAAGCTCGATCGATCGGGACATCTGTCGAGCTTTAATGAATCTAGACAGATCGAGCTTCTGTCGAGGAGGTATCGAGACCTGCAGATTGCACTTTTCTTGAGCAGTTCTTGAGTAATCTTCATGTCTTCAATTTAACCACTTTGTAATGATCATCTTGAACCTACTTAGATTTACCCAAATATAAGTAAAGTGCGTTTTGTCAAAGGATATGCCAATTACATAAAAATATGTCCCCAACAATCTCCCCCTTTGGCAATCTGTGACAAAACCACAGGAGTATATTGAATGTCCTAGAATACATTCTACTCAAGAATAAATAAGCCTAGTCTAAAATATTTGAACCTTGGAAGTTGCTGCAAGAAGAAGGTTCGGAATCTTAACTTGGCTTTAACTTGTCTTTCCTGAAAGGCACTAAACAAAACACATCAAGGTTCCATGTGGGAAACAATGACAAGTTGAATAAATAAGAAACATGTGTATAAATAGAGAAAAGAAACAACACATGTGAGATAAAGAGTGAAACACATACATCATCACATATACCACTTGATAAGTATCATGTATGTAAAAAAAAATGGTTACAAAACCAAAAGATACACAACACAAAAAAAATATATCAATATTAATGTGTATCAAACTAACTCTCCCCCTAAGTTAGTTACAACAAAAACTTTCTTCCCTTTAACATGAAGTTCTCCCCCTAAGTCTATTACTCCCCCTGAGGAATGACATTCAATTCTCAAATTTCTCCCCCTTTTTTACACGATTGTCAAAGGGTATAAAAAGCCAAAAGACTTGACCGGAGAATGACAGAAAACAGATAAAGAGGGAAAGAGGAGAACAAGGAACCATAGACCTACAAGAGAAAGACCAACAAGATGCTATGGACACAAAGGGAAAAACATGCAAAATAAAGAAGGATGAAATGCATATAAGGGTATCTCGATGGATCGAGAGGTGTCGAGAAGCTATCGAGCATACCTCGATGGATCGAACAGCTATCGAGAAGCTATCGAGGAGACAGAAACTTTCTCGATTGATCCAGCAGGTGTCGAGGTATCTGTCGAGACTGCGATAAGAAAGAGTCTAAGAATCTCGACAGATAGCCTATGTGTCGAGAGGTATCGAGAAGGTGTCGAGATGCCTTTAAAAACAGTTTTTCAAAAGAAGAAAAACACAGACATGAATGCAATCATGCATGCAACTCAACCAAGGATCCAATCAACACATTAAGCTCTCAAACTCATCTCTCAACAAAAATTTTGATGCACATGTATCTCAAAACACGCACACACACACACTAAACAAGTCTAACCAATTTTATATTTCAAAAACGAGTTATGACAGTTTAGTGAGCATACATTAACGCATGTAAACTTTGTGATGGCCAAATCACATTGTACCTGCACATGTATCAAGAATAGCAAAGAGTATTGCGTGTTGTGTTTGAAAATATCGCAAGATTGCATATGTGTCTCAATGTTATGACGATTTGAGATATGAGAAAATCACTTTAACTCACACACAATCATAACTGTTTGATGGGGACTATCACCTTTGAGGTACATCCTATAACTCCCACATCTCCTAGAAAACACGCTTGCAACCATATTTTAAAGCATTTTTGATCTTTTTGCTTTTTATATCTTTGCATATTTTCTTTTTAACAAGCATATCATGCATGGGCATACAAGAGAAAGAAAAGAAATACCCAATTATGTTAAGCTTATGACATTGCACTTTTGCTATGCCGAAGCATACAGATGTCATATTATGATTGGCGAGTAACAGTGGTGAGATGGTTATTTATGCCTTTCTCTTAGGATTTTCTAGTTCAACCCGTCAAAAAGAGTGATACGAGTGTTAAGAAGAAGAGATCACTTAACCTTACTCATCACAGACAAAGAGCTACAAAGCTCACTTGCTTAGTTGTGCAGAAGAATGCTCATCTAAGCTACAGGTGATACAAAGTTTAGAAAACTCTGTTTCAATGGCCATTTCAAAAGTTCACATGAATCAATGCACACAAACACACACTGTTTTTGTATTTTTCATTTTTTTTTATATATTTTTTTTTATTTTGAAAACAAAACAAAATAAAAACTAAACAACCAAACAAAAACAAACAAACCTCATGAATGCATGAAAGAAAGATGTATATGCATGAAAACATGATAGAAGGATGCAGATGCATGAAAGCATGATTTCAACAAAAGATAAGAAATCAAGCAAAGAGAGTCCTGCTTTAGATAGAAAGAATTGAAGCAAAGGACAAATAGAAAAGACAATTAAGTCTTAGGCTCCTTTCTCACCCACACAGCACGAGTCTTTGGCCATGAAGATGAAAAGGCACGTGCCCTAGTATGACTACTAAAGGACATAGAAGAATTAAAATTCTCCTGAAATTGAGTTAAAAAGCTCAAGACTTTTAATAACTCTCCAAACAAAGGTGTAGGTCCTTGAGAGGAAACCTGTGACCGTTTGGACAATTGCTTATGAGGATACAACTTAAAGCAATTAGGACGAGTGTGTCCAGAAACACCACAATGGTGACAAACATGAGCAGTTTTAGAGCTACTCGGCTTCCTAGAAGGAGGTCTAACCTTAGAGGTTGACAGAGACCTCAACTTAGGACAATTTGGCCTAATATGACCAACAATATGACAATGATGACAAGTAGGGACAAAATCAGAATTTTTATTCAACCTAGGAGGAGTTTTAGACATAGGTTTAGAAACTTCAGCGTTAACATCAGATTGTTTACCTTTGTCTATCCTAGCAATATTAGCCTTCAACTCTTCATTATTCCTTTTGAATGGGGGAATATAAAAATCTTTTTCTTTTGAGTTAGGCTCAACAACAAGTTTGGCACTAGTTAATTTTTCAACTTCAGTTTTAAATTCAACTAGTTGCTCTTCCAAACTCTTAATTTTGTCCACCTGAGATGAAATTTGATTTTTAAAATTCTCATTCAAATTAGTGGCTTCATCCAATTTTATAATCAAATCATCTTTTTCAAGTTCGACCTTTTTAAATTTAGCTTTTAATTTTGTAGAACATTCAAGAGATTTCATACAAAAATTATAAAGCTTGCAATAGGCATCATGAATATCATCATCATCATTCAACACAAGATCATGCAAATCAAAACAATCAAGAGTTTCCATGACAACAGGGGTCAATGGATCACACATCAATGATTAAACCCTAATCAGAGTGTGCCTGCTCTGATACCACTTGACAGGCCACAAATGTGTTGACCTCTTGTGATAACTTAGATTAATTAATTAGCCCAGTTTTTAATTAATCAAATTAACATGCAATATCACGTGGCAGCACAAACAAATCACCGAAACTAAGTTATGCAGCGGAAAATAAATAACACGGTGATTTGTTCACGAATGGGGAAAACCCTTATGGCAAAAACCCCACCTGGTGATTTAAGGTCACCACTCCCGAAACTCCACTATTATCACAACAAGCAGTTACAAGTAAGGAATCCCAGTACCTCACCAACCTACAGTTGAACTCTTACCCCAATACCCAATTGGACTTGTTCTGTAGTGACAGTTTCTCCTTTCAATGCACGGCTCCCAAGTACGTGATTAACCAGATTTGATGCGCGGATCCCAGTACGAGGCTTACTCCTTTGCACGAATCCCAATACGTGACTAACTCCACAGCAACCCTTTGATTGTTGTAGTTGATTTGTAGCAGCTTCACATAGAAACACCAATAAGATCTTCAATGTTGGTGCAAGAGACTTTGCTTGGTTACAAAACCCTAAGGCGTACAAGAAACGCAGCAAGAACTCTTTCTTCTGTAGGAGGAGGCTAGGGTTTCAAAAAGAAAACCTTATGAAGCTCTCTAGGGTTAGGTTTTTCTTTTTCCACCTCCTTTAAATAGGAGCTTAATGGGCTCTCCTATTCCAAATAGGTTTACACAAACCTTGGGTTTTCCTAGTCCAATAAGAATTATACAAACCCATAAACAATTAGCCTTTTAGAATAAAAACGTTGCTGGCTATAATCTGAAACCAGTAAGCTCGATCGATCGGGACATCTGTCGAGCTTTAATGAATCTCGACAGATCGAGCTTCTTTCGAGGAGGTATTGAGACCTGCAGATTGCACTTTTTGATGGAATCATACATGCGCAGCGGAAGAATAAATGTGTAATGCGTAAAGAAACGGATCTACTTCATACATACAAGTTAACATGGGCTATTTAAGTTTCAGAATTAGAGAACAAGAGAGTGTACCTTGGAGCGGTGAATTTCAAAAACTTGAAGAACGGAAGCACTTGGGAATACTTTCAATCTTCACTCCAATTCCACTAACGCCCAAGATGTGTGGTCTCTCAATCAGTTCCAAAGGGAGAACATGAAAGTGTGTCTCACACTCTCTCTTCTTCTCTATGAAATCTCTACAATTTTTCTACAAGCAAAATTCTGTGTGATTCTCCCTTTGTATCTAACTGATTATCTAATTGGGCCGGCATATGGGCCTTTCCAATTGGGCTTAAGTGTGTGGCTTGGAGTGGGACCAAAAGGGACCAATAAGACACTAGCTCCAATGGGCCTTGGGCTTTTCTGTCAACTCTTGACAAGTCCAAAGTTACCATTAACTATATTTAATACCACTATATAAATATAGTTGCACTCTAGGCCTTATTAATAAATTATATCCCAAGACTTTATTATACATGCAACCCCTTCATAAAATATTCATAGTAATACAAAGTCATGAAAGAAGACTGCCACTTTGTATATTACTACATCTTAATTCCTTGAGTACCCGGTTTAATCTTTTAAGTTATTCATCATATATTTATGAAATCCAATTCCATAAATATATACTTTAGTAACTCCTTACTAAAGTGGTCAGGCCCAACTCTCTGAATAACAAACACATTAAACTTATCTCAAGGGAATGTTTTATATCTCCGTTAAGAGACTATGAATTCCATCTTGAGAATATATGTTCCATCAACACTAAATGTGGCTGCCCAACATACTGAGATTTTGACCTTAACCATAGATCTCACTCCTGATATATCAAAGCAACCTACACTTCATGATCAGGTCCATTATCCTCTCAGGATTAAGAGTTCATGCAAATATAAGTCGTGAGTTTATTATTCTATTGACAGTCGTTAGGAGAATAATAAATCTCACGCCGGTCCAGTTCAATATGTCTTAACTCTTAAAACATATCAACATATTAACTAGAAATCTCTATTTCCATGATCAAGACAAATCATCTTAGTTGATATGTTATAGTCTTCGCAGATGAAATGCCCAATTTCATCACCGACTACGAACTATAATTCTGAGTTTACAAAGAACTTGTGATTTATATCTTCTGTGACTAAATCACATAAATCACATACTATTGCATCTCATGGACTATATGATAATGTCCCAATATTCATGTTACCATTATTTTCAATTAATAATACAACTTTATTAACCAAAACATTAAGTCATACATAATGTCTTACATAATAAAATACATAGCATCATACAATAGGATTTAAGGACAAATATCCCAACACTTTTCTTGAGCAGTTCTTGAGTAATCTTCATGTCTTCAATTTAACCACTTTGTAATGATCATCTTGAACCTACTTAGATTTACCCAAATACAAGTAAAGTGCGTTTTGTCAAAGGATATGCCAATTACATAAAAATATGTCCCCAACATGGATAATTACTCAATGTCATGCTCTTCCATATTCAGTTAGATTTGCCTTGCGATTTTAGTAGTTATTAGAAATAAGCATGGGTAAGTGCCTGCTTCAATGTTCTCTAGGATTTCATGAATGTTGGGGATGGAGTTGATTTGTTTTTTCATGGCAGCAAATTCACTTGTTCAACCAAGTGGTGGGAAAAGGATTGTGTCAGATAGATTTAACATTATAGTATATTCATCTAAAAAAAACATTGTAGTCCTTTTTTTTATTTTTCTATTTTTGCTAATATACCACATTATTATTCAAATAAGAGAAACAAAATAAGTATTCTTCCTACAAGCGTTCACAAATGTCGTAGGAAGAAGATACTTAAGAGTACGTTTAGGAATAGCTTATTTAGCTAAAATAAAAAAAAAATGTTGAAAGTATTGTAGATAAAGTTAAAAGCTAGCTGAAATAATATAGTTGGACTCATGAGTAGTACCAAAAAGTATAATGAGACTCATAAATAATAGCAAAAAGAAGCTAAATAGTAAAAAAACTGATGGTAGGTACAAAGTTAACATTAATAGGGGATTGCAAGTTGGGTCACCATGGTAGGCACAAAGTTAACATTGATGCCGTTGTTTTTAAGGATCAAGGCTGCTGTGGGGTGGGTGTTATTAGGAATGATAGGGGACTTCTGATGGGTGTTCTATGCAAACGGATTGCGTTTCCGTGGAGGGCCCTCGAGGCTGAAGCAAAGGCAGCTGAGATTGGTATTTGCTTGGCTTGGGAGTTGGGTCTTAAGGACATTGAGTTGGAAGGAGACTCCCTACTGGTTGTCCAAGCACTCAAAGATGCAACACCGCCTGCCGTACCTATCCTGAAGATTATAGAAGGAGTAAAGTGGTACCTTAGAAACTTTTGCTCCTGGACAGTCACACACACTAGAAGATGCAACAATGTTACTGCTCATCTACTAGCTAGAGATGCTAGAAATGTTGAAGATTGTGTAATATAGGTTGAGGACACTCCTCCCATTATTGATTCTCAAATATTGAGAGATGTAATTTCAATGGACTTTGGTCCAAGTTAATGAAATTCAGTCTGGTTTACTATCAAAAAATAATAATAATAAGACCCCAACTCAACTTGCATATATATATATATATATATATATATTTGTGTGTATATAATATGTCATATGTTAACAAGCTCATTATTTAAGGATTTGGTGGTATATTACCTGCAGTAAGAAACCCAAAACCTAGAAAAGTCGCATTTTTATCAACAATAGAGTATATAACAATCTCTTTTCCAAGCACTTAGTCCTTTTGCACAGCTAGCAGCCTAGCATACTGTGATGCCCCAATTTGATTGATTGTGTGATGTGTGTGGGTGTGTAATGAGTCCCACATCCGGTATTTACCGGGTAGATCTGAGCTTTATTAACAACTACAATGAGTCTCAATGGTGACTAGTCTTTTTGAGGTATAGCGCAGATGTGGCTAGCGCTTTTCCTTGGGTCGTTACCTATGGTATCAGAGCTCCAGGTTGGATCCTTAGGCATTGATTTATGAAACTAAATAGTAAGAGGGGTAGAAATTAGGCATTTGGGGATACGTTGTATGATATATACACTAAATGAGTTTTAGATCTCTTTTCTTTTTATTAGAAATTTGATAACATGTTGGTTTGTCATGTGCATATTGAATAGAGGTTAGGATGCCACCTCGTAGCAAAAACTGGGAACATTCCCAACAACTCTGGCAATGGTAGGAATCAGTAAGAGGGGAGCCAAGAGTTTAGGCATGACCAAGGCCAGCCACCAGAGATGATCCAAATGATGCAGACCTTGGTTGGAGTAGTCCAACAGCAAGTCACTGCTGGAGATAACCTGGCTAGGATGATGGAGCAACGCCGAGGTCATCATGGTGGGATGATTGAATTCAAAAGGTTGTCTCCTCCAACTTTTGAGGGGACTACTGAGCCTATGGAAGCAGAAAAATGGATCATTGAGATGGAGAAAGTATTCAGAGTTCTTGAATGCTCTGAGGGTGAGAAAGTGACTTATGCAGCCTATATGTTGCGTGGAGATGCTTATGATTGGTGGCGGCTGGAAGAAGACAAACGTGGCCAAGAGACTGAGCCTTGGACTTGGGAGCTGTTTAAGTCTGTATTCTACGAGAAATATTTTCCTAAGAGCATCCGTTTTCAGAAGGAAAAAGAGTTTATCAAGCTGACACAAGGTAACATGACAGTTGCTCAGTATGAAGCAGAATTTTCCAGGTTAGCCAAATTTGCTCCAACAATGGTGGCGGATGAAGAAACTAAGGCTCGAAGGTTTGAAGATGGATTAAGGTTTCGAATCAAGCAAGGAGTTGTGCCCTTTGAGTTGTCTACCTTTAGGGCAGTGGTGAGCAAGGCTTTATTAGTGGAGATGGGGCTTAATGAGGCTCAAACAGAAAGAGATAACAACCAGAAGAAGAGGCCTAGGCAAGGAGAGCAAAGCTCTAGCTTTCAAGCCAAGAAACAAGGAACACAACATGTTGATACCCAGGTACTGCCAAAGTGCTCTCGGTGTGGTAAGCCTCATGCAGATAAGGATTGCCACTAGAATACTGGAGCATGTTTCTCATGTGGACAAAGGGGTCACAGGATTGCTGAGTGTCCCCAACGGAAGGACGGTCAGACCATTCCAAGACCAACAACAGGACGGAATCAGGGAGCAAACCAAAAGCCCAAGATCCAAGGAAGGGTTTATGCACTCACTCAACAGGATGCTAATACTTCTAATGCTGTGGTAACAGGTATTATTCCAGTTTCCACAACTTACGCTTATGCATTGTTTGATCCTGGTGCCACGTACTCCTTCATATCTACTAATTTTGCAAAGAAACATAATTTTAAATTTGAGCCTATGGAGTCCGAATTATGTGTGGATACCCTAGTTGGGGGTGTAGTAGTTACTGATAGTGTTTGCAAGTCTTGTGATGTCAAAATAGCAGATAGAGAGTTACTTGCAGATCTAACATTGTTGGAGATGCGAGATTTTGACATAATCCTTAGGATGGTTTGGTTGGCTGCCCATTATGCCATAGTTGATTGTCATAGGAAGAAGGTAATTTTCCAAGTACCTAGTGAGATTGAGTTCTGTTTTTTGGGAAGTGGGGCATGTACTTCTCCACAGGTGATTTCAGCTTTACAAGCTAGACGTATGATGAGGAAAGGGTGTAAAGGATATCTGGCCACCGTGAGAGACACACAACAAGGTGAATTGAAGCTGGAGGACATTCCAGTAGTGAGAGAGTTTCCAGAAGTGTTTCCAGAAGACTTGTCAGGATTACCACCAGATAGGGAGATTGAGTTTTCTATTGAACTATTACCAGGTTCTACCCCAATTTTTAAAGCCCCATACCGAATGGCACCTGCTGAGTTAAGGGAATTAAAGGAACAACTGCAAGAACTGCTTGAAAAAGGCTTCATCAGGCCTAGTGTTTCCCCTTGGGGTGCACTTGAATTGTTTGTAAAGAAAAAGGATGGGAGCTTGCGACTTTGCATTGATTATAGGGAGCTGAATAGGGTGACAGTGCGAAATAAGTACCCTTTACCAAGGATAGAGGATTTGTTTGATCAACTCCAAGGAGCACAGGTTTTCTTAAAGATTGACCTTCGTTCCGGTTACCATCAATTGAAGATTAAGACTACTGATGTGCCCAAGACAGCCTTCCGTACAAGATATGGCCATTATGAGTTTTTGGTGATGCCTTTTGGCTTAACCAATGCACCAGCAGCCTTTATAGGCTTGATGAATAGGGTGTTTAAACCCTTCTTAGATAAATTTGTTGTGATTTTCATTGATGATATCTTGATATATTCTAAGAGTGTGGAGGAGCATGAGAATCATTTGAGGCTTGTACTGCAACTATTGCAAGAGAAGAAGTTGTATGCAAAGCTTAAAAAATGTGAATTTTGGCTAGACAGTGTTGCATTCCTTAGGCATGTTGTGTCTAAAGATGGGATTGCTGTTGACCCTAAGAAAGTGGAAGCGGTAGTAGAATGGAATAGACCCAACAGTGTGACAGAGGTTCGTAGCTTTTTGGGATTGGCTGGTTATTACAGGAGGTTTGTTGAAGGATTTTCTCACTTAGCCATGCCTTTAACTCACTTGACCCAAAAGGGAGCTAAGTTTGAGTGGACCGGGAAGTGTGAAGAAAGCTTTCAAGAGTTGAAGAGAATGTTGGTGTCGGCACCCATTCTCACCATACCTTCAGGTAGTGGAGGTTTCACCATTTATAGTGATGCCTCTAGGAAAGGCTTGGGGTGTGTTCTTATGCAGCATGGGAAGGTAGTGGCTTATGCCTCTAGACAGTTGAAGCCTTATGAGCAAAATTATCCCACACATGACTTGGAGTTAGTTGCGGTGGTTTTTGCTCTAAAAATTTGGAGGCACTACTTGTATGGAGAACAGTGTGAGATATTCACTGACCACAAGAGCCTTAAGTACCTCTTTACTCAAAAAGAGTTGAATATGAGACAGAGAAGATGGTTGGAGCTATTAAAGGACTATGACCTGACTATTAGTTACCATCCTGGAAAGGCCAATGTGGTGGCTGATGCTTTAAGTAGGAAGTTTGCAGGAAATTTGGCAGCATTGTTGACTACACAAAAACACATCCTAGAAGATTTGAGGAAGATAAGGATAGAAGTACAGTTTCATGAAGCAAAGGCGCATCTGGTAAATCTTAGAGTTCAGCCTACCTTGATTGGAAGGATAAAGACTGCACAAAGTAATGATCCACAGTTGTAGAAGATAAGAGATTTGATAAATCTAGGCTCTCAATCTGAGTTTTGCATTCATGAGGATGGATCCTTGAGGTTTGGTAATCGGCTTTGTGTACCAAACGATCCCGACCTTAAGGCAGAAATTCTAAAGGAGGCTTAAGTACCTCTTTACTCAAAAAGAGTTAAATATGAGACAGAGAAGATGGTTGGAGCTATTAAAGGACTATGACCTGACTATTAGTTACCATCCTGGAAAGGCCAATGTGGTGGCTGATGCTTTAAGTAGGAAGTTTGCAGGAAATTTGGCAGCATTGTTGACTACACAAAAACACATCCTAGAAGATTTGAGGAAGATAAGGATAGAAGTACAGTTTCATGAAGCAAAGGCGCATCTGGTAAATCTTAGAGTTCAGCCTACCTTGATTGGAAGGATAAAGACTGCACAAAGTAATGATCCACAGTTGTAGAAGATAAGAGATTTGATAAATCTAGGCTCTCAATCTGAGTTTTGCATTCATGAGGATGGATCCTTGAGGTTTGGTAATCGGCTTTGTGTACTAAACGATCCCGACCTTAAGGCAGAAATTCTAAAGGAGGCTCATAACACAAGTTACATGATACACCCAGGAGGCACTAAGATGTATCGGGATTTAAGGGATACTTTTTGGTGGAATAACATGAAGAGGGAGATTGCTCAATATGTTGCTCAATGTCTAGTGTGTCAACAAGTCAAGATGGAGCATCAAAGACCAGCTGGATTTTTGCAACCTCTTCCCATTCTAGAACGGAAGTGGGAGGACATTATTATGGACTTTGTGATGGGGCTGCCTAGAATTCCTACTGGTAAAGATGCAATTTGGGTGATTGTGGATCGATTGACAAAATCTGCACACTTTTTGGCCATTAGGGTGGATATTTCTCTCGAAGGTTAGCTAGATTGTATATTAATGAAATAGTGAGATTGCATGGTGCACCTGTGTCCATTGTATCTGATAGAGACCGAAGATTTGTGTCTCAATTTTGGGAGAGCGTGCATAAGGCAATGGGTACTAACTTGAAGTTTAATACAGCCTTTCACCCTCAAACAGATGGACTTTCAGAAAGAACTATCCAAACATTGGAAGATATGCTGAGAGCTTGTGTAATTGATTTCAAGGGTTCATGGGATGAACATTTACCTTTGATGGAATTTGCGTATAATAATAGCTACCAAGCAAGTATTAAAGCGGCACCATATGAGGCTTTGTATGGTAGGAAGTGTAGGTCTCCTATATGTTGGGATGATGTTGGAGAAAGAAGATTGTTGGGTCCTGAGATTGTACAGCAAACAGTAGACAAAATTCAATTGATTAAAGAGCGGCTACAAACAGCTCAGAGTAGGTAGAAGAGTTATACAGACCTTAGGAGAAGGAAATTAGAGTTCCAAGTGGGTGATCATGTGTTCTTGAAGATTTCACCTACTAAAGGAGTTATGAGATTTGGTTTTCGAGGTAAATTGAGCCCTCGTTTTGTAGGACCTTTTGAAGTCTTGGAGAGGATGGGTAAAGTTGCTTATAGGCTTGCCTTACCACCTTCTTTATCAGGAGTACATGATGTTTTCCATGTCTCAATGTTGAGGAAATATGTTCCAAACCCTAGTCATGTAGTGGATTATGAGCCTTTAAAATTAAGAGATGATTTAACTTATGAAGAGCAACCAGTTAAAATTGTGGACAAGAAGGAGCAAGATTTGAAGCGTTGTACCATATATTATGTCAAGGTTCAATGGAGGAACCAGTCTGTGAGAGAGGCTACATGGGAGTTAGAAGATGTAATGAAGGAGAAATACCCATACCTTTTTAAGGACTCAGGTATGTCAAGTTTAGAGGACTAAACTTCTTTTAAGGGGGGGACAATGTAATAGCCGGAAAAAAAAAATAAATAAAAAGGAATTAAAAGGAGGGGTATTTAAGTAAATTTGTTTATGGGGTCAATTGTTATAATTAAAATTACTAAGGGGTTTTTAGAAAATAAGGTTGAAACCCTAGTTTTATATAGTCTAATTTAAGTCAGCGTATACTGACAGATGTTTTGAGGGAGGAGACTAGCCAAAATACTCAAGTAGAGAAGGTTTGACTGCACAATTGAGGTAAGAGCCTAAGAATATCTCTCTTGCTAAATCTAGGCTTATTTGGAATTAAAGTATTTTTTTTATGTGGATATTATAACCGGTAGTGAAGCTCTTTAATTATTTAAGAGTTTTAATGATGCAACGAAGAATGGTTTAGATTTATATTTCGGTCAGTTGGATGTTACGGTTTGCAGATTTTTCAATACTCAATATTTTTATATACACACACACGTTCCATTGTGATAAGAATAGATGGAAGTGATAGATTTTAGGCGTGTTGGGTCAGCTTGCAGTGCAGTTAGATTGTTAAGAAGATTATATGCCGAATTGATGGAATTGGAAAAGAAAAAAAACACAAAAAGGTCTAATATACATGGGTTTTGAGGTCTGACAGGTTACCAAAATAAAAAATAAAATGAAATGAAGAAGAAGAAGAAGGCTACACCACACGTCCTTGTCTATAGTAGCATAGTACTACTAGGTGCTAGCCTTAACTTTAAGGCATAGATAGTGGCAGCACATATATATGTATATATGATGATTAGGTGGAATTTTTGGTGTAAGAAAAGTAGATAATTATGAGATATTTTTAGTAGTCTTTCTTGAATTATATGATTATTGAGTAAATGGTGCTTGTAAATTGTTAGGTGAGATTTAAGGATTTTAGAGAAAGTGTTAGGGAGAAGTACTTGTGGTGAGCTAGTTGAGGTAAGTAACCTTATCCTAATTGGGTTTTATTTTGCTTATATTAATGTATTTTTAACTACTGAAAATTTGTTTATAATTGTTAAAAATTTTATTTCTATTGTATCACTAATTTCAAGTAAAGAATTATCACAAATATATCCGATTACTGAATATATAATGTGTTTTGTTTAATTGTTTTTAGCTATACTGATTTAAAGTAAAAAATAAAGAATTTCCACAAATACATATGAGCATTGAATATAAGATTTATTTTATTTAATTGTTTTTTTTAGCAATATTGATTTAAAGTAAGGAATATAGATATATCACAAATGTATTCAACTATTAAATATATGATTATATGTATATGCATTTGAATAAGATGTATTTTTGTTAGAAATTATGATTTCATATATATGATTATGGGCAGTTTGACTATGAATTGATTCTTATATCCAAACCAATGGGGGTTATTCATTGGTACTCTGATACCCAACCAATGGGGGTTATTCATTGGTATTCTGATACCCAAACCAATGGGGGTTATTCATTGATACTTTGATGCCCAGTCACGGGAAAATAGCGTGACCATAGTTATAAGATTGTTAAGAATATGAATTACGTTTGAATATTTAACTATTTTAAGTCCTTAAAACTACTATGTGATTTTGGAAAGGTTTGAGTATTTGAACTATTTTGAGTCATTAAAAGTGCTTATATATTTTTGGAACCTTTTGTAAGTTATAGTTTTTGATATATAAAAAACTAACTACCTTCTAAGCCATCTATGATATAATTGTAAGATTAAAGCATGTGATCTATTTGTAACGTATGTTTTAAGATTATGAAACTTCTTTAGTTATTTTGGAAAAATCCCATAGCATACTATAACTTTTGAAGGTTCATATTACATCTCATTTTACAAATCTATAGCTAGATAGAACTTATTAGGATTTGGTTACTTATTGAGTTGTCAACTCACCCCCCTCTTTCTCTTTTCAGATTTTGATCAGGAAGAGTAGCATATGTTTGGGCTTCTGCTAGGATGTGCGCATGAGTGAAGTTTAAGAAATCAATGGAATAAGATTTGAACTTTTATGTTTAAGATTACCTTTTGTGTGGACCTTTAGTTTTAAAGTATTTAGTTATTTTTATTTTGATGTTGGTAGATAATTATTAGGAGATTCTTAAGAATTGCATTATTGAGGATATTTTTAAATTTATTGATGAAATTTTCTTTGAGGTTATCTCTTTAATGGTTAAAAGGGTCTTACACACTTTTAGGGTGTAAACTTTATAAGTGTGTAGTTGTTGTCACGTGCCTAGCTCTTACTTGGGTTTGGGGCGTGACAACATTACATATGGTATCAGAGTCGGCCCGTTAACCCCGTGTGGGCTCAGAGACATTACCCCACAAAGTGGGCCTTAACGAGGACGTTAGGGATTTAAGTGGGGGAGATTGTGATGCCCCAATTTGATTGATTGTGTGATGTGTGTGGGTGTGTAATGAGTCCCACATCCGGTATTTACCGGGTAGATCTGGGCTTTATTAACAACTACAAAGAGCCTCAATGGTGACTAGTCTTTTTGAAGTATAGCGCAAATATGACTAGCGCTTTTCCTTGGGTCGTTACACATACATTTGAAGTAAATGTTGGGCATAAGAATCTCCTCTTAATGATCATTGACCTAGTTCTTTGTGGAACTCAAAAGAAGCCATGGCGTCCCTGTTGGATAAAAATCTGGTTTTGTATTTCATACAAAACACACAACAGAAGCAACAAACAAGGATCTATTTCATTCATGATTAACAACATGCACTCTGTAAATTTTAGAATTTAAGAACAAGATAGCTTACCTTGGTATGGAGAAATTCAAAACAAAGATTAGAAGCACTTGGGAAAACTTTTAATCTTCACTTCAATTCCACTTTACGCCCAAGATGTGTGGTCTCTCAATCAGTTTCTAAAGGGAGAATGAAAGTGTGTCTTACACTCTTTCTTTTTCTTTACGTTTCTTTTTTTTTTTTCATAAAAAAAAATTCTGTATGTTTCTCTCTTTATAACTAGCTGATTATCTAATTGGGCCGGCCTATTGGGCCTTTCCAATTGGGCTTTAGTGTGTGGCTTGGAATGGGACCAAAAGGGACCAATAAGACACTAGCTCCAATGGGCCTTGGGCTTTTCCGTCAACTCTTGACAAGTCCAAAGTTATCATTAATTATATTTAATACCACTATATAAATATAATTGCACTCTAGGCCTTATTAATAAATTATATCCCAAGACTTTATTTTACACGCAATCCCTTCATAAAATATTCGTAGTAATACAAAGTCATAAATATAGACTGCCACTTTGAAAATTACTACATCTTATCCTTGAGTACCCGGTTTAATCCTTTAAAGTTATTTATCATATATTTATGAAATCCAATTTCATAAATATATACTTTAGTAATTTCTTACCAAAGTGGTTAGGCCTAACTCTCTGAATAACTGAACCCATTAAACTTATCTCAAGGGAATATTTTATATCTCCATCAAGAGACTATGAATTTCATCTTGAGAATATATGTTCCATCAACACTAAATGTGGTTGCCCAACATACTGAGATTTTGACCGTTACTTTAGATTTCACTCCTGATATATCAAAGCAACCTACACCTCATGATCAGGTTCATTATTCTCTCAGGATTAAGAGTTCATGCAAATAGAAGTCGTGAGATTTATTATTCATTTGACAGTCGTTAGGAGAATAATAAATCTCACAGCAGTCCAGTTCAATATGTCTTAACTCTTAAAACATATCAACATATCAACTAGAAATCATTACTTCCATGATCAAGACAAATCATCTTAGCTGATACGTTATAGTCTTCGCAGATGAAATGCCCAATTTCATCACCGACTACGAACTATAAATTCTGAGTTTACAAAGAACTTGTGATTTATATCTTCTGTGACTTTTCACATAAATCACATGCTATACATCTCATGGACTATATGATAATGTCCAAATATTCATGTTACCATTATTTTAGATAAGAAATAAACAACTTTATTAAATACAACATTAAGTTATACATAATGTCATACATAACATCATACATTAGGATTTAAGGGCATATATCCTAACAATCTCCCACTTGCCCTAAAGACAATTGTGCACTAATCTAACTCTCATTCCCTCCAAATGTGACTCGAAGGTCCTTTAAGGCAAGGTTTTGGTAAAAGGATCAGCTAGATTATTTGCACTTTTAATCTTTGCCACCACAACATCTCCACGAGCAACAATGTCTCGAATGATGTGATATTTCCTCTCAATGTGCTTTCCTTTCTTGTGATTCCTTAGATCTTTGGATTGTGCAACCGCTCCACTATTGTTGCAAAACAATGTGATGGGAACTTGCTCCATTCTTACAACACCAAGGTCAGAAAGGAATTTCTTGAGCCAAACAGCCTCCTTTGCTGCTTCACAAGCAGCAACGTACTTGACTTCCATGGTGGAGTCCGCAATACAAGATTGCTTAACACTCCTCCAACTTATGGCTCCACCTCCCAAGGTGAAAACACATCCTAAAGTGGATTTTTTGAAATCTAGATCCGATTGAAAATCTGAATCTGTATAGCCAATGAGAATCAAATCCTCACAATGGTAAACAAGCATATAATTTCTCGTCCTCCTAAGATACTTGAGAATGTACTTTACAGCTTGCCAATGTTTTGGTCCTGAATTTGATTGATATCGGCTGACCATGCCAACTGAATAACAAATGTCTGGTCTAGTACAAAGCATGGCATACATGAGACTTCCCACTGCAGAAGCATAAGGAACTTGTCTCATCAAATTTTTTTCCTCTTGAGTCTTAATTCTTTGGTCATCAGACAGAGGAACTCCATGTCTAAAAGGAAGCAATCCTTTCTTGGAGTTTTGCATGCTAAACCGTTCTAGAACCTTATCTATATATCCAACTTGTGATAAGCCTAACATCTTATTCTTGCGATCTCGCCAAAACTTGATCCCTAGAATAAAGTTAGCCTTACCCAAGTCCTTCATATCAAATTGGCTAGACAACCAAACTTTAACCGATGACATTACCCCTACATCATTCCCAATGAGTAGAATATCATCAACATAAAGCACTAGGAACATTACTACTTTGTCTCGATGTCTTTTGTACACACATGGTTCATCAAGATTTTGTTCAAAACCAAATGATTTGATTGCTTGATCAAACCTGATGTTCCATGACCTAGATGCTTGCTTAAGTCCATAAATGGACCTATTCAACTTGCATACCATATGCTCTTGGTTCTTTGCTATGAAACCTTCCGGTTGCAACATGTATATTTCTTCTTCAAGATTGCCATTAAGAAATGCAGTCTTGACATCCATTTGCCAAATCTCATAATCATAATGAGCAGCAATGGATAAGAGAATTCTGATAGATTTAAGCATGGCTACTGGCGAAAAAGTTTCATCATAATCAATACTTTCCTTTTATGTATACCCTTTCGCCACTAGTCTTACTTTAAAGGTTTCAACCTTTCCATCTATCCCTCTCTTCTTCTTGTAAACCCATTTGCAACCAATAGGTTTAATGTCGTTAGGCGCCTTTACAAGATCTTATACATGATTGGAATACATAGAATCCAATTCAGATTTCATAGCTTGGATCCAATGATGTGCATCTATATCATTCATGGCTTCATCATAAGTGTAAGGATCCGATTCAGCCTCTTCTGAGATAACTTCATAGGTTTCTCCCAAACCTATAAATCTTATAGGAGGCCAAACAATGCTCCCACTACGACGAGGCACCTGTGTACTAGACATCTCATGAGTAATATCTTGTGGTGTATCTAATACAGCCACATCATCCCTAGTTTCATCCATTGGTTGGTCAACTACAGGTTCATTCATTTTAGCCAAGACAACTCTACTTCTAGAAGTAAAATTATTCATATAGTCATTTTCCAAGAATTTGGCATTTGTGCTAACAAACACTTTATTATCCTTATGACTATAGAATAAACCTCCAACAGTTCCTTTTGGATACCCTACAAAAAAAACCACTTCTGTTTTAGAATGTAACTTGTCAGACTTTCCTTTCAACACACGTGCTAGACAACTCCAAATGTGGAGATGTCTCATACTAGGCTTACAGCCATTCCACAACTCTACAGGTGTTTTAGGAACAGACTTTGAAGGTACTAAATTCAGAAGATACATTGCAGTATTTAAGGCATATCCCCAAAAAGAAATTGGTAGAGTTGAATAACTCAACATAGATCTAACCATATCCAAAAGAGTCTTATTCCTTCTTTCTGCTACACCATTTTGCTGTGAAGTTCCAGGTGCAGTCAACTGGGATATAATCCCATTTTCAGTCAAGTAATCCTTGAAATCACCAAGAAGGTATTCGCCACCTCGATCAGATCGAATGGCCTTTATGCATTTACCTAATTGATTCTCAACTTCAGCCCTAAACTCTCTGAACATTTCAAAGGTTTCGGACTTCCGTTTTATTAGGTACACATATCCAAATCTAGAGTAATCATCAGTGAAAGTAATGAAATACTCATAGCCACCTCTTGCTTGGATTAACATAGGACCACATACATCTGAATGCACTAGTTCTAGCAAATCTCAGGCTCTTCTACCTTTTGCATTAAAAGGCCGTTTGGTCATTTTACCTTCCAAACAAGATTCGCAAACTGGAAAACCATCAAAGTCCATGGGCTGTAAAAGTCCATCTTTCATTAGTCTTTGAATCCTACTTGAATTAATATGACCCAAACACAAGTGCCAAAGATATGCTTCACTAGTAGAAGGAAACTTTCTCTTGAATGATTTTACATGAGAGCTATTATCTATTTCAGAATTGTATAATTCATGCATGTCAGGAGTTAAAATATAAAGACCATCCACAATATTGCCAGACAGATAAACATTTTATCCTTCTTTATTACAACATTGTCTTTCAGGATAACATAATATCCATGCTTACCTAAATAAGTTGCAGAAATTAAATTCCTACGAACATTAAGTACATACAAACAGTCTTCCAATATTAACACTCTAGACTTAAAACACAAATTATACACTCCAACAGCTACAACCGGAATCTTGCTCCCATCAGCCAAAGTAAGAAATAGTTCTCCCTCATTCAACTTTTTGGTCTCCTGGAACCCCTGCAAAGAATTGCAGATATGATTAGTACAACCTGAATCCACACACTAGGAATCTGTTGGATTCTGTACCAAACATATTTCAAGAAGAAAGGAACTTTTATTACCCTTATTCTTGGCAGCTTTGAACTTTGGACAATTCCTCTTTCAATGTCCTTTCTCATCACAATGGAAACACTTTCCTTTGGTTTTCTTTCCTTTGTCGGCAACCCCTAAGGCAATTTGTTTACCATTTTTCTTAGTGAAGTCCTTCTTCCTCTTCTTACCCTTGCCTTTCGACTTAGGTTGAGAAGTAGAAGCTTCACCCATATTGGCTTCAACACTAGAAGTACCAAGGATGCCTTCCGCCGCCACTAACTCATTCATTAATTCAGACAAAGTATAAATCTTTTTGTTCATATTATAATTAAGTCTGAATTCCTTGAATGATTCCGGTAGTGACTGGAGTATCATATCCACTTGGGATTCTCCATCAATGTCGGCACCTAAAACTTCTAATGTGTTCAGATTAGCAATCATCCTAAGACAATGCTCCCTCATTGAACTTCCTGCAGCCATTTTGGTATTATAAATTTGCCTCATGGTTTCTTACCTTGCAGACCGGCCATGCTCACCAAACATCTCCTTCAGACTTAGCATGATGTCCGAAGCATGTTCTACATCCTGCATTTGATGCTGTAGAACATTTGAAATAGATGCTAGGATATAGCACTTTGCCATCTCATTAGATTTCTACCAACGATCATATCGCTGTTTTTCCTCAATAGGAGCATCTAATGAAGGAAAGCTAGGACATGGTTGAGTAAGCACATATTTGTGCTCTTCAGCAATAAGAACAATGTCCAAATTCCTTTTCCAGTCAACATAGTTGGATCCAGTTAGTTTGTTTTAGTTAAGAATAGCAATAAGTGGGCTAAATGATGCCATGATTTAAATCTGAAAATAATAAGCATGAATACAATAAGTAAACTGAACATTATCAATTTAGCATATAAGCATATAATATGGAACCTTAATAAAACCATAAAATAATTTATGCAACGACAACCCAATCCCATATTCAATATCCCTCAGCATAGAGTGAATATTAAATACTATGATTGATTGAGAACTACTCTTATTATTAGTGCTATCATGATAATTCTTATCAAACACTAATAATATGCCGTTTTACATTTAGCTTCTAAGTAATAATAGCAAGAACTCAGCATAGAGGATACTAAAATACTTAGTCTAGTGTATACCATTGTCTAGAATCATGTGTAGCCACATTTCATCCCTTTAACAAGCTTATTTTGTGGTACCATGATAAAAACACCCTCCGCATGGAATGCAAAGCTCGAGGCTAAGACAAGGTGTTTATCAAACCACTATAAACTAAGAAATTCAATCTTGTAGGACCATGAAATAAATACTCTCCGCATGGAATGCTAAGCTCGAGGCAAAGACAAAGTATATATTTACACTACTATGAACCAACAATGGAGGCCATGAGATTCAACCCTTGTATCTCTCTCCCACTAGATATTTTAAAAATAAAGGTTTTTAAGGTCAAGAACCATAATAATACTAGACACGTGAAAAAACACAATCTTAATCTCATTAGGAATAAATTTCATTAAACTAGCATTATATATATATATATATATATATATATATATTTATATATATAATATAATATAATAATAATATATTATATTATATATATATATATAAATATGTAACTTTTACAAAGTTGAATCCTTCAGGTACGGATTCAATTTTTTTATGGCAAATGACAAACAATTGCATTTATATATATATGATACGTACATGATGGCCATGCATGCAATGAAGTCAAACCATGCATTTCAAATCCAAAAGGTGTAAAAGGAATCCAACCGCATTTAAGCCATTGACAGTTACACAACTTCCTCTTGCAATATATATATATATATATATATATATATATATATATAGATAGGAATTCAACATGGAAGAATTGACTGCACGCTAATGGCCAAGTCATATATATATATCAACCAGAAGTGTGCAATTGTACAATCTATATAACCGAATGGTCTTAAAACATTCTTATATAACAAGGATTCAAATGAATTCCTTTAAGATATCAAAATGCAACTCTCTTCATTATATCCAAATGATGCAAAAAATTGAAACACAAAGATAACAGTTTTCTTAAATACCAAAAATTTAATCACACATTATACAATCATGATATAAAAACCTGGCTCTGATACCAATTATTGGATAAAAATCTGGTTTTGTATCTCATACAAAACACACAGCAGAAGCAACAAACAAGGATCTATTTCATTCATGATTGACAACATGCACTCTGTAAATTTCAGAATTTAAGAACAAGATAGCAAACCTTAGTGTGGAGAAATTCAAAACAAAGATTAGAAGCACTTGGGAAAACTTTTAATCTTCACTCCAATTCCACTTTACGCCCAAGATGTGTGATCTCTCAATCAGTTTCTAAAGGGAGAATGAAAGTGTGTCTCACACTCTTTCTTTTTTTTTTCATAAAACAAAATTCTGTATGTTTCTCCCTTTATAACTAACTGATTATCTAATTGGGCTGGCCTATTGGGCTTTAGTGTGTGGCTTGGAATGGGACCAATAAGACACTAGCTCCAATGGGCCTTGGGCTTTTCCGTCAACTCTTGACAAGTCCAAAGTTACCATTAATTATATTTAATATCACTATATAAATATAATTGCACTCTAGGCCTTATTAATAAATTATATCCCAAGACTTTATTTTACACGCAACCCCTTCATAAAATATTCGTAGTAATACAAAGTCATAAATATAGACTGCCACTTTGAAAATTACTACATCTTATCCTTGAGTACCCGGTTTAATCCTTTAAAGTTATTTATCACATATTTATGAAATCCAATTTCATAAATATATACTTTAGTAATTTCTTACCAAAGTGGTTAGGCCTAACTCTCTGAATAACCGAACCCATTAAGCTTATCTCAAAGGAATATTTTATATCTCCATCAAGAGACTATGAATTTCATCTTGAGAATATATGTTCCATCAACACTAAATGTGGTTGCCCAACATACTGAGGTTTTGACCGTTACTTTAGATCTCACTCCTGATATATCAAAGTAACATAAACCTCATGATCAGGTTCATTATTCTCTCAGGATTAAGAGTGTTGGTTAAAATCTGGTTTTGTATCTCATACAAAACACATAGCGGAAGTAACAAACAATGATCTATTTCATTCATGATTGACAACATGCACTATGTAAATTTTAGAATTTAAGAACAAGATAGCGTACCTTGGTGTGGAGAAATTCAAAACAAAGATTAGAAGCACTTGGGAAAACTTTTAATCTTCACTCCAATTCCACTTTACGCCCAAGATGTGTGGTCTCTCAATCAGTTTCCAAAGGGAGAATGAAAGTGTGTCTCACACTCTTTCTTTTCTCTACGATAAAATCGCATTAAAAAATTCTGTATGTTTTTCCCTTTATAACCAACTGATTATCTAATTGGGCTGGCCTATTGGGCCTTTCCAATTGGGCTTTAATGTGTGGCTTAGAATGGGACCAAAAGGGACCAATAAGACACTAGCTCCAATGGGCCTTGGGCTTTTCCGTCAACTCTTGACAAGTCCAAAGTTACTATTAATTATATTTAATACCACTATATAAATATAATTGTACTCTAGATCTTATTAATAAATTATATCCCAAGACTTTATTTTACACGCAACCCCTTTATAAAATATTCGTAGTAACACAAAGTCATGAATGTAGACTGCCACTTTGTAAATTACTACATCTTATCCTTGAGTACCCGGTTTAATCCTTTAAAGTTATTCATCATATATTTATGAAATCCAATTTCATAAATATATACTTTAGTAATTTCTTACCAAAGTGGTTAGGCCTAACTCTCTGAATAACCAAACCCATTAAACTTATCTCAAGGGAATATTTTATATCTCCGTTAAGAGACTATGAATTCCATCTTAAGAATATATGTTCCATCAACACTAAATGTGGCTGCCTAACATACTGAGATTTTGACCGTTACTTTAGATCTCACTCCTGATATATCAAAGCAACCTACACCTCATGATCAAGTCCATTATTCTCTCAGGATTAAGAGTTCATGCGAATAGAAGTCGTGAGATTTATTATTCATTTGACAGTCGTTGAGAGAATAATAAATCTCACAGCGGTCTAGTTCAATATGTCTTAACTCTTAAAGCATATCAACATATCAACTAGAAGTCACCACTTCCATGATCAAGACAAATCATCTTAGTTGATACGTTATAGTCTTCGCAGATGAAATGCCCAATTTCATCACCGACTACGAACTACAAATTCTGAGTTTACAAAGAACTTGTGATTTATATCTTCTGTGACTTTTCACATAAATCACATACTATGCCTCTCAAGGACTATATGATAATGTCCAAATATTCATGTTGCCATTATTTTAGATAAAAATAAACAAATTTATTAAACACAACATTAAGTCATACATAATGTCATACATAGCATCATACAATAGGATTTAAGGGCACATATCCTAACAAAGAGTTCATGCAAATAAAAGTCGTGAGATTTATTATTCATTTGACAGTCGTTAGTAGAATAATAAATCTCACAGCAGTCCAGTTCAATATGTCTTAACTCTTAAAACATATCAACATATCAACTAGAAGTCACCACTTCCATGATCAAGACAAATCATCTTAATTGATACGTTATAGTCTTCGCAGATGAAATGCCCAATTTCATCACTGACTACGAACTATAAATTCTGAGTTTACAAAGAACTTGTGATTTATATCTTCTGTGACTTTTCACATAAATCACATACTATGCATCTCATGGACTATATGATAATGTCCAAATATTCATGTTACCATTATTTTAGATAAAAAATAAACAATTTTATTAAACACAACATTAAGTCGTACATAATATCATACATAGCATCATACAATAGGATTTTAAGGGCATATATCCTAACAGTCCCTACATGCATATACTTTTTATCCTTATAATCTCCTTTTTGTGAGTGAACCCATAAACATTCCTTCTTATCCACCTTCTCTATCGACAAGCCACTGTTTCAATCAATAATCTCCATCACCAGATACCAACGAATAAATTTGGGAAAGTTTATTCCAATAACCAAAGTCACCTTGGCTTTGCCTGGTACACCTTAATATTGGGCTCACATTACATGCCATCCATAACAATGAGATCCAACATGAATTCGAAACAGAAATCTCAATTCCATAAAATTGATGGCCTACGCCATCTAAAATTAGAAATGCATATCAAAATTCAAAATATTGTACATGCACAAAAAGTTTACAGTAGATGTAGCAAATAAGGTGAATTAACAGCATTTGGTACCAGAATGGTTCCTTAGAACAAGTTTACTGCCACATTTTGGTTTTATCCACACGCATGCAACTTACACGTTCATAAAAGTATCGGTACATATAGTACCTCAACTGGTTTCCTATGATAGTACCACTTAACAACTGCCACCTCTCAGTGCAAGCACCAGGTGAAGGACAGAACCACCCTCAATATTGTAGTCTTTACCTGTTTTGTCATCTCCAAGCTGCTTACCAGCATAGATAAGCCTGCAATCAGTAATAGTTCTCATGAGATAATAGTCTCAAATCGTATGAGACACAGGCACTGACCATATTTGGCATTGGCTAGCACTCAAACAAAGGCACAGACACAGACCATATTTAGAATTCACATTATTTTCACTAAGAACCAATTGAATGAAATTGATTTATATGAGCAGCAACAGATTAAATTAGATATTGATGGAAAACAAATTTGGAAGTAACTGTTAAAGATGAAAATTTTTCTTTGCAGAAAATCAAGCAACAGTTAACAACAAGTGAAAAAAATTTGTGCCTAATAGCAATTCAAAAGCATGCAAATAACGTAATTTCCATCCAATCAAAAAGAAAACGAGTAATAATTTGCAAAAATACACACCCACATTTTCATTATCTCAAATGAAATTCTGATTATAGTAAAAGAAAACAAAAAAGCAAAAAGTATATATTTTAAATTTATGTGAAAAAGAAACATGTATCAAAAGAATAAATATACTTCGTCTGTCCTATTGTAAAATGGTCTTGCTTTCATTTTTGGACAACCCCAAGATACATGCTTGGACTTCTTCATCAATTTCACATGCTACCATTACTTTTTTTTTTTGGTTTCTCCCGGTGTTTCTTCAAAGCTTGCAACTAGAGACTAATCACTGTTCACGCCGGGTAGGCCCATGGAGGGGGTAAAAGCAACAATAGTCTAATACAAAGTCATGCTACCTGTAATTTAAAGTGAAGGACATTTTCAAACCACCATATTTTTACCACCCGACTGATATGTGTCATTTCAAACCAAAACCTATAAAGTGGGATGGAGTGAATGACAAGTATTTACATCCTTTTTGAACCTTACAGCTATGATTAGTTACTAAATAAAGCATATTTCTTTTAAAATGAAGAGGAACCATGCCCACTTTTGGGTGAACGGGTAAAACCTGTACACTGAGGGTCCACCCATAGCCTATATCTGTTTAATCACAGGGTGGTTGTAATAGGAAGCTTTGATCCTTGGCCAACACATCCACACCATGGAGGTCACTACAGAAGAACTTGCAATAAATAAATGTATAATTATAGTCCACTAAAGCAGAATAATATTTGAAGATAAAGAAAATAAAACCTTTGCTGAACAGGAGGAACTCCTCCTTTTTCCTCAACCCGGTCCTTGATCCGATCAATGGTATCAGTTGGTTCAATATCAATCTCAATTTCTTTTCCTGTCAAACTCTTCACCTTAATCATAGTTCCTCCCCGAAGTCTCAAAAGCAGGTGAAGTGTAACTCCTTTTGGATGTTGTAATCAGCAAGAGTTCGACCATCTTCCAATTGCTTACCAGAAAAAATCAGCCTCTGTTGGTCTAGGGGGATGCCTTCCTTGTCCTGAAAATCATACATTCCAACTTTAGCTAAACATAAATGCCGCAATTTACAAGAGAAAATCAAGATACATTGTGTTTTTTTATATATCCCATCATTTCCACCCGCTACAGCATGCTAAAATAATTGCAAAGGGAACAATGTTGTACAGAAGAAAAGCAGGTCACTACAAAATTGCTATGGGTCTGTTTCTGGTGTTTATATCTAAGTTGCATTTTTAACTGAACCATCTTTAATTTTTTGCAAAAACCAGAGAACTCACAATCATTAAGCTAAGACATCTTTCTCAATTCCAGTTTAATTCCCATTACACTTTCTCAATCAATTCTGTGGTTCTGAGATTTTTCCAGCATCATAGACTTGACAAATCAATAATACGTCAATATCTAGGCTGCTTATAAGGAGACTGATGGCATAATTAAACAAAACCCAAAGTTCGCAATATGTGATGAAGTGGGTAAATAAATTAATAAGTGTCCAAAAGCAGGAATCAAACATATTATGTACTAGCATGTAATTGATAATAGACTCTAGACCTATGAAGCACAGGTGCGTTTCGGGACTTGGGTGCTGGTGCGAGTGCGGGATTCGGCAATTTTTGAAAAAGGTGGGTGCGGGTGCGGCGGGACTCGATAATTAAAAAATTATTAAAAATATTTTTATTTATATTTTCTATATATTTTTACTATTAAAATATTCTTAAAAAACATATTACTATGCCTTGATTCACAAAACAAAGAAAAAAGGAAGCAAGAAACACAAAACAAAACACAAAACCAAAAAGAAAACACAAAAGAAGCAACAAATATTCAAAATAAAATTGAGGAATGACAGATTTAGGGTGTTTGGGTCTCATTCAAAGCCGATTTTGGCTATTCTGACACGTTTCACGGAAAATTTTGGTGTGTTTCAGCCGTTTTGGTCGCCTGCCGATACGACCCGATAGGGCCGATTCGGCGCAAATCAAAGCCGAGTCGGGCCGATTTAAGCCGCGTCGGCACGAGTCAGCTTAAAAAAAAGTGAACACGTGGCAGACACAGCCCGACGTGGCACTGATGCGCGAGCAGCTGCATCCCTCGCGCGTCGCCGCGTCACACTGCGTCGGACGTGGGTGCAGCACCTCTGGCACCGCGTTCGTGCATCCCAGCTCTAGACACCACCACATAATTAATACCCTCCATAACTTGTAAAAAAATTATAATATTATAAACAAAAAAACAGTAAGTATCACATCAAACAAAATTATAAAGCAACATAATAACACCAAAATAAAATTCATGTCTACCCACAAAAGCTGAATAAATATTGTTAAATGCGCCAAATACACTAAAACACAAAGGTCTCCTAAAGCCTACAAGTGCAAAGCACAAACATGCAGTGGCGACTTCAAGAATTTTTTCTAGGGTGTTCCTCAACAAGCATAAATTACACGATCTAATAAAAAGAAAATTTTATATATTAACAACAACAACAATAAAAAAATAAGTAAATATATAAAGTTTACAATTGTCTTCTATAAGTTTTTATATTTTGAAATCGTTGCATGATAGTCTCATTATCAATACTACAAGCTACATCTTTTTCAATATACATAACCGAGCAATCATCCATCCACTGATCTCCCATTCGATTGCGCAGTTTATTCTTTATATATTTCATTGTTGAAAACTTCTTTCTATTATTGCAGTAGTAACAGGAAGGGTCAAAGCTAACTTCACAAGCAAATAGACTAATGGATAAGTCTCATACTTCCTTGTGCTCACTAACTTTTTAGCAAGTTCACTAACTCCTTGAAGCTCTAAAAATAAGTCATTGTTGCGCATATCAAAAATGAAATTCTGAAGCTGAGAGTCAAGTGCCAAGATATCTGTCCCAGATGGATAAAACTTTGCTAGACGTATCAACTTTTCTTTATCAAAAGCCACAAATGAATTACTTGGATTCAAACAAGCCATACAAAGTAGCAAATTGGTATTCGCCTCTGAAAAACGGTTGTTCAGCTCTTGAAGTTGCATATCTATGACTATGTAAAATAGCTTAACACGATAATGATATAAATTTGTATTTTGTTGGGTGTTGCGTTGCAGCCTCCCACTAACTACAAGTATTTCATCCATATTTAAGATAGGAATATCATATGTGACACAAAATGAAAACACTTCAGTCAATAAAGATATTCATTCATCATCTCTCATCACTTGCAATCGTTGCTTAGACACTTTAACAAGATCCATAGCATTTACTATATCTTGATTTTTTTTTTTTTTTTTGTAATGCTATTGACAACTCATTTGTAATCCCTAAAATGCTTTTCATCAAGTGTAGAGCAAAAACAAGTTCAAAAGATAGAATTGATCTCATAGTAGATCGAGCTTCTACTTTTTGATCGGAGATGCCATCTTCTTCAATAATCTCAAGTTAATCAACAACAGTAGAGAACATCAAAATCAAGATGAGAATAGTCTCATAATATGATCCCCAATGTGTATGACCAGGATGTTTAAGATTTGTCTCTTGATTCAAACCTTGCCCACTTCTACATACACCATTCTCTAAATCTTCTTGAATTTTGACAAATTGTACATCTCGAAGAGCATTTCTTCTCTTATAAGAGCCTCTAACAACAGTTACTAAATTACTAACCACATAAAAAAATTCAGCAATGTTAATGTGATTTTTAACAACGGCAACAAGTGTCAATTGAAGTTGATGAGCAAAACAATGGACATAAAATGCTGACTTATTCTCTTTCAAAATTAAAGTTTTGAGACCATGGATATCACCTTGCATATTACTAGCTCCGTCATAACCTTGCCCACGTAGTTTCGATAAACTCAAATTATATTCACAAAGTAAACATTCAATAGCACATTTGAATGATAAAGCGGTGGTGCTTGCTACATGTACAATACCAAGGAACCGAATTATAATAATTCTTTTTTTGTTCACATAACAAAGAACGAGGGCCATTTGTTCTTTCACTGAGATATCACGTGACTCATGAACTAATATTAAAAAGAACCCATTGTCAAGATCCTTGATGATGGCTTTGGATGTTTCACATGCAATTGCATTTACAATGTCTTTTTGAATATCATGGTGGGTAAGCTTGCAATTTTTCCAAGTTTTTTGCAACACTTCATTCATAGATTCATTGTGATCTCCCAAAAATTGTAGATGCTCAAGGAAATTTCCTTTATTACTTGAACCTTGAGATTCATTGTGACCATGAAAAGCTATCCCCGGCATAAAATGAATCTTATGCAATCAACTATTGCATCTAATTGAATCCGATATTCAGCTTTATCTTGATTTGATTGCTTAATCAAAACACTTTGAATGTGTTGCTTTTCCTTCAGTAGATCTTCACTCTTCTTGAAAGCTTGGTTATGAGCACTATTAACTCCTCCAACATGGAAATCTAACTTCACAAGCTAATTCCAAAGTTTGAATCCCTTCGTAACAAAAATCTCACCTCCTCCTTGCTTACCAACATCTTGCCCAAATAGGTAGAAATAAAAACAAAATGCTGCATCATTGGTTGTACTATATTCCAACCAATTTCTATTTACATACCATTCGAATCTAAATCGACGAGGCTTTCTAGAAAAATATGATACAGGGTAATCATAAGGAGGTTGACAAGGGCCTTTTCCTAAATAATATCGTCTTATTTCATCATGATTATTAGGATGATAAGATGATATCTTTTCTCGTAGTCCAGGATCTGAAGAAAGATTTTCTAAGTTAAAGTCAACACGAATTTCCTTAAAAGATGAAGATGAATCTTGCACAGGAGATGAATCTTAGATACGTGGTTTTCTTATCAAGTATTTGTCCATAATTCTAGCAAAAGAATAAACAATAAACTATAAATTTATTTGAAATATTAATAAAATTATTAATTATTGTTGTTTAGTTTTTTCATTAATTTGTTTGTCTTTTATAAACTATAATTTGTTATATTATTATTTCGTTAATTATAAAATTATTAATTGTTTTTTAGCCTAACATAATTTAATTTGTTTGTCTTTAATAATGTATTGGTTAATTAAATTATTAGTTATTGTTTATTAATTTTTTCCCAATTAATTATTGATTAATTAAATTATTGTTTATTAGTTGCACATTACACTAAAAGAGTCAGTCATGTGCACATTACACATCCCATGTGCTAATGTGCACATTACACTGCTTTACCCAATTACCCGGCCTCATGTGCCCATCAGCCCATCCACCCCCCCGCACCCCACTCAATAAACAAGCCTGCTAATCATAAAATTTCACAATCACAATTTCACAAATCACAATAACATTACACTAAAAGACAATAAATATCTCACCAATAGTCCAACACTAACACCAACACCAACACCAACACCAACACCAGCACACACCAACCAACGGATAAGAATCATAAGAATGAAGATAAAGCCAAAATGCCAAATTTAAAAAGTCAAAAAATTAATAAAGTTAAAGCTCCACTGAGTGTTTTTGCCTGTCACAGTTCACTAGTTCAGATAAAGATAATAAACAGAGGGAGAGAGACAGACAGACAGACAGACAAGCTCATAAGTGACTAAGTCATAACTCATTCATTATTTCATTTCATATTTTCATATCAGATTTGAGAGAGAGAGAGAGAGAGAGAGAGAGAGTGAGTGAGAGTAAGCGTGAGTGAGAGACTAAGAGAGAGTTAGAGAGAAAACAAGAGAGAAATACCTGTGTGACGGGGACGATGTGCAACGGCGACGACGACGATGAAAATGAGCGACTACGACGATGACAATGAGCGACTACGACTGAAACTGGGCCAATCTCCGTCTTCGATGCAATGAGGGGCGACAATGTTCGATGAGCAACTGCGACTGGACTGGAGCTGGGCCAATCTTCATCTCTAATGCGATAAGGGGCGACGATGTTCGATGAGCGACTACGACTGGAGCTGGGCCGATCTCCGATGCAATGAAGGGTGACTGGACCGATCTATCTTCTAAGGGGAGGCGCCATTGCTCTGTTTTTACTTTTTAGGTTTGCTTTAGCTTTAGTGATTCCTTTTTTTTTTTTTTGAGAAAAGCTTTAGTGATTTCTAATGTATTGAACTACTAATTTGAGGTTTCTGATCTGTATTGGGGGGTTTTTTTTTTTATTTGAGAAACCGTGGGTTTGCTTCCTCTATAATCTGTTGGCCTTGCCGTGGGCTTGTTGTGGGCTTGATGTTGGGATTGCCAGTTGCCGTCCATTGTTTTGCTCTGTTACAATTTTTTTTTTTTTGGTTTTGCCCTGTTATAATTTTTTTTTTTTTTAGATTTTGGTTGAAATATTTTTTTTTTGGGCTTTTTTTTTTTTTTGCTCGAAAGTAGAACAAATAAACTTTTTTTTTTTTTTAAATTTAAGGGTGTTCCTAATTTTGATTGAGGGTGTTCCTTTTTTTTTTTAAGGGTACAAAAAAAATAATTAATTATTATTTATAATTTTTTTTTTCAAGTCAGGGTGTTCTTGGGAATACCCTGAGCATAACGTGGCCCCGCCACTGCAAACATGGGTATAACTAAAGCTACTCATCTATTATGATTTTAACAAAAAGGGAGGAAAACCCCTAAATGGGTGAACCAGAACAAATCCAATGTAATTTTAGGTTAAGGTGAGACAAAAACAAGAGGACTGGAAGCATGCATATGCGCATGCGTGCACACACACAAAGAGATGAAGCCAATAAAACAAGATATTGCTAGTTTTATTTTCAAAGAGAGAGAGAGAGAGAGAGAGAGAGGGAATTTTCCAAAGTTTATTATTCATTATTAAAAATCCGCCAATGACCCAATTGGTTTGATGGCACCTTCCTACGTAGGAGTTCAGGGGAAGGGGAGGGATTCAAGTAGTAGAGTAGAGATTTCTAATTATTTCGAAAAAAGGGCATTATTTATAGCACTTTCATCCAAAAGGTGCACCTCAAGCCCAGCAGTAAACATGCTTCATGCTTCAATGACCTAGTTGCGCTTTTAACAACGCTGACCACATGAGTATCCTTTCTTATTAGAAAACCATAAATCACATGGTTTAAAAAATAATAGTAATAAAAATAAAAACCCAGGCTATGGACTATTGCAAAGAGGCACGGTCATCAATTGCCAATTAGCTACCAAATACACTATACACTATACAAGCACAACCAATTTATATGGTTCATAAAATTCAAATAATTTAATATCTCAAAGTGGTGATTTTCTTGCAGGATACCAACCTTGATTTTTGTAGGTTGAAAGAATGTCGTCTGTAATCTCAAGAGTTTTCTTTGTGAATAAGCCTTCTGAACCACCTGTTACCAATTACAAAGGCACTGACTTAAGTAAATAATATTTGCTTCAACAGAGAAAATGCACACACCATTCACTTATATCCCAACAAAAGCAAAAATGAAACTATTATGATATATGTGTTTCACATGTTAGGAACATATGCCAACATTTTATGTATTGGCTAATCTTTTGAAAAAACATACTTTACTTGTATTTGGGTAGATTTAAGATGTGCTTAATGCTTCAAGAAATATTGTTTCAAGATCAAGTGTTAAAGCCATACAAGTCTGTCCAAAATTCAAGTGTGAAAAGTATTGTTCATTAATGCTTGATAGCTAGCATCTATCAAGACTTGAAGAGCTATTCCAGCCCTTGGCTCTAAATCAGCTCGACAACAGCTCGACAGATAGAGATCTGTCGAGGTTTATGAAATTCAGATTTTCGAGTCAGTTTTTCGTCCAATCTGCAATTATATGTTGGGGCTTTCTTTTCTCATAACCCTAGACATATAAAAGGATTATTTTAAGGGTCATAAAAAGGTTGCACAGCCAAAAGCACAATTACACAAGAGCATAATTCCAAAAGTGTAACCGAAGACCTAGTTTTGCCTTAGTTCTTAAGAAGTTGTTGTGTTTGTACACTGTAGGGTTTTGTGATCAAACAACTTCGTGATCTTCATGTGCTGAAAAATAGAAGAATTTTGCAGCCAACATTCTTCTCTAGTTGGTGATTGAAGTCACGTACTAGGATCCGCCCAATTGGTTAGTCACATACTGGGAGCTGTGTAATATAAGAAGAGATTGTCACTACAGAACAAGTCCAATTGGGTATTGGGGTAAGGGTTCAACTGTAGGTTGGTATAAGGTACTGGGATTCCTTTACTTGTAACTGCTTGTTTTGATAATAGTGGATTCTCAAGAGTGGTGACCTTAAAATCACCCGGTGGGGGGTTTTTTTACCGTGTTGGTTTTCTCTATTTGTAAACAAATCACCATATTAATTTGATTTCCGTTACACTTTAGTTTATTGGTGATTTATTTGTGCTACCACGCATTTTGCATTTTAATTTGATTAATTAATAAACTTGGCTAATTAATCAATTAATTCATCACAAAGGGTCAGTACATTTTTGGCTTATCAAGTGATATCAGAGCAGGCACACTTTGATTAGGGTTTAATCTTTGTTGTGAGATCCATTAACCCCAGTTGTCATGGCTGCCATTGGCAAAAATAGATCTAATATTTCAAATACATCTTGTTTTTCTAATCTTTATTTAATTGAGTGTTTCAGAAAATACAAGTCTAAAAGTTATTTGAAAGCTATTATGATGATGGTTGAAAAAGATCTTAACATGACAAAGAAGAAACTAGACTACCTCAGAATGAGAATGTGCAGAGGAGTTTATCTGAGAAGGGTGAAAGTTAAAGGCCTTGGTTTTAAATGGCAGATAAAAGAGAACACCATTCTTACAGATCTATCATCAAAGCATGAAGTGTGCTTTATGATGAAGTCTGCATTCAAGGTAATGGATACATGTTTGTGGTACCTTGATAATGGAAGCTCGCGACACATGACTGGAGACCATTCTCTCTTTAAGGTCTTCAAGTCTAAGAAAGGTGATAATGTCACTTTCAGTAATGGGAGCAAATCATAGATTAAAGGAAAATGAGTTTTCTCTTTACCTAGACTGCTAGATATTGCAAATGTGCTATATGTAGAAGGTCTGAGAATGAACCTGTTGAGCATTAGTCAAATATGTGATCAAGACTTTATGATACTATTTTCCAAAGGAAAATTTCTTGTGCTAGATGAATCTAGAAAGAAGCTCATAAGTAGTGTTCACACTTTAGATAACTATTATGGTTTAGTACTTGATGTTGATATTGTGTGAAATAGTATTCACATACCAAATGAAGATTTATGGCACCACAGGATGGGACATGCTAGTTACAAACACCTCTCAATTGTATTTAAGCATGAATCAATGTTGGGGATGCCAAAACTCAACAGAGTGGACAATGTTGTATGTGGACCATGCCAGCTTAGGAAACAGACAAAAGCCAAACATCCAAGAACTCAAACATCTGCTACATCTAGACCATTGGAGCTACTACATGTGGATCTCATGGGTCCAACTCAAACCAAGTCTCTTGGGGGAAAGAGATATATCAGGGTTGCAGTAAATGACTTCACTAGATACTCTTGCGTCATTTTTCTATGATCCAAGTCATATGCTCTTAAGCACATTGAAGCCCTGTGCACAAGACTGCAAAATGACAAGAGTTTCAAGGTTGATCGAATTCGAAGTGATCAAAGTAAAGAATTTGAAAACTCATACATGAGTCCTTTTGCACTAAATTGGCCATATCTCAAGAATTCTCTGCTCCTATTGCTCCTCAGCAAAACGATGTAGTAAAAAGGAATAGCAGAGTTATTCAGGAGATGGCTAGGGTCATATTGTATAACAAGGGTGTGGCTAGAAACTTGTGGGGTGAAGCCGTCAACATTGCATGTCATATAGTTAACTGGGTATATTTCAAACTCGATACCAAAAAGACTCCCTATGAGCTATGGAAGGGAAGGAAGCCAAATGTCAAGTATTTCAGAATCTTTGGAAGTATTTGTTTCATTCTCAAGGATAGAGAGAATGTAGGAAAGTTTGACTCCTAAAGCAATGAAGGGATATTTTTGGGATACATCTCTACAAGCAAGGTTTATTGGGTATACAACAAGAGAACCAAAAAGGTGATGGAAACTGTAAATGTTGTCATTAATGAAGCTTCGGAGTCCAGTTTTGAGAATGTTAGTGAAGAAATCCCCACAGAAATTCTTCCTCCTAAGTCAAATGACATTCAATAACCTGTTAATTAAGAGCCTTCCTCTCCAAGTACTCCCAGTACTCCGAGTGTTGCAAAGAGTTCAACAGACAGATCTACCTCACCTGATTCTGAATCTCATAAAGAGAAAGGGCCTTCCTCTAGAATTCAGCTAAATCATCCTCCTAAAACTATTATGGGAAATATGAATGAACTTACACTGAGGAAACACATATTTGATAAATGTGTTGCTAACTTTGTATCTTATTCTTGCTATTTGTCACAGGTTGAACTTACTAAGGTTGAGGAAACACTTCAAGATGAAAGCTAGGTTGAGGTTATCCATGATGAGCTACTTCAATTTCAATGGAATGATGTCTGGACACTAGTACCTAGACTAGAGGGTGAGCACATCATTGGCACAAAGTGGATTTTTCACAATAAGATTGATGAGGAAGGCAATATGGTCCTCAATAAGGCTCGTCTTGTGGCTCAAGGGTATTCACAAATGGAACGAGTGGACTATTATAAGACATTTGCTCCAGTAGCCCGCATGGAGTCTATCAAGATTCTCCTAGCCTTAGCATGCCAATTGGAGTTCAAGTTTTACCAAATGGATGTCAAGACTACCTTCTTAAATGGATTTCTTAAAGAAGATGTCTATGTGGCTCAACCAAAATGATTCATTGATCCCCATTTTTCAGATCATGTGTTGCATCTCAAGAAGGCACTCTATGGTCTAAAGCAAGTCCCCAAAGCTTGGTATGATCGACTCACACACTACTTAATGTCACATGGGTTCACAAGAGGAATGGCTGATCAAACTCTCTTCATCAAAAGGGAATACGGCGAGTTAATTTTTGCTCAGGTTTTTGTTGATGACATCATCTTTAGATCAACGAAGGATGAACTTGCTCATGATTTCTCTAGACTCATGCAAGCTAAGTTCAAGATGAGTATGATTGGAGAGTTAAATCACTTCCTTGGATTACAGATTCGTCAGCAAGAGACAAGTATATTCATATCTCAATCTAAATATGCTAAAAATCTTGTAAAAAAGTTTGGTTTGGAATCTGTTAGTTCTATTAGAACCCCTATGAGTCCAAATGCTAAACTCACTGTTGATGTTTTGGGAAAGAGTGTTGATCCATCACTCTATAGAAGCATGATAGGTAGTATTATTTACCTTACCGCTAGTAGACCCGACATTAGTTACAGTATGGGAGTGTGTGCTAAATATCAAGCTAATCTTAAAGAATCCCATATGACTGCTTTGAAAAGGATCATAAAGTATGTTAAAACCAATACCGATTATGGTGTGTGGTACAACAATGACACAAATGATGTCTTAACTAGGTATTCGGATGCTGATTGGGCTGGGAATGTTGATGATAAGAAGAGTACTTCAGGAGGTTGCTTTTATGTGAGTAATAATATTGTCTCCTAGATGAGCGTAAAGCAAAATTCCATCTCGTTATCCACTGTAGAGGCTAAATATATCGCTGCCGGTAGCTGTTGCACCCAACTTCTATGAATGTAAAAACTCCTCCATGACTATAGTATTCATCAAGAACACCTCACTATCTATTGTGACAATACCAGTGCCATCAACCTTTCTAAGAATCTGGTTCACATTCTAGAACCAAACACATAGAGATTCGATATCACTTCATTCGTAAGCTTATTGAAAATGGTACACTTACTCTTGAGTTCATTCATACTGATGATTAGAAAGCTGACTTGTTCACCAAACCTCTTAATAGCAAACATTTTGAATTCCGTCGTCAAAACATCAGTGTTATCTTCATGGAATGATCTCCTCTTCTCCCTCTCTCCTTTCATGCATTTGCATCTAATTTTTATGCATTGTTTTAGTTGACATGTTTTTGTTTGGTTGTTTTTTAGTTTAGTTTTTTTGTTTTGTTTTTTTGTTTTGTTTTTCATTCATAAAAAATAAAAAATCAAAATTGAAAAAAAAAAAAATACAAAAACAGTGTCTGTTTGTGTATATTGGTACTTGTGTACCTTGGATGGCCATTGAAACAAAGTTTTCTAAATTTTGTATCTCCTATAGCTTAGATGAGCATCTCTATGCACAACTAAGCAAGTGAGCTTTGTGGCTCGTGTTTATGATGAGTGAGATTAAGTAATCTCTTATACTTAACACTCGTATCACTCTTTTTGACGGGAAGGACTAGAAAGTCCTAAGAGAAAGGTATAAATAACCATCTTATCACTGTTGTCTACCAATCATGAAATAACATATGTATGCTTCGGCATAGCAAAAGTGCAATGTTAAAAAGTTTAACATAATTGAGTATTTCTTTTCTCTCATTTATATGCCCATGCATGATTTTCTTAATAAAATAAAAATGAGCAAAGAAAAATAAAAGCAAAAAGATCAAAATGTTTTAAAATATGATTGCAAGGGTATATTCTAGGAGATATGGGAATTATAGGATGTACCTCAAAAGTGATAATACCTTTCAAACAGTTATGATCGTGTGCAAGTTAAATTGATTTACTCATATCTTAAATCGTCATAACATAGAGATACTTATGTAATCTTGCGATATTTTTCACACACAATATACAATATTCTTTGCTACTTTTGATACATGCGTAGATATAATGTGATTTGGCCATCACAAGGTTTACATGTGTTAATGTATGCTCACTAAACTGTCTAAACCTATTTTCGAAATATAAAATTGGTTAGACTTGTTTAGTGTGTATGTGTGTGTGTGTGTGTGTGTTTTGGGATCTATATGCTTAACATCTTTGTTGAGAGATGATTTTGAAAGCTTAAAATATTGTTTGGATCGTTGGTTGAGTTGCTTGTTTGATTGCATTCATATTTGTGTTTTTCTCTTCTTTGAAAATTTGTTTTTAAGCAATCTCTATAGCTCCTCAACACCTCTCAACACTTGACTTATCTATCAAGCTCTTTAGTGGACTTTAATCGCAATCTCGACAGCTAGGTCGATTGATCGAGAATCTCTCTGTCCCCTCGATAGCTCCTCTACAGCTACCTCGATCTATCGAGCTTCTTTTGCCTTGGACACCTACTCGATAGCTCCATCTGTCGAACCCTTTAAAGCTCGACACCTCTTAATCTGTTGAGAATTACTAAGCTTCTATATAAACAGTCTTCACGATTCTAATCTCACTTTCCTCGATCTCTCTCAATTGCTCTCAACTATTTCACATCCCAAACATACTTTTCTCTCTTTAAACCTCTCCTCAAGGATTTTTGGGCCTTAATCAAGTTTTTCTTAACTTGGTAAGTGTCTAAATCCCTCATTTTCATGCATTTCTTGATTTTTGACCAAAGTTTTTGGGATTTTTGAAACTTTTGGGGTTTTTCAAAATCAAAGAGGTTTTTGCAAAATTTTTGGGATGGGTTTTGTAGTTTTGATCTTAAAACTTCATGCATTGCATCTCATTTGCATTTTAACTATATTGTCATGCATTTTAGATGTGTGCTATATATGTTATCTGATTGTGTACTAGTAGGATTGGATTGAACTGAGCTCATGATGCAATTACCTTTGCATGTCACATGTTCATGCATTCCCAGGCATACGTTCTTTCTATTCAATATATTTTGATATATTTGAACTACTTGGGACTTTTCTGATTGTCTCTTTCTCTTTCTCTCTCTCTTCTATTTTCATTAGTTTGTTTCTATGGCACCTAAACGTAAATCTACTCTGTCCCGGAACCCTCTTCGTTCCAGAGCATCCACTTCTTCCGATCCTACTCCCTTTCACATTCGGTTCCGCGATGAGAAGGCCAAATCAGACTTCTTTGAGAACTTTTCCCGATGAGGCATTCATTTGGAATGCCAAGGCATTTTGTCGGACTTCTTTGACACTGACCTACCCACTGTCATTCACAGTAGGGGTTGGGAGTCATTGTGTGACGTTTGGGTCACTTGTCCATCCATGCTAATTCAGGAATTCTACTCCAAAATGCATGGATTCAATTCTTCAGTACCTCAGTTTTCTACTAGCGTTTGAGGTACGCGCATTGTGGTCACTCTGGTTCTTGTAGCCGACATGCTCCATGTCCCTAGGGTAGAGCATCCTAACTACCCCGGTTATGAGCGTCTGAGGACTATGTCCAAAGACGAGCTTATTTCTGCTTTTTGTGAGCGCCCTTCTGATAAGTGAGCTTCAGTTCACTTATTGTTCAGGCTTTGCTAAAGGCCTTCAGTTTCTGAACATGGTCATAACTTTTGTTTTACATTCCTTATCTCATCATAACTTTATTACAGAGCCCCGTGCTCGGTTTGACTTTCCCTTCTTGAGCATCTTAGTATAGATTTTTCCTCTCATTTCTTTCTTTCTATTATAAATGTGTATAGGGATACGACGACCCGTGATAAGCTCATCTTCCCTTCAACTATTACGAGGATCTTACACCATTTTTCTATTTCCTTTCTCGTGTCCAACCACTTCTCTATCATGGGTGCTATAGATGCCGCTACCGTTAAACGGAGAGAGACACAATTTCGATCAAGGAGGTCCAGATCAGTAGCTCCTCTCATTCCTTCAGCTTTATTCACATCCGCTCCCTCTTCTTCTATGAGCAGTGTGACTTTCGAGGACATCATGGTGCAGTTTTAGCGCATGGATGCTCGCCTCAACACTCTTAGTGATGAGTTGTGCCAGGTGAACATCAATGTTGGTCGTATTGCACGACGCTAGGCGGTCATGGGTGGCTTCATTTCTTCTCCTCCACCTACTCTAGTGGCTTTTGAGGATGAAGACGATGATGATGATGCTGATGAGGATGATGCTACCTCTTCTAGTGTTAAGGAGATGTCTACTTGAAACTCTTACCCTTTGTCACTCGTGATAAAAGGGTGAGTAGTTTTGGTTATAAGAGTAGTCATAGTTAGGGGGAGAGTTATTATAGGAGATTTTTGTTAAGGGGAGTGTTGATATTGAGGGATGTAGTAAGGATACTTGTATCTTTTCTTTTCTTTTCTTTTCTTTCTACTTTAGATACATTATCTCTTGTACATGGGTCTTGTGACAATTTTGACATACATTGTATTTATATTCTTTATATGTTGATATATGTGTTTCACCTACCCTTACAAGTGTTGTTTCTTTTCTCTTTTTATGCACATGCTTCTTATATCTTGTATGCAATTTATTATTTCTGTTTCACACTAAGATGCCTTGATGAGTTTTGTTTAAAGTGTTTCAGAAGTACAGGTTGTCAAAGTCTTCTTTGCCATGAACTTTCTTTTTGCAAAATTTTTCAAGAGTTTGTGTTAGGATAGATTTTATTGTATCCAACAAGTGAATATGAGTTGAGTGATTTATGACTTCTCTCATATGTTCATTTGTTTGTTGTGATTTTATGCACATGCTTCTTATATCTTATATGCAATTTATTATTTTTGTTCCACACTATGATGCTTTGATGAGTTTTATTTAAAGTGTTTTAGAAATACAGGTTGTCAAAGTCTTCCTTTCCATGATTTCTCTTCTTGCAAAGTTTTTCAAGAGTTTATATTATAATAGATTTTATTGTATCCAACAAGTGAATATGAGTTGAATGATTTATAACTGCTCTCATATGTTCATTTGTTTGTTGTGGTTTTGTCACGGATTGACAAAGGGGGAGATTATTAAGACATACGTGTTTCACATGTTAGGAATATATGTCAACATTTTATGTATTGGCTAATCCTTTGACAAAACGCACTTTACTTGTATTTGGGTAGAATTAGGATGTGTTAAAACCATGCAAATCTATCGAAAATTCAAGTGTAAAAAGTGCTATTTATTAAAGCTCGACAACTAGCATCTATCGAGCCTTGAAGAGCTGTTCCAGCCTGTGGCTCGACAACAACTCGACAGATAGGGTATTTGTCGAGGTTTATGATTTTCAGATTTTCAAGTCAGTTTTTCATCCAATCTGTAATTATATGTTTGGACTTTCTTTCTCACAACCCTAGACATATAAAAGGATTATTTTAAGGGCTGTAAAAAGGTTGCACAGCTAAGAGCATAATTGCATAAGAGCATAGTTCCAAAAGTGTAACCAAATACCTAATTTTGCCCTAGTTTTTGAGAAGTTACTGTGTTTGTACATCATATGATTTTGTAACCAAGCAACTTCGTGATCTTCATGTGTTGAAGAATATAAGAACTTTGCAGCCAACATTTTTGTCTAGTTGGTGATCGAAGTCGCGTACTGGAATCCGCGCAATTGGTTAGTCAGGTACTGGGAGCCGTGCAATACAAGGAGAGATTGTCACTACAGAACAAGTTCAATTGGGTATTGGGGTAAAGGTTCAACTATAGGTTGGTATAAGGTATTGAGATTTCTTTACTTGTAACCGCTTATTTTGATAATAGTGGATTCTTAGGAGTGATGACCTTAAAATCACCCGGTGGGGTTTTTTTGCCGTATTGGTTTTTCCCATTCATAAACAAATCACCGTGTCAATTTAATTTCTGCTGCACTTTAGTTTATTGGTGATTTGTTTGTGCTACCACGCATTTTGCATGTTAATTTGATTAATTAATTAACTTGGCTAATTAATCAATTAATTCATCACAAGGAGTCAATACATTTTTGGCCTATCAGAAACATAATCTAAAAATGAAACCCATGCAGGATTCTTTTTGAGATCTAATGTTTTAAAGCAACCAAACAAGCCAGTTTCAAGCATACTGACAGGCCACAAACGCGTTGACCCCTTGTTATAACTTAGATTAATTAATTAGCCCAGTTATTAATTAATCAAATTAACATGCAATATCACGTGGTAGCACAAACAAATCACCAAACTAAGTAATGCAGCGGAAATTAAATGACACAGTGATTTGTTCACGAATGGGAAAAACCCTTACGGCAAAAACCCCACCGGGTGATTTAAGGTCACCACTCCCAAAACTCCACTATTATCACAACAAGCAGTTACAAGTAAGGAATCCCAAGTACCTCACCAACCTACAGTTGAACTCTTACCCCAATACCCAATTGGATTTGTTCTGTAGTGACAGTTTCTCCTTTCAATGCACGGCTCCCAAGTACGTGACCAACCAGATGCGCGGATCCTAGTACGCGACTTCAAACACCAACTAGAGAGAGAGAGTTGGCTGCAAAGTTCTTCAAATCATCAAGGATGAACTAGGGCACGAACTTTGTCTGTCAGATCACAAATTGTATGAACAACAAGTTCTCAATGAATGTGCAACTTGTATCTTGTGATCTCTTTTACTTGACGGCCCTTAAAATAATCCTTTTATATGTCTAGGGTTAGGAGAAAAGAAGTCTCAAAGACACACTCACGGATTAGACTTGAAACAGACCTAGAAATCTGTTTTCTTTAATTCTCGACAGATAGAGGTGTCGAGAGGTGTCGAGATAGCTGTCGAGGCTCGGGCAAAATAGCTCCTTTAAAGCTCGATAGATGCATCTGTCGAGGTATGTGTCGAGCTTTAAAAACCTACACTTCCTTGCTTGTTTCTTGGACAGACTTTGACGGCTTCAACACTTTGATGGGAAAATATAATACGCAGCGGAAGAAAATATAATGTAAACGGATCTACTTCATACATACAAGTTAACATGGGCTATTTAAGTTTCAGAATTAGAGAACAAGAGATTGTACCTTGGAGCGGAGAATTTCAAAACTTGAAGACGAGAAGTACTTGGGAATACTTTCAATCTTCACTACAATTCCACTAACGCCCAAGATGTGTGGTCTCTCAATCAGTTCCAAAGGGAGAATATCCAAAAGTGTCTAACACTTTACACCACTTCACACGAGTGTTCTTTCAAACTCTCTCAATTATCTTCAGAATCTCTACAGAAAATTCTGTGTGTTTCTCCCTTTGTATCTAACTGATTATCTAATTGGGCTGGCCTTTTGGGCCTTTCCAATTGGGCTTAAGTATGTGGCTTGGAGTGGGACCAAAAGAGACCAATAAGACACTAGCTCCAATGGGCCTTGGGCTTTTCTGTCAACTCTTGACAAGTCCAAAGTTACCATTAACTATATTTAATACCACTATATAAATATAGTTGCACTCTAGGCCTTATTAATAAATTATATCCCAAGACTTTATTATACATGCAACCCCTTCATAAAATATTCATAGTAACACAAAGTCATGAAAGGAGACTGCCACTTTGTTTATTACTACATCTTAATTCCTTGAGTACCCGGTTTAATTCTTTAAGTTATTCATCATATATTTATGAAATCCAATTCCATAAATATATACTTTAGTAACTCCTTACTAAAGTGGTTAGGCCCAACTCTCTGAATAACAAACACATTAAACTTATCTCAAGGGAATATTTTATATCTCCGTTAAGAGACTATGAATTCCATCTTGAGAATATATGTTCCATCAACACTAAATGTGGCTGCCCAACATACTGAGATTTTGACCTTAACCATAGATCTCACTCCTGATATATCAAAGCAACCTACACTTCATGATCAGGTCCATTATCCTCTCAGGATTAAGAGTTCATGCAAATATAAGTCGTGAGTTTATTATTCAATTGACAGTCGTTAGGAGAATAATAAAAATCTCACGCCGGTCAGTTCAATATGTCTTAACTCTTAAAACATATCAACATATCAACTAGAAATCTCTATTTCCATGATCAAGACAAATCATCTTAGTTGATATGTTATAGTCTTCGCAGATGAAATGCCCAATTTCATCACCGACTACGAACTATAATTCTGAGTTTACAAAGAACTTGTGATTTATATCTTCTGTGACTAAATCACATAAATCACATACTATGCATCTCATGGACTATATGATAATGTCCCAATATTCATGTTACCATTATTTTCAAATAATAATACAACTTTATTAACCAAAACATTAAGTCATACATAATGTCTTACATAATAAAATACATAGCATCATACAATAGGATTTAAGGACATATATCCCAACACACTTAACCTTGAACCACTGTTTCTTGAAGTGTTAAACTCATCCTAAATCTACCCAACTACAAGTAAAGTGCGTTTTGTCTAAGGATAAGCCAATTACATAAAATAATGACATATGTTCACAGACTTGAACTACATATGTCCTAACAATCTCCCCCTTTGGCAATCTGTGACAAAACCACAGCATACAAATGAAGATATGAGAGAAGTCATAAATCACTCAACTCATATTCACTTGTTACATACAGTAAAATCTATCCTATCACAAACTCTTGAAAAACTTTGCAAGAAGAGAGTTCATGGCAAGAAGACTTTGACAACCTGCATTTCTCAAACACTTATAAACAAAACACATCAAGGCATCTTTGTGTAAAACAGAAATAATAGATTGCATACAAGTAAAGAAGCATGTGTATAAAGATAGAAAAGAAACAACACATGAAAGGTAGGTGAAAGAAAAACATACATCATCATATATAAAAAGAGAATAAATACAATGTATGTCCATACATGATCAATGTATCTCAAAAAGAAAGAAAAAATACATAGATCACCTCACTACATCCCTCAATCCACACTCCCCCTAACAAAAATGTCCTATGTCCTATGCTAACACTCCTCCTAAGTATGACTACTCTCATACAAAACTACTCCCCCTTTTTGTCACGAGTGACAAAGGGTAGAGTGTTAAGTAGACATCTCATCCGAAGAGCTCGCATCTCCATCATCATCATCGTCGGAAGCATCATCATCGTCGGAAGCATCATCATCAGCCTCGGTCTCAGTCGACACATGAGGTGGCGGAGGAGAAGCCTCTGGAGCAAAGCCGCCCATGGTCGCCTGTCGCCTGGCGATGCGACCAACACGGACGTTCACCTGATACAACTCCGTGGAGAATGTATCTAGGCGAGCATCCATGCGCTGTAGCTGCGCCATGATGTCTCCCAAGCTGACGTCTCTCGAAGAAGTGGAGGCAGATGCTCGAGCGGATCTGGAGGTGGCCGGACGGGTGGAAGGAGTGGCACCGTCAGTCTGTCGCGATCTAAACTGTGCCTCGCTACGTTTTACGGTAGCGGCGTCTATGGTGGACATGACATGGTAAGGATCGGACGAAGGGAATGGGATGGAAAAACGACTCAGAATCCTCGTGATAACGGAAGGGAAAATGAGCTTATCACGGGTGGCCGTATCTCTATAGACATCGATAATGGAAAAGATGAAGTGTGAAGGAAAATCTATAGAGAGATCCTTAAGGAGGGACAACAAAAATCGAGCGCGAGGCTCTGTGATAGAGTTATAGTGAGATAGTGGGTGCAAAACAAAGGTCATCACCATGTTAAGGAAACGAGGACCTTTAGCAAAAGGTCGACATGGTGTGTACATGTGATCTCCCCAAGAGGTAGGACGCTCACAGAACGCCGAGATCATCTCATCTTTGGACACAGTCCAAAGACGCTCACAGCTAGGGTAATCAGGATGATCCACCCTAGGTACATGAAGAACCTCAGAGACCAGCTCTAGGGTGACACAGAAGCGCGTACCTCGGACGCAATAGTAGAAAGAAGGTACAGAAGAATCTATCTCGTGGATGTTGGAGTAAAACTCCTGAATCAACACGAAAGGACAAGTGACCGGGACGTCACACAGTGACTCCCAACCCCGAGTGTGAATGACATCGGGAAGGTCGGTGTCGGCAAAGTCTGCCAGGACTACGTGGCGTTCTGAACGAACACCGCGTTTAGAAAAGTTCTCCGAGAAGTCCTTATGGGCTTTCTCATCACGGAACCAGACAGAAAGAGGGGTAGAATCAAAAGAAGACTATCCCTTAGAACGCAAAGGGTTCTGGGATGGAGTGGATTTACACTTAGGTGCCATAGACACAGCTAACGCAACCATAGAGAGGGGGAGAGAAAGAAACACACAGAAAAGTCCCAAACAGTTCAATATTGGCAGAATAATATTGAAATGAAAAGAACGTATGCATGGAGAATGCATGAACATGTGACATGCAACATAAAAACATCATGGGCTCAGCCCAATCCAAACCTAACAGCACACAATAGAGTTGCACACATCTAAATGCATGAAAATACAATTAGAATGCTAATGTGATGCAATGCATGTGATTTTGAAGATCAAAACTAGAAAAACAACCCAAAAATTTCATGAAAACCCCAACAATTTTGAAAACTCCCAAAAATTTTCAAAAACACAAAACCTAGGGTTTTAAAACAATGAAATGCATGAAAAAGAGGGATAAAGTGCTTACCAAGAGATGAATATCGCAAAGAAACTCTTGAGAAAGCCTTGGGAGAAGGTTTGGAGGGAAAGGAAGAGATTTTGAGAGAGAACAGTGAGTTTCGAGCGAGAGAGATCGAGCAAGTGAGAAGAAAAATCGTGACTGCTCTATACATAGCTTCTCATTAAATCTCGACAGATGATGCTATCGGGAGGTGTCGAGCTTGCTGTCGAGGGCATGTGTCGAGAAATACACACGGACAGATGAAGCTATCGAGATCAGCTATCGAGGAGGAAGAATAAACAAGAAGGAACCTCGATCGATCCAGAAGCTATCGAGAAGCTATCGAGCAAATAGAAAGTTTCTCGATCGATCCAGCAGGTGTCGAGGTATCTGTCGAGACTGCGATAAGGAAGAGTCTAAGGATCTCGACAGATAGCTCATGTGTCGAGAGGTATCGAGGAGGTGTCGAGATGCCTTTAAAAGCAGTTTTTCAAAAGAAGAAAAACACAGACATGAATGCAATCATGCATGCAACTCAACCAAAGATACAACCAACACATTAAGCTCTCAAACTCATCTCTCAACAAAAATTTTGATGCACATGTATCTCAAAACACGCGCACACACACACTAAACAAGTCTAACCAATTTTATGTTTCAAAAACAAGTTATGACAGTTTAGTGAGCATACATTAATGCATGTAAACCTTGTGATGGCCAAATCACATTGTACCTGCACATGTATCAAGAATAGCAAAGAGTATTGCGTGTCGTGTGTGAAAACATCGCAAGATTGCATATGTGTCTCAATGTTATGACGATTTGAGATATGAGAAAATCACTTTAACTCACACACAATCATAACTGTTTGATGGGGACTATCACCTTCGAGGTACATCCTATAACTCCCACATCTCCTAGAAAACACGCTTGCAACCATATTTTAAAGCATTTTTTATCTTTTTTCTTTTTATTTCTTTGCATATTTTCTTTTTAACAAGCATATCATGCATGGGCATACAAAAGAAGGAAAAGAAATACCCAATGATGTTAAGCTTTTGACACTGCACTTTTGCTATGTCGAAGCATACAGGTGTCATTGACATTGCACTTTTGCTATGCCGAAGCATACAGATGTCTTATTATGATTGGCGAGTAACAGTGGTGAGATGGTTATTTATGCCTTTCTCTTAGGATTTTCTAGTTCAACCCGTCAAAAAGAGTGATACGAGTGTTAAGAAGAAGAGATCACTTAACCTTACTCATCACAAACAAAGAGCTACAGAGCTCACTCGCTTAGTTGTGCAAAAGAGTGCTCATCTAAGCTATAGATGATACAAAGTTTAGAAAACTCTGTTTCAATGGCCATTTTAAAAGTTCACACGAACTAATGCACACAAACACACACTGTTTTTGTATTTTTCAATTTTTTTTTATTTTTTTTTTAGAAAAGCAAAAAATAAAACACAAAACTGAAAACACACAAACAAAAACATGTAAAGCAAAACAATGCATAAAACTAGACTGACTCAAAACAGTAAAGAAACACACAAGTAATGCAACACACAAAAACAGGAGAGAGAAGAAGAAGTGACTGAAATCACTTAGATCCCTTTGCCTTCCACACTTTGGAAGATCCTTTCCTTTTGGTCGATTCTTGAACCGGTGAAGAGGGAGAAGAATATGAACCGTTCAAGTTTGAAAGGAACATGAGGGCTTTTAGAATGTCTCCAAGAGGAGCAAGAGAAGACTGAAGCTGATTCTGGCTCCCAGATGCTATTGTGCCATTGCTCTGTTGAGTGGCACGCCACTTGTAGCAATTAGGTCGAGTGTGACCGGCAGCACCACAATGATAACAGAGATGCGGCTTCTTCTGTTTGGCCTTTTGAGAGTTAGCCTTCTTATTCCTAGGGTTTCTAACTTCCCTTTTCTCAATTTTAGGGGGTGCTCCTAGAATGGACTTGCCCTTGTCTACGTTCTCACTAGCTAATTCAGATTTAACATTCTTTTCTTCATTTTCAATGTTATTAGCAGGTGGAACAAACACAGTAGTACTAGAAGTAGGAGTATTAGAGAGAGAGAATTCATACCCCAATCCAGTACGATCTGAAGAATATCTCTGAGCACTCAGCATCTCGTCCAGTTTAGCACTTGACGTCCTCTCCAGTTGTGCTCTGACTTGAAACAGCTCCGCTTCAAGCTTCTTGGTCCTCTTAACCAAGAAATTGTTTTCGAACCTCAGTGCTCCAATGGTTTGATTCGCTTCATCGACCTTTGTGGACAGCTCCTCACGGTTGAGTTCCACATCACTGAGCTTCTTGGTGGCCAGCCTATAGAGCTTCTCATGTTTCTCAGAAAGCTTGTATAGCTTCTCATAGGCGGTATGGATATCATCTTGATCATCCATAATCTCAATCTAGGAGGCCACCAACTCCTCTTCTTCATCCACTTTCTCGGTAACCCCATCAGTAGGATTAACAGTGGCAGTGAAGGCATTCAAGATTCCGTCGTCTTCATCCTCGGAATCGTCCTCGGGCTCTGTGTCGCTTAAGGTAACAGCAAGTGCCTTGCTCTTCCCTATGCTCTTGAGGTACGTAGGACACTCTTGTTTCATGTGTCCGAAGCCTTGACACCCAAAACATTTTGGCCCAGCAGGAACAGTGTACTGACCGCCATCCTTGACATCCTTCTTCCCTTTATCTGAATTCTTGAATTGTGAAGAACTGGACTGTCTACGGTCTTTGTTGAAGCCCTTTTCGTTGGCATTCTTCATAAACTTCTTGAATTGCCTTGTGATGTAGGACTTCATCTTGGAATCTTCATCATCTGACGAGTCATCCATATCACTGCTCTTGGCCTTTAGTGCCAAACTCTTGCCCTTGCTTGACTTGCCCAACCTAGTTAGCCCTAACTCATAGGTTTGCAAGTTTCCAACCAGCTCAGTCAAAGGAATTCTATCAATGTCCTTTGATTCTTCGATCGCCGTGATCTTGGCATGGAATCTCTCGGGCAGCGATCTAAGCACCTTCCTTACTATCTTGGGTTCAAGGATGGTCTCCCCAAGATTGAAGGCTGAGTTCACTATATCCTTGAGCTTGGTATAGAACTCATCAAATGACTCATCCTCCTCCATCTTAATTTCTTCAAAGCGTGTGGTGAGCCTCTGCAGCTTTGAATCTTTGACAGCCTTGGTGCCCTCATAGGTTGTCTGGAGGATGGTCCATGCTTCCTTAGCAGTTTCAGTTGAGGAAATTTTCTTGAACTCCTCATTGGTGACTGCACTGAATAGGGCATTCAATGCTCTGCTGTTGAAGTTGGCCACCTTGATCTTAGCTTCATCCCAGTCGGCCGGCGCTTTTGTAGGCTTGATCCAGCCTATCTCCACAGCTTGCCACACTTTCTCATCTAAAGACTGCAAGAAAGCTCTCATGCGTACTTTTCAGTATGCATAGTTAGTGCCATCAAATAAAGGAGGAATGATTAAAGATTGTCCTCTATCCATGACAGCAGGGGTCAATGGATCACACACAATAGATTAAACCCTAATCAGAGTGTGCTTGCTCTGATACCACTTGACAGGCCACAAACGCGTTGATCCCTTGTGATAACTTAGATTAATTAATTAGCCCAGTTATTAATTAATCAAATTAATATGCAATATCAAGTGGTAGCACAAACAAATCACCAAACTAAGTAATGCAACAGAAATTAAATGACACGGTGATTTGTTCACGAATGGGGAAAACCCTTACGGCAAAAATCCCACCGGGTGATTTAAGGTCACCACTCCCGAAACTCCACTATTATCACAACAAGTAGTTACAAGTAAGGAATCCCAAGTACCTCACCAACCTACAGTTGAACTCTTACCCCAATACCCAATTGGACTTGTTCTGTAGTGACAGTTTCTCCTTTCAATGCACGGCTCCCAAGTACGTGACTAACCAGATGCGCGGATCCCAGTACGCGACTTCAAACACCAACTAGAGAGAGAGAGAGAGTTGGCTGCAAAGTTCTTCAAATCATCAAGGATGAACTAGGGCACGAACTTTGTCTGTCAGATCACAAATTGCATGAACAACAAGTTCTCAATGAATGTGCAACTTGTATCTTGTGATCTCTTTTACTTGACGGCCCTTAAAATAATCCTTTTATATGTCTAGGGTTAGGAGAAAAGAAGTCCCAAAGACACACTCACGGATTAGACTTGAAACAGACTTGGAAATCTGTTTTCTTTAATTCTCGACAGATAGAGGTGTCGAGAGGTGTCGAGATAGCTGTCGAGGCTCGGGCAAAACAGCTCCTTTAAAGCTCGATAGATGCATCTGTCGAGGTATGTGTCGAGCTTTAAAAACCTGTACTTCCTTGCTTGTTTCTTGGACAGACTTTGACGGCTTCAACACTTAACCTTGAACTACTGTTTCTTGAAGTGTTAAACTCATCCTAAATCTACCCAATTACAAGTAAAGTGCGTTTTGTCTAAGGATAAGCCAATTACATAAAATAACGACATATGTTCACAGACTTGAACTACATATGTCCTAACACATACTAATGATTATACATATCTAGATATCCAGCGAGGAAAAATTCATAGCAAATAAATAAAAACAAAGTAAAATTGAAAATGAATATACATATCTAGATTTACACACACACGTACATATATGGATATAATAAAATAAATACAAAGACACAACAAACAAGTATACTAATTTAAATTACAAAAAACTAGATTCTAAAAACTCAAATAGAAGATGCAGCTTACCAAGAAATCCAAGTAAAGTACTCTTGTGGTTGTGAATTTTAAGAGCACTGTAAAGACCTCATACAACATTATGTCCTCCAGGAGATTGTCTCCCATAAAAGACTATTCCCACCCTGTTAAAAGATATTACATTGGACAAGTAAGATGTAAGTGTAATCTAAAAAATGCACATAAGAGGACTATGCAATTATAATCAGATGTGCACCTAAAAGCCAGATGCTCAGTCATGATCTAAGCATCTGAGACTTTTGCAGTGGCCCTAAGAAAGTGAGCCAAAGGCTGACCATAAGTGTTTGGAAAGTAACGAGCTATGGAGTGGGCATCAGCAAGGTCTACTACTACAGCTGCATCACCAAATTCAACCCTGACAGTGGTTCCTTGTTTGATGACAATGTAGGATTACCTCAGTCATTATTCCAACTCTGTTAAAAATTAAATTATTAACCAGAAAGCACCCTTTCATGGCACGGATAATAGATATCTCATTTATGTTAATTTTCATCATCAATAAACAGTAATAACTACACTACAATACATGAGTATATGATTTATTGCCATCGAATCAAAACCCTAAACTAAAACTCACCACAGCATGTGCAAGCTTATCTATTATTTGCACCAAGTAGCACATTAGAGATACCATGTCAATCACCTGCAAATAGAACACAACTCTTCAACAATAATGAAATATTCATAGAATGAACTTATTGCTAAAGAATGTGTACAAAATTTTTACTTCACAACATACATCGTTATTACCTATTTGGCGTAAAATGATAATAAATGATAGACTAAACAATTTTTCATTTCTTAACCCTCGTGTAATGTTTAGGAGAGGAAGGAGGTTGCGGGGCATCATCCTTAGGCTCATCATCATGCTGCAAAGACATTAGATGCATACAAGCAATATTCGGTATAATGATAATAATAAAGTGAACTGCAAAATATATCATTACATTGTAATTAATGTTATCATACCATAGAGCTGCCTTTGTGTCTTATTTTGTGTCCACTTGTCCCACAAGTGGGTGCTCTTCTAGCGCGTTGCGATCTACCTCGTGAGGGTGAATGCTGATAAGGGGGATGCTCGTCCGGTACATCAATAGCTAGCTGTAGAGTGTCAATCCCAACCATAGGTCCTAAAAGGTCGGATAAGGATGAGGTAGGTGGGTAATGATGTTCTGTATAGAGGCTAGGAGTAGGGATCATTGTCATGGGTTCAGTACTAGGTGGATCTATGGGCAAAGTGGGTGCATTGGAGCTGGTGGGTGGGTATGAGGGTGTCTCGGGGTGCATAGGATGGGTCAATTGAAAATCAATACCAAGATCAAAACTAGGTTGCGAAAGTGGGGTGGGTGAAGGGACCTCGGGCTGAGGAGATGCATCTAGGATGAGTGGAAGGACCTCAGGCTAAGGAGATGCATCTACCATGGGTGGAGGGATCTCAGACTGGGGAGATGCATCTGGGATGGGTGGAGGAACCTCGGGCTGCAGAGATGGTGCGGGATGGGTGTAGTTATATCAGGACTAGTTACAACCCGAGGGGTTGTTGCATGCTGACCATGGCCCCTAGCTGAGCTTATGCTTGGGCTTGTTGTAGCACACTGACCATAGCCCCTAGCTGCACTTATGCTTGGGATTGCAATAGCATGCCAACCACGACTTGGTGTACTTAGGGGTGCTTCGCTTGTGCTCGGGGTTGTAGTAGCTGCTGATTTAGTCTCATGCCCATTGTTGGCCTGCCCATTTGCTGCAGGACCACCACTAAGCCCAGCCATAGCACTTAGGACATGATGGACATGGTTGTGTCCTGGGTTGCCTTCAGAATGCATCTCCAACAGCGCATTATGGCTTTAAATATGAAATAGAGAAAGAACCATTACAATCAGATTTGAGACATTTATGTATCAATTACAAAATGGATAATATAGTATTTATTAATTGCTAATATTGTTTGCCTTTACTCTGCTAGTCCCTAAATACTACCCAAAGAGACACCTCTATTTTTTTATTCTTAGATAAAAACTGAATGTTGTCTTGAAAAAGTATCTTCTTTTCGACAAGAAATACTGAATTTGATGGAAAACTGTTAGCATATTGTTTGTGAGGGTCCCTTAAATTAGAAACCTTTATATATAATTTTTGTCTGATGCTCCCAAATTGGTGTTGGTGCAATAAAGTGCTGAAATTCAAAGGCCATATAATAGGTCTTTGGTTATTTTCTAGGAATAAGACAGAGAACTAAACACCAAGGAAATAAAAACAACTTCTACAAAGAATGAACTTTAGCTACTGAGAGTTGTAGAATAAGGACAAAACTCCACTTAAAAATACATGCACAAAAAAAGGAGAACCCATATCTTCAAAAGTAACATGCAACATGCTTTTTAATCCACTTGCATGGGCATGGTAAAATTTTGTTGGGTAAATTATATTTTAAAGCCTATTCTTATAATAAGGATGATTTGAAATTAAATCTTATAGGTTCAGAATCTTTGAATTAAATCAAGAAGTTTAATACTATTTTAAATTAAATCTTATATTATCATTACTTTTAAATCGAATTATGAACTTTTAAAAGTGTATCAATTAATACTTATGCTAGTTTCAAGTTGAATTATAGACTTCTTGAGTCACATCATCAAACGAAATCCTGAACTTGTCACGGTTAACAACCTTTGCTTGCAGTAATTTTGTAACTGTAATAAATCTATGAAAATAGCTTTACTGATTTAAGAAAACGAAAAAAATAAAATAAAAAATAGGGTATATTCTACAGAAAAATTCCATATTCAAATACTCAACTGAAGATTAGAACTTTGAGATTAATATCTACTCAAATACTCAACTAAGAACTAAAAGTTTTATTAGAATACTATATGTAATAGAAAGTCTTTTTAATTGGATGTTAGTTAGATCAAACCAGATTTGCTAAAGAAAGAAATCAATTGATTCTACGTTCATACATGTACTGAAGAAAAAACAAAGCAGACAATAACATCTAATTACAACACATTACCATTATATCTAAGTTAGCACTATTGCAGTTAACGTACTTTCAAGTGACCAGATGGTACTAGCGGTAATAGGCATGATCGTGGGGCATCTCACCAATCTAAGGAGGTGCATGGCAAAGTCATTGTCGTCTCATACCCCATGAGAGGATATACGGTGCATGCTCCTCCCTCCAATTTTTTTTCCACCTTCCCATATAAGTCTATTCTATGCAATCTGTCATCGTACGCAATATGGTCGGGCTACTCCTGCGCCAACCCAAATTGTCGCAGGACACAGTCTGGGTGGTGTGTCTCTACTATGCAAAAACACACAAGTGGCACCCTTGCTGTCCACATATCCCTCCTTGCAACGCAGAAAGCAGGAAGGTGGCCTAAGTCTGCCTCATATAGCTACTACATAATCTACCATAGAAACAAAATACAATTATCATAACATCTTAAAATGTGAAACAAGGGAGAATACATAGATAAAGGGAAAAACAAAAATTAAAATAGAAGATATGTTAAAGTAATGGTTTTAACATATTCTTAAGGAAAATTATACATACAGATCCAATCTTTAGGCAAGAAAAAAACAAAAAATGAAACATTAGTGAAGTCAATTAAATAAATATGATGAAACAAAGATACCGCAAAACTTTGGGACTAAGGTTTGGTTGTTGTTGCATGATGAAACAAAGATATAGCTTGGTTAACACTTGAAATGGCAATGTTAAAGGTAGCAAGGTGTAGGGCTGTCCACGGGTCAGTCCGGGTCGAGTTTGTGCCCAACCCCAACCCGAAACCGACCTGCCGGAATTGGGTGCCAAAAAAATGCACCCGCCGCCGACCGCCAGAGGACTAGAATTGGGCGAATCAGACCATCAACAAGTGGCGGTCAGGTTGATTGGCATCAAAAACCCAGAAAACGGTGAAAATCTGGCGTGAAAATAGTGAAAGTCTGGCATAAAAACGGCGAAAATCCGGAAAAATCTTTGAAGTTTCTCCAGATCCGGCCTACATTAGGTCATTTTCGGCAAGATCTCAGTTAGATCAGGCGAAATCTCGTCGAGATCTTGACGAAAATGGTCTAGATCTCACCGGATCTACCAAATAGCGCCGAAAATCTTGTTTGGTGGGTCGGATCGGTTTGATCGAATTCTGGAGAAGGAAAACCGACCTCCGACCCGCCAGACTCGGGTTTGTGAGGAATAAACCTATTGCTGACCGCTTGGGAAGTCAAATCGGTCTGCGGCAGGTCGGGTTCGGTCGGCGGCGGTGGGTAGGTCGAGTTGGCCGGGTCTCTGGACAGCCCTAGCAAGGTGTAAGGATAATGGTGTGATAGTGGTCATAGTACAACTCCATTGCCATCAAACCTTTTTGGCTTCATTTTCTCTACTGCTGCTACCAACAAAAAACTTCCAAAATTATCATCACCATGATCGATATTCCAACCTCTTTAAGACTTCCAAAACCTCAAAAAACCTTCCACACTTGCCTCCCCTATGACACAATTTTTTAAGGAGTTCTCCTAAAACTTAAGCGGACACGGACACCCTAGGCTCTCAACTACTAAATGTGTGATAATAATCTTTATTCAGCATAACCAAATAGAATTTTTGTAAATTATTACCTGGCCTAGCTTCATTCTAACTAATTGCTCGCGATAGTGGATCTATACCATGCCGGATGGCCTACTCTTCGAGCTTAGCACCGGCACTTGTTAGGATATATGCCCTTAAATCCTATTGTATGATGCTATGTATGACATTATGTATGACTTAATGTTGTGTTTAATAAAGTTGTTTATTTCTTATCTAAAATAATGGTAACATGAATATTTGGACATTATCATATAGTCCATGAGATGCATAGTATGTGATTTATGTGATTTAGTCACAGAAGATATAAATCACAAGTTCTTTGTAAACTCAGAATTTATAGTTCGTAGTCGGTGATGAAATTGGGCATTTCATCTGCGAAGACTATAACGTATCAACTAAGATGATTTGTCTTGATCATGGAAGTGGTGACTTCTAGTTGATATGTTGATATGTTTTAAGAGTTAAGACATATTGAACTGAACCGCTGTGAGATTTATTATTCTCCTAACGACTGTCAAATGAATAATAAATCTCACGACTTCTATTTGCATGAACTCTTAATCCTGAGAGAATAATGGACCTGATCATGAGATGTAGGTTGCTTTGTTATATTAGGAGTGAGATCTAAAGTAACGGTCAAAACCTCAGTATGTTGGGCAACCACATTTAGTGTTGATGGAACATATATTCTCAAGATGGAATTTATAGTCTCTTAACGGAGATATAAAATATTCTCTTGAGATAAGTTTAATGGGTTTGGTTATTCAGAGAGTTAGGCCTAACCACTTTGGTAAGAAATTACTAAAGTATATATTTATGAAATTGGATTTCATAAATATATGATGAATAATTTTAAAGGATTAAACCGGGTACTCAAGGATAAGATGTAGTAATTTACAAAGTGGCAGTCTATATTTATGACTTTGTATTACTACGAATATTTTATGAAGGGGTTGTGTGTAAAATAAAGTCTTGGGATATAATTTATTAATAAGGCCTAGAGTGCAATTATATTTATATAGTGGTATTAAATATAATTAATGGTAACTTTGGACTTGTCAAGAGTTGACGGAAAAGCCCAAGGCCCATTGGAGCTAGTGTCTTATTAGTCCCTTTTGGTCCCATTCCAAGCCACACACTAAAGCCCAATTGGAAAGGCCCAATAGGCCGGCCCAATTAGATAATCAGTTAGTTATAAAGGGAGAAACATACAGAATTTTTTAATGTGATTTTTCGTAGAGAAAGAGAGAGTGTGAGACACACTTTCATTCTCCCTTTGGAAACTGATTGAGAGACCACACATCTTGGGCGTAAAGTGGAATTGGAGTGAAGATTAAAAGTTTTCCCAAGTGCTTCTAATCTTTGTTTTGAATTTCTCCACACCAAGGTACGCTATCATATTCTTAAATTCTGAAATTTACGGAGTGCATGTTGTCAATCATGAATGAAATAGATCCTTATTTGTTGCTTCCGCTGTGTGTTTTGTATGAGATACAAAACCAGATTTTATTCCAACAATTGGTATCAGAGCCAGGTTTTCATTTCATGATTGTATAATGTGTGATTGAATTTTAGAATTTAAGAAAACCGTTCATTTTGTGTTTCAATTTTCTACATCATTTGAATATAATGTAGAGAATTGTATCACTTATGTATAAAAGTGATGGCCATTACAATTCTGCACAGCCATATTCAATATCTATTGCCTTTATATTTGTTCGAATAGGAGTAGTTATTGAAATGGGGGTGGTTTTTCTCATTGTACGGAATTATATAGATAACTACCTTTTCCGTGCATTCATTCATTGCACTGTTTCGCATGGAAATGGGCATTCTTAGATGGCTGTACATTGCATGGCTGGTTTGAAGTTCTTTGCATGCATGGCCGTACGTTCCTTACATATATGCATGCAATTTTTGTCTTTTGCCATGAAGAATGTTGAATCCTACAGGATTTCAACGTTATATATTACGTTATATATTATATATATATTATATATATATATATATAACGTAATATATATATATATATATTTTTTAATATATATAATATAATATTTTAACGTAATATATATATTATATTATATATATAATATAATATAGGTTTGTATTACGTTATATATATATTTATATATATTAATGCTAGTTTAATGAAATTTATTCCTAATGAGATTAGGATTGTGTTTTTCATGTGTCTAGCAATTTTATGGTTCTTGACATTAAAAACCTTTATTTTAAAATTTCTAGTGGGAGAGAGATACAAGGGTTGGATCTCACAGCCTCCATTATCGGTTCAAAGTAGTGTGGGTAAACACCTCGTCTTGGCGTATATGCCTCGCGATCCCAAAGGAGGGTGTTTACTTCATAGTACTACAAGTTTGAACTTACCCGTTTAAAGTAGTGTGGACAAACACCTCGTCTTGGCGCATATGCCTCGCGATCCCAAAGGAGGGTGTTTTGTTTCATGGTACTACAAGTTTTAAACACTATAAAAGGGAGATGAAATGTGGCTACACATGATTCTAGATAATGGTATACACTAGACTAAGTATAATGTTAACCTCCCAAAGGAGCTATGTCATTATTACTTAGAGGCTAAAGGTAATACGGCATATTATTAGTGTTTGATAAGAGTTATCATGATAGCACTAATAATGAGAATAGTTCTCAACCAATTAATGTGTTTATAATAAACTTGCTACCAAGGAATTATAGACATGGATTGGGTTGTCGTTGCATATATTATTTTATGGTTTTATTAAAGTTCCATATTGTATGCTTATATGCTAAATTGATAATGTCCAGTTTACTTATTATATTCATGTTTATTATTTTCAGATTTAAATCATGGCATCATTTAGCCCACTTGTTGCTATTCTTAACCAAAACAAACTGACTGGATCCAACTATGTTGACTGGAAAAGGAATTTGGACATTGTTCTTACTGCTGAAGAGCATAAATATGTGCTTACTCAACCATGTCCTAGCTTTCCTTCATTAGATGCTCCTCTTGAGGAAAAACAACGATATGATCGTTGGCAGAAATCTAATGAGATGGCCAAGTGCTACATCCTAGCATCTATTTCAAATGTTCTACAGCATCAAATGCAGGATGTAGAACATGCTTCAGACATCATGCTAAGTCTGAAGGAGATGTTTGGTGAGCAAGGCCGTTCTGCAAGGCAAGAAACCATGAGGCAAATTTATAATACCAAAATGGCTGCAGGAAGTTCAGTAAGGGAGCATTGTCTTAGGATGATTGCCAATCTGAACACATTAGAAGTTTTAGGTGCCGACATTGATGGAGAATCCCAAGTGGATATGATACTCCAGTCACTACCAGATTCATTCAAGGAATTCAGACTCAATTATAATATGAACAAAATGATTTACTCTCTGTCTGAATTAATGAATGAGTTAGTGGCGGCGGAAGGCATCTTTGGTACTTCTAGTGTTGAAGCCAATGTGGGTGAAGTTTCTACTTCTCAACCTAAGTCGAAAGGCAAGGGTAAGAAGAAGAAGAAGGATTTCACTAAGAAAATTGGTAAACAAATTGCTTTAGGGGTTGCCAAAAAAGGAAAGAAAAGCAAAGGAAAGTGTTTCCATTGTGGTGAGAAAGGACATTGGAAGAGGAATTGTCCAATATTCAAGGCTGCCAAGAATAAGGGTATGAAAAGTTCCTTTCTTCTTGAAATATGTTTGGTACAGAATCCAACAGATTCCTGGTGTGTGGATTCAGGTTGTACTAATCATATCTGCAATTTTTTGCAGGGGTTCCAGGAGACCAGAAAGTTGAATGAGGGAGAACTATTTCTTACTTTGGCTGATGGGAGCAAGATTCCGGTTGTAGCTGTTGGAGTGTATAATTTGTGTTTTAAGTCTAGAGTGTTAATATTGGAAGACTGTTTGTATGTACCTAATGTTCGTAGGAATTTAATTTCTGCAACTTATTTAGGTAAACATGGATATTGTGTTATCCTGAAAGACAATGTTGTAATAAAGAAGGATAAAGTGTTTATCTGTTCTGGCAATATTGTGGATGGTCTTTATATTTTAACTCCTGACATGCATGAATTATACAATTCTGAAATAGATAGTAGCTCTCATGTAAAATCATTAAAGAGAAAGTTTCCTTCTACTAGTGATGCATATCTATGGCACTTGCGTTTGGGTCATATTAATTCAAATAGGATTCAAAGACTAATCAAAGATGGACTTTTACAGCCCATGGACTTTGATGGATTTCCAGTTTGTGAATCTTGTTTGGAAGGTAAAATGACCAAACGACCTTTTAATGCAAAAGGTAGAAGAGCCCAAGAGTTGCTTGAATTAGTTCATACAGATGTATGTGGTCCTATGTCAACCCAAGCAAAAGGAGGTTATAAGTATTTCATCACTTTTACGGATGATTACTCAAGATATGGTTATGTGTACCTAATGAGATGGAAGTCCGAAGCCTTTGACAAGTTCAAAGAGTTTAGGGCTGAAGTTGAAAATCAATTGGGTAAACGCATAAAGGCCATTCGATCTGATCGAGGTGGCGAATACCTTCTTGGGGATTTCAAGGATTATCTAATTCAGAATGGGATTGTATCCCAATTGACTGCACCTGGAACTCCCCAACAAAATGGTGTAGCGGAAAGAAGGAATAGGACTCTTTTGGAAATGGTTAGGTCCATGATGAGTTACTCAACTTTACCAGTTTCTTTTTGGGGATATGCACTAAAAACTGCTATGCATGTTTTGAATTTAGTTCCATCAAAATCTGTTCCCAACACACCTAAGGAATTGTGGAGTGGGCGCAAGCCTAGTATGAAATATCTCCAGATTTGGGGATGTCCAGCACATGTGTTGAAAGGGAAGTCTGATAAGTTGGAAACTAAAACTGAAGTATGCATGTTTTTAGGGTATTCAAAAGAAACTAAGGGTTATTTATTCTATAATCATAAGGATAACAAAGTGTTTGCTAGCACCCATGCCAAATTTTTGGAAGATGATTATATGAATAATTTTAATCCTAGAAGCAAAGTTGTATTGGCTGAAATGAATGAACCTGTAGTTGAACAACCAGTGGATGAAACTAGGAATGACGTGCCTGTATTGGATACACCACAAGACATTACTCATGAGATGACTAGTACACAGGTGCCTCGTCGTAGTGGGAGAATTATTCGGCCTCCTATGAGATTTAGAGGTTTGGGAGAAACTTATATAGCTATCTCAGAAGAGGCTGAATCGGATCCCTACACTTATGAAGAGGCAATTAATGACATAGATGCACACCATTGGGTCTTAGTTATGAAATTTGAATTGGATTCTATGTATTCCAATCATGTATGAGATCTTGTAAAGGCGTCTAACGGCATTAAACCTGTTGGTTGCAAATGGGTTTACAAGAGGAAGAGAGGGATAGATGGAAAGGTTGAAACCTTTAAAGCAAGACTAGTGGCGAAAGGGTATACACAAAAAGAAGGCATTGATAATGATGAAACTTTTTCGCCAGTAGCCATGCTTAAGTCTATCAGAATTCTCTTATCCATTGCTGCTCATTATGATTATGAAATTTGGCAAATGGATGTCAAGACTGCATTTCTCAATGGCAATCTTGAAGAAGAAATATACATGATGCAACCAGAAGGATTCATAGCGAAGAACCAAGAGCATATGGTATGCAAGTTGAATAGGTCCATTTATGGACTTAAACAAGCATCTAAGTCATGGAACATCAGATTTGATCAAGCAATCAAGTCATTTGGTTTTGAACAAAATCTTGATGAGTCATGTGTGTACAAAAGACATCAAGACAAAGTAGTAATGTTCCTAGTGCTTTATGTTGATGATATTCTACTCATTGGAAATGATGTCGGGGTAATGTCATCGGTTAAAGTTTGGTTGTCTAGCCAATTTGATATGAAGGACTTGGGTGAGGCTAACTTTATTCTAGGGATCAAGCTTTGACGAGATCGTAAGAATAAGATGTTAGGCTTATCACAAGCTGGATATATAGATAAGGTTCTAGAACGGTTTAGCATGCAAAACTCCAAGAAAGGATTGCTTCCTTTCAGACATGGAGTTCCTCTGTCTGATGACCAACGGCCTAAGACTCAAGAGGAAGAAAATATGATGAGACAAGTTCCTTATGCTTCTGCAGTAGGAAGTCTCATGTATGCCATGCTTTGTACTAGACCAGACATTTATTATTCAGTTGGCATGGTCAGCCGATATCAATCAAATCCAGGACCAAAACATTGGCAAGCTGTAAAGCATATTCTCAAGTATCTTAGGAGAACGAGAAATTATATACTTGTTTACCATTGTGAGGATTTGATTCTCATTGGCTATACAGATTCAGATTTTCAATCGAATCTAGATTTCAGAAAATCCACTTCAGGATGTGTTTTCACCTTGGGAGGTGGAGCCATAAGTTGGAGGAGTGTTAAGCAATCTTGCATTGCGGACTCCACCATGGAAGCCGAGTACGTTGCTGCTTGTGAAGCGGCAAAGGAGGCTATTTGGCTCAAGAAATTCCTTTCTGATCTTGGTGTTGTAAGAATGGAGCAAGTTCCCATCACATTGTTTTGTGATAATAGTGGAGCGGTTGCACAATCCAAAGATCCAAGAAATCACAAGAAAGGAAAGCACATTGAGAGGAAGTATCACATCATTCGAGACATTGTTGCTCGTGGAGATGTTGTGGTAGCAAAGATTGAAAGTGCAAATAATCTAGCAGATCCTTTTACCAAAACTTTGCCTCAAAGGACTTTCGAGTCACATTTGGAGGGAATGGGAGTTAGATTAGTGCACAATAGTCTTTAGGGCAAGTGGGAGATTGTTAGGATATATGCCCTTAAATCCTATTGTATGATGCTATGTATGACATTATGTATGACTTAATGTTGTGTTTAATAAAGTTGTTTATTTCTTATCTAAAATAATGGTAACATGAATATTTGGACATTATCATATAGTCCATGAGATGCATAGTATGTGATTTATGTGATTTAGTCACAGAAGATATAAATCACAAGTTCTTTGTAAACTCAGAATTTATAGTTCGTAGTCGGTGATGAAATTGGGCATTTCATCTGCGAAGACTATAACGTATCAACTAAAATGATTTGTCTTGATCATGGAAGTGGTGACTTCTAGTTGATATGTTGATATGTTTTAAGAGTTAAGACATATTGAACTAGACCGCTGTGAGATTTATTATTCTCCTAACGACTGTCAAATGAATAATAAATCTCACGACTTCTATTTGCATGAACTCTTAATCCTAAGAGAATAATGGACCTGATCATGAGATGTAGGTTGCTTTGATATATTAGGAGTGAGATCTAAAGTAACGGTCAAAACCTCAGTATGTTGGGCAACCACATTTAGTGTTGATGGAACATATATTCTCAAGATGGAATTCATAGTCTCTTAACGGAGATATAAAATATTCCCTTGAGATAAATTTAATGGGTTTGGTTATTCAGAGAGTTAGGCCTAACCACTTTGGTAAGAAATTACTAAAGTATATATTTATGAAATTGGATTTCATAAATATATGATGAATAATTTTAAAGGATTAAACCGAGTACTCAAGGATAAGATGTAGTAATTTACAAAGTGGCAGTCTATATTTATGACTTTGTATTACTACGAATATTTTATGAAGGGGTTGTGTGTAAAATAAAGTCTTAGGATATAATTTATTAATAAGGCCTAGAGTGCAATTATATTTATATAATGGTATTAAATATAATTAATGATAACTTTGGACTTGTCAAGAGTTGACGAAAAAGCCCAAGGCCCTTTGGAGCTAGTGTCTTATTAGTCCCTTTTGGTCCCATTCCAAGCCACACACTAAAGCCCAATTGGAAAGGCCCAATAGGCTGGCCCAATTAGATAATCAGTTAGTTATAAAGGGAGAAATATACAGAATTTTTTAATGTGATTTTTCGTAGAGAAAAAAGAGAGAGTGTGAGACACACTTTCATTCTCCCTTTGGAAACTGATTGAGAGACCACACATCTTGGGCGTAAAGTGGAATTGGAGTGAAGATTAAAAGTTTTCCCAAGTGCTTTTAATCTTTGTTTTGAATTTCTCCACACCAAGGTACGCTATCATATTCTTAAATTCTGAAATTTACGGAGTGCATGTTGTCAATCATAAATGAAATAGATCCTTATTTGTTACTTCCGCTGTGTGTTTTGTATGAGATACAAAACCAGATTTTATTCCAACAGCACCCACCTATAGTTACGAGCAAATAACATAAGATAAGATAATACCACTTAGTTACTAAGAATAGTAAATTGCATAACACACTGAATATCATGAAAACACTTACTTAAATGCAAGTGAAGCTTTTGGCTATGGGCCATAATGACATCCAGGTGGGGGCTCTATCCTTGGGCACAAGAATGGCAACCTCGCCCATGCCCAATACTAGACCAATTGCAACGCCCTCCCAATCTGTGATGTCTCTTTATGGCTTTCCCGGCATAACTCTTTATACAACTATGCCAGGCAATCACTACCTCAACTATACTGTGGCAAATCACGAAGGTTCCGCAGGAATTCCAAGAACATCAAATGCACCCTATCTCTCGACTTGTCCATGAAAATCTTATCCCCTAGTAGCGCTAATATATAGCACCAGGCATACTGATGTATCTGCAACTCCATTGCATCATGAGACGATGGCTCTTCAATGCGCTTAACAAGGTAATTGATGAGAATTCTTTGCTCCACCAAAGTTTTGTTGTCATTCTCCAGAACTCCAAAACCAAGCAATTCCATGCACAGTTGCCTCCATTTCTCCATAGTAATTGGTCTAACCAAGACCTCACCATCTATACGAAGTCCCAAAATGACCTCCACATCTTTTAGGGTGATTAACATCTCACCATGTAGAAGATGGAACGTATGAGTCTCCGGCTCGCTCAACTAGGGCCGATATTAGGTAATGATCTATCTCCCTAGAAAGGGACCTAAACAATCCTTCTAACCCCATCAACTTGATAATGTCAATCACCTGATTATCTTGCATAATTATGTTTGCCACCTTAGAGCAACCACGACACTAAAGTGGACTCAGGTCCTGCAAAATTTATAAAAATTATAGTGGTTGCTAGAACTAGATATACAACTTTGAAATAACTTGCTAAAAGTCAAAGAGAACGTAAAAATTAAAGCAGTTGTTAGAACTAGATATTTCACCTCGCAATTCCAAATGTCCTCTGATCGATGATTTGGTTCTTGCGTCAGCAATGAAGGAATTTTTGGACCAGGGCGTACAATCTCTGGCTCTTCATCTATCCGAGGCTCCATACTGCAAAGAGTGCTACTATGAGATTATATATAGTGGTAGACATACGTTATTTGGTGTGAGATTCATCACAAATCAAGCATTACCATAACACATGATGATTTCACATGAATGAAGATATAAAAAATAGTTCATGCATAAAAGATTTGAAATATTATAGCTTAACCACCTCTAATACTCTAAATGATGCTGTAATATTTGCATACAAAAATAGATAAAATCAATCTATAAGTTAAAGAAAACCAAAACAAGAAGAACAAATTGAGTACGCAACTAGTGGCCTAACTAGACAACCTCTAATAAGATGCTTGCTTCAATATAACTTAAATTCCAATATAGATCTATCCATTCCATCCATGTTAACCACATAATGAGAAGCCACTGTCATGAACTCTATGTATCTTTTGTTTTATTCCCTTTTAATAATATTTCTTTATGACCTATCCAAAAAAAAAAAAAAGATTATGGAGGTAGGCAGTGGAGAAGTTTAATTTTTGGAATTAAGTGATGGAAAGAAGTAAGTACAAAAAGGTGGGTATTGTATTACTAAACTAGCAAGGACGCCTTATGCAAATCATGCATAAGACAAGTTACTTGGGAAAACTTCTTACTGCACACATGATCTTTAATTCAAGCAACATATCGTGTAGTTTTCTTTCCAAAGACTCTAATATCCATGCATTCATGAAAGGCCAAACTTTGGCCGGTTTTGTTGAAGGAGGTCTTGGAAATATTCTATTCCTAGGATATGAATGAGCCTAGTAATTAAATGGGGATAGCCATTTGAATAAGCACGAAGCACACCATACATACAAACTTCTAAATTGTGAACATTGACATTTAGGCTAATATATGATTCCAAAATCCTACTACTGAATTTTTGAAACAATGCAATGTTGAGCTAAAACGAGTCCAAGTTTCAAACTTGATTAAATGTCAATTCAATTACAAAAATTCAAATTTACATTCAATAAACACAGAATCAGAAAATTATAAAATAAAAGCAATGATAAAAAAAAAAAAATCAAACTAGATTAAATATCAATGTAAAAAATTCACACTAATTTCATAACAACAATTCACACTAATTTCTACGTGGCTAAATTTACACTATCGAAATTCACACTAATTTCATAACAACAATTTGAATGCTCAATTTGTTAAAAAAATCATTTTTTATTTATTTACTCATTTTCCAAACAACCAAATAGAATAATATACATTCTTCACTAAAATGACAAATGATCATTTCCTACCTAAAACCTCAATTTTTTTTCTCGGAAACCAAACATGAATCACCAAAACCCAAAAAGATCCGAAATTGAAAAACAAGTAACATCATGAAATTCTAAAATCTAAAATTGGAGAGAGAGAGAGAGAGAGAGAGAGAGAGAGAGAGAGAGAGAGAGAGGAATCTAAGAAGCAAACGACAACGTATTGAGTAGAGAGAGAGTACCTTCGGCACGATGGGTCAATGGGAGTAGTACTGAGAGAGGAAATTGTTTGAGTGACTGATTTGGGTGTGAGTGTGAGTGATTTTGAAAGTTTCAGATTGAGCGATTCACTCGAGTGAGTGAGTAAGTGACTTTGAGAGGGCGGAGCGAAGTTTGTGTGAGTGAGAGTGTTTGACTGAAAGTGTGCGTTTGAACTTTGAGAGTGTTTAAGTGAGGCATTTGAAAGTGTGTTTTTGGTATATAGTCTGCAGATTTTGAGTCTTATAAACTCAATTTCTACGTGGCTTAATTTGCTCCGCGTGAAAAATTTGTTCACGTAAGGGTATCACAAAAACACTGAAATCGAGCTTTAGAAGCTTGAGTTCTAATCTAATCTCGATTTTTAAAAACTTGAGATGTTAGTTTTCAACATTCTTTTTAAACCTGATAACTAATGAAAATGTTAGATATTTAATGCTAAATGGGAAAAAAAAATCATACATATAAAATTAAGGGTCTTGGCTTTCAGGTTGGTGCCGTGCGTGAACGTGAGGGCGGCTACTTCCATATATATTCACATAATAATAATAAGGTAAAAATGTAAAACTGACCCTCTAACTTTTACTGTTTTTCATTTCAGTCCTCTAACTTTCATTTTTGTCAATTTAGTCCTCTAACTTTCAATTTTTTGTCAATTCAAGTCACCGTTACTGTTCTGTTATTGCTGCCGTTAGCTCCACTAAAACGTTCTATAGTTGCGTTTTTTAAAACGTGGCTATATCTCTTGGTTTTTTAAAGTGCAGCAATCTGAACAAGTCCAACTCCAAGCTAAAAGCCTAAACTTGTACCTCTACTTTACGAAACCAGCACCAGCATGAGTCGTTCGCAACAAACCGTGCTCCCCCACACACTCCCCACTCGCAGAACCCAAAGGAAAACCCAAATAAAAAACAAAAATAAAAAAACGAAACAATACAAAATTCACAACCAACCAGCATGAAAGAGAAAGAGAGGAGTCCAAAAAGTCCAAAAATTCTAATGGATGCTGCGGCACTGGCCGGAGATGAAGCCTCGCCGACCAACGTGATCACCTGGCGGACGTACACAGTGTCACAGCGCTACCAGCATCTCCTCGACAAGTCTACACCGTACGTTCTCAACCGTTGGATCACCGCCGTCGTGATCGCCTTCATCTACGCCGTCCGCGTTTACTTCCTCCAAGGCTTCTGCATCGTCTCCTACGGCCTCGGCATCGTCTCCTACATCGTCTCTCTTTCTCAAAGTTTCACGGGTTTTAGGGATTTGGGTTTTCTTTTGATTCCAGAGGCCCTTAATGTGTTTTTTCTTTTCTGATTTTTCTAATTTGAATTCCGAATTAAAATTTAGAAAAGAAAAAAAAAACACACAACCAAGAGCTATATCCGCGTTTTAAAAACGCAGCTATAGAACGTTTTAGTGGACCTAACAATAGCAGTAACAGAACAGTAACGGAGACTTGAATTGACAAAAAATTGAAAGTTAGAAGACTGAATTGACAAAAATAAAAGTTAAAAGACTGAAATGAAAAACAGTAAAAGTTAGAGGGTCAGTTTTGCATTTTTGCCTAATAATAATAATAATAATAACTAGTCGCTAACCCGTGCTATGCACGGGAACCTACCTATTTGTGAGGTAAACTAAAATAATTTTATAAAATCTTAAATTGATTAAGAAACTACAAAAAATAACTTAAAAATTCAGATATTAAAACTTCTAAAAAACCAAAAAATATAAAAGAATTAAATTATTCATGGCTTATAAATTATTGAAACAAAACAAAATATATATATGACTAAAAAATAGAAAAATATAAGAAAAAAATTATGTTACATTCAAAAGAATAATCCTTAGCTATAAGTTTGCACCCAATCATAAAATATCACGTTAGTGATGTAGAGAGATGATGATGATAATAATAATAATAATAATAAGAATAATATTATTATTATTATTATTATTATTTAAATAAAATGATAATTTTATCTAAATATTGTGGTTGACGTTCATTTTATTTAAACATTATGTTGACGTGAAAAATTATGAGAATTTCAGAAGTTTCAATTTTATATAATAGTCGCTAACCCGTAAGATGCACGGAATATATTTCACTTTGTTTAAAGGTTTAACCACTTAAAATTAAAAAAATATAATTTAAAATGAAAAAACATCAATAACTTATCAAAATAAACATAAAATATACACTATTCATCGCAAAATGTTATTTGAGAATAAAATTACCATCAAAATGATATAAATAAAAATTGCATGTCCAAACAACTCATCAAGGTGGAATTTGGTTATTAATAAGATCCTATATGTAACTTACCATGCATGGTCTTCATTCTGGCCAGAAAGATATCATATCAGTTTTGATAAATCTATGTAACTTCTATGTAAATTTTTGCTTTAACTCAATTGTTATCTTGAGATAAATCTATAGTCATCTCATCTTTACTACTTGTACTCATCCCATGTCTATCGCCATTGTCATCCATAAAAGCTTTTGCAAAATCCAAAATTGAATAATCCTTTTTTTTTTTTTTTTTTTGCCGTTTGTCATCAACAATATTCCTAAAAGACCAAATTTTGGATGCTCCTGCAAGAAATCATACATGTGCAAATAGTAATCTGTAGTAGAAAGAGAACTCAACATGCAAACACAATTATGGCTTGTAAGGACTACTAAATAGTTAGGATCAAGGGGAAGATTTGAAATCTTAAATAAATTGTTTTATCTCCAATCTCCAAATTGTTTTTCATTTTTCTTCTGGTATGATTCATTAATAATTTTGGAGGCAATTGCGAACTTGGGGAATAAACTAAAAGTCTAAAATCAAATTAGTCATAGAAACTAAATTCCTAAATAACACTATATAACTAAAAATATATAGTTAGAGTAGTTAAATTTAGATTGACATCTGTAACCATAAAACATAAAATCATACCTATTGAAGAAGAAATTCAAAGTAGTTCATCTGGCATTACACCAACAACATTCAAGGCAAAATCCTTCCTGTAAAAGGGAAAAAAAACAAAGATTCATAAACTGAAGATATATAACCACATACCAAAAATTTTAAGAACCAAAAGGGGATTATCATAAGAAATAAATGTGCCTTAGTTTGTATATGAATTTAATTTGTGGAAAATATATAACCACATACCAAAAGATTTAAGAACCAAAGGGGGATTATCATAAGAAATAATTGTGCTTTAGAATTTGTAGAGATTTATTGGAAATTCAACAGTGATTTATGAATAGCACACTTGATTATCAAAAGCAAATTCCTAACTTCAAATTAAAGGATTGCATGTTCCCTAAATCAAATTCCTATATCACAATTGCAAATAATTATATAAAACTGATACAAACCATACACTAAGATTTGAATCACATCATAGTCATAACTGCATAATACATAATTAGATATCAATGGAAGCAATGAGGAGTAGGCTTTGTGGCCTTATAGTTTTAGTCAGGTGAAAAACTGCAAACATGGAAGAGAGAACCAAGTTTTTGTTGGGTTTCTATTTCCGACTATAATTCTCAATAGATGCGTGAGAGGAGTAGGCTTTGCTGCCTTACAGTTTCAGTCAAATGAAATTTTATATTTTTAAATCGGATTTAATACTTTTTTTAATCGCTGATGTGTGTGTGTGTGTATATATATTAATGATAATGATGAGTTTAAGTTTAAGTTGGACTTGTTAAAAAGATAGAGTTTCACTCTTTATTAAATTTTGACTAAATAAAAATAAGTTTATTTAAATATTATCTATATATATATAAAACCGAAACTTTGCTTGCTCCACATTTTTCCACGTCAGCATTATTTTATTTTTCTTTTTATTTTACATTTTATATTTTACGTTTTACTTAAACTTCTTTGTTTTTCCCCTATTCGACAAAATCCAAATTATATGCTTTGGAGCTCCATAATTTTACACCTCATATTAATTTTTAAAATTATTTAATTTCCTGAGTAAAAACCACACGATTCACCTTTGAAAACCCGACTACATGATTTCATGACTTTGTTTCTGAAAAACCCTAAACTGAAAACCTGAGACCCACACGGTCACAAGCATAAGGCCTGAATACTTGGCCGCCCTTGCAAATTGAACCTTACTCACAAGCCAGTGAAGCCACAGCTCACAGCCCCTACCATACGATTTTGTTAATAGGCTATCTGAACTACCCAAGTAGTGACCATAGCTTTTGTATGTTTCCTGCCCATAATGTTGCTCCCAATAAAAGACCATTCTACTATATAAGCATTAGCTGAACAACACTGATCACCCAGAGTGAGTGTGAAGGTAAGTAATCCATGGTATTGCCAATAACAGTGAAAGCTTGGTTGATTTCACCTTCTTAACCCAATTTTATGCTATGTCTATTCCCTGGTAATCCTTGTAAAAAAAGAAAAAAGAAAAAAAAAGAGTCTATTCTTGTAATGATATGTTTGAGTAGCTTTTTACATACTAATTGATGCAAAAAGAGAAAAAAAGAGAGGTTAGCTTTTATATACTGTAGTCTGTAGTGTGCCTTCAAATATACATTCAGCAATTGTGTTGTTTTGGTTCAAACTTCAAAGGCACCATAAAGGAGGTGGAATTTTACATCAAATTTGATCTAGAGATGAAGGAGAGTGGGAGAACCAGGATTTTCAAAGTTCAAGTGGTTAGCTTGTAAAATATTGTGTCAAGGGAGATAGACCCTTTTTACATTCTTGACTATTAATTAATAATAATTTCAAAGTCTAAGTACTCCTATCAAATGAACTCAGTAATTTAGTTTACAAGTTAAGTCTACAATTTGGAGTTGAATTTCATATTTGACTTTACATAATGTAGGTTATTTATGTCACTATAAAAAACTTGCAATCAACGATTAGATTTTCAAAATATGTAATCATGTTAAACTTTATCTATAATAAATTTTCAAACTATTATAATAGAAAGCATTGTCAATAGCAAAAAAAAATTAATAAAAATATTTTTTTAAAATCGTATTTAATAGTTTTCCCGTACATCGCACGGATTAGCAACTAGTATTTAAATATTGTGCTGACGTGAAAAATTGTGGGAGCTTTAAAAGCTTTGGTTTTATATATATATATATATATATATATAGATGATAATGATGAGTTTAAGTTTAAGTTGGACTTGTTAAAAAGATAGAGTTTCACTTTTTATTAAGTTTTGACTAAGTAAAAATAATTTTATTTAAATATTATATTTAAATATTGTGATGACGTAGAAAATTGTGGGAGCTTCAAAAGTTTCGGTTTTATTAAAAAGATAGAGTTTCACTCTTTATTAAGTTTTGATTAAATAAAAATAATTTTATTTAAATATTATATTTAAATATTACGGTGACGTGAAAAATTGTGGAAGATTCAAAAGCTTCGATTTTATATATAATAATAATAATAATAATAATAATAATAATAATAATAATAAACCAATAAAAAAAACCACCTTCGGACACCACCAAACCAAACCAAACCCACAAGGAGGTAACCTCCAATCTCAGGCCTACATTTCATGCAAAACCACCACCTCTGCTACTGCTAGGGTTTACTGTCAATCGCCATGGCTTTTCAAGGCAAGAAGCTCATCAACGATCCCAACGGTTCGCATTCTTCCTATCTCATCAAAATGCATTAATTTGTTTTTGCACATTTCCGTCTTGGGATAACAACCTCTTTATTAATTTTACATTTTTATACTCTGTTTAATTACCGGGAAATTTTCAAAAATTCAATTAGCCAGATTTTTGTGTTTTTGACTTTAATAGCCTACAGATGAGATGGAACTTTTTTTTTTTTTTTTTTTTTTGAGGAACCAGATGAGATGGAACTTAATATATTTGAATCTGATTCCTTCCTTCTAAGATAGATGGTTCACTGTGGTAATTGTAGGGCCTGTCTAGATGCCTACATTGATATAACGATACTCAGGAATTTTGCTAGGATCTTGATCTTCAACCATAGTCTTAATAGATGGAAACTGCGCTCATGTTTCGTTGTTTTTGGCACTGATTGTGTCAATTAATTCAGTTCATCCATAAAGCTTTGTTGTTACCCTCCTGCCCATAAAAATTGGACAAATCTCTTTGGTCTTGTATCCAATGAGGATTGAAGTTAATTACAAGTTGAGTCACTCAAAACAAGTTGATGGCAATAGGTCATTTTCTAAAAGGACAGTGATGGCAAGGATGATAACATATTAAAATTGAGGGATGAAATTGAACTCCAACACAGTTCAGGGAAAATATATGTTTACTTTGCCTTTTTCAAAAGCAATTTTAAGAAGCACTCCTCCATATCATTATCTGCATTTTCTTGGTTTTAGAAGATGGAAGGACTGGTTTTGGTTCTGATTAAGAAAGTAGCCCTGAAGGCTAAATCTTGTATTGTCATTCTTTTTTCTATTTTATTTTTAAATTAATTCAAAACCTTAGAAACTAAAACCCTTACTCAGCTTAATCTAATATAACTAGATGGCATATCAAGCCTAGAAACAATGGAGAATTAGGGAAATGCTTTATAGCAGTTGGAGTTTTCTGCTGCCGGGGGAGGGGAGGGAATTTGCACTGTTGTTCCCTCTTATAGTCCTTGTCTCTAATATGTCAATGTGATAGTTTATAGTGATTGAATAGGCAATGAACTTTTTCAATTGCTATCATATTGCACTTTGACATATTGGAGGTAAATTGAAAAGGCAATTAGCTTTGATTACTTATCCAAAAATAAAAAGGCAAATAGTGTTGTACGGAAAGCAACAACAGGGCTGAAAAAGTGATAAAAGCAAGTTGATAAAATTTGTTTGTAATTGTTTCAAGTACAAATTGTTCATCATCGTGAGCAAGATATACCTTTATTTAATAAAGTTTCCAATTACCTGTCAATAAATGTGTGGTTCATGGCCTAGATTGGTTAGTGGTATGAAATTAAATAAGAAAAAGATTCTGAATCTCAAAGAGTTTTCATTTCAGCTTTTCTTTTTCATTACATGTGTTACTTGTGACTTTCAAAAAATGGTTTGTTTGGTTCTTTATTGAAGTAAAATTTGAGGGTTTTAGTTTTATACTATTGTAAGTGTTGGTGCCAATGAGTTGTTGAACTAGACATCCTAGGTTTGATCCCCACTAGGAGTTCCCTTGGATTACCTGATACTTGGTTATGGTGGGTAGGTCATATATCCGTAAATTACTCCCTAGGGTTTGGTCCAAAGGACCCTGCCTTGGTGAGGTTCCATATCATAAAAGAAAAAGTGTTGTTGCCAGTGAACCTTGGCTCAAATCTCATATCCTCCTCTGGGTCCTCCCATAAGAAGGAATGGACGGTATGGTAGGGGGTTCAATACCCACAAGGTGCATGTGCAACTTACTAATAAAAAAATAGTCTTGGTTCTCTTTGGCTTTACTTAATTCTACAAGGACAAGGTAAGGGGAAAAAAGGAGCTTAAAGCTATCTTCCTTTCTTGGGAAATATTATGTCCTTTTTGTCTTTCTTTTGGAGTTATATATGGGTAGTTATGGAGTTGGTCCATGCCCTTGTGCAAGTACATCACTCTTGATTTTTTGGGCTTGGCAAGTAACGTTGCAAGTTACAATAAAAGAGAAATGCATTGTAGTCCTTGCTTGTTGGAAAAATTTGGTTTTAATTGCTTGTCATTTTGGTTTCACTGTTGCAGATGTAGTAACTGAGTTCATCGAGGGACTTGTGGAAACTTATCCTGGGCTGCAGTACTTAGATGGTTTTCCGGAGGTGATCTTTTTCTCTTGAGTTTTCTTCTATAATCAATGAGAAGCAGCTTATATGTATAAATGTAGAATTTATAATGATACTTTCCCGCTTTGTGGGGATACAGGTGAAGGTTGTATTACGTGCTGATGTTTCAAGTGCAGCATATGATAAAGTTGCAATCATATCAGGTTTTAGAACATGAAAAATATTAAATACTGTTTTGATATTAGTGTCATAATTTGATCACCCGCTCTTAAACTTTTAATATCATTTGTTTATAGTAATTTTCTAGCCTAGAACAGTTGGTAATGCATGTTTGATTGTTTTCCATAGTTTCCCTTGTCACTTGTACTGTTTAAAGAAGAAATGGCAATCGGGAAAAAGTTATCTTTTTTTAAGGATAGTAGCCTATTGCTAGCATCGGGATATTATTTTATTGAACACTAATTCCTTTTCTATAAATTGATATTGACCTGAGAGTATTTATTTGTGCTTGCCTTTCATTGCATTTTTTGTTTTGCAACTATTTTAGCCCATGGTAGGGCAGGAATCTAACAACTTGTAAGTTAATAGTATCTAAATTTTAAAACAACCCCTACATTCATAGAAATAGGTCTTGAAAATCACCCTTGTGGAAAGATTTTTATTTTTTTTCCCCAAGTAAATGGGTCTTGAAAATCACCCTTGTCTGTTTGGCAAACAGTGGTTAGTTTTTGCTTTTTATCTCTCCTTTTACCAAATAAGTAGCGAAGCTTGCTTTTTGTCTCACCTTTAACAATTAAGCTACCAAAATTAGGGGATGCCAAATTGGTAAGCAGAAACAAGTACTAATTCTATTTATTTATAGGCCAGTAATATAAGGTTTTTGGTATCTCCCTTTTTTAAAATCTTAATAACAAAATTGTTGGTGAAGATTTGCAATTGTGGTTTTTTTTTTTTTTAATTTTTTTTTATAGGTAATCAAAGAAATATTATTAATCAAAATAGAAAATAAAAATACAAATTGTTCATGATGATGAAAGAAGAAAATGATAAATCAAACAATAGAGAAGAGGGACATTAGGAAACTAATCTAAGAGAAAACATAAACTCAGAGAGACAGAAACAATCAATAAAACCCCAACAACGAGATCACTCAAACAGACTACGGTGACATAAAACCTTTAACTCTTCCAAAGTCTTCTCAGTGTCCTCAAAGGAGCAACGATTTTGTTCCAACCAAACAATTCACATCAAGCAACATGGAATCAAATTCCAGATTTTTGAAGTATTATTCCCAAGCCACTAATGCCAACAAAATAACAATCCCGCCACTATTCTTGGCATAACCCAATGAATACCGAAAGCTTGAAGCATAAAAGTCCATAATGTATATGTAACAGGACAATGAAGAAGAAGGTGGCCCATTGACTCCTCATCACAGACACATACAACACCGATTTGCCAAAGGGCGGCCCCTAATTATGAGATTATCCAAAGTAAGAATTTGACTAGGAACAGCTATCCACAAAAAGAAAGCCACTAGTTAGGAACCCTTGTTTTCTACACACCCTTCCAAGGAAATAAAGAATCCTGAGTTCCCTGAATCGCATGATAGAAAGATTGGGTGTCAAACTTACCATCTCCTTTGAGCCTCCAAAGAGGAGTGTCACTCCTTTCACCTTGAGGAATATGAGATTGGATAAACTCAAGGAGAGAATAAGATGCAGCTAGCTCCTAGTCTTCAAATTCTTTATAAAACCTTGAATTCCAAACTCTAATAGTACCCCCCTCCGGAAGCCACAACACCTTAGAAATACAAGCATCCTTGTTAGCTGAACACAAGTAGAGGTCAGGATAGAGAAATTTTAGGGTATTATCACCAATCCACCTATCATGTTAGAACCCGATACGAGTACCTTCACCTACTACAAAAGACAAATGCTTAGAAAAGCTTTCCCACCCTTCATGAATGCTTCGCCAAAGACCACATCCATGAGCTCCCCTACATGCTTTAGTACTCCACCCCCTTGACCCTGATTATATTTTGTGGAGATAACCCTCCACCAAAGATAGGTAACTTCATGACCATACCTCCACAACCATTTTCCTAATAAAGCTTGATTAAAAGACACCATACTTCTAATCTCCAAACCGTCCAAGTCAATGGGTAAACACACCTTTTCCCAAGCCACCAAAGGATGCTTGAAACTCCCCTCAGAAGACTCCCAAAGAAAATTCCTCTAAATACTTTCCAATCCAGTAGCCACAACTTTAGGAATAGTAAAAAGAGATATAAAATATGTTGGGAGACTTGAGAGAGTACATTTCAATAACGTGAGTCTACCCCCTTTAGATAAATAGAGATGCTTCCACCCTAATAATTTCTTCTCCATTTTCTCCAAAATAGGAATTTTAGATTGAAGTTGTCTTAAACGAAGTTCCCAACGGCGTTCCCAAATATTTCATAGACAAACTGCCCACTCTACAATGAAGAATATTGGCTAGAACTTCTAGATTATTCACCTCCTCAACAGGGACAATCTCACTTTTCCCAACATTAACCTTCAACCCCGTGAAAGCTTGGAAACAAGACAAAGCCAACCTTATGGACAACAATTGTTCCCTAGAAGCATCACAAAATAAGATTGTATCATCAGCAAACAACAAATGGGAAATACGCACACCGACAGAATTCACTGCTCTCACATGAAAACCCCCAGTAAGATTGCTCTCCTATATCTTCCTCAAAATTTTACTTAAAATCTCCATTATCAAAAGAAACAAGAGTGGGGATAATGAATCACATTGTCTCCAACCATGAGAGCTTCCAAAAAAACGTTCAGGGAATCCATTTACTAGGACTAAAAAACTGACAGAAGTGACACAAGCCTTAATCCACCCCTTCCATCTCACCCCAAAACCCATCCGGCCCAACAGATGAAACAAGGCATCCTAGCTCACATGATTGTATGCTTTTTCAATATTAAGCTTGCAAACCATACCCGGTAACCGACTCTTCAACCGACTATCTAGGCATTCATTTGCAATGAGCACTGAATCTAAAATTTGCCTTCTGCCAACAAAGGAATTTTGAGACTCAGTGATGAGATTATCCAAAACCGCCCTCAATCTGTTAGTCAACACCTTGGACAGTATCTTGTACACATTACCCACCAAACTGATAGGGTGAAAATTGTTAATGTTAACGGCATTACACTTCTTAGGGATTAAAGTGAGAAGAAAAGCATTCATGGATCGTTCAAACACAGAGTGGCGATGAAAGTAATCAAAAAAATCCATGACATCCTTTTCCACAACACTCCAACATTTGTGAAAAAAAGCTATGGTGAAACCATCAGGACCTGGGGCTTTATCAACCTCCATCTCCTTCAAGACCTAGATGACTTCCTCCTTCGTGAACTTCCTCTCTAAAGACAACCTCTCATCCTCTTTCAATGCATGCAAAATCTAATCCATCCATAGTAGGGCGCCCCACCTCAGTTTCCTGATACAATCCCTGATAGAAGTGAGCTAATTGAGAGCGTACATCGGCTTCATCCTCATAAAGAACACCATCCACCTTGATCCTCTTAATTTGATTAGCATTCCTATGGGAGTTTGTTAATCTATGAAAGAAGCAAGTATTATTGTCTCCCTCCTTCACATACAAGGCACGAGACTTTTGTCTCCAGAAAGTCTCCTCTAGAGAAGCCAAATGTTTTATGTCACCTTTGATTTGAATACGATGATTCTGTTCCTCATTCGATAGACCCACCAACTCTTCTTTAACATCTAAACCCATAAGTTTAGTCACCAAATTCTTCTTTCTAAAAGCCAAATCACCAAACTCCTCCTTGTTCCACTTTTTTAAATTTGCTTTCAGTGCCTTTAATTTTTGTGCCAAAATAAAACTTGGAGAGCCCGCAAAACAGTCCCCATTCCACCATTGCTGAGCTTTATCAACAAAACCCTAGCTTTCAACCACATATTTTCAAATTTAGAGGCACTATGACCTCGTCGAACACCACCCTTTTCTAGCAAAAGGTCGCAGTGATCTGAAATAACACGAGGAAGCACCCTTTGGGATGCATTCTCAAATTGTTCCTCCCAATCTAGAGAAACCAATGCCCTGTCAATTCTTGACATAGAGGATATACCAAAATCTTTGAACTAGGTGAAAGAAGGCCCCTCTAACGGTAAATCAACTAAAGAATTGCTCTATAAAATCCAAGAATGCAAACATTTGTGGATGTATATGCTTCGGCTGTTTGGGATTGATTGGTTCATGCCAAGATCAGTTGTGGACTTATTATTTTGTTGGTATAATTGGCTTGAGAAGCATGATTCTGATTTTTGGAATTTGGTTCCAAGCTGTTTATTGTGGACCATTTGGACCGAACGAAATCGGCGGTCTTTTGAGGATGAGGGGAAAACTATGGTTCAGTTTTTGATAAGTAATAAGCTTTATTGATATAAGAAAGAACACCCTAGTACACAGGGAGTGTACAAGGGGTTAAGAAATCAAATACAAAAATTGCAAGAGTCTAGAAAATCAATAAAAGAAGGGAATGATTGTTTTTGCAAAGCAAACAACCAATCCTGCAAAGTTCTAAAAAAGAATAGCTTGAGTTCCGGAGTAGATCTCTCAATATCTTCAAAACATCTACTATTTCTCTCCCTCCAAAGACACCACATTAAGCAATGGGGAATGATGGACCAAATATAACCATTTCGATGACGACCAAAACTGCCTTGCCAACACCCTAACAGCCCCAAAACAGTGTGTGGCATAACCCAAGTTACTTCAAATAGACCCAAAACCATAGACCATAGATCCATAGCAATAGGACAATGAAGGAATAGATGGTCAACCGATTCACCATTTCTTTTGCACATGTAACACCAATCCAAAATCCATACCTTCCTTTTTCGTAAATTATCAATCGTGAAGCATTTATTTAAGGCAGCAGTCCAAACAAAGAAAGCTACTCTAGAGGGAATCTTCTGCTTCCAAATACTTTTCCAAGGAAAACCATAGATAGTGTTGCCAACTAGAATTCTGTAATAATCACTAACCATGAATCCCTTATCTTTACTCGGTATCCAACACATTTTATCCTCACCAAACCCCCTTATAGGAGAACCATATATGGTTTCCATAAAGTCTGACATAGCCTCTAGTTCCCGAGCATGCACACCCCTAAAGAATCTCACATCCCAAAAGAGTACACCATTGGAAGACTTCATCAGCTCAGCTACATTGGCATCTTTATTCCTGCAAAATCTGAACAAGTCAGGATATCTAACAGCAAGAGATGTCTCTCCACACCATCGGTCCTGCCAGAACTTCACTCTAGACCCATCACCAATATCATACAGAATATGACGTGAAAAAGAAGACCATCCGTGACTAATATTTCTCCATAAACCAACACCATAAGGGCCATTCACAGATCTGGTACACCAGCCCCCCCCTACACATCCATATTTCATCTCTATCACTTGTCTCCAAAGGGCATTTCTCTCAATCCCAAATCTCCATAGCCACTTCCCAAGTAAAGCTTCATTGAAAAGTCTTATCTTCTTTATCCCTAAACCACCCGAAGAAATAGGAGCACAAACAGTAGTCCATTTAACCAAGTGAATTTTAGGTTCATCTCCAAAACTACCCCATAAGAAATTCCGCTGAAGCCTCTCAATTTGGTTAGCCACACTAGCAGGTATAGGAAATAAAGATAGAAAATAAGTGGGTAAATTAGATAGGGTGCTTTTGATTAGGGTGACTCTACCTCCCTTGGATAAATATAAGCGTTTCCAACCCGCCAATCTCCTCTCCATTTTCTCCAGAATTGGATTCCATATAGTCTTATCCTTAAATTTAGCACCCAAAGGAAGACCTAGATATTTCATTGGAAGGGAACCCTGCTTACAACCAAGAGCAACCAGCAATAAGTCAATATTATGGACTACCCCGACCGGAACCAATTCTGACTTGCCCAAGTTTATCTTTAGACCGGACACTGCCTCAAACCATATAAGAATCATGCGGAGTATCAAAATCTGATCTAAATCAGCCTCACAAAAAATTAAAGTGTCATCCGCAAAAAGGAGATGAGACACCGCCAAGGATCTTCCCTCCAAATTACCCACACGAAATCCTGACATGCGTCCTTCATGAACTGCTTTATCCAACATTCTTCCAAGAGCTTCCATCACCAAGACAAACAACAATGGAGACAATGGATCACCTTGTCTCAAACCTCTAGTGCTACCAAAAAATCCACAAGGAGAGCCATTAACCAAAATGGAGAAACGGATTGTAGAGAGACAAAAGAAGATCCATTGTCTCCATTTGGCAGAAAACCCACTTCTTTCTAACATCTGCAGAAGAAATCTCCAGTTTACATGGTCAAAAGCCTTCTCAACATCCAGCTTGCAAATCAGCCCGGGCACCCCAGACTTCAGTCTACTGTCAAGACATTCATTAGCAATAAGAACAGAGTCAAGAATCTGTCTGTCCTTCACAAAAGTATTCTGAGATGCTGAGATTATATCCCCCATCACTCTGCGGAGCCGATTAGCCAGGACTTTAGCAATAATTTTATAAACACCCCCAACCAGACTGATAGGCCGAAAATCCCTAACCTCACTTGGTGCATGTATTTTAGGAATGAGAGTAATAAAAGTTGCGTTTAAACTTTTCTCAAATTGACCACTAGCAAAAAAATGATGAAAGACAGCCACAATATCAGGTTTAACAATCCCCCAACAAGCTTGGAAAAAAGCCATAGGGAAGCCATCTGGTCCAGGAGATTTATCACCATGAAAACTCTGAACGACATCAAAAATTTCTACCTCTTCAAAAGGTCTCTCTAACCAATCCGCATTATCCCCAGATATCATAGGAAAAACCAACGAATCCGGAAACGGTCGATTGACCTGCTGCTCAGAATACAAATTCATGAAGAATTGAGTAATGCAGTCTGCAATTGTACACTGATCTGAGGACAAGGTACCATTAACCATTAGGCTCTCAATACCATTATTTTTCCTGTTAGAATTAGCCATTCTATGAAAGAATTTGGTATTGGCGTCCCCTTCCTTTAAGTGCAACACCCTAGACTTTTGTCTCCAACTAATCTCTTCCATAAGAGTTAACTTTTCAATATCTGTACGAAGCTTAGTTTGATCTAACTTCTCCTCAGCTGTTAAGCTATGTGTCTCCCCTTTAGCATCCAAAACATTCAGCTTGCACCAGAGGTCCTGTTTCATATTTGTGACATTGCCAAACTCAGTCTCATTCCACTTTTTTAAATCCAACTTCAAAGCAGCCAACTTCTTAGCTAGAATAAAACTTGGGGTTCCTTGGAACAAATAGGATGCCCACCACTGCTTCACTTTCTCGACAAAATTATCCACCCTCAACCACATATTTTCAAAACGAAAAGGAATTCTACCTCTTCGTTGACTCCCACCCTCCAGCAAAATAGGAAAATGATCAGAAAGTACTCTAGACATCCTTTTTTGGGTAAACTGTGTGAAATGATCTACCAGAAGTGGGGAGAAAAGGAACCTATCTAGACGAGAAGCTGAGGATGTATTGGACCAGGTGTAAAGGCCCCCTTCCATAGGAATATCCATCAAGCCATGCAAAGAAACAAAGTCAGAAAACCCACACATAGCCCGAGAGTAGGTAGCAGCCCCCAAACGCTCTGATGGGAAACGGATTAGATTAAAATCACCTCCGAGACACCATGGCAAATCCCACCAACTGATCAGCCCGGTTAGTTCCTCCCACATCAACCTACGCCTTTTGTTCAAATTTGGCCCATAGACGCCTGTGAAAGCCCACTCAAATTGGTCTCCTACATTTTTAAACTTGCATGAAACTGAAAAATGCCCCACCGCTTCCTCCACCTTTTCCACAACCCGTCTATCCCACATCAATAAAACACCTCCAGAAGCACCATCTGAACCCAGGTACAGCCAATCTACGTATGGACAACTCCATATACTTCGAACAATGCCTCTAGTAATCCACTCTAGTTTGGTCTCTTGCAAACACACAATATCAGCCCTCTAGGATCGCAACAAATTACAAATCTGAAGCCTCTTGTCAACTGCATTCAGCCCTCTTACATTCCAGGAAAGTAACTTCAAATTCATTGAGCAACAGAGAGAACCTGATTCCTATTAATACCACTTCGCCTAGCAGATGTAGAGCCATAATTAATAGAACTAAACAACCCCTTCAACTCTCTTAATCCTTTCACCCCCGAACCTTTTAAACCACATGTTTTCCTGTTCACCTCAGCCCTCCGCTTTAATTCAGTTTCAACAGCCAGTAAAAATTCTGTTGCTTGATCTTCTAATCCCTTAAGGGACGTGCCAAGGAAGCTATCGAAATTATTGAATTTCTTTTGAAACCACTCGGAATAAGGTTCCTGGCTCTCTGAAGTATCCACACCCACAAACTTTTCCACATCCACAACTGACTGCTCTGCCACGGCCAAAGGTAGAGAAAAAGCAATTGGTTCAACATCTAGGGGCTGATTAGCTTCCTCCGAGAAGGCGTCCGAAACCCAGTCCTCCACCAATACTCCCTCCTCTTCGATAATAGCCGATGACACATTAGTAACGTCAGAAGACTCCAACGGAACTAAGGCCAGCTGGTTTTGCTTTTCCAATACCCCTGTAGCTTCACACCTAGGCAAAGAGATCTGAATCGGAACCGCAACCCTCCTTCCATCACGTAATTCCAATATCCACTGCTCCGAATTCCCCCATTTCTTGACTATATCGCCGGAATGCTCCTGGAGGAGCAGTCGAAGGTCACACTCTAAGATCTCGTCACTATCTGTGGTACATGCCGACTCATTCCTGGCCTCCTTGGCCTCGCCAGAGCCGAGAAACTCAGGCTCGACCACATCGGAGACTTGATTCGAGTCAATCAGCGCCGAGAACTCATACCTGGCGTTATCGATCTTATCGGAGTTGAGAACCTGATCAGCGGCGACATCGGAGACCGTCGACGACATCAGTGGCCTTATCGGCTCAACCATTTCATCGGTGCTCAGGGTATTTAAAGTTGAGCTCGTCGAGACCGATGGGCACAACGAAGACTTCCCTGGAGGATTGGTCTCTCGCATCGGGAAAGTCCTGGTGGTCACTTCTTTTCTTTTGGGCCGCCAGACCAGAATGGGCTTGGGCTTAACTTTGCTGACTTGAGGTGGGTTAAGTTGAATAACTTCAGCAAGTGCATTGGGCCTAGAGACAGTGGACCCAACACCAGAAAGACTTACACAACTCACTTCCTTAATATTGGAGCACTTAATTTCCCACTTGCCGTTCAGCCCACGCTCCAAGCTTAAAGAAACTTCTAACGACAAAGGAGATTTAGCGCCATTAAGAGCATCGTCCTTAATTTCAAGCAAGATTTCAGCCCCAGGTACCGTACTTTCCTTCCCAGCAGCCCTATCGCGCGAATCATGGTTTTGATTGCTCAAGCTTGATTTGTTTGAATTTTGAATAATGGGTATTAATTGCTTTCCTTTTCCGCTTCCACCATGGTTTCTCCGATCACTGTCCACCGCCGCCGACAAATAAGATTTTTGTTGTCTGAACTTTTGCACCGTCGGATTCAAGACAGATTGAGATGGAGGTTTGATGGCAAATGAGTCAGGAGCAATAGCCTTACGTAGATGAAATCCAAAACCTCTCCACCCGCTACCCTGCTTTCCTTCCGGCACAATGATGAAACCCTTCCGACGACCATGAACAAGTTCAGATATCATAAGAAAGCCTCCATGTACATTGAATCCCAGTTGCAAAATAAAAACCTTATCGCCATCCCTGAAGGTTCTTGCAAAATTTTCAGGGGGTGTATTTGACATGAGATCCTCCACATAAGTTAGCAAACGCTTAGCGCTCTCTTTACCCATGAAAACCGATCGGAGAGAATCCTTATTCCTTTCATATATACGTAACATGTAGTAAGTACCTCCCTCCTCAACGGAAAATTCAAACGTTTTGGACTCGATGAAAAAGAAAATGGAACCTCCCATGATAACCGAGAAAAAGAAAACTAGAGAATTTTGTGACTAATCCGAGGTAGCCAGGCCTCAAATTTTGTGGCTAAGTCGAAACTATGGTTCAGTTATTAGAGGTTTGCCAATGGACCCTCTTTGGCTGGTCTCGTTGTTGGGGTTTCTCGGATTGTTCTACCCTTATGGATTTTCTTTCGTTTATTAGAATAGATTAGGGGCTGCTTTTGTCTTTTTGTTCTTTTTTCCTTCGTTCACTACCTTGAACTCCTTGTATTGTTCTTGCTTTTCTTTTATTAATAATATTCTTTTCTTACTTATGTAAATAAAAAGAATGCAAACATAGCCGGGCTAAAAGACCAAGCCTTTCACTTGGGTACCTAATAACTAGGTTGCATCGACACGCCATTTTTGGCGACCAGTGTCCGACACGGAACCTATATGAGTCGCCGGACTCCGGTGTGTGAGCAGTGTCCTTTTTTTTTTTTTTTTTTTTCCCTTCTCCGACGCGGCACTGATGCAGCTCCGACATGCCAGCAGTGAAAAAAAGAAAAGAAAAGAAAATCATAGATTTTGACGGATGGACTTACTAATACCATTGATTTTGTGATATACCCTAAAGCTTAAAGTCTGAGAAGTCATTAAACTAAAAGTTCAAACCCACATCTCAAGTTCTCAACCCACCCTCCCTCTGACCTTTGCTTGCTGCCGCTGCCCTCTGTCCCTTGTTGGAGTTAGATCGGGTTGATCGGCGAGCTCCATAGATGTTGATGCTGTGCCCTATCCCTTCTGATCTTTCTCTCTCTCTCGGCGTGGACAACAGGTTTGTTGCTGTTTTTTGTTTTTTTGTTTTTTTGTTTTTTTTAACAGATATTTGGGTGAATGCATTGAATGGGTGTACTATTACTTATGAGTTATAACTTATAACACTTTTTTTTTTTAATCCCACTCTCACTGTCACAGTACAGTGACGTTATGAATTTTTTTTCTTTACTCAGCCTTTTGTAGTTTTGTTTTTCCTTATAAATTATAATGTTTATTAAGAATTTAGTGATTTTTGTTTTTCTGTGTCTTGTTATAGTTTTATTTATTTATTAAAGTTAAATATTGTAGGTGATTTTACTAAAATGAATGTAGGCTATTTAAACTTTTGGTTTGTACTCTAAACATTTTATGTGTATTATTGTACTACTTTGGGTGTTAGTTTACTTATTTGTAATTCTTACGTAATTTAAATTCTAGACATAAACGTATTTTATGTCTAAAAATATTAAAAAATATGCCTAAATATAAAATAAAATTAATTATTTAATTTCCTTGTCCACGCCGTGTCGTATCCTTATTTTTCAAAAATTGCCGTATCCCCGTGTCGTGTCCATGTCCGTGCAACTTAGCCTAATAATGTTGAAATCTCCTACTAAACACCATGCCATAGGCCACTTAGCACACACCCCTGATAACTCCTTCCACAAAACAGATCGTAATCCATCATCATTGGGGCCATACACGCCTGTACAAGCCCAAACAAAATCATCCACCACCCCTTCTTAGTAAGACATTGACAGAAAACTGCCCAACCATTACATCCATTTTTTCAAATACCCTCTTATCTCAAATCAGCAAGACCCCTCCTGATGTCTGGACAGCATCCAAAACTGTCCAATCGATGAAAGGACTACCCCATAAACTCCGAACAAAAACAGTGTCAATAGAAGGCACTTTAGTTTCCTAGAAACAAACAATATCACACTTCTACTCTTTGAGAAGATTCTTACAAACCTCTCTCTTCCGGGGATTGTTGAGCCCCCTTACATTCCAATAAAGCAGTTGTAGAGTCATTTAAAACTACCAACAGCCCCCACAACATTCGAAGAAACTCTGCTCCTACTCCTAGAGTAGACATTGTCATAATTAACATTAGAAATTAGCCCTTTAAGCTCCCTTCACCGCAAGACATTCTTGTTCAAGAAGGTGAAACAAAGCCAAACATTGAGCTTCATGTTTCACAATAGGAAAACCCACCATATTACAAAAACTTTTCTTCAACTGGGACACCCAATTCGAATTTGGTACAGTTTCTACCGCCTGAGCTCCTTCTATGTGATCCTGAACCATCAACAGCTCAAAAAGACATGTGAGGGTCTAGATGTTATGGATCATTGTGCTCAGTAGAAATGGTACTCACAATTAGCGTGAGATTAGTCATTGGCAAATATCAACTTCCTATGAAGGTCGCATTCTTTTTGTATACAGCAGCTTGGAATCTGATTCTTACGTTGGATAATCTTATGCGGAGGGGTTTGCTATTAGTGAATCAGTGCTGGAGAAGAATCGCTGCTCATTTGATAACTCTAAGAGCTCCATGGATCAATTAAAATCTGGGTTTCACTGCACTCTTTTTGATTGCTCTAGGTGTTAGGGTTTTGCTGATTGTTTTTCCTCTTTTGATTTTCCTATTTCCCTTGGACCTCCCTTTTGGTTTCTCTATATTTTTGTTATTTTTTTTTTGTTCCTTTGTATTCATTATCATGAACCTAATGCCTCTTTTTTTTTTTTTTTTGTTTAATAAAGTTTCATCTCTTATTTATCAAAAAAAAAAAAAAAAAAAGGTTTGCTATGGATTGTTATCCGGTTAACGGTATGAACCAACTTATTTCACACAATTAGATGCCATTTCTGCCGTGCCTGATAGCTTTGACAATCTCCTTTCTACTTGGTCCGTGCACTTCTATTCATTATGTTTCCCTTCTCTATCCATGATGGCGGCTTTTTGGGGGGAGGGAGGGAGGGAGAGAGAAACACTAGGTAATTAGTGGAGCTTTTACTTGGTCATGGGTCATCCAAGGAGATAAGAAGTTTAACTAAAACATGAGTCTGCCTAAAATGCACTTTTGTATGATAACTTTATACCTTTTAGGCAACGATGGGGCTTATGGGCCTTGGAGCTATGTTTCCAATCCATATCTAATTACTATCAGTTTCCCTTTTTTAATATAATGCATGGAACAAGTCATTCTTATGCATCAATTTATTGTTAGTATTTGGCCTCTCACATGTTTCAAGATAGTCTGCTTACATTCAATTACTGCCCCGCAAATAAATTGCGTATCCTACGGAGCCTTTCTTTATACTGTTATATTCCAAACAGGAGGTGGAAGTGGGCATGAGCCTGCACATGCTGGATATGTAGGGGAGGGGATGCTGACAGCAGCTATTTGTGGGGATGTTTTTGCCTCTCCACCAGTAGATTCAATTCTTGCTGTACGGTTTGTTTGTTTTTATTCTTATATTTGGAAGCGCATATTCATCACTGTCAATAATTATATCACTCTTCTTAGAAAACTCTAATATAACCTGTTTTTACTTTAGGGCATCCGTGCTGTAACTGGTTCTATGGGATGTCTTCTGATTGTCAAGGTATTTTTATTTGTTATGTAATATCTTAATTACTTTTAGATTACTACATCAGGGTTTGTGGAGGTGTCCTTGTTCTAGGTATCTAATGGAATTTCTTTCGGAAAAGTGATGCTGATTCTGGATACCCCAGACCAGTTAAAAAGAAAATATATAAAAAGGAGTGAGAGAGAGATTTTGCAAAGCTCTTCAAACCATGTTGGAAACTGCAGTAAGCTTGGTGAATGGTTTATGGCGTGAATGTGGTTAACTTGAATAGGATGGTTTGATTAATAGGAGTCGTTTTATTTTTGTGTCTGGATTCATGGTGTAGTGATCTGTTATTGACAGAATTATACCGGTGATCGTTTACATTTTGGTTTGGCTGCTGAGCAAGCAAAATCTGAAGGTTATAAAGTGGAGGTATTGTTTTTATTTAATTTTTCAATTCAAATAATCTTATATATATCTAGATCCCTGAACAACCCCCCCCCCCCTCCCCCCCAAAAATACAAAAAAAGTGTAATAAAATTTCAAAAATACAAAAAAAGTGTAATAAAATTTCTTTTTTTTGCACTTTGTAGACTGTGATTGTTGGGGATGATTGTGCTTTACCTCCACCTCGAGGCATAGCTGGACGAAGAGGATTGGCTGGGACTATTCTTGTTCATAAGGTTCACTCTCTCTCCCAAAACACATAACACAAAGGAGCTTGGTGTCATGTCCATTTTTGTGGACAGAGAATAGACTCCTTGCTCTTTTCCCTCTCTCTCTCTCTCTCTCTCCCCTTATCCTTTTTCTGGATACTTCATATAGAAAATTTTCTGTTCTTTAGTGCGCTTTTTCCTTGTCTTATTAATATTTTCCACAGTAAGATTCTTTTTGAATATTTCTCAATAGTTATTTTAATGTATGTGTTCACTGGGTGAAATATTATGAATAAGGCTATTCATGAAGAGTATGAATCTTTCTTGATCATAGATCATACAGTCAGATCCTGGTTTATAAGTTCATTGTATCAAACAGGAAAATGAAAAGAAAAGAAAAGAAAATGCTAAAATAAATTATTATGTCATAGTTTTCAATGAGATTCTTCTAGTATGCCTTTTTCCCCCTTTCAGAGTCATGGCTTGTTATATTTAATTAACAATAGAATCACCAGGTTATTTTTTTTATTGGTAAGTAAAATCGTTAGGTAATTTTTAAAAGTTTTTCCCCACTTAATTAGTCTTACAAATTCCTACCCTTTGGGAAAGACAGGTTGCTGGAGCTGCTGCTGCTGCTGGCCGTTCACTTGCTGAAGTTGCTGCAGAAGCAAAATGTGCATCAGAAATGGTTGGAACAATGGGTGTTGCGCTATCTGTTTGCACACTACCTGGACAGGTTACATCAGATCGTTTGGGTCCAGGAAAAATGGAACTTGGCCTTGGAATTGTAAGCCAGTTTGAGTGCATAAACTTATCTTTGAGATAATAATTGCATTCTTCATTTAGGTTTCAAAATTATAAATTTCTAGTTTAATTTAAAATACGCTGGAGTTCATTCTCTGCTGAACATATGCTTAGTTGATTCTTTTTGATGTATGCACCTTTTAATCTGGCTAACATTTGCTGGTATTCTCCATCAATTGCTTGGTTCTTTTTCGACTTCCAAAATAGTTATATTTTTTGTTTCATATTTACATATTAGGCATGCATAGTCTTTTCAATAAAATCATTCTTACATGTATACAAAAAAAATATTAGTTGTACTTAATGATAAATTACTAATTGTTTCAAAATATTAAGTTATGTGAAAATGATGATTTTAATCATTTAACCATAATTCTAACATTTCCCCTAATGTGTGGGCCCAAACTCCACCTTAAAAAGTATTTTAACTTTTTAAATGGGAGGTAGATTGGAGACAAGGATTAAACTCAGGACCTCCTATTTTGATACTAGGATGAATTACATTGTTCCAAAAGCTTAAGCTGTTAAGAAATGGGGAATTTAATCATTTAACCATAATTTTAACACTAAACATGCATTTATTTACAGCATGGTGAACCTGGTGCCGCAATGGCTGACATTCAGCCTGTGGATGTGGTGGTTTCTCATGTTCTTAATCAGATACTGTCACCGGTATGTCCAAGGATTTAAGGTTCAATTCTTCTATTAATATATAACATGCTCCTCTTACTGTTTTAAACAAAAACTAAATTTGTGTTTAATATAGCTTATTCCACAAAATTTTGCCAATGATCTTTGAATCAATTGGTAATTCCTTACCTATGAATAAGAGGTGGAATGGGGGGACGTCTAGTCCTTTGGCTGCCTCAATGCTGGCTGGGTTAGATAACTTGGGTCATTGTTTAAAATTGGTATGGTATGGTTGTGCGACTGGTTTCTTCCTGTTGAAAGAGAGAAGAGAAAGGGGGAAAGTAGAAGGGGGGGGGGGTTCTTATACCCCATAATTATGAAGGTAAATATTTATTGTAAAATTAAAATTTGTGTACCTTTCATTTATGGTTATTTCTCTCTGTTTTTCTATCATCCTTGTCTATGTGGAGAATTTATGCTCTTATTTTTTGTTGCTTACATGGGAAGTCATTGAAGTTAATTCTGTAGATACTAGATAGTCTTTTGAAGAATTCTTTTATTTATTTATTTTTAAAAATTTTTTTGGAACAAATAATGTTCCTAGTTACATTTTGTATTGTATAGCTTTGGCATCTTGCTAACACAAGCATTTTTATTTTTAAGTCTTGACAACATGTTTTAATTGTTTAAAACTTGTAGCTATTACTAGCAAGGTGATGCAAGAGGCAATGGGAAAACAGATTTATTTGATTTTATGTATCAAGGGCAATTTTGTAATTTTATAATATTTGGGAATTGGCTGTGCTAACAGTCCATTAGATCTTTTTTGGGTTTTATTTAAGTTTGGTTATTTAGTTAGGCTTAGTAGTAAAAGCGTTAGAAGTCTAAGTCTAGTCTTATTAGGGTTTTAAGAAATCCTAATTCAACTAGGAATATGTTGTCCAATCTTATTAGTGTTTTTTAATAAATCCTAGTTCAACTAAGAATAGGTATTAGACTTTCACTTAAAGAGTTGTAATGCTTTCTATAGATGATGAATATTTTCAGAATTTAATAGCTATGAAGCTTTCTTTACGGTTTGTGTGATTCAACCTTCTCTGAGGTGTGACACCAAGGAACCCTAGGTGTGATGCATAGGAAGTCTAGGTGTGAAGCCTAGAATTTATCTTTTCTTTAATTTTTACTATTCATGGTTACTGTTCACATCACCTTTCACAATAACTCAAATGTTGATTTTCACCTTGTTTCTTCCCCAAACCTTACTATTCCCCTTTCCCATTGGAAACCCTATATTCTCTATCATTTTCTAGCCTATTCCCCACCAAAACCTAACCCTAATTCCTCAAAACTGAATCTATATCAGATCTGCCCCAAGAGTTTTAAATCAGGTATTGTTTGTTCCCCCTTGTCCCACATCACAAGGGTTCAAGTGATAGTCTAGTGGTAGTAACATCGTCTGTGGTGGTTTGATGTCTATGGTTCGAACCACCTTTCCCCTCCCCCACTATCAAAAACAAAATATAGCTATTGCTAGCATATTTGCAGAATCCATCTATCACTTCTCACAAAGCAAGGCACCTAGCTGTTAATGCAACTTCAGATTATTAGATTATTTTATTTTATTTTATAAAATGTATCAGTATTCCTTCTTTTAGATGAATGGTTTTGGGGTAGTTTATGTATCTTTACACCATGCGTATATTTAAACTTTGAATCACATTGTATATATTGTTAACCTCACAGGTTAAGGTTCTTGACTCTCTCCCCCAAAAATGCAACAGCTCAACTTTATATCCTTTACTTTGAATTTTTAAACCCTGCAGGAAACAAACTATGTTCCTATTACACGAGGCAATAGAGTGGTGCTGATGATCAATGGGTATGTTGGATTTTCTTTAGTGCTTTAGATCAGAATTCACCTTATCAAGTGATGGAACATGAATTATTGTTCACATCATGATAATTGACACGATATATCAAAGAGATTTTATCTTTACACAGTTGAGTGGAATGAGTTTCTAGCTTTCCCATGACAATGTATTGCAACGCATCTCAGACAGGAATTTCAGAAAATTGTATGATTGGTTTTTTTTTTTTAACAATCAATAATCAATTTTTACCTATTGGCTACCCGTTCTAATTTAATAATTCTCTTTATTTAGAGGAGAAAAAGGAGGATTCAGATTTGGAAATATCTTTTTCTCAGATTAGATGGTAATATTTTTCCTGTCAATGAAAGCTATACTATTTTTTTGCTATACATTTCTCAGAAGATTGAGAAGATAAAAAAGGGAATGTAAAATTTGACAATACATGTCTTTTAGACTTTTCTATGATCTTAAGTTCTCTGTTTTTACTCTCCATTCTTCAATATTAAGAATTTATATTTCTGAAGTTTTTGTCAATGTTGTGATGCTGAACTCTAACTCTAACAATCGATATCCAAACACTTAGAATTGGCTATATGAATTCTTTAGTATGCTATGCTGCAGTTTTCCTCTGTACTGGAGTTTGGAGCAATCTCCTCTTCTTAATATGACAATGATTTACTGATAATAATAATCTAAAAAAAGTTTATTCTGCTAAGTTTATGTCTTGTTTTCAACAACCATGTAGAATACATATAATATGCCATATATTAGAGGAAATGAGTTTTGATAGTTAACCTGACTTGTAATACTCCAATCTGACCTTCCTGATCTTGGAAAATGTGTAAAAAATTGCCTTGTTTTCTAAATCGACAACCCCCATTCAGCGTAGAATAGCAATCGAGGAATGTATATCTTATCAATCATTTGTATTTGTTTCTAATGGGTGAATTTGGTATGGCTGGTTAGTTAATACAGGTAAGTGTGCTAATTTGTAGTGTTATTGTTTCCTATTATCATATTTTTTAAAACTTAGAAAATTTCAGCTTGGTTTGCTTCCATGTGATTGTCAAAATTTACCAATGTTTGTCCATATCCTCATGGTATGCCTCCATTTTTGAGGATGTTTTCCCTTCAATTCCAGGTTAGGAGCCACCCCCATAATGGAATTAATGATTGCATCGGGAAAAGCAGTGCCAAAACTGCAGCTAGAACATGGACTGGCAGTTGATAGGGTGTATACAGGGTCATTTATGACATCTCTTGATATGGCAGGTTTGTTATCACTGGCAATAGCATTCTATCTAACAAACTGATATTGTATTTTTCCTGATTTTTTTTTCTTCCTTTCTCCTTTTTTTCTGTAGGTTTTTCAATTTCCATCATGAAGGCAGATGAAACAATTTTGCAACGTCTGGATGCTGCAACCAAGGCTCCATACTGGCCTGTTGGTGTTGATGGTCTGTGAATGTGTTTGAACATTACTTATTTCCTTAAACTCATTTCTTCTATGTATAGGATTGTCTTTCATGAAGCCTATACAGTGGCATTAGCATCATGGAGTTGTTATTGATAGTGGTCTAGTACCAAAAGGAGGTCCACTTTTTAGTAAAAAACATTATCTGTGTGTGTGTAATGTTCAAGTTCCGTTTAGTGTGACTCTTTAATGATGTTAAACCACTTAATAATTTTCCTTGGATTAATATTTCTCCTGTCACTTTTGGATTATATGATCTCTTTATGTCATCATGCATGCTAAAAGTATATTTTTCTTATATTATAAAAACTAAAAATATTGAGTTTTGGATTGGGTAGTAGATGAAATCTGTTGATGTGACATTTAGCGTGAATGATAACTGAGGAAAATATTTAATCCAACGGTGTCTTGGACGTCTTGGTAAAATGTTAGTTGAATGAAGAGTAATTGAATAGTGTAACATAACAAAAGTTACATAAGTGCAACTTGAATCCAATCCCATGTGTATAAGAATGACAAGTCCTACATTGATTTGATTTTCTTTGAGCTTAGAAGTTGTCTTTATTGGCAGGTAATCATCCACCTGCCAAGATTCCTGTTCCAATGCCACCATCTCGTTCTACAAAGAGTGATGAGGTATGTCCATGATTTTATTGGTCACCCTGAAATTTGGGTTTAGATGACTCCATTCCTTTTTTTTTTGATAAATAATATAGATATACATTGAAGAACACTACCTTATGCACAAAAACATAAGGCAGAGAGAAAAATACAAAGGGAAAAGAAAGATAAAAAAGAAAGGAAAAGATACTAGATACACAGGAGAGAGCTAAGGAACATAGGAAAAGAATCATTAGAGGTGAGTCCCCAAGCCTTAGACCAATCAAACAGAGAACCATTGAAAGAAGCTAAAAGTTGGTCATCCGAGCTTTCCATGTCCTCAAAAGTCCTCCTATTTCGTTCCCTTCAAAGACACTACATCAAGCATAAAGGAGCTAAATTCCAAATGCTAGACAAATGTTTTCCAGGCCAATTACACCAACCAAATAGAGTATCCACAACCGATCTTGGCAAGACCCAAGAAAATCCAAAAGATCTAAACACTAAACTCCACAACCGAAAAACCTTATCACAATGTAGTAACAAATGATCCACCGTCTCCCCATTACTATAGCACATGATACACAAGTCTACAAAATCCATCCCTCTACCCCTCAAATTATCACCTGTAAGGATCCTTTCTCATACAGCAGTCCACACTGAGGCAACTTATTTGCATAACATCTTTTCTGTATGAATATTTGGTTGGTATCCTTGAGGTTTTGTAGAAAAATGTGATGTACTTTTGTTGTTAAAGGTGAAAAGTGTTTAGGGTTTGATAAGTCAGCCATAACACATAAAATATTATTTATATGTATATTAAGTACATGATATTACTGTTTTGCCCCTAACACTCATAACACTCCCCCTCAAGCTGGAGAGTATATATCATACAATCCTAGCTTGTTACACAATAAACCCAAATGAGTCTTACATAAAGCTTTGGTAAACATATCAGCAATTTGGAATCTTGTAGAAACATATGGAGTAGTAATTACATCATCTTCTATTTTCTCTTGAGTAATATGACAATATACTTCAATATATTTGGTTCGCTCATGGAATGCAGGATCAATGCAAATTGTTGCTTGATTATCACAATGCATAGTCATAAGTAGCTTCACAACAAATCTTAATTTCTCAAGTAAATGCTTAATCCACATAAGCTCACATGATGTGTGTGCCATGACTCTATACTCAGCCTCTGCACTAGATCTATACCCAGTAGTGGATTTTCTATTTGACGGTGATCTAGCCCAATCAGCATCAGTGTAGGCCCCATAGGTGACCATTAGCTTTAGACAAAAGACCACGGTTTGGATGTGCTTTAAGATACCTCACAATCTGAATATCTGCTTCCCAATGTGGAAGGCGAGGATCTTTCATATATTGACTCAAAACACTAACTACAAAAGATATATCTGGGCGAGTAATTGTGAGATAATTCAGTTTGCCAACCAGATGATGATATCTCTCAAGATTAGATAGAGCTCCTCTTGATCTTCATATAGTTTGACATTAGGATCTCTGGAGTCTCCACTGGTTTAGATCCTAACAAGCTAGTTTCTTTTAAAATATCCAACACATACTTCCTTTGTGGTAAACTGATGTTTTCTTTAGATCGTGCTATCTCAATACCTAAGAAATAACGACGTTTGCTCAGATTCTTAGTTTGAAAGGAATTTTGAAGGTATCTTTTTAAATCTGCAATACCTTTTTTGTCATCACTAGTAATTATAATATTATCAACATATACTATCAACAAAATCTTTCCTGTTGCAGAGGTATGAGAAAACACAGAGTGATCAAAATGGCAATGTCGCATCCCAAACTTTAACACTACTTCACTGAATTTACCAAACCAAGCTCTAGGAGATTATTTAAGACCATAGATGGCCTTATGCAACCTACGCACTTTTCCAGACTCCCCTTAAGCAACAAACCCAGGTGGTTGCTCCATGTACACTTCTTCCTTTAAATCACCATTCAAGAAGGCATTTTTAACATCTAACTGAAATAATGGCCAGCCCGAATTGGCAATCAAGGAGATCAAAATCCGGATAGTGGAAATTTTAGCAACAAGTGAGAATGTCTTGGCATAGTCGACACCATATGTCTGGGTATATCCTTTGGCAACCAAGTGAGCCTTTGAGCGCTCAATAGAACCATTAGACAAATACTTCACAGTATACACCCAACGACAACCAACAGTAGTTTTACCTGGAGGACGAGTAACTAAAGACCAAGTAGCATATTTAGACAGCACGATCATTTCTGTCTCCATAGCAAACTTCCTACTAGAGATAGACATAGCCTTTTGGATAGACTTAGGAACAACAATAGAATTCAAGGATGTGGTAAAAGCATGGAGAGATGAAGACAAGTGACCATAAGAGACAAACTGAGATATAAGATGAGAGGTACAAGAATGTTTGCCTTTGTGCAAAGAAATTAGAAGAGAGGCGAGATCAGGAGGTGGATCACTAGGTGAGGAAGAAGTTTCCGTTGGAGGTTTTTGCCGACGACGATACACCTAGAGTGGTTTCTAAGGATATTCAGTAGGAGACATAGGTGATAGGAGAGGAAGACAAGGAGGAGAACTGTCACTAGCAACCGAAGGAGAGAAATAGGATTATGATTCATCAAATGGGACATTAGCACTTATGAAATGACGACGAAGAGTAGGTGAGTAACATTGGCATCCCTTTTGAGTACGAGAATACCCAAGAAAAACACATTTAATGGATCTAGGATTATCCTGTCACATGATTAGTAGCACTTGAGTTAATGACCCAAGGGTACTAAGTGGCAAGACAAGCCGTGGAAGTACCTTGTTGAGCCAAAGTAGCAGTAGAATCAGACTCAACAGAGTTGAAATGCAAAGACGAGGCAATTGTACTCTTTTCTCAGGGATGGAGACTACTCTGGATGTTGGTGGAAGTGACTATGAAGGCGGTTCTTCAACTTGAAAACTAGCTTGGTGAGCCGAGAGTTTACCATACAACTCTCAACAAAATTTTACTGTACGATTCCCACCATGACAATAAATGCACTTACAAAGACCATATCCTCAACCACAACCCCCTTGTTCACTACCACAACCCCTTTGGTTGCGACCTTCATGGCCTTGGCCCTCATGACGTCGACCTCCACGACCACCTCTATTACTCCCTGTATAAGTGGCAAAGGCAAATTTATCACTAGAAGGGAATGCATTAGTACTGGGGGAAGAGGTAGTACTAGAGTCAGATAATGTGGCTTGTCGAAGTCTACCAAAAACTTCACTCAATGAAGGGAGGATTGGACTCGCAAAAATTTGTGATTTTATTGGATTCAAACTTTTAGACAATCCAGAGAGGAAGTGAGCAATATGCATAGAATCTCATTGTTTCTTCATAGTTTTAACATCAGAAGAGATGGGCTGATAAATATTGAGTTCTTCTCATATGCCCTTAAACTTGTTATAATAGTCCTCCAAAGACAAATCACTCAAACTCAAGGAGAAATAATTTTTGATGAAGATCATAAATCCGCTTTAAATTTTTAACACTAGAGTAAAGTTCCTTGGCTTGTTTCCAAACAAGTTTAGTAGTTGGTTAGAAAACCAAACAACAACTAATCTTGGACTCCATGCTATTCCACAAGCAACTTTTAATTTGTGCATCTTTGGCCCTCCAATCAGCAAATTTAGGGTCTGTAGGTACAGGGGGTTCACTAATCACGTAGTCTAACTCTTTCTACCAAGAAGAAAAACTTCAACAGCCTGGGCCCACTGAGCATAATTACTTTCATTAAGACAAATGGAAGTAATTGATAACATATTAGGAGCTAAGAAATAATTAGGGGGCTGAACACTGTCTTTGGACTCCATAATAGCAATCTTAAGAACAAACTAATGCTAAATAAATATGCTAGTGAACCCATAAACAAACGAAAGAACCACACTGACTACAGTGAAACAAATTCAAAACCAATGTCCTCCAACCAGTCAGCAAACCAATAGCAACACCAAACTATTCCAATCAAGGCAGCAATCAATCCATACCAACACCAATATACCCAGTCCGCCACTAAACATCAACCAACAAAGTGTAGCCCAACAAATCAACCCAAGGCTACTTAAACATAAAGTCAGACTTTAGTGAAGAAAATAAAAAATCAGATCATATTAAATCATAGCCGAAAAACTCTTTCGGAAAACTCTAGTGGCTGTGCTAGGGCACAGGAGCGCCAGTGTAGGGTGCGGTGAGGGGGCTAGGATGGGTTGCTAGAGCAAGGCGAGCAAAGCCGTGCTTCTCTCGCTGTCAGGCGATGTCGATTTGGTGTCGCGAGACCCGAGAGAAGATCACCGGCGCTAGGCAGCTCCTCTAGCCACTAGATCGAGGTCGTTGGAAATTGTCAGTCCTGCCGGAGACCTAGCGAGAGCGTTCGAGAGCTAGCAAGGTTGTCGGAGGCAATTGTAATGGTTTCCGGTGGCGGCAGCGGCAGTGATGGGTGGCTGTCGGAGGGTTAAAGGCAGTGGTGGGTTGGGGGCATGTTGTTAAAGGTGAAAGTGTTTAGGGTTTGATAAGTCAACCCTAACACAAAAAATACTATTTATATGTATATAAAGAAGTACATGATGTTACTGTTTTGCCCCTAATACTCGTAACAACTTTCACTGCCTAATGATGTCGTCAGGAAAGTGTTGGTATGTTACAGTGGTAGCATAATGGCATATACTAGTCTTCATTTCTTTTTCCTCTTTTGGTTCCCCCAAGGTCAGCTTCCCCCCCTCCTCCCCAACCAAAAAAAAAAAAAAAACTGTTCATGGGTTCTATGGTTGTAGAGTTCATGGTACCATGGAAAGTTGTCTGTTCATGTGGTATTGTAGCAGCGTAGATTCATTTTTTTCTATCAATTTGGATTACAATTTGATTGTGATGTACAATGTATTTGTTTTCTATTTTCAGTTATTCTTTTTTTTCCTCTTTACCATACTACCCTATTTGATCTGACTGCTGGTATCTACTTTGTCTTAGTCGTTAAGCCGACCACCACAACTGAATCAACAAGGACATATTCTTGAGGTGGCTATTGAAGCAGCTGCAAATGCGATTATTAATCTTAGGGACAGTCTTAATGAGTGGGATAGCAAAGTAGGAGATGGTGACTGTGGGTCAACAGTGAGTTCTATCCTCAAAACTCTCATCAATTCCTATTTATTGTTATGGTATGTCTCATTCAATGACTAATTTATTCGCTTCTGCAGATGTACAGAGGTGCAACAGCAATTCTGGAGGACATCAAAAAGTAAGTTTCTGTTCAGTTCTTTGGACCTTTTTGTTTCCCATCTTATCTGATCTTATTTATATATATAAAAGATTGCATAGTGTCTTGAAATTTCTTCTATTTGAATATGGAACTGTTATATCCCTGAGTTGCTTTGCAACCTTCAGTATTCAGCTCATCCCTCTTCAGAATTAATCTAAAAACATGAGAGATTAATTCTAAATTTAGAGAACACACAGGAGGAGACCCGACTACCTCAGATTAGCCAAATATTTTGTTCTGCTTTTTCTCTGTGCAAGTATGGGAGGTTCTCGCAGTTTTTTATTGAATCCAAATTTTTTCAGTTGGTGATTGAGGAAGGGGGACACGTTATTTTTCTCTATGGATTTTTGAATGGGGCAAATATTTTTTGAAATCATTTTTAATGGGTAAGAGTGCGACACAATGGCTGATTAAGAGTATCAAACACACTGTCGTTGGGGTTAGTTCCAAACGGTTTTTTACAATCAGGGATCGGGATATTGCTTATACTCTCCAATGGGGCTCCAACTCTTTTGGCCAATACTTACTATTGACTGAACTCAAAGTTGGTGGTTTTAGGAGGTTTGTCATTATCCCTGAAGGCAATGCAAAGAATGGTAGGAGGGTTTTTGGGCTTGGAATAAGAAAGATGTTGGAACCTAACCAGTATGCTATGGGTGTTTCATTTCAGGCCATTTAAAATTCATTGCTCAGCCTCTTAAAACTCTGAGCTTCAAATTTCTATTTTCGTTGCTGATACAATGAAAGGCCATCATGTGCTAGCAAGGGACAGGAAAAACCCAGGGCAGTTGGCTACCAAGAAAAAGGGAAGGCTCAGTTAGGGGAGAAGATGATGGTGGTTCCGAATCCAGAACCTGCAAAGCTGTTGTTGAGTGAAAAACCAGTGGCCAATCCTCGTCTGACTGCCGTAGGTGGCGGTGTTAAGAGAGCTTGGAGCATTATGTGGATTTAAATTTAGGAGAAACAATTATGGGAGTAAATAAAAAGAGATTTCTGTTGACATTCAATTCAAATTCAAAACTTTCTAATTATGGTGGAGGGTGTGATTTTAGGAATGCATGCTGGACAGGGAAGGGATTGATTGTGGAGGTAAATGAGAAAGGAAAGAGGAGGGTTATGTGGGATTATAAAACATGTGGACCAAAGGTTTTTTAAATGGGCTTCACGGGGGATAAAAAAACCTGATAGTAAGCTCAATTTGGTTCACGGCCCGACATTGACTCCGCGCTGTGTGGGCTTTTCTAATCCCCTCACATTAAGTTTCTTGGGCCCAAGCACTTTTGAAGTGAGCGAGAACTCATCTAAGGCAAAAGCCCAAGCCATCTAGTCATTCCTTCGGCATCAAAGGATAAGTCTCAAGTCACCCACGAGCCTTCAGCGGTGTTGGGTCAACCAGTGGAGACCTCAATGGTGGTCATCTGTGGCATCTCCTATGGGGAGCCAAGCCCGAGCCATGTGGTCCAATTATCGGTAGCAAAGGATGCTTGTCAGGTCACCCACGAGCTTTCTTCTCAGGCAGTGATGATGGGTCGTTTGGTGGAGACTTCGATGGAGGCTCGCCGTAATATTTCCGACGGGTGTAGCTCTGATGGGCTCGCAATGGTCCTAGGTACAACCAGCAAGGTTATTTCGCTAGCATCAATCGGCCTTTTCTTAGTAGGTATTCATTGGAGTTTACCGAAAGCTGGGTTTATGAAATTTGGTGTCTCAGACTATAGTGGTGAAGAAGTTGGTAGTGGGAGTTGTGTGAGTATTATTCAGGGGAAGGAGGACTGGTTCATCAGCCCGATTGCAGCCCTTGAGATCAATCAACCCACTTTAGCGTTGATACCATTGACGATAGATTGTGGCCTACCAGGGATGTGTGGTTTGATGTGGGAGGAAGTGATTGGCTCAAAACTGGGTCTGGGTGAGGAGTGTTTTTCAGATTGTAACCCCCTGATTATCATCGCTCCTCCGGAGCTGGCTTTGTCGGAGGAAGTGCATGATGGTAATAAGGTAATAGGTCTTGGTAGTAAGTTGGATGTCTCAAATTGGGTGAAGCACAAGATCCCAGGTTTTGGTAAATTGATTGGGCTTCCTGTTAGTCATCATGAGAGGTTGTGTATTGCTCACCTTCAAAGGCTAGAAAGGGAGATGGAGGAGAACAACCAGTTACAGAGAAAAGCTATTGTTAATTGAAAAGTAGTTACTCCTACAGGTAGAGGGAAATGAGTGCTAAGGAATTGAATTCCTCTGTTAACTATGATGGGTGGTAGAGCGTCGGTTGCGTAGTAGAGGTAGTAGGGAAAAAAACGGTCTTTATGAAGCTGAAAATGATTTCTTGGAATGTCAGGGGGTTAAATGACTCTTAGAAACGTCTGCTAGTGAGAAACTTGTTACATGAGTGGAAGTGTGATATAGTGTGCCTTCAAGAAACTAAACTTGCTGGCATGAATAGACAATTAGTTAGCAGTCTGTGGAGTTGTCCGTATGTGAATTGGGTGTCTTTAGATGCTGATTAGACAGTTGGTGGAGAGTATTGATTATGTGGGATAGGAGGGTTTTAGATAAGTTAAGAGTTTCTATTGGGTTCTTACTCGGTGTCGGATCAGTGGCAAGGTGTGGAGGTTGGTTTTGTTTGGGCATGCTTTGGGGTATATGGCCCAAATGATAACAGTATGAGAGGACATATGTGGGATGAGTTGGTTGGTATTCAGCAATATTGGAATGCTCCTTGGTGTTGCATTGGGGATTTTAACGTTGTTCGTTTTGCAAGTGAACAAAGGGGTGGTTCTCATCTTACTTCAGCTATGGTAAAATTTTCAGAGTTTATTGAGAATCTAAACTTGATTGATTTGCCTTTGGAGGGAGGGAGATATACTTGGTCTAGTGGCACTGACCAACCTTCCATGTCTACGATAGATAGAGGTCTAGTTTCACATGATTGGAACATTTCCGGATGTGATCTAGCGGTAAAATCTGCGACCTTTCAGACCATTTCCCAATTCTTTTGGAGGCAGGGGGAATGGCGAGGGAAAAGAGTCCCTTTAGGTTTGAGAACCTGTGGTTTAACATGGATGGGTTTGTTGATAGGGTTTATTCTTGGTGGAATCGACATTCTCTCTCTGGTACACCTAGTTATGTGTTTGCTGAAAAATTGAAGGCTTTGAAAGAAGACATGATTTTGTGGAACCGTAGAGAGTTTGGTAATGTCAGTCGTCAGAAGAAAGAATCATTGGGGGCTTTAGATTTATTAGATGTTAAGGAAAGGGAACTTGGACTCTTTGAGGCAGAAATCCATGAGAGAAGTGAGTGAAGTCTCAAGTAGAGCATCTTCTTTCTTTGGAGGATACTTCATGGAGATAGAAGTCGAGGATGTTTTGTATCAAGGGGGGTGATAATAATATTAAGTTCCTCCATAAGATGGCTGATTCCCGCAGAAGGTATCACCATTTGAGTTTTTTGGAAGTAGATGGGGTGATTTATGAGGAGGGAGCAGAAATGGCTGCTCAGGTAGTTCAATTTTACAAGACTTTGTATTAGGAGACAGAAGAGTGGAGGCCTTTTGTGAAAGGCTTGGAGTTTGATGAAATTAGGGGGTTGGAAAGGGGCTGGTTGGAAAGGGGGTTTGAGAAGGAGGAGATTCTGTTAATTGTCCAAGAACCGGAAGGGGATAAAGCTCCAGGTCTGGATGGCTTCTCTATGGCCTTTTTCCATCATTGTTGGAGAGTTGTGGAAAGAGATGTCCTAGCAGTCTTTGAAGAGTTCTATCAGCACTGTAAGTTTGAAAAATCTTTCAATGCTACTTTCATTGCCTTGATCCTTAAGAAGAATAATGACTCTAATATTAGAGATTTCATACCTATAAGCTTAGCAGGGAGTATTTATAAAATCTTGGCTAAGGTTCGGGCAAATCGTTTAAGAGTGGTGTTAGATCAATTGATATCAGAGTCTCAGAATAGCTTTGTGGGAGGTAGGCAAATCCTTGACTTAGTTCTTATTGCTAATGAGTGTGTTGATAGTTTGGTGAAGAGTAAGATTTTAGGGGTGATTTGTAAGCTAGATATTGAGAAAGCTTATGACCATGTGAATTGGGAGGCTCTTTTATATTTGTTGAGGAAAATGGGCATTGAGGAGAAATGGTGTAGATGGATTCGTACATGTATCTCCACAGTTCAGTCTCCTATGTTGGTGATTGGGTCTCTAGATTTTTTTGGCAGTTCAAGGGGTTTGAGTCAAGGGGATCCGCTATCTCCCATGTTATTTTTAGTTCTGATGGAGGTATTTAGTAGGATGTTGAAGAGAATGGAAGGGGCAAGTTTACTTTGTGGCTTTAGGGTTGATGGTAGGAGGGGTGGTGGGGAATGTGTTTCGCATTTGTTGTATGCAGATGATACTATTCTAATTTGTGATGCAGATATGGAGCAACTCTTACATGTTCGTTTGTTTATTACTTTGTTTTCAGGCTGTAACGGGTTTGAAGGTCAATGTGTCTAACACTAAAATAGTTCCTATAGGGGAGGGGTGGATATTGTGAATGCTTTGGTAGAGATTTGGGGTTGTTGGGTTGGGGGCAAAGACAATTTCATATAATTTTAGAAGTCAATTGTATTTTTAATATTGGTCCATTAAATTTATTTTAGGTCTTATCAGCTAAATAGGTTGTTAGTATTATATTTAATTTCTTAAAATTGAAGTTATTTTCATAATTCAATAATTGGGCTTTGACCCAAGTTAATTGGGATTAGGGTTTGCTGTTAGTAGTCAATATAAGTGCACTATTTTATTCCAATGGAGACAGTTTCTTGGGTAATAAGATTTCCTATTGAAACTTTTCCAATGGCTTGGTTCTAATTCCAAGCAAATTTAGGTGTTGATTCCTAGATTTATCTCTAATATTCTGTTCCTGTTGATTCTTAATTCCTTTGGAGAATTTGTGCTGCATTAGTTAAAAGCAGTGTCAAACAAACCTCCAACAAAATCACAGCCACGGCCTGATCCTTACCGCCCACAAAAGCCATAGTTGCCACCTTGCACCAACCCATCACCACTGCTAACCTCCATTAATTACTTTTCCTGCCACCATTGACATAACCCAAACCACCTAATGTCGAACACCTGACTGAAACCTATAGCCCCAATCAGCAACACCGCCCTTCAACATAAATCAAACCAAGTCTAGCCGTGACAAGTTACAACCCCAAACACCCTGTCATCATCACTAAAGCTCAAAAAAAAAAAAAAAAAGAACTACACATACCATCATGATCCCACCTTTACTGACATCAAAACCCCTTCCTCACAACCTAACCAAACCCTAGCTTTCTTAATCTTTTATCCCCATGCTTCACTGTTGTTGAGTCCATGCTAAAAACCATTGCATAGAAGTGTTGCCATGCATCAAGAGACCATTTTAACCATTGTTTCATTGTGCCATGAGCACATCTCAACAACACCCATTGGCAACTCATATTGCAGATTGTGAGTTGTCTAGCAACATCTCCACTCCGCTGAGTGCCACCGTCACACCCCTGCAACGAAACACCTAGTTTGTCTCCATAAAGCTACAATATCACATCATTGTTCTATTTGAGATTGATTGTGAAGAGTTCCACCTTATTGAGAGGAGGTGGGAGCTGATTTTTGTTCAAGTGTGGGTTTAGTTGAAAATTGGGTGAAGTGGAAAAAAAAAAAAAATCCCTTAAATTGGGAAAGGGCAAAAGAAAGTTTTGATATAGTGGGTTAGCCCAAGCCTGTGGTGCTTCATGAACCTGATCCATTAAAAAAGAATCGGGCCCATCATGATCATATGGTTGCCAAAATTTAGTGACCGTGTTGGTGCTGACCTTAGCACACCATGATTATCTAATTACACCTCCAGATTGTTCCGAAGTGTTTTGGGGCTGGATCAGTAGTTTTTGATGCTAAGTGAAGTTGTAAAATATGAGATATTAGAGAGAGAAAATGAGGGGAAAAAGATGGAGAGAGATTTGAGAAAAGGTGAGGGCTTTGTTAATTTGATTACTCTCTAGGGTTTATGCTTTATGGCATAATTTCCAAAATACCCTTATGCCAATGTAAAATAACATGTTAATATAAAAGTATCAACTATCAAGTAACTCTGGCGTACATAATTTGTATGAGTGGTTTATATAATGATTAAAGTCCTGACCTTATTAAATGGGTTGGATGAGTATGAGTACTATCTACTAGGTTAAATGAGTAATAAATGGATAGTTATATACCCAAACCAGGTATGAGTATTAATTAAAAAAAATTTATATATGTTATGTGGAGATTTTTTTTTTGGTTGGATAAATATATATATATATATATATATATATATATTATGTGGAGATGTCATTGGTTTAACGGGTAAAGTCCTAACTCTTTTTAAATGGAATGGGTTGGATTGGGCATGGGAATTGGCTAAGTAATTAAATGAGTTATTTGGTAGTTATGTACCCATCTCATTTATGATCTTCCCTAAACTACCCGTTTCCCATCCCTTTGTTTTGAATATGAGTTGTAATGATCTAAACTGCAGTAACAACATTTCTTGTGGAACTTCTTTCACAATCTCTGGAAAGAGAATTCAGTTTATTTGTACATATCCAGCCTAGCTATGGTTTCTCAAGAAGATTGAAGCAATTTAGAATTTTAAATACATGCTTTCTTTAATTCTTGCATTGTGATTTGGATTTTGTGCTTATTGAATATGGTGGTTGTGCTACTTTTAGTGTTCAGAATTTGTGATCCAGAATGTTTAAAGCTTTGAACTTAAGCAATGTACCTTTTATTGTTTTGGTTGATCTGTGTGATATTTTTTTTTTTTGGGAAGCTTATGTGTATACAAATTCAGAGGTAGCAGGTATATTTACAGTTATTTTAAACTAACACACGACGGTTTTTAGCTCAAGTATCTTTAAGTTTGTTATATTTGTCACATTCCCAGATGATTATCGTTTCAGATTTTTGCTCTCTTACTTTAGTTTCCATCTTCTGTTCCCAGTTATCCTCTGAATGATGCTGCAGAAACAGTGAATGAAATTGGATCATCTATTAGAAGAATTATGGGAGGAACTAGTGGGATCATGTATTTTACTTTATCTTAATCCTGACTTGATTAAGCTTTAACAATAATGCTTTTTGACAATTAGTTTTGTATAATTAGTCTGTAAGTTGACTTTTTCTCTCTTCTGGAAACAGATATAATATATTCTGTAAGGCAGCATATGCACAGTTGAAAGCAAGCTCCCAGCCAGTTGTCATGGCAAAACAATGTGAGATGATCCTCCTAATATTATAATAATCAAACTTGCACCTTCACTCATCAAGTTTCTTCTTTCAGGGGCTGAAGCACTTGAAGCTTCCATTACTGCAATCAGTAAATATGGTGGAGCTAGTGCTGGTTATCGCACATTGTTAGATGCCCTTATTCCAGCATCAGCAATGCTTCAGGAGGTCATCAATAATGACCAGTCTTTCTGTCTTTATTGCTAATGTGGTCTTATGTGACTAACATATTTATCTTCACTTACAGAGGTTAAATGCTGGGGATGGTCCCTACGTTGCTTTTGTCCTCTCATCTGAGGCAGCATTGGCTGGAGCTGAGTCAACCAAGCACATGCAGGCACAGGTGACATTCATATTATTCCTTTTCCTCTATTGTAGGGGATTTGCTTCTTTCCGTACGCATTGTAACTAATTGATGGATATGAATGTAAATAGCCCTTGACTAAACAAAGTCATGATAATAATTAAGTTGGAAGTAATTTCCATGAATCCAGTAAGCCTCAGTTGGATATTGGACAGCTCTAGGGTTATAAGAAAATGATTGAAAAATGTGCAGTGAAATTATATGTGATCATACCTTGTCCAATCTGTTATGCTTTCTCTTTAAGGTTCGAACTGATAGATTCTTTTCTCTTATTTTTCTTTGTTTATTTATTGGAATCATTTTAGTTATTAAGGATGTTAATCACATGGACTTCTAAATGGTTGTCATTGTATGCACATTTTCTGGCATAAGATGGCTCTTAAGGTCAAAGGTTAAGAGTTAAGACACATCTTAACCTTTGACCTTTGTGTGTGATCTTCAGCTTACTTGCATACTATGATTGTTCCTAGAGGTGTGTAAGAGTCCGAGGGTTTAAGCTATTTAGTCTGATGGTTATACATTCTGCTTTTCTTGCTGTTAGTCTGGATGGGCAACTACGGTGAGCTTTATAAATCCCTTGAGATATATAACCATCATTGTTGTCCATGAGTGTCGCACATATTTGCCATAGGATCCAGTGCCAGTACTGCTAATTTCTTCCACAACTGTTGCATTTTGGAATAGGATCTGCAATGTTCAAATTTTGAAGAGAAAAAAAAAAAATGGAAGTTTGTTTTTGCTAGTTGGCATCAGAGTTAAAGACTTGTGTCTGTTGGTCTTTTTGTTGCGTAGGGCTGGCCAATCTGTTGGTTATCTTTTGTCCTCTGCTGTTCAATGCAGAGAGTAGTCGTTACATTTTGAATTGTAGATGGCTGCAGTTTGGATGATCGTAAACTCATGATAACTTATTTTACTCTTGAACATCTTATATTCAGGTCAGTGTCGGTAGTCAGGTTGGATTTATGTATGTAAAGTATATGTTAATCATGCTACCAAAAAAAAAAAAAATCTTCTTGTGTGAATTCCACATTCTTATGCATTGGTTTTATGAGCATGGGGATCTGATGAGAAAGCTTTTGTAGGCTGGTCGTTCGACATATGTTTCTGGGGAGATCCTTGCATCAGTACCAGATCCTGGCGCAATGGCTGCAGCTTCATGGTATAGAGCAGCAGCTTTGGCTGTCGAGGATCAATTTGGGGCTTCTTCATGAGCCAGTGAATCTTACTCATGCAATTCTTGCTCCTATTTTGCTGCAGATTTAACCAAAGTTTTGTTCATGATTTTAAGATGGTCTAACTGGTTAGGCTCTCTGCTTATTCTTTTTGTCCATAAAGCCGAGAGAGTGAATTTCACCCATACATCTCTTAAAACTTTCTTTTGAAATTTGTAAATTTCAAATATTGGTGACATCTATTCAAAATAATACACATTGAAATCTGAGCATATTTTGTGATTCCATGGTTCGAAAATGTGACCTTTAACAGTTTAACGTCTTTATGTCAGATTCATATGCATTAAACCCTGAATTATGTATTTAGCTTGTCTGCTATGGGTTTTCAATTATGCTAGAGTCTAGGAGTACATTCTACTCTTGCAAAATTTCTTTCTGTTTCAAGCTAATCACAATATTACACAATGGATTTATCTGTCGTATGTAATCAACTTATAGAGTATCAAACTTTCTAGAGTGAACCTCTTTACTTTAAAATTTGTTTGGATGAAAGGGAGGAGAGGGGAGGGAGGGAATGGAAGGACTATGGTTTTGGATGTTTTTGTGGGGGGTGGGGGGGTGGTGGGTTGGGGCGGATCTGGAGGGAATTAAAAAAAATTGAAGTGTCAATTTTGTCCTTAAGATATCCATTTATATTCGTCTCTTTAAAATTAATAAAATTAAGTTATAATTGTCAAATTATATGAAAATTTTCTCCTATCATATCTTTACTTAATTGTTAAAACATCCCATCAAAGAGAGATATCTATTCCCCTTTCCTATACTTAATTTTAAAAACATTTAAATAAGGTATGGGAGTAACCATTTCTCTTGTGTATGGGGGGCTATCTTACATATTTTTATTCTCGGCTAAAATGAGAGGGAAGAGAAAAATTGAGGGAGCTCAACTTTTACATGTCACTAACCTTAAAATTTGTGCCATGCCTGGTGTCACAGTATAGATTTTTTTCTTAAATTTTCTACTTATGATTGCTCTAAATCCTTGACTTAATCTCAACCAACAATACATAAACACTTAAAGAACACTTAGAACATAGCACACACTGTTTAGAGGCAAAAACCCCCAACGTTTATTACTAACTCTCAAGTACAAAGGAAATCCTTGCAAAACTTAGAGAAATACACACAAATCTCTCAAAAAACAATTACCAAATTTGTTGTTGACTCCCTCAATAGCTTATGGGTCAAATACACAGAAATAACTGTCAATGGTAGTAACTGCCTGCACTTTGGATAATTTACCACTTGGGTCTAACTTAGGACATCATCAACTGCTGCTGTCTAGGTTCATTCTTCACGTTTCCAACCCCTACATAGTAAGCTAGCATCATCAAGAACATCATGAATTACTTAATAATTGCCGGTAACTGCCGTTGCACATCAGCTAATGTCATAGTCTATGTCTGAGCACATCATGGGGCTTCGGCCCATCACCCAACAACCCACATAATGTATCAATCCACATTTGGGGAGGCTTGGTCCATGCCTAAGTCATCCCCCATCAAGCCACAGCCCACGCAGTCTGTCCACTTGCAACACACCTAGTATTTGTTTATCAAATACATCATATATTCAGTAATCAGATATCCTTATGATAATTCTTTACTTGAAATCAGTAATACAATAGAAATAAAATTGTAACAACTGCAAACAATTTTTAGTAGTTAAAAATACATTAATATAAGCAAAATAAAACTCAATTAGGATAAGTTTACTTACCTCCAAAAGCCATACCAATAGGAACTTCTCCCTAACACTTCTTAAAATCCTTAGATATCACCTATACTATTTTCAAGCACTATACTTAATAATCAAATAATTCATGAGAAACTTATAATGGTACCTGACTAGAAGAGAGACTATTAAAAATAACCAATAACTACCCACTATCAACTCACACCAAAATCCCACATAATTACAATATATTTGTTCTCTTTATTTTCTGCCACTAAAAGTTCTTAGGAATCAAGTCTATAGTTACACCATACCTATAGGCATAAAGGGTCAAAAGTATATCACTTAATCTTCTATTCGTGAGTTGATATATATATATATATATATATATATATAATCACTTATGTCAGACCTATTGACTTCCCCTATATGCCTCAACCAATCAAATAAACAAATATTATAATAATAATAATAATAATAACAACAACAATAATGGAAGGTTCTGGCATTGCTTTGTCAAGGTGGTAATACCATTTATCATATATACATATATAAATATATATATATATATATATATATATTTTTTTTTTTCCTGCCACTACCGCCGACCCTCGTTCTCTTTTGGCATGACAACAAAACTAAGAAAAGCACCATACCGAACCTAAATCAAGCTCCTGACATACTTTTACGGAAAAATACTATTCGACATATATGTTTTACCTCTGTAACTTATCACACTATCGGCCTACACCATAACTTTATGTTATTCACCAAAACTCAACACCTATGCAGCACTTACAATTAACGCAACACCAGCACAGGGAAAATAGATCTAATTCCTTCTTCGTTTACATCATCATACTCATTGAATTTTTTTTTTTTTTTTTAAATAATCTCACTATTGGCCAAAATACTTCATATAAAAAATACTCTAATTCCAAATAAAGCTTAGATTCGACATGAAAAAGATTCTTAGGCTCTTACCTCAAGGGTGTAGTCCATCATTCTCTACTTCAATCTTTTGAGTAGTCTCCTCTCTCAAAATATCTCTCCATATATGTTGACTTAATAAAATTATATATAGCTAGGGTTTCAACCTCATTTTCTAAAAAACTCCCTTATAATTATAAATTATAAAATTGGAGCCACAAAAATTTACTTAAATACCCCTCCTTTTAATCCCTTTTTTTTTTCGAGGTATTACATTTCCAAAACCACATATGTAGTTTTAAGCAAAATAGTTCAAATATTCAAACGTAATTCATATTCTTAACAATCTTATGACTATGGTCATGCTATCTTCCTGTGACTGGGCATAGAATACCAATGAATAACTTCCATTGGCTTGGTATCAGGAGTACCAATGAATAACCCCAATTGATTTGGGTATCAGAGTCAAACATAGTCAGATTTTCCAAAATCATATATATCAAATCATAATTCAAACCAAAAAATGTATCTCATTCAAATACATATATATATATATATATATATATATAATCATATATTCAGTATTCAAATATATTTTTGATATTTCTGTATTCTTTACTTTAAATTAATATAGCTAAAAAACAATTAAATAAAATAAATCTTATATTCAATGCTCGTATATATTTGTGAAAGTTATTTATTCTTTACTTTGAATCAGTATAGCTAAAAACTATTAAATAAAATACATCATATATTCAGTAATTAGATATATTAGTTGTTAACTCGTGCGATGCACAAGAAAATTCCAAAAATGAAATATTTATGAACCATTCTAAATAGTTCTTTTTAAAAATAAAAAATAAAAAATTTCAAAAGTGATAGAAATCCAACGCTTGCGCTTACTTATTACACAATTTAGAAATTGTCCTATAGGATATATGTTCTACCTATTTAACAAAAAGCATGAATTTGTTATAACACATCCAAAATCTCATTCAAGCATAGTTCATGCAACCCAATTGATGCCAGCAATTGTGAGTTGGCAGCTCCACAATCAAATCCCTGATCCATAGTTTGTGACAGGAGTGTAACACTCAATAGAGCATGGTTGCCATCCACAATAAGTTTCCTTGGCAAGGAATTAATTTAGTATGGACTATAATAGGAGAATCATGAATATCTATAAAAATAATGCCCAAACTTGCATAATAGGTGGCTTTGAAAAAAGGCCAGTACTATGTCCATTTTTTTTTTTTTTTTTAGAGAGAGTTTCAACTTATGGCGTCCGCTCTCGATGATAGCTCTTTATCATCAGATCAAGACACCAATTAGTTTTTTGTGTAGGTAGGGATTGAATCCTAGATCTCTTATTCAAGATTAGCAGTCGTTGGGCTCACTTAATATTTAAGCTTATGTTTTTTAACACAATAAATTTTAAAAATATTTTAGGCTGGTAAACAGTTAAAGTTATTTTGGTAATAAGTGGGGTAAGAATAAGTTGTCACTGGGAAAAGAAAGAAAGAAAGAAATGTTATGTCCATAATATTTTCACAATAATTTTACAATAATTTTACAATAAATCTTAAGTGGTAGGTTGTTATGAGTGGGCAAAAACATAATTTAAGTTGTAGATTCAAATTAGAACCAATAAAAACTTACCACATATGTTTTTTTATAAAAAGTGTTGAAAAAATATTGTGGACATAGCACTTATAAAAAAGAAAAAGAAAAAAGAAAAAAAAGTGTTTTGTTAGCAAACAAATCTGAACCACATCGAGTAAAATGCCATTGTCCACCAGAACTAATGAAACGGTAAATTGAACAAATAAAATAGTAAATATATTTTAATGGGTTATTGATTTGTGGGAAAGAGTAGGCTAGTTGTGACATGGGGCCTAGGCCAAAATTTTGTCAACTTATTTTTCTTCTATTTGCTTTTCTCATATTTATAGACATGGTAATTTAGTTGTTCATAACCTTGCTAAACATGTTAGTCATGTCTTATGGTGTGGATGGAGGATGTTCTAACACACATAAACTCTATTCTCTTAGCTGATTTTGGTGAGTTTTATATATATATATATATATATATATATATATATAAAGGAGGAAGAGGCAGAACTAAATTTTTTTTATATGGTTGTTCAAATAACTTTGTATTCATCCTCTTTTTTTTTTTTTTTTTTAATTGTCAATTAATTTAACTTTTTGTGTGGTTCATATATAATCTTGTAAAATGGTTTGCAAAATTTATTGGAGCTTCGTCCACCACAATCCATAGCTATGAGTTTCTTCTTAAAAGCTAGATTTATTTAATTTTGACCAAAATTCAACAAAATAGGCCAGAATGGCCACAATTACTAACATATCAAAAAAAAAAAAAAAAAAAAACCTACTAAATTTTTTCTTCTTTTAATTTTCCAAATAGTTTTAGGCATAGAACTAAATCAAGCTTTGAGCAACATAGTAGATCTATATTAATGGTCTATATCAAAGACATTGCTGATAAGCTCACAAAGAAAGATGACCAGACTCAACAACTAATTGATCTCAGCCTTAAAAAAAATCCTAACTTTGTTTTTGAAGAAGATGAAGAAGAAGAGTCTTTGAGATTTAAAAGAAGCAGAAGAGGAGGTATAGAGTGCGTTTTCAATGAAGGAGCTAGAATCGTATTGGATATTTCCTTATCTTTCTCTGCATCTTTTGGTTGGGTCTTAAGAGAATGATGAATTTAGTGTGGGTTTTGGCTGAGTTGAGGAAGGGGAAGTGATTGACTTTGTAGGTTGGGGACGGACAGAAAGAATGGAAAAAAAAAAAAAATCGGGGCAATCGGGAGCTGAAAATAAAATAAATAACTAAGGTGTAAATTTGTCAAACTAGAAAAATTGACGTGCCAATGTCTCATGAAGTTAACAAAAAGTCCACGACATCGGTTATATAGTATGGTATGATTCTAGTGTCCCATATGGATTAAATATAAGCTTGACCATGTGTTTATAAGTTTTTAGGCACTCTCCCCTTACAAGCTGGTTTTCAAGGATGAATTCTACCCGTGGGTTCCTAACATAGTATTTATAGATAAGTTTAAAATTGTAGTAAATTTTTTTTTTCATTACTAATATGAATCTAATACCTATGATATTAGAGTTTTTAAGTTTTTATGCTATTAACTACAATGTATGTGCCAAATGTTGTGGAGCTCCTATATGGAATGAAATAAATGCATTTATTAATATTGTGTCTATCCTTATTTGTGAGTATTAAATATTTATCCTTATGAATTTCTTTTGAATAGTTCAACAATATTCTCTTGCTTAAGGCCAAGTTTTGTCTTTTCTTAGCTAGCTATTCATTCACCTCCTTAAAGAGAAGTACCAATTTCATACAATATTGGAAATTTCAAGTAGAAAAATAGCAAGCATATCTTTGGAAGTCTATATTCAATATCTAAAAAGACTTGTGTCATTGATCTTTAAAATATAACTACAAAACCTTATACGAAAAACGTATTAGTCCAACAACAAATGGCAATTCACACTTTGATGCAATGTGCATTCCTCGTATGGCCAAAATAAAATTAAAAAAAAAAAAAAAAAACAGCTACTAAAAAAAAAAAAGCAGGATTGCAAGAGCATGTTTGCTACAATTATTGAATACATTACATTTTTTATGCACAAAGCCATAAATAAGACATGTTTTTTTGTTTGGATAAAATCACTTACCTATAATTTAAAGTGTCATGTTAACGGATTCCCTTAGGGCAATAGTTAATAAATCATAATAGGAAAGTTTTGACATCATTTTCATAGGAATTATAAAACGTTGTCAACAACATTTATTGTTTTATCATTCTCCCAATAAAATATTTCTAAAAATAGTTCCTAAATCAATGCCCTAAGGGCATTAAGTAACATTTCCCTAATTTAAATACATACAATATCATAAGTCCTCTGTTTGTCCTTTGTATAGTTCTTTAATTATTAAAAGAAATACATAATTTTTTGTTGGGACAAGTTAAAAATTAATTTTGTAAAATTTGGGACCTTATCTCCTATAATTGGTGAATATATGCAATACCTACAACGTAATAACTGTTCCAATAACAAAGTGTGAAATAATTTAAAAAAAAAAAAAACACTCACACACACACAAGCTCAAATTGATAACTAACTTATCAAACCATAAAAACATTCATGACCCATTTATTGTCAACAACCAAACAACTCCAACTTTCAATAATCCTTCCTAACCACAACCTACCAAATTTGGAAAAAAAAAAAAAAAACCATTTCCCATATACTTTTTTCACGAGAAACAAAGAAAAGAAAAGTTGTGATCTCTCCATAATTTTCTTTCCAATTTGTTATACCAATGACATATATTCAAGCAAAGACAATGGCTTGAGGGACCAAATAAAATCTGTGACACCAAGTGGGTAGAGATTGTCTATGACATTATCATTTGCAGACATAGTTTTGAAACATGAACTGTTCAAACGATCGTAAAAGGGAGAGATTCAAGATTTTTTAGGTCAGACTGAAGTTAAACTGCGGTCATAGAGTGATGATATTATAATTAATTTAATAATTAACTAAAAATATAAAAATATATATTAAATTAGTAAAAATATAAAAATTAGCTAAAATAATTCAAATAAATATAAATGTTTATATTTCAAATGTATTTTTCATTTCATAACATTCATAAGACAAATAAGCAATATTAAATCATAATCAAACATAAAAAAAAAATATTGAGTTTCACAATCAATGGATATATATATATATATATATATATATATATATATATACATAACTATGTGTGTGTGTGTATGTGTGTGTGAAATTAATATACTTAAACTTTTTACTTGAGTTCAATATTCTAGGCAAGTCTTCATCTAAATTATCTTAAATCATGTTTAACCCATTTGATTATCCAATACTTTTTTTACTATGCCCCACCCCATTTAGTATTTATGAAATTAAAAATAAAAAGACAAAAACTGGAAGAAGGGCTGACATTGGTTTGTCCGCCCATTAATTGATCAAGTACATACAGAAGCCTAAGCCAATTTAAGAAAGAAATAAGTGGTTAAAGGCTTGCAAGCATTTGGTACAAGTAGATGACAGCTAAGCTTGCCTAAGCATTGGTTTGTCTGTCCATCGTCTGCAATAACTTGACCTTCACTGGGACAGTCAAGCAAAGAAGACCTACAAAAATGGCTAAAACACAGCGAGAGCGAGAAAGACAGAGATAGAGACATAGAAGAAGAATAATAAGAAATAGCAATGCAACCTCATGGTTTGAAAGCAATCATGGTGTTTGAAGCTTCAACAATGGTTGTAAGTACCCAAAAAAAAATCTCTGATCTAAACTTGTGATAGGGCGGTTTCACTAATTTTCTTGCATAGGGCAGTTTTATGGGTTAAAAGAATTGTTAGGATGTGTGCCCTTAAATCCTATTGTATGATACTATGTATGACATTATGTATGACTTAATGTTATAATTAATAAAGTTGTTTTATTATTACCTAAAAATAATGATAACATGAATATTCGGATATTATCATATAGTCCATGAGATGCATAGTATGTGATTTATGTGAAAAGTCACAGAAGATATAAATCACAAGTTCTTTGTAAACTCAGAATTGTAGTTTGTAGTCGATGATGAAATTGGGCATTTCATCTGCGAAGACTATAACATAATAACTAAGATGATTTGTTTTGATCATGGAAATGGAGATTTCTAGTTGGTATGCTGATATATTTTAAGAATTAAAATATATTGAACTAGACCACTGGGAGATTTATTATTCTCCTAACAACTATCAAATGAATAATAAACTCACGACTTATATTTATATGAATTCTTAATCCTGAGAGGATAATGGACCTAATCATAAAGTGTAGGTTGCTTTGATATATCAAAAGTGAGATCTAAAGTTTCGGTCAAAACCTCAGTATGTTGGGCAACCACATTTAGTGTTGATGGAACATATATTCTCAAGATGGAATTCATAGTCTCTTAACAGAGATGCAAAATATTCCTTTGAGATAAGTTTAATGGGTTCAGTTATTCAGAGAGTTAGACCTAACCACTTTAGTAAGGAGTTACTAAGGTATATATTTATGAAATTGGATTTCATAACTGTATGATGAATAACTTTAATGGATTAAACCGGGTACTCAAGGAATTAAGATGTAGTAATCTACAAAGTGGCAGTCTACTTTCATGACTTTGTATTACTACGAATATTTTATAAAGGGGTTGCATGTACAATAAAGTCTTGGGATATCATTTATAGATAAGGCTTAGAGTGCAACTATATTTATATAGTGGTATTATATATAGTTAGTGGTAACTTTGGACTTGTCAAGAGTTGACGAAAAAGCCCAAGGCCCATTGAAGCTAGTGTCTTATTGGTCTCTTTTGGTCTCACTCCAAGCCACACACTTAAGCCCAATTGGAAAGGCCTAAAAGGCCTGCCCATTTAGATAATCAGTTAGAAACAAAGGGAGAATCCTACAGAATTTTTATTAATGGAACAACACTCTTGTGAAATGGTGTGTTAAAAGTGTTAGAGACTTTGACATTCTCCCTTTGAAAACTGATTGAGAGACCACACATCTTGGGTGTTAGTGGGATTGGAGTGAAGATTAAAAGTGTTCCCAAGTGCTTCTGATCTTCGAGTTTTGAAATTCACCGCTCCAAGGTACACTCTCTTGTTCTTAAATTCTAAAACTTACATAGTACATGTTAACATTTATGAATGAAGTAGATCCGTTAACTTTCCGCTGCGTATGCTTTGATGAGATACAAACATGTATTTTTCCATCAAGAATCATTTTGTTGAACGATTCACAGTTAACTTTGTCAGATTGTATGGTCCGATCTAGGTTTCAAAACGATGTTCACAAATTGTTCAAGCACTTTCTTAATGTTGACAATGTTTTGGTTTGGGGGTTCAAGGGCTTTGATTCTAAAAGCTTTTCTTTTTGTGTTTTTTTTTTTTGGGTCTGTTTGCTTGCTAAGAACCCCATGACAAATATCCATGGCTTCAAATCTAATAATTTCATGGGGACTCCTTGGAAGGAAGGATTGGATTCTGAAATGGCATAAGTTAGGCTGATATGCTCTTTATCTATGGAGGAAGAGAGATTGCAGATATATATATATATATATATATATAGAAAAAATAAAGCAGTGGGTGTTCTATTTCCAATAGGCAACAATTGAACATTTTGAATAACCTCTTGATCGAGAATAGGAAGAATCAACACTAATCAAGATAGATTTGAATAAGGTCCAAATTAATGCTCAATTAGTTAAAAGAATAGAAAAATATTAATTACAAAAGGAAGGGATAATGTGTACCTAGTATGGACTCTGATTTCTTTTTTTTTTTTTCAGTATAATGGCAATTGAGCAGGCATGAAGGAGTGATTCAGTTAAATAAGAAGAGGAAGAGACCAAGGAGGGAAGAGAGAGAGTTTGGCGTGAGAAAGCTAAAGTTCTGAATTTCTGAAAGCGTGAAAGATAGGAAGGCAATTAGAAAGCTGAAGTTGTGAAGTTTTGTAAGCCTGAAAGACAGAAAGGTTATGGAGTTTTGTAAGCTTGAAAGACAAGAAGGCAGAGAGGGGTTAGCATTAAAGACTATTGAGCTTGGTTGGGGCTTTATAGTGGTCAGCATTAATCATAATATATAAAGATTGGCCTTTAAAGTGAAGATAGGGTTGAGAATAATTTCTTTTTAATAGTATATTAAAATTATAAAAAAAATATAGAAAAAAAAGATGGGTAATGACGTGGCTGCTGATGTGGCTCAACTTGAGCGTAGCAACATTAAATGCTATGCTTCAACTTTTAGTATTATATAAATTTGTGATAATTCTTTACTTGAAATCAGTAATACAATAGGAATAAAATTGTAACAACTGTAAACAATTTTCAATAGTTAAAACATGCAAAATAAAACCAATTAGGATAAGGTTACTTACCTCCAAAAGTCATACCAAAAGGAACTTCTCCCTAAAACTTCTTCCAAAAATCCTTAGGTATCACCTAAAACAATTTTGCAGGTACCATTTACTCAATAATCAAATAATTTAAGAATGACTTATAGAGGTATCCAACCAACAGAGCGACTACGAAAAATATCCAATAATTTCTTTTTATTATCTCAGAGTAAAAAAATCCTTGTATATATCCTCTACTGCCTCTAATAAAACCTAGGATACATATTGTCATGTAGGGCCAAAAGCATCACCTAGACCATGTTCCACGATCACTTGCTATCTTCCCTATACTCCTCAATTACCAAACCAATGAAATAATAATAATAATATTAGAAGGATGCTGGCGTTGGCATGTTGCTTTGTCAAGGGGATTATTCTATGTATTTATATATATATATATATATATATGTATGTATGCCACTGCCACCTCTAGCTTTCTTTGGGCATGAGGACAAATCACACCAATCAAGTTCTGACACAAGCTTTTATGGAAACACTATTCTTCCTCTACCAAATCAATAAACAAATAATAATATATCATAAAGATGTTGGTGTTCCTTCTTTTCATCAAGCGTTTTCTTTTTTCCTAACTCCATTTAAACTAAAATCAAGGAATCGTAGCTCTAACATCAAACCTTAACCCCTAAACAAAGTTTTGCGATCCAATTCCCTAAAAGCACTCCAAATTCTGAATAGGACATATAGTATACTATCATTCAATAATTAGACCAATGAGAATCCCCTACAAATCAAATTAACCTCAAGTAGGTCAACTATATTACACAAAACTACCAAATGAGTTTACAGAAGTTAGTCACAAAATAGCAGGAAGATTTCCTTTGCTTGTTCTTTTCTCACTCTCTTTTCCTTTTTAATAAGAAGAAGAAGTTTTAATAACCAATCTAATCAATTACAAAATTTTCAAATAAGAACATAGAAGTATATCAATTAAAATCCTCCTTTTTGTTTTATAAGTCTTGTAGGCATAACCCAAGAGACATAAATATCAAATCCTTCAAATATGACCTAACGATCATCATATGATGGAATCTCACTTACACTTCTCATCAAGTCATCAAAAGAACACCATCTATTACCTAATGACCTTCATAAACAATAACTAGAATTGTAATGCCTAGGGTATAGATTTCATTCTAAATCAAAACCTAGCATAAAGTCTACAAGATCATAACCTAGCTCTGATACCATATGTAACGAGTCAAGGAAAAGCGCTACTCACATCTGCGTTATACCTCAAAAGGACATGTCACAATTGAGGCTCCTTGTAGTTGTTAATAAAGCCCAGTTCAACCCAGTAAATACCCGATGTGGGACTCATCACACAGCCACACACATCACACAATCAATCAAATTAAGGCATCACAATTATAAATGCCTATATGAAATGGTTTGAGTAAATGGACATGATATCATGTTTTAAGACAGAAGTGGGTGCCAGAAAAATCAGTTCCAAGATTTTTACACTGGGTGCTGCTATATATGTGTTCCATTAATATAACATTTATAATAATGTGTGTTTGAGTGGCTGCAAATAGAAGAACCATAAACCATCAAGAAAACGTTACAAATATATGTTCACATTTCACCAACAAAAATGAACTTCTATTTTATCAGTCACCAAATAGTGCACTCAAGTGTCCAACAACCAATTTCAAGTCAAATAGTGTGCAACAAATCCTAGCCATAATATTATAGATTTTCAAAAGAAATAAACCAAAACTGAATATAGCCATAGTATCTTAACATTATTGATATAAAGTATAAACCATTGATTTCATATATAAAATTCAATGTTACAGTGTGCTACTATACACTTCCCAACCCCTACAACTTTACAAATTCTATAAGACCCATTTGGGACAGCAATCACTCCACACTCCACAGACCATATAAATATTCTTTGCAATTGCTATTGCTATTTTCCCACCAACACAGCCAATCCATATGTAATTTGACTAATTATTTATCTTAAAGTTTGAACAATTAGTAAATGTTCACAATCTTGCATCCTAAGAAGCAAAAATACCCAACAAATCACAACTGTCTTTCATTAAAGAAAAAGGAAATTAGTTTGTGCTTATAATAAGAATCTTAAGACTGCAGCAGCCCTTATAGGATTTCAATTATAATTATGCATGTTTGAGTGGCTGCAAATAGAAGAACCATAAACCATCAAGAAAACGTTACAAGTGTATGTTCACATTTCACCAACAAAAATGAACTTTTATTTTATCAGTCACCAAATAGTGCACTCAAGTGTCCAACAACCAATTTCAAGTTGAATAGTGTGCAACAAATCCTAGCCATAGTATTTTAAATTTTCAAAAGAAATAAACCAAAACTGAATATAGCCATAGTATCTTAACATTATTGATATAATATAAACCATTGATGTCGTATATAAAATTCAATGTTATGATGTGCTTCTATACACTTCCCAACCCCTCTAACTTTACAAATTCTATAAGTCCCATTTGGGACATCAATCACTCCACACTCCACAGACCATATAAATATTCTTTGCAATTGCTATTGCTAATTGCACACCAACACAGCCAATCCATATGTAATTTGACTAATTATTTATCTTAAAGTTTGAACAATTAGTAAATGTTCACAATCTTGCATCCTAAGAAGCAAAAATATCCAAAAGATCACAATTGTCTTTCATTAAAGAAAAGGAAATTAGTTCGTGCTTATAATAAGAATCATAAGGATACAACAGCCCTTATAGGATTTCAACATATTAAGTTGCACCTTCCCCACATTTACTTCTTTTCTAGTTGCGTCTAGTGTACTATTTGGTTGTAACATGCTATGTTACCTACTCATAATGTTATATTTTTAAGCTTTTACAAACAAACAAATTCATGCACAAATAAACCCGAAAAATATATGGAATTAAAATCAAAGTAAAGCACTTGGAATACTAAGTGGGAACCTATGCCACATCTCCTTGGTTGGATGGCACGAGTCGATTTCTGTTTGGGTGGAGCATAAGTGTCACGACCCAAACCCGATACCCGGATTAGTGACCATGACCTGCATGCTAATATCAAGCTTAAACCTGATATTAACAAGAACCAACTTAACTTTTAACAAAAGCTTTTATAAAAGGTTCCCTCTTTCTTTTCATTCTTATTTCTTTATTTAAATGATATAACTTTTCACTTGACATTCAGCGCATCTACATAGTACTTCAAAGAATAACATAATCCACTAGTTATTCAAATTCTAAATTTCACATAATACATCTTTTAATACTTTAAGGTACACAACTTTTATTAGATCCTAAAATACACAATACTATAAAACTAAATATCAAATTACTAGTTTGGAATCTATACTCTTAAAACTAAAATCAGCTCCTTCCAAAACTCGACTAAGGCTCCCTCTGCTCCAAAATAAAACCTGTGACTGAAAGGGTGGAAGGGGTGTGCTACACAGCTCAGTAAAGGTAAGATAAATAAGAATTTAATAAAAATGCATGTAAATCAAATCATTTCATTTTATAAATGATCAGATAGGAGAACATCTCTTCATGCATAGTATTTTATACTATTTATAATAATAACTTATATATTCTTCATAGAAAAATAATTGTTCTCCTTTTTCTTATCAGATTAATATTACCAAAATCTTTCGGATTGAATTTCTTTCGTTTCTTACAAAGTCACCAAATATAATATTGATTGTTTAGAAATCACATACATACATACATACATACACACATACATACATACATATATATATATATATATATATATATATTCTTGTTACAAAATAATCATTTTAACTTAAATTGGATAATTGGTAACTTTGTCTTGAACTAGAAACATTTTAACAAATAAGAAGACTTTTCTTTATAAATTTCTTCTCGTAAAATATTATAACTTTCATAGTCATAAAACTTAACGTTTTATAAAGAACAGATATCTGATAATTTTTTTTTTAACATAAACTTGTACTTTCATCAAAAGCTTTATCTTTACAGAACGCTAAAACATTTTCATCAAATTCTTTATCTTTAAAGCACACAACTTCAGAAACTTTTATCTTTAAAGAACAGCTTTTCTTTTCATCATAAACTTCTTTTCATGAGAGCTTTTAACTTTTCATAATGCATTTAAACAATTCATTCTCTCATGATCAATAAAATAATATAGTTGTTCATAACATATTGGTTAATCCATATCTAATAAGTCTGTACAAAGAAGGCCTCATCACATTTAGGTGCCCTCGTGTGTATGATATTGTCCTCTTTGGGAGGCCTGATGGCACATCCCTTCAAGGTTTTGTTCCTCCTTGTTGTCCTTGCACATTGGGGAGAAGGCCTTGTTCAGATTAGAGTTACAGGCAACCCCATTTCCTCTACTTTAAATGGCCTAGAATTACGGGAAACCCCATTTCCTCTACTTTAAATGGCTAAACAAATAACATTTTTTATGGAAAGCTAGTAATTAACCCCTATTGGCCGAGTTCAGATCACCAGAGGACATAACCGAAAACATTTCATGCTTGTACATCATACTGAAATTCATAGTTTGCATAACATTTCACAATAATAGCACTTCCATTATTTTCTTTAACCATCATGTTCGTGGAATTAGTAATGGCATCAATATGCTTAAATCATATACATAAGGTTTCGAAAACTCACGAACATATCATTTTCTAAAAAATGATTACATGTCATATCTCTAATAAAAAACCTTTTAATGCATAATGCACTTTAAAATAACCTTATGACTTACTAAATGCTCATATAACTTATCCCTTACCTGAAAGCAGAGGAACCGAAAGCCTATAGTTGATGAAGCCTAGACTTGGATATTGGTAACACCTAAACCAAATATCAAAACTTATTATCATCAATTATACCTTAGAATAAACTTACAGATTTATCTCAAAACCTATATCCTAAAAGTCAAGGAAATCCTAATCCCACCTCAATGAGGTTCCCACAAACATATTATGCACACATCAACAAATGATGTACCAAACTAAAGAAAACCAACATTCTCATATTTGTATCATATCTCTAGGAGAGCCAATTTCATTTCAAAAGGTGTTGGGATTAGGGCAATAATGCATGCATAAACACAAGCACTTGGAAACACTTTTAATCTTCAGTCCAATTCCACTTTACGCCTAAGATGTGTGGTCTCTTAATCAGTTTCTAAGGGAGAACGAAAGTGTGTCTCACACTCTCTCTTTTTCTTTTTTCTCTATGATTCTTAAAAAAAAATTTGTATGTTTCTCCCTTTATAACTAACTGATTATCTAATTAGGCCGCCCTATTGGGCCTTTCCAATTGGGCTTTAGTGTGTGGCTCGGAGTGGGACCAAAAGGGATCAATAAGACATTAGCTTCAATGGGCCTTGGGCTTTTCCGTCAACTCTTGACAAGTCCAAAGTTACCATTAATTTATTTAATACCACTATATAAATATAATTGCACTCTAGGCTTTATTAATAAATTATATCTCCAGACTTTATTATACATGCAACCTCTTCATAAAATATTGGTAGCAATATAAAGTCATGAATATATACTACCACTTTGAAAATTACTACATCTTAATCCTTGAGTACTCAGTTTAATCCTTTAAAGTTATTCATTATATATTTATGAAGTCCAATTTCATGAATATATATACTTTAGTAATTTCTTACCAAAGTGGTTAGGTCTAACTCTCTGAATAACCAAACTCATTAAAATTATCTCAAGGAAATATTTTACATCTCCGTTAAGAGATTATGAATTCTATCATGAAAATATATGTTCCATCAACACTAAATGTGGCTGCCCAAAATATTGAGGTTTTGACCGTTACTTTATATCTCACTCTTAATATATCAAAGCAACCTACACATCATGATCAAGTCCATTATTCTCTCAGGATTAAGAGTTCATGCAAATAAAAGTCGTGAAAATTATTATTCATTTGACAGTCGTTAGGAGAATAATAAATCTCACAGCGGTCCAGTTCAATATGTCTTAACTTTTAAAACATATCAACATATCAACTAAAAGTCTCCACTTTCATGATCAAGACAAATCATCTTAGTTGATATATTATAGTCTTCGCAAATGAAATGCCTAATTTCATCATCGACTACGAACTATAAATTCTAAATTTACAAAGAACTTGTGATTTATTTCTTCTGTGACTAAATCACATAAATCACATACTATGCATCTCATGGACTATATGATAATGTCTAAATATTCATGTTACCATTATTTTAGATAAAAATAAACAACTTTATTAAACACAACATTAAGTCATACTTAATATCATACATAGCATCCTAAAATAGGATTTAAGGGCACACATCCTAACAAATACTCCCTCACTGAAGTACCTTCGGCCATTTTGGTATTATAAATCTGCCTCATAGTTTCTTGCCTTGCAAAACGGCCCTGCTTACCAAAAATCTCCTTCAAATTTAGCACAATATTCGAAGCCAGTTCTATATCTTGCATTTGATATTGTAGAACATTTGAGATAGATGCTAACATATAGCACTTGACCATCTCATTAAATTTCTGCCAGTGATCATATCGTTGTTTTTCCTCAAGAGGAGCATCTAATGATGAAAAGCTAGGACATAGTTGAGTATACACATATTTGTGCTCTTTAGTAGTAAGAACAATGTCTAAATTTTTTTCCAGTCAACATAGTTGGATCTAGTCAGTTTATTTTGATTAAGAATATCAACAAGTTGGCTAAATGATGCAATGATGTAAATCTGAAAAAAATTAATATGAATATAATAAGTAAACTGGACATTATCAATTTAGCATATAAACATATAGTATGGAATCTCAATAAATCCATAATATAATATATTCAACGATAACCCAATCCCATATTCAATATCCCTCAGCATAGAGTACATATTAAATACTATGATTGATTGAGAACTATTTTCATTATTAGTGCTATCATGATAACTCTTATCAAACGCTAATAATATGATGTTTTACATTGGGCCTTTAAATAATAATAGTAAGAATTCAGCATAATGGATACTATAATATTTAGACTAGTGTATATCATTGTCTAGAATCATGTGTAGCCCATTTCATCCCCTTAACAATTTTATTTTGTAGTATTTTGTAGTACCATGATACAAAACACCCTCTGCATGGAATGCAAAGCTCAAGGCTAAGACAAGGTGTTTGATTAAATCACTATAAACCAGGAAATTTAATCTTGTAGGACCATGAAATAAATACTCTTCGCATGGAATGCTAAGCTCAAAGTAAAGACAAAGTATATATTTCACACTACTATGAACTGACAATAGAGGTCGTGAGATCCAACCATTGTATCTCTCTCTCACTAGATGTTTTAAAAGAAAGGTTTTTAATTTGTAAACATGTGTAATCTAATTACACATAGCCTTACAATTTATACATTTGAAAACACATAGAAAAAATTCAAAAATTCCCTTTTAAAGGCATTTTCGCAAGAATCTCGTGACTAAACTCTTCTCGCAAAAATGAGTTAAGGAAAAATAGTGAAAACACAAAATTTAGACAGAAACTTTTGCGACTATCTCGCCATTGTTTCGCGAGTAAAGCTTACCCGCAAAAATTTTTAAGCTTTAGAGGCATTTTTCGCGAGTAACTTCACGAGAAGGTAACTCTCGAAAAACCTGTGTTTTCAGTTTTTAAATGATAGATGTAAATAGTTTTCAACGGTTTTTCAGGAACAAACAACCACCATATGAACATAATAGATAGAATTTGATATCAAACTAAATTCCATTAATGTTACAGCCTTATAGTTGAATTCAACATACTTAAATTCAAATTTAAACAATATCATAACATCAACATCTATTTTCATCAAACCATAGTTTCAACAACCATGCAGAAAATTAAATATATAATCTTTTAAAATCATGAAACTATTATCTCTAATTTCAAAACTCATAAAACATGTTATACAGATTCGAAATTGAAGACCGCTTTGACACCAATTGTTGATTAAATACATGTTTGTATCGCATACAAAACATACGCAGCAGAAAATTAACGGATTAATTTCATTCGCAATTGTTAACATATTTTATGCAAATTTCAAAATTCAAGGACAAGAAAGCGTACCTTGGTGCGGTGAAATTCAAAACAATAGATCAAAAGTACTTGAAAACATTTTAATCTTCACTCTAGTTCCTCTTTACGCCTAAGAAGTGTGGTCTCTCAATCAGTTTTCAAATGAAGAATAAGAGAGTGTCTCACTCACATACATACCATTTTATGTTGTTACCAAAAATTCTATATGTTTCTCTCCTCATAACTGATTATCTAATTGGGATAGCATTTTGGGCATTTCCAATTGGGCTTCAATATGTGGCTTGGAGTGGGACCAAAAGGGACCAATAAGACATTAGATCCAATAGGCCTTAGGCTTTTCTATCAACTCTTGACAAGACCAAAGTTATCATTAATTATATTTAATACCACTATATAAATATAGTTGCACTCTAGGCCTTATTTATAAATTATATCCCAAAACTTTATTATACATGCAACCCCTTCATAAAATATTCGTAGTAATACAAAATTATGAATGTCGACTACTACTTTGTAAATTACTATATCTTCGAGTACCTGGTTTAATCCTCTTTGTTATTCATCAGATTTCATATATATATACTTTAGTAACTCCTTACTAAGGTGGTTAGGCCTAACACTCTAAATAACCAAACCCATTAAATTTATCTCAATGAAATATTTTGTATCTCCGTCAAGAAACTATGAATTCTATCTTGAGAATATATGTTCCATCAATACTAAATGTGGCTTCCGAACATACTAAAGTTTTGATCGTGCCTTTAGATCTCACTCTTGATATATCAAAACAACCTATATTTCATGATCAGGTCCATTATCCTCTCAAGATTAAGAGTTCATGTGAATAAAAGTCGTGAGATTTATTATTCATTTGACAGTCATTAGGAAAATAATAAATCTCACAGCGGTCCAGTTCAATATGTCTTAACTCTTAAAACATATCAACATGCCAACCAGGAGTCTCCACTTCCATGATTAAGACAAATAATCTTAGTTGACATGTTATAGTCTTCACAAATGAAATACCCAATTTCATCACCGATTACGAACTATAATTCTGAGTATACAAAGAACTTGTGATTTATATCTTCTATAACTTTTTACATAAATCACATACTATGCATCTCGTGGACTATATAATAATGTCCAATATTCATATTACCATTATTTTAAATTATAATAAAACAATTATAATAATTACAATATTAAGTGATACATAATGTCATACATAAAATTATACAATAGGATTTATGGGCACACATCCTAACACCTCTAATAGTTGGTCACTTCCAACTTGAGATTCCCTGCTAGCCATACCAACTCCTCATACTTTTGGATAGTGGGTTGCAATTCAATGAAAAAAGGTTTAGTGACAGAAACAAAAAAGGAGAGATTTGGCAAAAAGAGAAAGAACAAAAGAAAGAAAATACACACAACCCATGTGTTGGAAGGAAAAGGATAACCCATGACATTAGGATTGCGAGGCATAATACACTCTCGAGCAAAGCCATTAGGAGTACAGGCATAGTGTTAAAATTATGTGCCCTTATTCCTATTGTATGATGCTATGTATGACATTGTGTTGTGATTAATAAATTTGTTTTATTATTATCTAAAAATAATGGTAACATGAATTTTGGGACATTATCATGTAGTCCATAAGATGCATAGTATATGATTTAGTCACAAAAGATATAAATCACAAGTTCTTTGTAAACTCAGAATTTTAGTTCGTAATCAGTGATGAAATTGGGCATTTTATCTGCAAAGAATATAACATATCAACTGAGATGATTTTTCTTAATCATGGAAATGGAGATTTCTAGTTGGTATGTTGATATGTTTTAAGAGTTGAAACATATTGAACTGGACCACTGTGAGATTTATTATTCTTCTAACGACTATCAAATGAATAATAAACTCACGACTTCTATTTACATGAATTCTTAACCCTGAAAGGATAATGGACCTGATTATGAGGTGTAAGTTCCTTTGATATATCAGGAGTGAGATCTAAAGTTACGGTCAAAATCTCACTATGTTGGGCAACCACATTTAGTGTTGATGAAACATATATTCTCAAGATGGAATTCATAATCTCTTAACGAAGATACGAAATATTCCCTTGAAATAAGTTTAATGGGTTTGGTTATTCAGAGAGTTAGGCCTAACCACTTTAGTAAGAAGTTACTAAAGTCTATATTTATGGAATTGGATTTCATAAATATATGATGAATAACTTAAATGGATTAAACCGACTACTCAAGAATTTAAGATGTAGTAATCTATAAAGTGGTAGTTTACATTCATGACTTTGTATTGCTACGAATATTTTATGAAGGGGTTGTATGTAAAATAAAGTCTTGAGATATAATATATAAATAAGGCTTAGAGTGCAACCATATTTATATAATGGTATTAAATATAGTTAATAGTAACTTTGGACTTGTCAAGAGTTGACAGACAAACCTAAGGCCCATTGGAGCTAGTGTCTTATTGGTCCCTTTTAGTCCTACTCCAAGCCACACACATAAGCCCAATTGGAAATGCCCAAAAGGCCAGTCCAATTAGATAATCAGTTAGATACAAAGGGAGAATCGTACAAAATTTTTATTAATGGAACAACACTCTTGTGAAATGGTGTGTAAAAAGTGTTAAACACTTTGGCATTCTTTCTTGAAAAACTGATTGAGAGACCACACTTCTTGGGGGGCATTAATGAAATTAAAGTGAAGATTAAAAGTGTTCACAAGTGCTTCTGATCTTCCTTTTTTGAAATTCACCGCATCAAGGTACATTCTCTTGTTCTTAAATTCTGAAACTTACATAGTGTGGTCTCTCCCTTTGTGAACACTTTTAATCTTCACTCCAATTCCACTTTATGCCCAAGGAGTGTGGTCTCTCAATCAGTTTCCAAAGGAGAATAAAAGTGTGTCTCACTATCTTTCTTTTCTCTTTTTCTTTTTTTTTTTCTACGCTTCTTAAAAAAAAAATCTGTATATTTCTACCTTTATAACTAACTGATTGTCTAATTAGGCTGGCCTATTAGTCCTTTCCAATTGGGTTTTAGTGTGTAACTTATAGTGAGACCAAAAGGGACCAATAAGACACTAGCTCCAATGGGCCTTGGGCTTTTCCATCAACTCTTGACAAGTCCAAAGTTACCATTAATTATATTTAATACCACTATATAAATATAATTGCACTCTAGGCCTTATTAATAAATTATATCCCAAGATTTTAATATACACTCAACCCTTTCATAAAATATTCATAGTAATACAAAATCATTAATATAGATTGCCACTTTGAAAATTACTACATCTTATCTTTGAGTACCCAGTTTAATCCTTTAAAATTATTCATTATATATTTATGAAATTCAATTTCATAAATATATACTTTAGTGATTTCTTACCAAAATGGTTAAGCCTAACTTTCTGAATAACTAAATCCATTAAACTTATCTCAAGAGAATATTTTATATCTTCGTTAAAAGATTATGAACTCCATCTTGAGAATATATATTCCATCAACACTAAATGTGGCTGCCTAACATACTGAGATTTTGACCGTTACTTTAGATCTCAAACCTGATATATCAAAGCAACCTACACCTCATGATCAGGTCCATTATTCTCTCAGGATTAAGAGTTCATGCAAATAGAAATCGTGAGATTTATTATTCATTTGACAGTCGTTAGGAGAATAATAAATCTCACAGCGGTCCAGTTCAATATGTCTTAACTCTTAAAACATATCAACATATCAACAAGAAGTCTCCACTTTCATGATTAAGACAAATCATCTTAGTTGATACATTATAGTCTTCACAGATGAAATACCCAATTTCATCACCGACTACGAACTATAAACTCTGATTTACAAAAAACTTGTGAATTATATCTTCTGTGACTAAATCACATAAATCACATATTATGCATCTCATGGACTATATGATAATGTCCAAATATTCATGTTACCATTATTTTAGATAAAAATAAACAAATTTATTAAACACAACATTAAGTCATACATAATGTCATACATAGCATCATACAATAGGATTTAAGGCCACACATCCTAACAGATCCGTCAACTTTCCACTATGTATGCTTTGTATGAGGCACAAACTTGTATTTATCCAACAATTGGTATTAGAGTTGTCTTCATTTTTGTATTTGTTTAACATGTTTTGAGTTTTGGAATTAGTGACAATAGTTTCATGTTGTTAGAAATTAGTTTTCTGCATGGTTGTTGAAATTATTGTTTGATGAAAACTGATATTGATGTTATGATATTGTTTAAATTTTAGTTTAATTATTTTGAATTTAATTTTAAGGATATAGCATCAATGGTATTTAGTTTAGATATCAATCTCTGTCCATTATGTTCATATGATGGTTGTTTTGTTCATAAAAACATTAAAAAACTATCTTAAAAAAATTTTGAAAAATTCAAAATTTGCAAAGCTCGATCAATCAAAATCTGTCGAGCATCGATCGAGTTGGTAGAATTTTTCTCGACCAATTTAGGATCTGTCGATCATCGATCGAGCTTCTAGAAATTTTTCTCGATCGATCCAACATCTGTCGATCATCAATCGAGCTGGCAGAATTTTTCTCAATCGATCGAGGTACATCCTCGATCGATCCAGGACTCAATATTCAAAATTTTTCTAAATGTTTTTTACATATATATAAAGATCAAGGCTATGAATAATTTTTTTTACGCATTTTTAAATTAAAAACCTTTATTTTAAAACATCTAATGGGAGAGAGATACAAGGGTTGGATCTCACGACCTCCATTATCGGTTCATAGTAGCGTGGGATAAGCACCTCGTCTTGGCATATATGCCTCACGATCCCAAAGGTGTTTATTTCATAGTACTACAAGATTGAACTTAGCCGTTTAAAGTAGTGTGGATAAGCACCTCATCTTGGCGTATATGTCTTGCGATCCCAAAGAATGGTGTTTTGTTTCATGGTACTACAAGTTTAAACACTAAAAGGGAGATAAAATGTGAGTACACATGATTCTAGATAATGGTGTACACTAAACTAAGTGTAATGTTAACCTCCCAAAACTGCTATGTCATTATTACTTAGAGGTTAAAGGTATTACGGCATATTATTAGTGTTTTGATAAGAGTTACCATGATAGCGCTAATAATAAGAATAATTCTTAACCAATCATAGTGTTTATAATAAACTTGCTACCAAGAAATTATAATCATGGGATTGGGATGTCGTTGCATATATTATATTATGGTTTTATTAAGGTTCCATGTTATATGTTTATATGCTAAATTGATAATGTCCAATTCACTTATTATATTCATGTTTATTGTTTTCAGATTTTATCATGGCATCATCTAGCCCACTTGTTACTATTCTTAATTAAAAAAAAAAAAAAAAACTAAATCCAACTATGTTGACTGGAAAAGAAATTTGGACATTGTTCTAACTGCTAAAGAGCACAAATATGTACTTACTTAACCATGTCCGAGCTTTCCTTCATTAGATGCTCCTCTGGAGAAAAAACAGCAATATGATTGTTGGTAGAAATCTAATGAAATGGCCAAGTGCTATATCCTAGCATCTATCTCAAATGTTCTACAGCATCAAATGCAGGATGTAGAACTAGTTTCAGATATCATGCTAAGTCTGAAGGAGATGTTTGGTAAGCAAGGTCATTCTACAAGAGTTATCATGATAGCACTAATAATGAGAATAGTTCTCAATCAATCATAGTGTTTATAACAAACTTGCTACCAAGGAATTATAAACATGAGATTGGGATGTCGTTGCATATATTATATTATGGTTTTATTAAGGTTCCATATTATATGCTTATATGCTAAATTGATAATGTCCAGTTCACTTATTATATTCATGTTTATTATTTTCAGATTTTATCATGGCATCATTTAGTCCACTTGTTACTATTCTTAATCAAAACAAACTAACTAAATCCAACTATGTTGACTGAAAAAAAAATTTGGACATTATTCTAACTGCTGAAGAGCACAAATATGTACTTACTTAACTATATCCTAACTTTCCTTCATTAGATGCTCCTCTTGAGGAAAAACAGCGATATGATCGTTGGCAGAAATCTAATAAGATGGCCAAGTGCTATATCCTAACATCTATCTCAAATGTTCTACAATATTAAATGCAAGATATAGAATTAGTTTCAGATATTATGCTAAGTCTGAAGGAGATGTTTGGTGAGCAAGGTCGTTCTACAAGGCAAGAAATTATGAAGCGAATTTATAATACTAAAATGGCTGAAGGTAGTTCTATGAGGGAGCATTGTCTTAGAATGATTGCTAATCTGAATACATTAGATGTTTTAGGTACCGTCATTGATGGAGAATTCCAAGTGGATATGATACTCTAGTCACTATCATAATCATTCAAGTATTTCAGACTAAATTATAACATGAATTAAAAGATTTATTCTTTGTCTAAATTGATGAATGAATTGGTAGCGGCAGAAGGCATCATTGGTACTTCTAGTGTTGAAGCCAATATGGGTGAAGCTTCTACTTCTTAACCTAAGTCGAAAGGCAAGAGTAAGAAGAAGAAGAAGAAGAAGAAGAAGAAGAAGAAAAAGAAGGAATTCACTAAATAAGGTGGTAAACAAATTGTCTTGGGAGTTGCCAACAAGGGAAAGAAGGCCAAAGGAAAGTATTTTCATTGTGGCGAGAAAGGTCATTGGAAGAGGAATTGTCCAATTTTCAAAGCTTCAAAAAATAAGGGTATGAAAAACACATTCATTCTTGAAATATGTTTGGTATAGAATCCCACGGATTCCTAGTGTATAGATTCAAGTTGTACTAATCATATCTACAATTCTTTGCAGGGGTTCCAAGAGACCAGAAAGCTGAATGAAGGGGAATTGTTTCTTACCTTAGCGGATGGGAGCAGAATTCCAGTTGTAGCTGTTAGAGTGCTTAATTTATATTTTAGTTCTAGAGTTTTAATATTGGAAGACTGTCTGTATTTACCTAATGTTCGTAGGAATTTAATTTCTACAACTTATTTAGGTAAACATAGGTATTATGTTATCCTGAAAGACAATGTTATAATAAAAAAGGCTAAAATGTTTATCTGCTCTGGCAATATTGTGGATGGTCTTTATATTTTAACTCTTGATAAGCATGAATTATACAATTCTAAATTAGATAGTAACTCTCATGTAAAATCATTAAAGAGAAAGTTTCTTTCTAATGATGCATATCTTTGGCACTTGTATTTGGATCATATTAATTCAAATAGAATTCATAGACTAATCAAATATGGACTTTTACAGCCTATGGACTTTGATGAATTTCCAGTTTGTGAATCTTGTTTAGAAGGTAAAATGACCAAACGACCTTTTAATGCAAAAGGTAGAAGAGCCAAAAGTTGCTTGAAGTAATTTATACGGATGTATGTGGTCTTATGTCAACCTAAGTAAAAGAAGGTTATGAGTACTTCATCACTTTCACGGATGATGACTCAAGTTATGGTTATACGTACCTAATGAGACGGAAGTTCGAAACCTTTGAAAAGTTCAAAGAGTTTAGGGCTGAAGTTGAGAATCAATTGGATAAATGCATAAAGGTCATTCGGTCTGATTGAGGTGGTGAATACCTTCTTGGGGATTTCAAGGATTACTTAACTAAAAATGGGATTGTATTCCAATTGACTGCACCTGAAACTCCATAACAAAATGATGTAGCAGAAAGAAAGAATAAGACTCTTTTAGAAATGGTTAGGTCCTTGATTAAGGGTCACGACAACTGGAGCACTACAGGACAAAACTTTCAGTCTAGCCAGGCAACTAGCTCACAACTCGTTCTAGTCGCGAGATCGAGTCGCTAGAATGCTCTGTTTGGATGAAAACTGGCGTTTCACATTCCTTATACACCCTACTATAAATACCCTTATACCCACGAAATATAGAAAGCTTCTAGAGAGAATTTTGAGAGAGAAACCAAAGAGAAAAATAAGATTGACTCATCCACAATCTTCATCATTTGATTCTCCAAATTCCTCTACTTTCACCATTTCCATTGTCATATCCTTGAAAGGTAAATTTAGCCAAATCCTTATCTCACATACCCATATCAGTGAGGAGGTGTTTTGGTGCTTGGGAAGAAATTTAGAAGGGACCAATTCATTGGGTTTATGCAATGGACTTATTGCGGGATTCAGTAAGCTAAAGAAGACAAGGTTCGGCATAACCCTGTTGGACAAAAAGCTTGGAGGGCTTAGGTGCACTCGGTATATTAGGCTTGGAAGGTCTTATGCTACTCATGTATCCCAACTTCATTCTCTAGTGGATTATTGACTGCTTGGAGGACGGCAGAGAGGTTTTTCACCAAGTTCTTCCATTTCCTCTTTAAAAACACATTAGTGTGTTATCTTTGTGTTTGCATCTTTCTTTCCTTTCTCTTTACCTTTTTAATTACTGCTATGTTTGTAATTAATTATGACTTAGAGTGTGTTACCAAATTGGGTTTAGCTTATATTCATCATTCTGCACATATATTGTTTGTGTATAACCTTGTACTGGTAATTTTGGAATTTGGGGTCTAGACGTTCGTTAGAGTTTTACACGCTATTTAAACTTTCAACATCTCATCACACCCTTAAGTGTTTTGGTGATTGAAAAATGCATCAACCCTAAACTATAATTACTAGAAAGTTTTGTACTTTAGAACAAAAAAAGTGGAAGAGCCTCTAAGCATGCGCAATGCATCAATGCCTAAATTCAGAAGGAGTTGCTAAGAGGTATTTATGCAAAGAGGCTTTTTTTTTTTTTTTTTTTTAAAGACAATACTTTTCATTTGGTGCCTGAATTCATAATGAAAAGTATTGTCACTCCTCTTAGCATAAATTTATGCTACTAGCCTCTAAACACATGAGTGCTCAAACGCTCTTCTATTTTCTTGAATAAAAGTTATAATTTGCATCTATTAAAGTTTGAGATTTCTACATTTTCCAATCACAAAAAACATAAGGGTGTTGTACGGTTTTAGACCTCTTAAAAACCAGTTGTTTAACCTAGTTATTTAGCCAAGTGATTACTTAGGTAAATTATTCAAAACTAGGTTAACACAAGTAAATCACATCAAGTAAACAATGCGAAAAATAAAGAACACAATGATATGATAATCCAAGAAAACCAAACCGGTAAAAAATCTAGGGAGGATTTAGCCAAACTATCCTTAAGGTAAAACAAGATCCACTATGAAAGAATTGAAGTTTTACAATAGCGACTTAAACCACTAACATCATATTGCTACCTCGGTAGAAAACTTACTACTACGATCACATGACAGCTTCGAGTCCACGAACTATATCTTTCTCAGATCTACAGTATCCACAAGTACACCCACTTGTGTTTCCCTTTAAGCTCTAGAAACAGCAATTGAAGCAATCACCAAGCTCTCAACATCAATCTTGATCTTGATAACCCTAAGTGTGTATGAAGGTAAACACCTCAAGATCTCACAAGAGATTCACACACATAGCATATCAACAACCTCTAAAACATTGCTAGGGATTTTCTATTTATTTCAGACATAAAACATAAAACCCTACACATCAAACAGGCTTGGGCTGAGTTGGAAAATTTTGCAGAAAAACAATCTGCATGAGCTTCGATCAATCAAGTCTAATTTTCGATCAATTAAGCCTTGCCAAAATTGAATAGTAATTTCCTCCAATTACTCGATTCTAACTTTATACAAACACATACTTTGAGCAGCCTAAATCTAGATAAAATGTTTTGATCATGGTTTGCTAACATATACATATTGAAGTTCTAATACATTAGTTTCTAATTTCTTAGAACCTAACAGGTGTGATAAAAAAAATTTCACTCACAAACGCATAATACTCATCACACTCCTAGATTTATTTGTGATTGGAAAATTTAGTAATACCAAGTTATTACAAATGCAAATTATTAATTTTTTCCAAAAAAATAGAAGAGCCTCTCAGAGAATTTGTTAATAGACTATTTTAGGAAAGTTTTAGACTCACTTTCATGGAAAATATAAAAAGTTGTAAAAAATTTAGATATATATATTTTTTTCCATAAAAAATTTCTAAAAATAGATTATAAACCAATATCCTTAAGATATTTGTTAACTTTTTCCTATGAAAAAATGTTTAAAAAAATTAATGGGTAAAGTTAACAATGCCCTAAAGAAATTAATTTAGAAAATACTTTTATAAACATTTTATAGAAAACTAGCTTCTGAGCACGCCAGAGGTTTTTTTTTTTTTTTTTTAAAGTTAATAATTTATATCTATTATAATTTGTAGCACGTGCGTACTTAGAGCCTCTTCTATTTTTTTTTTTTTTAGAAAATGTTAATAATTTGTATCCATTATAATTTGGGACTGCTACATTTTTCAATTACAAAAAAAACCCTAAGAGTGTGATGAGTATTATGAGTTTGTACCAAATATTAAAATTATTAACTTTTCTCCACTCATAATGCTCATCACACCTCTAGATATTTTTGTGATTGAAAAATGTAATAATTTCAAATTATAATGGATACAAATTATTAACTTTTTCTCAAAAAAAATACGAGAGCTTCTTAAGATGTGCGTGAGTGTGTGCTCAAAAATTAATTTTTACCTAATTATCCTTTAATTTTATCTTTACTTAAGTCTAAGAGTGTTGAAGATATTTTGAAATAAAAAAATATTCAGTCCAAAGAACAAACTCAATAACTATAACTAATGTTTAGGCTATATTGGGTTAGGTGGAGATTGCTGCAGTCAATATTTATTACTAACTTCAGCAAACTCTTATTTTTTGGTAAACTAAAAATAAAAAACTCTTTCTTTCTAGTGTCTAGTATTTTTGGTATTTTGCGACGACCAGAAAAAAAGAAAAAGAAGACCTAGATAGATAGATGGCGGAGCAGCTTATGGAGGAGCAGATCGCTGAGTTCAAGGAAGCCTTCAGCCTCTTTGACAAGGACGGCGATGGTAATGACACATTCATTCATTGACTTACTTTGGGATATTTTCTTTTCTTTTCTTATCCTATGCTCTCTCTTTATTTTGTTAGATGATGATGATGATGATGATCAATTAATCATTATGTGTAGTAGTAGTAGAGTTGTACTTGTTATACTTATTCATTCGAATCATCCTGACTCGTGCGTTTGTGTCTTTGTTGTATTTTTTGTATGTATGTATTCCTGGAAGAAGGTAAACACTATATATACTCTCTCTCTGTATGGAGTATGGACATGACATTATTTTTTCTATCTAAAGGGAAAGGGGCACCTTCCTTCTTATTCTTTCCAACTGTCTTGGGAACAACTCTTTGCTGTTGGTGTGTTAAGATATTACTTTTCACACAGATATTAAGCCTATGCTTTTGTTGTTGTTGTTTTTATAACAGAGAGTATGACTTTAGAGCATGGCAGGTCATTTTGAGTGTAGTAGAGCACAATAGAGTTTGTGATAAGAAAGCAATTTCAAGAACATGTAAATTTTCTCTAAAAACAGAAAAGCCTTTGTTGTCAGTTTTGGATAATTCATTTCAAATTTGGAAATGTTGATGCTCCAAATAGCTGTTTGATATTGTGATATGCTGTCTCATACTCAAGCTATTTTATTCTCTTTGGAAGTATAATATAGCGTTAAGAAAGGGTAAACCTTCATGCTTTATGTTTTGTTTGTTTAGGCTGCATCACTACCAAAGAGTTGGGAACAGTCATGAGATCTTTGGGACAGAATCCCACTGAAGCTGAACTACAGGACATGATCAATGAAGTTGATGCTGATCAAAATGGCACTATTGATTTTTCTGAGTTTCTGAATTTGATGGCACGAAAAATGAAGGTGAGCTCGATTCTATGTCAACTGTTTGCTTTACAGACCCTTTATGGTGCTTCCTACCATATTATTTGGTTTTCCTTCTAAGGTGTATGACATTTATGCACAAAATTCATTATCGATGTCTTTCCAATCAATTTTCTGTATTTTTCATGGTTATTGCATATCCGTGTTTTGGCTGGCTGGTGGGTGGTGACTAATAATTTGCTCTTTTACTATCTCATTTGGAAATGAAGAGTAGAAATTTAAAATCTATGTTTGCATCTATTTTTGTATGTAGCTACCTATCGTTCAATTGCTTGTTGAAAGTTACTTAGCTGATCCTGTATTTCTGAAACTTCCCATATTGTGATTAATTGCAACTACCTTTTATTGTCTGCTCAATTTAGCGTGTAATTTTTAACCATTGTTTTTCCATGTTAAATAAAATAAAATTTTGGAACTGTAGAATGCAAAATACGCTTTTGAGGCATGAATTTTCTTCTTGAAGGTGTTTTCTAGCCCTTGACCTTCTCCTTGTTTTGGGGAGTAAAAGAACTTTTTGTTCTACATCGTTCTAAGTATAATTTGTGTAATCAAACACGGACTCAATTATTGATTTATTTATAATAATTTTCTAGGATACTGATTCTGAGGAGGAACTCAGAGAAGCTTTCAAGGTGTTTGATAAGGACCAGAATGGCTTTATTTCTGCTGCAGAGGTAATTACAACACATGTTCATCTCTTTGATGCTGCTTTTAAGTTCTAACTTTGTTCAGACTAGACGTAAACCTAATTTTATAATTATTAATTAACTGCTACCTATCTACTGTTGATTCTTTCTGCTTTTGGGACCTGTTTTTAATTTGGTGTTAATGGTTTGAAATTATGTAGCTTCGACATGTAATGACAAATCTTGGGGAAAAGCTGACAGATGAAGAAGTCGATGAGATGATACGTGAAGCAGATTTGGATGGTGATGGTCAGGTGAATTATGAGGAGTTTGTGAGGATGATGCTTGCCAAGTGATTGGTAACTGTTGTTTTCTTGTAAACATGGTGGGGATATGAGCTACAATTATTGTAGAAATAGTGCTTATATATCATGTAAGACTGTCAGATTATCCAGGAAGTAGTCATTGTCATTAGTGTGGATTTGTAATCTGATATTCTTTATTTTAGTTGTCTGTTTCTGTTATATGATTGAATTAGCTCACTCCTTGGCATGATTTGTGTAGTGATGTTTTGAGAGATGGAAAAAAAATTAATATTTGTGGCATTATAGTATTGAAAAACAGGAAGTTCCTGGGCTGCCTGACTATTCTTGTCCGGTGTTTATCGAGGAGTGCCCATAATTTCTTATAGCAGGCACACACCTTTGAGCTTGCCAACAAAGGTGTAAGCATGTGAATCTGTTGTCTTTGATTTGCACGTTATAAAGAATGTGCTGCCCTGTTTTGAGTTTGCAAATTAATCTTAATGGTTCAGAATATTGGGGTGGCCAATGTTCATCAGATTCTAATTTGCACATTGCTTGATGGCTGGATTTCGAATGTGTATGGGTTACTAATGGTTCGTTCCTACTCCAGTGATGACTGGTGGGTTTTGGTTGCTGTATTTCAGTATTTCTTCTTAGGCAATTTGAAATTTCATAAAGTACTATATCAGGAATGGTGCCATTTTTGGTGTTGAAGGTTTTCAAAATTTACATTTTCTTTGCAGCTTGGAATCGCAAATAATTAGCAAAGAATGGCATATGTATTGTATCATTTAGTTCCTCCTATGCATGTTAAAGATAAAACCTATCAGAACCCCATGGTCATACGGAGAAATAATAAATGCTATTCATCTATACGAAAGAAAAAACAATGCATGACTGAAAATAAAGTCATGAATCTTTGATTTTGTTTCTTTTGCACTATGGTTAGATGAAGGGGAAAGAAAAGAAACGAGAGACACAGGAGAGGGAAGAAAAAAAGAAGGAAAGGAAAGGAGCAATATTTTCTTTAGATAGGTCTGACATGTGACTTGTAAGAATGGAAGAGAGGGGAAAAGAGCCGTAAAAGCCTCTGAAGAACTCACACTTATCTCTTTTTCCTCCGAAGTTTGGAGGTAATAAGATGGTGAACTACGGAGGGAAACAACTCATGTTATCTTTTCTTCCACCCAAATTCCGTTCAACCAAACAACAAAATATATATCTTCCATTTCCTCATTTTCTTTCATTCTTTCTTCGTCAAACCAAATAGTGTTAAATTTACGGTAATAGATTCAACATTCCCAAGAAATATGGAGAATGTTTGACTCTCCAATGGAGCAAGCGAAAATTTATCTTTCACATCAAATGTAGGGGACTTGGTCCTGGGTGATCAGCACCGGCCCACCAAACTTAGGCTCAAGTACACAAGCCGAAACTAGCCCGAGGGAATGGAGCTGGCCCAAACCTTGTGGGTATGGGCACTGTACGTGTATCGGGATATAGAGAGTATTCTTTGGTGGAGAGTCATCTCATGGTGGCAGTTAATGTTGGTTGAGGAAAAGATCTCACGAAACCATGGGAAGTTGTCATAAGTCTCCCCACCGTGATAGACACAAGCATCATAATGCCGCATTGGACGCCATGAGCCGGGAATTGAGGAGAGTTGCATGTTCCCCCTTTTCTAACGAAATAGAGCGTACCAAAATGCCAAGGTGTTTCATCCGACCTCCGTTTACCATATATGATGGAAAAATTGATCCAATGGAACATATAAGACACTATATTCAGATGATGTCGCTTTATTCTTAGAACGATGGTTTGATGTGCAAAGTGTTCCTGTCCAGCCTTGGGCCCACGACAATGAGGCGGTTTAATGGTTTAAGAAAAGGCCCCATTCACAATTTTGGGGAGTTATTACAGGCATTTGGAGTGAAATTCATAACAAGCAGCAAGGTCCCACAACTAATTGATGCGCTGTTGTCCATGAGGATGAGGAGTAAGGAGACCCTACGATCGCATCCAAATAGGTACTGGGATATATAACGAAATAGGAGGGAGGGGGGGAGGGTGAGCATGTTGCTGCCAACACCTTCAAGCTTAGGCTTCCCCAAGAGTCGAAAATGAGGGATTCTCTAACCATGCATCCTCCCGAGAACATGCACCAGCTTATGAGAAGGATTGAGGAGTGTAAGAGATTGAAAGAAGACAGGCCATAGGAAAAAGGCAAAGCCACAGCCTCTTCACAATACAACAAAGATTATTGTCCCGAGAGATTTCAATAGAGAACTAGGAGAGACCTAAGGGTCCCAAGTATGGACTTTGAGCAGTGGACCGTGGGAGTTAATGTGGCATTTAAGGAGCTTGTCTATAAGATCCTCAAGTATCAAGAATGAACCTTACTTTTGATGGGCGGGGAAGATGGGTGGGGACCCGGCTAGAAGGAATCAAAGCTTGTATTGTACTTACCATAAAGAGAAGGGACATACTACCAAGCAGTGCCGCGTGTTGAAGGACCACCTGGAGTAGCTTGGAAAGGCGAGGCATTTGAAGGAATTTGTGGTCGGGTAAGAAGTGGGAAGTACAAGCCAGGGATTGGAAGCCAAGGTAATACAATTCTCCCACCCTTGGGAATTATAAAGGTCATTCATGCAACTTCCATTGGTGTAAGTATGAGCCATCAGAGGGGGATATTTAGCATTGTTACCCCGCCTGAGACAGAGGTAATAGACCAACCTAAGAAGAAGCTTAGGAAGAATTCAAACATGATCACTTTTGGTGAAGTAGACTTGGAAGGAACTTCACAGCCACATGATGATGTCTTGGTAGTGACTTCACAAATTAGTGGTTTCTTAGTGAAGAGAGTTATGATAGACTAAGGGAACGGAGTAGAGATCATGTATCCTAATCTATATAATGGGCTAGGGTTGAAACTAGAGGATTTGAGTAAGTATGACACACCGTTAGTGGGATTTGATGGGAAAGAAGTGCTGCCTGAGGGGCGGATGTAACTCTCGATGGTAACCGGGGGGAAGGAGGTTGAGGTGAATTTTATAGTGGTTAATACCTTTTCACTATATACTGCAATTTTGGGACGGCCTTGGATTCATGCTATAGGGGCAGTACCTTTTACGTTGCACCAGAAGGTCAAATTCCCTACTGTAGAAGGGGTCGCGGTGCTTCGAGCCAATCAAAAGGTGGAGAGACAGTGCTTAGTGGCCGTGATAAATCATGAGATTAAGCAGAAGAAGCAAGTTAAGATGGAGCAGTTATAGCAATTACAAGGCCTCAAGAGTCTAGCAGGGGTAGACAGTTCATTATTTCAAGTATGAATTTTCCCTTATAGTAACAGGTACTTTTGGATAGGGAAAAGTTTACAAGTAGAAGATTGGGTAGATACAGAATTTGGATGTGTTTGCATAGAATCTGTACGAAGTGCATGGGGTGGACCCGACCTTCATTACACATCAGTTGAATGTAGATCCTTTGTCACACCAAAAAAGCAGAAACTGAGGAGATTGGCTAAGCCACACATGGAAGTAGTGAAGAAGGAAGTGAAGAAATTGAAAAAAGCGAGAGCCATTAAGGAGGTGTTTTTCCCTGAGTAGTTAGCTAATACGGTGGTGGTGAAGAAGAAGAATGGGAAATGAAGAGTTTGTGTTGACTGTACCAATCTTAACTGAGCATACCCAAAGGACCCTTTCCCTATACCAAAGATAGATCAGTTGGTAAATGCTACAGTCGAACACCAGAGAATGAGCTTTTTAGATACCTTTCAAGGTTATCGTCAGATCGCTTTAGCACCTGAGGATCAGGAGAAAATCTCTTTTATTACGCTAGAGAGAAATTACCATTACATAGTGATGCCAGGGCGACATATCAACGAATGGTTACTTGAATGGTCAAGGATCAGATCGGGGAAACAGTAGAAGTTTACATTGATGACATCGTAGTAAAGAGACAGAAGAGTGAAGAGCATGTGCCTAACATGGTTGAGGTCTTCAAGATAGTGAGGCAGCATAAGTTGTGCCTTAATGTAGACAAGTGTACCTTTGAATTGGGGTCAGGTAAGTTCTTAGGTTACATGATAACTACACGGGGCATAGAGATTAACCCCAACCAAATTATAGCAATTCAACAGCTTCACCCGCTTGACAACCCTAAAGAAATGCAAAGACTCACTAGAATGATTGTTGCCTTGAATATGTTTGTCTCAAGATCAATGAATAGGTGTAGACCATTCTTTCAGTTGTTGAAGAAGTAGAAGGGTTTTCAATGGATGGAGGAATGTGATATGGCATTTAGAGACTTAAAGTCCTATTTAGCAAGCCAACCTATTTTAACCTGACTCAAGCTTGAAGAAGATTTGCACATGTACTTGGTGGTCTCAGACCATACTATTAGTTTGATGTTGCTCAAACAGTAGGAGGGGATCCAAAAACCAGTGTATTATCATAGTAAAACGTTGGCGGATGTAGAGACTCGATATTTGCCGTTAGAGAAAATGGCACTAGCATTAGTGCATGATACAAGGAAACTGCTGCATTATTTCCTAGCACATACAGTATAGGTGATAATTGAGTATCCCCTGCAATCACTTTCAAGAAGGTTGGATTTCACCAGGAGAATAGCTAAATGGGGAACAAGGCTGGGAACATTTGATATAGAGTACAAGTCGAGGAATTCCATTAAAGGTCAAGTGTTAGCAGACTTTGTGACCAAATTCACTCCTGTGCCAAGAGATCTTGTTGCAGTATGCCAAGTCATAGTTAAATAGTGGTGAGTATATGTGGATGGTGCATCTAACATTAGAGGATCAGGGATTGGTATTGTAATGATATCTCCTAAGGGGTTGCGGCTGGAGAAATCACTAAGATTGGGTTTTTGTGATTTGGACAATGAAGCTGAATATAAAGTTCTTATTGCTGGTCTTAGGGTGGTGCAGAAGCTCGATGCAAGGGAAGTAGAGGTGTTCTTGGATTTGAGATTGGTGGTAAGTCAAACAGAAGGGAGCTTTAAGGCAAAGGACACCCGTATGTTACAGTATTTAAAGTTATTTGGGGCACTACGAGCCAACTTTCAGAAGGTAAATGTGTTCAGACTGTTGAGAAGTTAGAATAGTCATGACGATTTGTTGGCCACTCTAGCTTTGTCATCAGATGAGTGTATTCCCTGAATGATATTTGTGGAGCTGTTAGAGCAATTGAGTATAGAGCAGCAAGTAGTTGTAGCGTCAACTTCGGTGTCAGATTCTAGTTGGTTAGATCCTTGCCCTTTTTTTTTTTCCTAATGGGTCTTTGCCTACCAATGCTAAAGAGATAGAGAAGGTACGGAGAACGTCAGCTCATTTTTGGATATCTGAGGACAAAAAGTTATCTCGACATTCTTTTGGAGGTCCTTATCTATTATGTCTCCACCTGAGCAAAGTCGCCAAGCTCCTAGCTGAGTTGTATGAAGGGATATGTGGAGGAAATTCAAGGGGAAGAACGTTGTCCCCCCGAGCCATAACTTAGGGATTTTGGTGGTTGAATATGCAACAGGACGTGGCCGACTACGTAAGAAAGTGTGATCAATGCCAAAGGCATGCACCCATCCTGCATCATCCAAAAGGTAATCATCAACCTTTGGCCTTCTGCTCAATAGGGGATGGATATAATTGAACCATTCCCTCGTGTGTTGGTAAATAGGGAGGTATGTGTTGGTCGCGATAGATTACTTTACCAAATGGGTGGAGGCCATCCCTATAGTCAGATTGAGGGGAAAGAGGGTTTTTACAACAGGGGCTTCTGTAATGAGGGCTTCCACTAGAATATGCACGACCCGACCTTGAAAAACCATGTCAGTCGAATCGTTATGAATAGGTTCGAGTGAACCTTGCCTAAACCTTTTGGGCTCTTGGTGTCTTGCCTCACCGCTTGTGAGTTCATGTGGTAGAAATCCAGGTAGTAGAACGTCAAGGTAGGAAAAAAGTGGACTGCCAACTGTCAAAGTTCCCGAGGAGTCTTGGTAGTTGGTATAAAAGGGCATGCAATCGAGGATTAAATGGGACGCTCTCAGTTGCCTATCGTAATGTATGAAAATTTCCAAAAAAAAGATAAAGTTGTGCTCCCTAGTCCAAACCATGCTAAGATTCGGTTGAATTTTTTTGGAAACTATAGTAAGGAATAATGAACAATTCAATGAAAAAAATATATAATTATAGTATTAAAATCGTACCGAACATGAACAAAAAAAAATTAAAACAAAATATATGCATGGTAGGGTCATACTAAGGAGTCGGAAAAGAAGGTACTGACCTATCTAATGAGGAGAGGTTGGGCATGTAAGTTCACCATTAAGCCACTTTCTGCTCACCCTCACAAACTCACTAGTAGAGTTCTTGTTAGAGTCAGGAAGACAAGATATCAACCTAACCATAGTATTTTGGGTTTGAAGGTAATACTTATTCTTCAGGCTCCCCCGAATAGCATTTAGGAAGTTAATATCGTGATGGGTGAGGTTGAGGCCATATAGTTAGTTAAGGCACCTCACACTATATACTACTCTATAAAAGTTGGGTGAACATTGTTCAGGGCTAAACTCGTGAAAACTAAGAATCCTAAGTGTTAGAAAAATACATGTTTGTATAGCATACAAAACATATGCAGCGGATAATTAACGAATTTACTTCATTTGCAATTGATAACATGTATTATGTAAATTTGAGAATTTAAGAACAAGAGAGCGTACCATGAAGCGGTGAATTTCAAAACAGAAATCAGAAGCACTTGGGAACACTTTTAATCTTCACTCCAATTCTACTAACGCTCAAGAAGTGTGGTCTCTCAATCAGTTTCCAAGGGAGTATTAGAAAGTGGCTCTCTCTTACACATACACACCATTTTACAATAGTGTTTCTCTTACAAAATTCTGTATGTTTCTCTCTTGATATCTAACTGATTAGTTTAATTAGGCTAGCCTTTTGAGTCATTTCAATTGGGCTTAAGTGTGTGGCTTGGAGTGGGATCAAAAGGGACCAATAAGACACTAGCTCCAATGGGCCTTGGGCTTTTCTGTCAACTCTTGACAAGTCCAAAGTTATCATTAACTATATTTAATACCACTATATAAATATAGTTACACTTTAGGCCTTATTTATAAATTATATCTCAAGACTTTATTATACATGCAACTCCTTCGTATAATATTCGTAGTAATACAAAGTCATGAATAGAGACCGCCATTTTGTAGATTACTACATCTTAATTCCTTAAGTACCCAGTTTAATCCTTTAATATTATTCATTATATATTTATGAAATCCAATTCCATAAATTTATACTTTAGTAACTCCTTACTAAAGTGGTTAGGCCTGACTCTTTGAATAACCAAACCTACAAAACTTATCTTAAGAGAATATTTTATATTTCTGTTAAGAGACTATGAATTCCATCTTGAAAATATATGTTCCATCAACACTAAATGTGGTTGCCCAACATACTGAGATTTTGATCGTGAGTTTAGATCTCACTCCTGATATATCAAAGTAACCTACACTTCATGATCAGGTTCATTATTCTTTCAAGATTAAGAGTTCATGTAAATAGAAGTCGTGAGATTTATTATTCATTTGATAGTCATTAGGAGAATAATAAATCCAGTGGTCCAGTTCAATATGTTTTAACTTTTAAAACATATCAACATACTAACTAGAAATCTCCATTTCCATGATCAAGACAAATCATCTTAGTTGATATGTTATAGTCTTTGCAGATGGAATGCCCAATTTCATCACTAACTACGAACTAAAATTTTGAGTTTACAAAGAACTTGTGATTTAAATCTTCTATGACTTTCACATAAATCACTTACTATGCATCTCATGGACTATATGATAATGTACAAATATTCATGTTACCATTATTTTAGATAATAATAAAACAACTTTATTAATCACAAAATTAATATTGTACATAATGTTATACATAGCATCATACAATAGAATTTAAGGGTGCACATCCTAACACTAAGTAAAAGAGGATCTACTGGAAATCTAACCCCACTCTCTAATATAGACATTAAGGGGAAAAAGACTAGATGGGGTAATCTCTGATCTTTTATTTCTCTCTTGTGATAGTATGATATGTTCACATCGCGAGGGATATCAAATTTAGTTTTGAAGAATTCTAAGTCTGTGTTAGTTTTTAAAAGATACGAAAAACCCATTTTTTCCTATCAAGATTACTATGAAAGAGACAGAGGGAAGAATACTTACTAGTTAACTTCTTGATGATAAGGATGATCTTGGAAGAAATCTAAGGGCTCAAGAGGATAGAAGAAAGAATATTCTGAACTTGAAAAAAAATTGAAGAAAGTTATAACATATACTATGCTAGTATTTATAGGAGTGAATTTCATTTAATGCAACTGCAACCAATTAATTAATACAGACCATTGTTTCTTTTTATATGCATCTTGGTATTTGAAGCGTCAGATCATCTCGATTGACCAATGTAACAAATGCTACCACGCATGCACCAAGAGTGAGCTATCATGTCAGCTGTATTGATTGAGTGATGTTTGATCTTCCTGAGACATAACAGTCACTTTTTTGAAAGACTTAGCCTATCACCAAAGTAGGAATCCCCGATCCTCTCTCCATTCTGCGAAATCAGGATCATGGGGGGGCTATTGTAGGGGACTTGGGCTCGGGTGATTAGTATCGGCCCTCCAAACTTCAACCTGAGCACACAAGTCAAAACTGGCCTTGGGGATTGGAGCTGGTCCAAACCCTGTGGGGATAGGCTCGGCCTAACAGTATGTGTATCAAGATCTAGAAAGTATTGTTTAGTGAATTCACTAAGTGTTCGGGCATATCTCGGCCCACTACTGATCGATAAGGCAGTGCGAAAGAAAGAAGGAAACAAGGCCCAATGGGCCAACTATTTGGATATGTGCCTTTAGACCCTATTGTATGATGCTATGTATGACATTATGTATGACTTAATGTTGTGTTTAATAAAGTTGTTTATTTTTTATCTAAAATAATGGTAACATGAATATTTGGACATTATCATATAGTCCATAAGATGCATAGTATGTAATTTATGTGAAAAGTCACAAAAGATATAAATCACAAGTTCTTTGTAAACTCAGAATTTATAGTTCGTAATCGGTGATGAAATTGGGCATTTCATCTGCGAAGATTATAACGCATCAACTAAGATGATTTGTCTTGATTATAGAAATGGTGACTTCTAGTTGATATGTTGATATGTTTTAAGAATTATGACATATTGAACTGGACCGCTGTGAGATTTATTATTCTCCTAACGACTGTCAAATGAATAATAAATCTTACGACTTTTATTTGCATGAACTCTTAGTCCTAAGAGAATAATGGAACTGATAATGACATGTAGGTTGCTTTGATATATTAGGAATGAGATCTAAAATAACGGTCAAAACCTCAGTATATTGGGCGGCTACATTTAGTGTTGATGTAACATATATTCTCAAGATGGAATTCATAATCTCTTGATGGAGATATAAAATATACCCAACCACTTTAGTAAGAAATTACTAAAGTATATATATTTATGAAGTTGGATTTCATAAATATATGATGAATAACTTCAAAGGATTAAACTGGGTACTCAAGGATTAAGATGTAGTAATTTTCAAAGTGGCAGTCTATATTCATGACTTTGTATTATTACGAATATTTTATGAAGGGGTTGCGTGTATAATAAAGTCTTGGGATATAATTTATTAATAAGGCCTAGAGTACAATTATATTTATATAGTGGTATTAAATATAATTAATGGTAACTTTGAACTTGTCAAGAGTTGATGGAAAAGCCCAAGGCCCATTGGAGCTAGTGTCTTATTAGTCCGTTTTGGTTCCACTCCAAACCACACACTAAAGCCCAATTGGAAAGGCCCAATAGGCCGGCCCAATTAGATAATCAGTTAGTTACAAAGGGAGAAACATACAAAATTTTTTCTTTATGAAAAGAAGCGTAGAGAAGAAGAAAAAGAGAGAGTGTGAGACACACTTTCATTCTCCCTTTGGAAACTGATTGAGAGACCACACATCTTGGGCATAAAGTGGAATTGGAGTGAAGATTAAAAGTGTTCCCAAGTGCTTCTAATCTTTATTTTGAATTTCTCCACACCAAGGTACGCTATCTTGTTCTTAAATTCTAAAATTTACATAGTGCATGTTGTCAATCATGAATGAAATAGATCCTTGTTTGTTGCTTCTGCTGTGTGTTTTGTATGAGATACAAAACCAGATTTTATCCAACAATTGGTATCAGAGCCAGGTTTTCATATCATGATTGTATGGCATCTGATTAAATTTTTAGAGTTTAAGAAAACCGCTATCTTTGTGTTTCATTTTTCTGCATCAAGTTATGGTGTTGTGTCATGTTTTTTAATTTCCATGGAACCCGTGTTTATATATATTACAAGTGAGATTGAATGGACACTTGGGGTGTCGTGCCTTACAGTGAGTGCGGATGGAAAATGTTGGTTACAAAACAGTTATTCTACCATAAAGCATTAACCACTTAGGCTTAATTGCACCTTTTGGATTATATATGCACGAATTGGTTTGCATGGCTTGCATGGATGGTTTGTACTGTTTGGCATGCATGGCTTGAATTAAATTGCATGACTTGACTTTTATATATACACCAAGTAGTTGTCTTTTGCCATGGAAAAGTTGAATCCGTACCTAAAGGATTTCAACTTTTCTAAAAGTTATATATATATATATATATATAAATATATATATATATATATATAATATAATATAATATAATAATATATTATATTATATATATAATTAATATATTTTTATAACGTAATATATATATTATATTATATATATATATAATATAATATAGTTTTTTATTACGTTATATATATTTATATATTAATGTTAGGATTGTGAAATTTATTCCTAATGAGATTAGAATTATGTTTTTTACGTGTCTAGTATTATTATGGTTCTTGACCTTAAAAACCTTTTTTTTTTTTTTTAAATATCTAGTGGGAGAGAGATACAAGGGTTGGATCTCACGGCCTCCATTGTTGGTTCATAGTAGTGTGAAATATATATTTTGTCTTTACCTCGAACTTAGCATTCCATGCGGAAAGTATTTATTTCATGGCACTACAAGATTGAATTTCCTGGTTTATAGTGGTTTGATAAACACCTTGTCTTAGCTTCGAGCTTTGCATTCCTTGCGGAAGGTGTTTTTATCATGGTACTACAAAATAAGTTTGTTAAAGGGATGAAATGTGGCTACACATGATTCTAGACAATGGTATACACTAGACTAAATATTATAGTATCCTCTATGTTGAGTTCTTGCTATTATTACTCAGAGGTTAAATGTAAAACGACATATTATTAATGTTTGATAAGAGTTATCATGATAGCACTAATAATGAGAATAGTTCTCATTCAATCATAGCATTTAATGTTCACTCTATGCTGAGGGATATTGAATATGGGATTGAGTTGTCGTTGCATATAATATTTTATGGTTTTATTAAGGTTCTATATTATATGTTTTTATTCTAAATGTGATAATGTCCAGTTTACTTATTGTATTCATGTTTATTATTTTCAGATTTAAATCATGGCATCATTTAGTCCACTTGTTGCTATTCTTAACCAAAACAAATTGACTGGATCCAACTATGTTAACTGGAAAAGAAATTTGGACATTGTTCTTACTACTGAAGAGTACAAATATGTGCTTACTCAACCATGTCCTAGCTTTCCTCCATTAGATGCTCATTTTGAGGAAAAACAACGATATGATTGTTGGCAGAAATCTAATGAAATGGCCAAGTGCTATATCTTAGCATCTATCTCAAATGTTCTACAGCATCAAATACAGGATGTAGAACATGCTTCAGACATAATGCTTAGTCTGAAGGAGATGTTTGGTGAGCAAGGCCGTTCTACAAGGCAAGAAACCATAAGGCAAATTTATAATACCAAAATGGCTGCAGGAAGTTCAGTGAGGGAGTATTGTCTTAGGATGATTGCTAATCTGAACACATTAGAAGTTTTAGGTGCCGACATTGATGGAGAATCCCAAGTGGATATGATACTCCAGTCACTACCAGATTCATTCAAGGAATTCAAACTCAATTATAATATGAACAAAAGGATTTATTCTTTGTCTGAATTAATGAATGAGTTAGTGGCGGCATAAGGCATCCTTGGCACTTCTAGTGTTGAAGCCAATGTGAGTGAAGCTTCTACTTCTCAACCTAAGTCAAAAGGCAAGGGTAAGAAGAAGAAGAAGAAGGACTTCACAAAGAAAGATGGCAAACAAATTTCCTTAGAAGTTGCCAATAAAGGAAAGAAAACCAAAGGAAAGTGTTTCCATTGTGGTAAGAAAAGACATTGGAAGAGGAATTGTCCAACATTCAAGGCTGCCAAGAATAAGGTAATGAAAAGTTCCTTTCTTCTTGAAATATGTTTGGTACAGAATCCCACAGATTCCTGGTGCGTGGATTCAGGTTGTACTAATCATATTTGTAATTCTTTGCAGGGGTTTCAGGAGACCAGAAAGTTGAATGAGGGAGAACTATTTCTTACTTTGGCTGATGGGAGCAGAATTCCGGTTGTAGCTGTTGGAGTGTTTAATTTATGCTTTAAGTCTAGAGGTTTAATATTGGAAGACTGTTTGTATGTACCTAATGTTCGTAGGAATTTAATTTCTGTAACTTATTTAGGTAAGCATGGATATTGTGTTATCCTGAAAGACAATGTTGTAATAAAGAAGGATAAAATGTTTATCTGTTCTAGCAATATTGTGGATAGTCTTTGTATTTTAACTCCTGATAAGCATGAATTATATAATTCTGAATTAGATAATAATTCACATGTGAAATCATTAAAAATGAAGTTTCCTTCTACTAGTGAAGCATATCTTTGGCACTTGCGTTTGAGTCATATTAATTCAAGTAGGATTCAAAGACTAATCAAATATGGACTTTTATAGCCCATGGACTTTGATGGTTTTCTAATTTGCGAATCTTGTTTGGAAGGTAAAATGACCAAACGGCCTTTTAATGCAAAAGGTAGAAGAGCTCAAGATTTGCTAGAACTAGTACATTCAGATGTATGTGGTCCTATGTCAATCCAAGCAAGAGGTGGCTATGAGTATTTCATTACTTTTACTAATGATTACTCTAGATTTGGTTATGTGTACCTAATAAAACGGAAGTCCAAAGCCTTTGAAAAGTTCAAAGAGTTTAGGGCTGAAGTTGAGAATCAATTAGGTAAACGCATAAAGGCCATTCGATCTGATCGAGGTGGCGAATACCTTCTTGGGGATTTCAAGGATTACTTAACTGAAAATGGGATTATATCCCAGTTGACTGCACTTGGAACCCCACAACAAAATGGTGTAGCAGAGAGAAGGAATAGGACTCTTTTGAATATGGTTAGATCCATGTTGAGTTATTCGACTCTACCAATTTCCTTTTGGGGATATGCCTTAAATACTGCAATGTATCTTCTAAATTTAGTACATTCGAAGTCTTTTTCTAAAACACCTGTAGAGTTGTGGAATAGGCGTAAGCCTAGTATGAGACATCTCCACATTTGGAGTTGTCCAGCATATGTGTTGAAAGAAAAGTCTGACAAGTTACAGTCTAAAACAAGTGGTTTTCTTTGTAGGGTATCTAAAAGGAACTGTTGGAGGTTTATTCTATAGTCATAAGGATAATAAAGTGTTTGTTAGCACAAATGCCAAATTCTTGGAAAATGACTATATGAATGATTATACTCCTAGAAGTAGAGATGTCTTGGCTGAAATGAATAAACCTGTACTTGAACAACCAATGGATGAAACTAGGAATGATGTGACAGTATTGGATACACCACAAGATATTACTCATGAAATGTCTAGTACACAGTTGCCTCATTGTAGTGGGAGAATTGTTCGGCCTCCTATAAGATTTATAGGTTTGGGAGAAACCTATGAAGCTATCTCAGAAGAGGTTGAATCGGATCCTTATACTTATGATGAAGCCATGAATGATATAGATGCACATCATTGGATCCAAGCTATGAAATCTGAATTGGATTCTATGTATTCCAATTATGTATGGGATCTTGTAAAGGTGCCTAACGGCATTAAACCTATTGGTTGCAAATGGGTTTACAAGAGGAAGAGAGGAATAGATGGAAATGTTGAAACTTTTAAAGCAAGACTAGTGGCGAAAGGGTATACACAAAAAGAAAGCATTGATTATGATGAAACTTTTTCGCCAGTAGCCATGCTTAAGTCTATCAGAATTTTCTTATCCATTGCTGCTCATTATAATTATAAGATTTGGCAAATGGATGTCAAGACTGCATATAATAGCAATCTTGAAGAAAAAATATACATGATGCAACTAGAAGGTTTCATAGCAAAAAACCAAGAGTATATGGTATGCAAGTTGAATAGGTCCATTTATGGACTTAAGCAAGCATCTAGGTCATGGAACATCAGATTTGATCAAGCAATCAAGTCACATACTAAAGCCCAGTTGGAAAGGCCTAATAGGCCGGCCCAATTAGAAAATCAGTTAGTTATCAAGGGAGAAACATATAGAATTTTTTCTTTATGAAAAGAAGCGTAGAGAAAAAGAAAAAGAGAGAGTGTGAGACACACTTTCATTCTCCTTTTGGAAACTGATTAAGAGGCTACACATCTTGGGCGTAAAGTGGAATTGGAGCGAAAATTAAAAAGTGTTCTCAAGTGCTTCTAATCTTTGTTTTGAATTTTTCCACACCAAGATACGCTATCTTGCTCTTAAATTCTGAAATTTACATAGTGCATGTTGTCAATCATGAATGAAATAGATCCTTGTTTATTGCTTCCGCTATGTGTTTTATATGAGATATAAAACCAGATTTTATCCAACACCAACTTGGGAGGAAGTCCCAACCATTAGACCCATAGGCCTAAGAAGAGGCAAAAGTGAGGCAAGCCCAATAAGCCCATGTCATCCTCCATAAAGGATGAGCACAGGCAGAATGGACACATAAGCATAATGTGATGAAGATTGAGTAGCAACAGTAGAAAAAGCATGGGAAAGGAAGAAAACAAAAATGTAGGATAGTTGTACAACCACACTATAGCCAGAGCACCACCAAACTGTACTCAACCAATGCAAGGAAGGTGGACCCATAACCAAGGGATTTACAGGGGGTGTGGTTTGGTGGAGGGGGGAAAATGGCCTATTTTCGATTTCTAACTAAAGCCTCTTTTAGGGGATGCCTTGCTGGGGTGGCATCTTTGCCCAAAATGAGTGTGACAGACAGTTGGGACCACTTTATGCATGCCTAAAAGGTGAGTAGAGAGAGACCTAAAGTCTTATTCATTTAAGCAAGGGGGAAAGGTTCACGGAAAAACCAAACAAATTGGGGTTTGTCATGGGATTGGATAATTGAAGAGAGAGAACTTACTAGGCTTACCTAGATTTAGTAGTGGTCGGGCAAGTAATGGGTAAGTGGACAACTCTGAAGAGCTATTCATAGCAAACAAAAATGGTTGGTGAGCCATAGGGGTAAAAGGGAGAAATCCTGTGGGATTAGCCTAGTATAAATGGGAACAATAGCTGCAAATGGAAGGACATAGCAACCAAGGCTAGAAAATAGAGAGAACTGAAAGTGAAACAACAAAGAGAAAGGAAAAGGTGAAGTAAAAGGTAAAGAGAGAAAATAGGGCAGAAAGTCATGCATCAATAGGTTATCTTTTCCGCTCCCCCTTATAGAAAATCCACTCTTTGAAATCCCAAAGCAGCAACAAGTAGCCATTTAGGATCATTTCCCAGAATGCACAACTTTAATGGTATAACCCAATAGCAAGGTTGTTCAAGTTGGAGTTCAAATTCTTTTTTGGTTCACTTATTGCGGGAAATATTTATCATTTTGCATTCTGCTATATCATTCTTACATTCCATTGTATCGTTTAACTTCCTACTGTATTGACTGCACTAGTTATCCTGTTGAATAACCTTTCTGCTATAGGACATTTGCTTTTAAATCTGTAAAACATGTACTAATGCTTGCTAACTAATATATACGTATTTGTTAATCTTTATTGTCTCTATTTCTTGGATGCTAGGCTTGTGCACAAACTTACCCTTAGCAAGGTCCGGCTAGAATAATGAGTTAGGCCTACCTCCTCGACCCACTATAAAATGGGACTACGTACAACTAAATAGACCTCAACCCATTAGCATAAAAAGCACCTACAGTGGGTATGAGGGAAAATGTTATCCCAGCCCCATATGCTTAGGGCGGGTGAGGTAGGCACCCATGTGGAGATGGGTGGTTCTTAAATTGGAATAATGCTTGGACTTTCTTTTTCATCATAAGCTTTCTATTCTTTCTCCTCCTCTCTACTAACAGGTAGCACGTTTCCAGGAAAGATCGAATGTTAACTAACGGCATATTATAATAACAGCCAGCGTTCAGAACCAATTGCAAAGAAACGACAACAATTGGTATATCATAATGAAAGAGCGCTTTTTGAGCATACTGTGGATTTTGTTTCTTAAATTCTTAATTGTTCTCGAAGTTCATTGATATGCTTGAGCGATTTAAATTTTCATCCATATTTAAGAAGACTAGTTTAAATGTGGCATTTTCTTATTTTGAATATTAATTAACAAAATTATTTAATTTTTTATACTTTTTTTTTCATTTAAAATCTATCTTTTTACATGCAAAATTAAGAATTAAGATTTCTTCAATCAATTCATCATATTACTCAATGACTTCACAATTAAAAATAAATACTATCTTTCTATCTAAAAAAAGAAACACTATCTATTTAAGTTAAGCAACCAAATACTAAAAAAATTATTATTGGAAATTTGAATGAAATTATATTTTTGGTATCTATAAATAAAATTTGATTATAAATTTACTTATTAATAATTTGTTATAAAATTATTTATTTTTCTTCAATTTCTTTATTATATATAATTGAGTTGATTTGGACGGAGAGAGAAATTTTTTACAATTTCTTTTTTAAAAATTATATAATGACATGGCTGACTTCTCCAAGGTTAGTTCCAAACTTTACAACTTATTTTGCAGTACTCTAATTATTTTGCACCGTCGGGAATGTCTCATCAAACTGAATTTACACACGCAGGTTCAAATCTAAGGTTTTGTGTCTCTCTTTTTTTTTTTTGGTGTTATATTTGTGCCATTTAATAGAGTAAAATTGTCTAAATTTATGATTGCTAAGTAGTTTAAAGGGATTTTAGTTAGGATTAATTGGGTTAAGTATTTAAGTCATGATTTTCTTCTCAAAAAAAAAAAAAAAAAGTAATGATTTTGGATTGATTGGAGTGTTCTTCCAATTTATTCTGGCAAGTGAGACAACTCTCTGTGTTGTTCTTTGTTTTAATCATTTTTTTATTCCAAATAATAATTTCTATTTTTTTATTATTAAATTTTTTTAGAATAAAAAATAGCAAAACTACATCATTTTGGGTCAGGAATAGGAAACCTTAATTGAATATATTTAAAATTTAAAGATTCAATTAAATGAAAGTTAAGTTAAAGACATGAAATGAATATTGGCGAAACTTAAAATGTGAGTTTTACATTTCTGCGAAAATTTCATTTAGTAAATATATATATATATATATATATATATATATATATATATATATATTAGCTTCATCACACGAGCTTCGTGCGTGCAATGAGGTTTTTATTGTTTTATTTTAAGAAGTTGTATTAGTACTTGACAACTAACGTGAGAGAGAAATATGGAGGTGGGAGAAAAAAAAATCTTCATAACTTAATTTAGCTAAAAATAGGAGTTTTTAAATTACTAATTTTACATGTCTAACCCTATGATTTAAGCCTTAGGAATGGATGAATTTGAGGGTATTTTGGGCATCATAATTGAGGATCCCAACTAGAGAAAGCCCCTTAAATGCTAGTGTGTATATATATTGGGGTTTTCAAAGTTATTTCCAAGCTTATAATATTATATGCATATTGGATTTATAAAATATATGAATTTTAATTTTTATATTTATAAATAAATATTTATATATTTGTAAAAGTGACAGTAGCCCCAAAATAATATGCAAGTATTAATTGGTACTAAAATATTTCATTTGCATAATCAAATTAAAAATGACATCCGATATTAACAACTTTGATTATGATTGATTGGTTTTATAAGGACAAATAAAATAGATACTTATTTTTAGTCTCTATTTTGTGTGATACCATCTTTCCTCCACCTAGGGATGTAAATAAGCCGATTTGAACCAAGTCGATATTTAATTTTATTCGAACATCAACCACGCGAGCTTGAGTTCATCATCAAGCAAGATTGCATGATCAATTTTTTTTTTTGGGTCAAATTAGTTTGAGCTTTTTCACAATTTACATGATTAACTTATTCTTTTTCCATATATAGTAAAAGCATGACAAAAATTTCTTACTCTCCTTTACAAATCTATGAATTTTTACTATGAATGGACTCTATATTATCAACTAACTATAAATAATAACTTAATACATTGTATGAACTTATTTACAAACTTGTACAATCAATTCTCCTGTCTATGTAAGTATATTTCTGGACAAACATACATATAAAAATATAACATTATATATAATTAAATCGAGCTAGTATGCAATGGAGACTCCAAGAGTTTTTTTTTTTTTTTTATTGTGGTCATAAAAAAAAACTTAAATTAAACAAAATTTAATAAAAATAAAACTGAAATATATTGAAATGACCACAAAAAAAAAAAAAAAAAAAGCAAATACATAAAGTTTTTAAATTTTCTTCTACGAATTTTTTGTCTGATTACTTCATTTTCAATGTTATTAACTACACCTTCTTCAATATGTACAACCAAGCATCATTAAACTACTGATCTTCTATTCAATTACCAACATTTTTTCTAAATAAGTAATAATATAAACAAGATGCATCATCAACATTTCAACCAATTTTTGTATTCTTTGAACTAATTAGGATTAAATCAACACAATGCTCCACTAATTTCTTTTTTCCACTAATCTATCTTTTAGGGAAATCATGGTCAAGAGGTTGACATGAACCTCTTTATAAATATTCTCTTCTTATTTCATCTTGATCATTAGTATGAAAAGATGAGACATTTTTTCATAGCTTAGGATATGAAAAGAGATTATTCTAGTCAATACAAATTTTCTTAGAGATGAAACTTGCAATACAAGTGATTTCCTTAGAAGAAAATTTTGGAAAATTTTCCATAGTGCTAGCAAAAGAATAATAAGTAAACTATAAGTTCATTCAATATTTTCAACTTAGGCATTCAACCATTATACCAATCATGTTCAATAAAGTAGTTAGACATTTCTCATAAAAAAAGTAGTTAGACATTAATTTAGTGTATATGCGTATGTACAAAATGTATCACATAAATCTAACAAATTTAGCTAAAGACTAAAAGCAAGCACTGAAAGGCTATTTGAAAATGAGTGCTTATAAAAGGAAAAAAAAAATAGTGATTTTAAAATATGCCTTTTAAAAACAAAATTTCAAAAATCATATCTAAACATTTGATTTGGGCTTTTGGGCAATTTTTGAGAAGTGCAATGTCCACAACACTTTTACAAAAAATCTTAGATGGTAAGTTGTTACTAGTTCTAATTTAAACTTACTACTGAAATTTCTATTTTGTCCACTAGTAACAGGAAGTAACAACCTATCATTTAGGATATATTTGTGAAAGTGTGTGAAATGTTGGGAATAAAGCATTTCTCACAATTTTTTTATTCAACCTTCAATGGACCAAAATTTTAGAGAAATCAATTTTTTTTTTTTAATCAGCTCAAATTTTTATTTAAGGTGTGTTAGTTTTTTTTAGGGTGGTCAAGATTTTTTTCTAAGGTGGTCAACAATTCATATTAATTAAAATTTTTTAAAGGTATATAAATAAAAATTTCAAGTCAAGGTAGTCATGTGACCATCCTAATTAACAAGTAGAGTCACCTCTGCATGTATGTTTACATGTTCATTAATACATTATTCTATTTGAATTTGGCTCGTTTACTAAAAACAATTAGTATAAATAATTTGTTTTTACAAGCGAAGCTCAAACTATCTATAAATAGCTTGGTTCACTTGTACCTCCAACACACCAAGAAAAGAGTGTCATGGTTGTATTATCAAAAAAACTTTAGTATTGTATGAGACTTTTCTCCATATCGATTGTGTTGGTTTCATTAAAACTACAATCGGTTCTTGGAATGTGTTAAAGAATCATAAAAAGGAAGTGATTCTACATGTGTTATATATATAAATTCTTGTATTCCAGTGGTTATCCACAATCTTAAGTTAATATCTCTTAGAACTGTACTATTACTATAAACCTATCACATATAAACATACATATATATATATATATATATATACACACACACACACACATACACACACACACTAGTCGCTAACCCGTGCAATGCACGGGCTAGTTGTGAAAATATATATTTATAGATAATTGATGGTTAATAATTATAAATAAATAAAAAATGATATTGGACTATTTGTAAAAAAATATCTTAACTAATTTAGTTAGAATTTTTTTACATAACCTCAATCCTAATTTGTTCAAAGTTTATTTAGTGTTGGATCCCTTTATTAATTTCTAAATAGTTCTAATTAACATAGTTGAAGGCTATATGTAACTTTTTTTTTTTTTTTTTTTTTTGATACCATAGAAAACAGTTACAGGACACAAGTTATATAACATAAGATTTGGAGAGATCCAATAGTAATTGGGTTGAATAATGAACAGCTAGAGAATTGAAGTTACTTCTAACACATTACACATGATAGTTTTTGGTATAAAAAGGGTGTGAAAAGTTAAACCTTATTAAGGGTGAATTTGGTTCAGCTTTTTAAAACTGGCTTTTTGAAAAGGTGAAGTTTTCATAAAGTATAGTATAAAAAAGTGCTTTTTGAAAAATGTGGGTGTTTGGTAGAAGCTACTAAAAAGTGTTTTTTGAAAAAACTGAGTGTTTGGCTAACACTTATAAAAGTGGCAATTTGAGGGATAAATTACCAAAAAGGACAATGTATATATGAGGGAGTTTATTTCATACTTAAATCAACTATTTCATATACTTACTAAAAAAAACTAAATAATAATAATAATAATAATAATAATAATAATAATAATAATAATAATAATAATAATAATAATAATAATAATAATAATAATAATAATAATAATAATAATAATAATAATAATAATAATATATTATTGGCATTATTTTAATAATGTTTTGGCAATTTTTCTTTTTAGTGTCATAATTATTTGTTATTACCATTAATGACTTCTTATCAATATTAATTAAATCTAAATAATTTTCGTCATCACGAAGCACAAAATGAAATGTAAAAAGATGATAAAATACACACCAATAATCCAAGTTTAAATCGTACTACATAAAAATGTAAAAAGATGATAAAATAAGTAGCAATAACCCAAGTTTAAATTGTACTAGATGATATTATTTAAAAAAGAAAAAGAAAAAAAAGACAACTACTAATTATTTTCCTCCCAAATGGAACTAGCAATGGAATCACGAAGAACCACCATCTCAAGGTCTGTTAAAGTTCCTGAGTTCTGCTCATAATTGCTACCTGCTTCACTTTATGTTCTCTTCTAGAAATTGAATCTCTATTGGCATGTATGAAGTCCCTATCATCCCTATCATTTAGTCTAACAAAATTATGAAGAGCCATAGTAGCAGATACAATAAGTATTTAGATATGGAATGGAAAAGATGGCATATTTCTGATAATTCTCCATGTATGCTTCCACTCACCAAAAGTGCGCTCAATCACCATTGAAGAGATGAGTAAGCATGATTAAATTTTTCATGTCTACTTCTAGGGCTTCCACCTCTCCCTCGAAATTCCTAAAGATGGTAAGATATCCCCTTGTATGGCGCCAAATAGCCTTTCATCATTGGGTATCCAGAATCAACTACATAACATTTCACTAAAAAAAAAAAATTCAATTATATTAACACACACAATACGTCATTATAATGAACAATTGATTAACCAATTACAAACCTCGTGGTGAGTTTGGAAAGTTGTTACTTTGTTTATGAATAGTATCAAGAAAAATGGAGGTGTCATGTGCTGCACCTTCCCATCCAAGCAATACAAATGTGAATAACATATCAAAGTCACATGCAGCCATCACATTTTGGGTTGGATATCCCTTTCTTCCAAAGTATGGAATGGACTTATCAGTAGGTACAACCACTATCACATGTGTGCCATCAATCGCACCGATGCAATCCTAATAAAAACATTAATAGTTTTTAGTTCCACATGCATTGTAATATCTTATAGACAATTGCACTTATTCAAATATACAGTAGTACACATAAATGTGGCCAATAAATTGGACGATCTTCAAATTGGGTTGGAACTTCACTAAAAGTTGGATCCAAAGGCTTTACATATGCAGCTGCAAAGCGAGCACCCAACAAAGTGATCATCTTCTCAAAATGTCTACTTATGGTTTCACCCAAATGCTAAAATATTTCTTGAACCATTTGGTTACATGTTCCATGACCAAGTATCAATAAACAGATTGCCACTAACTCTTCTAACCTTATATTCCTTAAATGTTGAAGTCCATAGTCATGTTGTAAAAATTGACACAAATTATGAAACACCTCCTTTTACATTCTAAACATGTTGTAACACAATTTCTCATTGCCTTCCATACAACGTCTCGTCCAAGCCCACCCTATTTGTTCAGAATCATAACAAGGAGTCTTATTAATGTACTTATTGAAATATGTCACAGCTGCTTCACATGTGACTGCCATAAGCTGGTAAAACTTCTCATTAGTATCGTCGTTACTATCATCATCATTAGAATCACTGTCACTACTCTCATCATCATTGTTATCACCATCATTATTATTGTCAACATTGTTATAATTGCCATCATTCAAGTCACCACCATCAAGATCATCACAGTAATTTCTGTAATTCCCATCCATTAACAGCTCTATATAACCACTCTCATGAGTACCATTATAATCATCCATATTGGTTTAGTCTATATAACAAAGTAACAAATAATCAACCATTGCTAATACTACTTTAATATAAATCAACATAATAATCAACATCAACAAAGTAACAAAAGGCATTGCAGCTGTGACTCTGGGTCCTTGAAAGTTAGGAACATCTCCCTACGTGACCTTTTCATTAAGACATAAGAAGCTTGAACCACAAACGTACATTCCACTCCAGGAAGCGCTCTCACAATCTCTATGACTTATCAATTGAACTTGATGACTCTCAAGAAGTACCTGCAGACTTAATCTGACATACATTTACTAATTGATTAATACGATCGTCCAACATTGCAGCTCCTTTTATCTTCTTCTTTCTCTTCTATGAGGGTATTGATTCACTAGTTTGCTTTTGTCCTGAACTACGTGATTGACTAGTATGTCCTTACTGCAAACTATGAATGTCTAAACTCATGTCACATTGATTATCCTTAAATTCGGAGCTATCAGATGAATCACTAGCACCCTCCGGTGGCATTGTTGGAGGGAGTGTATTTGAAGAAGGGTTCCATGCAACTATTCCAGTTGCTACAACATCCCTAAACATTCTATCAAGTTATTCTAGATTCTATGGAACTTTCACTCGAAATTTTGTAGCTTTGGGTAATTCTTACAAAATGTAATTGTCATTTTACTCATATTACAATAATATAAAAAACTATCTCTAACTAACTGCGTATTAATAAAATACTCAACTCACCTTCAACTTTCAGTCCCACCAATCATCACTAGCATCAATCGTTCCCTTCACTCCATCCCAACCTAAACCTGTGTCATGACTCTTCAATTGTTCCTACACTCTCCAATCACCTTTTAATACATCCCACCTACTTTTTAATTGGTTCTTATCATAGTTTTGGCTTGTCATTTCACAAAATTTGGTCACCAAATTGATCCAACCTTTGGTACTAAAGGTAGCACCTTTTGTTCTATTCCCGACTTCAATCTGTTTCACACAAAGGTTACAAAAAATAGTTGTCCAACTTGCTTCTCCCCATAATGCTCTAACCTTTTTTGCCTCGAATTTGGAAGTGGTGTTTTTACCCATCTATAGAGTTAAGCAACCATAAGAAAGGCAAAAAATAGAATTCATAATATTCCAATCTAGTGAACTAGTTACAAACATGGTCCAATAAATCCACAAAAAAAAAAAAAAAAAAAAATTGATGATTTGGTGTGAAACAATGGTTAGTGTTATATGGGTGAAAGCACAGACATTATCTAAAGCTCGCACACATTATACACTCAGGTTGCACTGGCATATGAACACCTCATCAGCTGCACACACATGCCTCATCAGCAACAGACGCACCCCACATCAGTAGCCCACGCACACCCTACAGCAACACACGCATGCCTCATTAGCACCACACGCACTCCCCATCAACACCCCATACACATATACACCTACACACTCCTAACATTAAGATGTGACACACTAACATGTATTTGCATCCTGAATATAAAAACATATAGGCTCTATGGCACATCTTTGACACATATTTTAGTTACCAGAACAAACATATAAGCTTTCCTCCTGTTCTTTAGTAATATATGACTGAAAACAACCATATATCAAGTCCAAAAAACCACTTTGATCCTACTCCTTCACATATTCTATGGTAACTTATTAGACAATTCAATCAGCATCTTCGCCCCTAATTAAACCCAACTGAAACCTCTTAGGGTTGCCTTTAAAAACTCTAGCACAGAGAATATATTGTTCAAACAACTATCCTACTGCCTCAATCTAAACATAAGAAAGTTCAAGGAAGTTGATGAACTAAGATTCCTTGTATGTCTATCAAGTTAACTTCAAGAAAGGGATGCTTTATAAAGTTCCCTATTACAGGTTCTCTTAATTTATAAGGTACCCTACCATCTGTACTGCCCTAAAGACAACCTGATAACTCAATTTCATAGAGTGCCTAAATTCAAATGAACAACCTCGTATACAGCATAAAAATAGGATTTTCCTCTCAATATTCTGTCAACCTTGAGCTATATATATTTCATCAATATATTCTTAGCATAATTCTAATACGAACAAAGCACCAAAACAGACCCAAAATCCAACCTGTAACAAAAACTAAAACACCCAAGTCTCAAGAAGACCCAAATCACACTAAAATTTTTTCAGTCATGGAAGAATAGAACAAATTTTTCAATATCCAAAACAGAACAAATAGATCATTGGCAAGAACAAATTAAAGCATGCACAGATATGAAAATTTTTCAACAAATATTTTAGAATCTCTAGTGGTGCCTGGTGGTTTTTGGTAGCAGATTATTGTTGATTGGTGTTTTCCTGATAAAAAACTCTACCTTCAAAATGTTTTTCTCATATCAGATTAGAATGAAATAAAATTTGAAAAAAAATATACAGAGGAATACGCGTTGAAAAAAATGAAGAAAGTTGAAGAAGAGGAAGAACGAAGAAGAAGAAGAACAAGAAGACAAAGAGAGACTTACCATAGAGAGGCTTGTAGCAGCACAGAGAGGGCAGAACAGAGGGAAGAGAGGCTGGCGTGAGTCTTCAAAGAGGGCAAAGGGCAGGGCAGAGAGATGAGAGGTTCTAAGGGATCTGGCGTGATAACTGAGAAGGGTAAAGTTAGCTTTATCAAAGGGTAATTTGGTAACTGCACATGTGGTCCAATGGATACATTAATCAACGTGCACAGGCTTTTCTAATTTACTCTAAACAGCTCCATAAATTCATGCGTGTTCTCTTCACAATTTGGAAATGCAACTTTCCTTAAAATGTTGCTTTTTAGACACACCAAACACACATAATATATTTACTTTTTCAAAAAGTGCTTTTTGGGGGTGGGAAAGTCCAAACAAATAGGCACTAAGTTAGAAAATGCAAGTTTGCCATCATAGGTTGTTCTTGCAATCTTGGTTAACTTCTTCCATTGCAAACTTGTTCAATCCTTTTGCAACCACTGACAAACAAAATTAGTCTAAATCTAAGGTCTCTAGCTTTTATTGCAACCTCCATGATTGCATCTTGAAATGCTACTAGGTAGGATGTTGACACACTGCTAGGCTCCCCCACTAATCTATATATATATATATATATATATATAACCAAAACATCTAAATCTCCCATAATTTTCCACGTCGCCACTAATTTTTTTTTTAAATTCTTTCTATTTTTTTATTTGAGTTTAATTTTTTTAAGAGAATAACCCTCTATATTCTATATTGAACTGGACCGCTGTGAGATTTATTATTCTTCTAACAATTGTCAAATGAATAATACATTTATGACTTCTATTTACATGAACTCTTAATCCTGAGAGAATAATGGGCCTGATTATGAGGTGTAGGTTGCTTTGATATATCAAGAGTGAGATTTAAAGTAACGGTCAAAACCTCAGTATGTTGGGCAGCTACATTTAGTGTTGATGAAACATATATTCTCAAGATGGAATTTATAATCTCTTAACAGATATATAAAATATTCCTTTGAGATAAGTTTAATGGGTTTGGTTATTCAAAATTTAAGGTCTAACCACTTTAGTAAGTAGTTACTAAAGTATATATTTATGGTATTGGATTTCATAAATATATGATGAATAACTTAAAAGATTAAACCGGGTACTTAAGAAATTAAGATGTAGTAATTTACAAAGTGATAGTCTACTTTCATGACTTTATATTACTACGAATATTTTATGAAGGGGTTGCATGCATAATAAAGTCTTAGGATACAATTTATAAATAAGGTCTAGAGTGCAATTATATTTATAGAATGGTATTAAATATAATTAATGGTAACTTTGGACTTGTCAAGAGTTGACAGAAAAGCCCAAGGCCCATTGGAACTAGTGTCTTATTGGTCCCTTTTGGTCCCACTTCAAGCCACACATTAAAGCCCAATTGAAAAGGCCCAATAGGTCATCCTAGTTAGATAATCAGTTAGTTATAGAGCGAGAAACATATAGAATTTGGTAAAAATGTGCATAAAATGGTGTATATGTGAGTGTGAGACACTTTCTAATTTTCTCCCTTGGAAACTGATTGAGAGACCACACTTCTTGGGCAAAAAGTGGAATTGGAGTGAAGATTAAAAGTGTTCCCTAGTACTTTTGATCTTTGTTTTGAAATTCACTACACTAAGGTGCGCTTTCTTATTCTTAAATTCTGAAACTTACATAGTGCATGTTATCAATTGTGAATGAAGTAGATCCGTTAAACTTCCGCTCCGTATGTTTTGTATGCGATACAAACACATGATTTTCCAACACTTTAAATCTCTAACCTTCCCCCAAATCCTTAACCCCATGTGTGGAATCTCTTCCATCTAAGTAACAATTTGAAGTTAGAGTTCCAAATTTCATCAAAGTCAACTACGGATTTAAATGATGTTGGTTTCGTTGAACCTGGGGAAACCCTATAGAAGATCAAATTCTATATGGGCTTTGTCTCTTGGTGTTTTAAATAATGGTTAGTGATGTTTTCATTTTAATTTTAGGTTTTCCCAGTACCTGTTCTCTTAATTTGGAGTAATTTGTAGATTGAGAGCGTTAATAAGGGCAAGAGAGAGTCAGAGAGGGAGAGAAAAATCTGAAGGAATTTATAATCAAACCAGGACTTCTCCTAAAACATTAGCGATAAGTTTTTAATTTTGTTCTATTGTTTCTAGCTGTTAAGTATGATTTAGGGTTACAATTAGGAGCGTTTCTTTTGAATGATTAGCATAGATTGATGAGTTTGGAGCCGGTAGTGGAGTTTGCTAATTTCAATTATTGGTCGCATTGCTTTCTCTTTCATATTTTGATATTTTTCAAAAGGTCATATGTCTCAATTATATATGCCCATGCTACAGTTTCAAAACCTTTAAGGCAAAGCTCAAATAATGTCACAATAACAACTGATTTAGATGTGTGCATCAAATAAGTTGGCAAATTTACCCTTTTACCTTTTTATGTACTATCATTATTTGCTTTACTTGACATAAACCAGTCATCAGCTCACATAAGTAAAGAAACAATCATGAGCTCTGAATCTATAGAGTGATTATTCGAAAATATTTGTATGTGATTGCGTGGCTTTTTGCAATAACTGAGTATGTTGCAAAACAATATCAGTACAATCACTGCATTAAGAAACGGTATGTTAAGGAAATTTTAGTTCTGTTCTAACAATTCCATAGTATTCTCTTACAAGCTTTATTCTGTTAGATGATGCATCTTCTTTCTCCATGTGTTTAAACTATGTTCCAACATTTTCATCAGGATAGAGTATCCTATGAGGTGTATGTAAATACGAACAACTCGACAATTGTCCACAAGATTGCTACCCTGAGGTGAGCTTTACTTATATAAAATTGTTGTTTCAGTTGCACACATAAGGAAACTTTTCAGTCATATCAAAACTAGCTTTTGATTTAGAGATTGAAAATTGGTGCTCACTAAGTATAAACACTTAGTAAATCTAGCTGAAACCCAGACTAAGACCAATACAAACCATACCAATCATCCCTCAGAATTTTGGGCCACAAATGCACTAAGAATAAACAGGAATCAAGCATTTGTGTTCTTCACTTGGGTCCCAAGGCCTTTAATAATTTACCTCTGACACCCAACACAATGTTCAGCTTCCATCTTGCCAATTTTCATTAAAAATTTTCTACTAAAACAAAATCAATTCTAACCCAAAGACCTTAGTTTAAAAAAAAAAAAAAAAATCTAACCCAAGTATAGTTGTTTTTGTTAGTTATGGTAAGGTTTGTATTTTAAATTTAGGCATAACCATGGAAGATCCATGCCTATTACTGACTTTTACTTTTTGCTTTCTGCCATGCACAACAGAGGACTAAACCTGTAGAGTTTAGAGGCTGGCTACAAATTCCATAAATAGCAAAGTGAAAAGGTAGAGCTATGTTTTTTCTTCTTCCATATCTATTTTTGAAGCATATTTTGTGAGACTTCAATGTAATGCTGATATATTGATTATTGAATCTAAGAGGCAAATAGTGGGTTATTTTCATTGCTCTTTTGCCTTTGAAAAGTGGGGGGATTTGCTTTGCAGGAACCAATTTTCACAATTAATTTAATTGTAAGAACTGATTACTTCACTATTAACGAGTACTATTGTGAAATTTCACGGTGCTTAGACCAGGGAAAGGATTAAGAGGGTCACTTATTGATAAAAATAATGAATAAAGGATTAACAATGTTGAAGGGGTTGTTGATACATGAATGCATATCATAACACTGAAGATATGGCCCTTGGTAGTACATTGGAAATTTTAAATCCCTTGCACAATATTTATCTGCGCTTGAATGTCCAAGCAATTTGATCGGTAGGACATGGGCTTAGATTGTAGATTTGGAAGCACTGATACATACATGTTTTGGAATTTTTGCTATTAAATTGAAGCTTTGCAATGATTTGTGACTGTTATGCTACTATTCGAAAGTAGAGTAATAGACAATTTCTAAAAATGTCCACTTTCATTAAGTGTTTTTTCTTTTACATGTGCACAAGGTGTTTGATGAAATTTCTTAGAGATTTTTTACTGTTATTCTAGAAGCCATAATACTTGCAAAATTGAGAAGTCAGTTTAATGGTGGGGAACATAAGCTTTGTAGGGTGGGAAGCATAGACAACCACAAAATTTTAAACGATGGTTAGAGATGATAACTCTGAATAGAAGTGGTAGCTAGATGGTATGTTGAAAAAATTTCCAATTGAGTAAAGAGGTTAAATGTTTAACCAAAACACTAAAAAGTGAGTTTACCTTCATGCTCTTAAAGTTCAATTTTCTTCTCCTATTGATGCAATAGTTTTAGAATTAGTACCTTTTTAGTTTTAAATTTGATTATTTTTCTACTCAAATCTGATATACTATTTTGTATGTTGATACAAATCTTGACTCAATTATCTTCAAAATCCTAAATTCCTTGATGTGTTGCTCTAGCAACCTTTCATATGAAAGCCAGGAAACTTTGAATATTTAAATTAATAACATAGATCATGTAGTCCAAACAAGATGTTCAAATTTATTATTTATGTCCCTTCCCATTTCTCTCTCTTATTTTAGATAAATATTTTCTTGGGGGAATGATCTTAATCTGTATAGCAGATTGCTTGGAGCCTTACACTATTGTTGACTACTACAAGTATTCTCTACATGGGCTACCAGTGGACTCTGACGAGCACCTTTGCATATTATATGAGGTTTCTTCTAAACCCTCTTTTTGTGCCATTACAATTTCTTTGTTTAATAATGATTTGTGTTTAGTTACTAAGAAAGTGTAGCAATAGAATACATATGAATAGTTTTAGGTTTTTATTTAGTTTGGTTGAGATTAAGGCATCTTTATATAGCTGTTTAGGCTTTTTTTTTTTTCTTCCTTTTTTCCTCCCCAAAAAGATTGTATTTGGTTGCTAAAGGAAATCAAGGAACGTAGTGGCTAAAGTGAATATTTGAAATTAGAATCTCAAAATAAATTACACTGTTGGCTATTTTGGGGCTAAGCCATAAATTTGAAAGCCTTTCTTGGATGACATGAAAGAGGAGAAGAAAGAAAGCAAAAATATTTAAATTTTTACTACATTATTAGATTGTAAGCATGGGATCTCTTATAGTCATTCTCTCAAAATTTTACACTGTACTACTGATGGAATCATATAGCGCAGCGGAAGGAAAAATTACAACGGATCTACTTCATACATAAAGGTTAACATGTACTATTTAAGTTTCAGAATATAAGAACAAGAGAGTGTACCTTGGAGCGGTGAATTTCAAAACTTGAAGATGAGAATCACTTGGGAATACTTTCAATCTTCACTCCAATTCCACTAACGCCCAAGAAATCAATTCCAAAGGGATAATGTCAAAAAGTGTCTAACACTTTTTACACCACTTCACAAGAGTGTTCATACAATTTCCTATGAAATCTCTACAGAAAAATTCTGTGTGTTTTTCCCTTTGTATCTAACTGATTATCTAATTGGGCTGTTTGGGCCTTTCCAATTGGGCTTAAGTGTGTGGCTTGGAGTGGGACCAAAAGGGACCAATAAGACACTAGCTCCAATAGGCCTTGGGCTTTTCTGTCAACTCTTGACAAGTCCAAAGTTACCATTAACTATATTTAATACCACTATATAAATATAGTTGCACTCTAGGCCTTATTAATAAATTATATCCCAAGACTTTATTATACATGCAACTCCTTCATAAAATATTCATAGTAACACAAAGTCATGAAAGTATACTGCCACTTTATTTATTACTACATCTTAATTCCTTGAGTACCCGGTTTAATTCTTTAAGTTATTCATCATATATTTATAAAATCCAATTCCATAAATATATACTTTAGTAACTCCTTACTAGAGTGGTTAGGTCCAACTCTCTGAATAACAAACCCATTAAACTTATCTCAAGGGAATATTTTGTATCTCCGTTAAGAGACTATGAATTTCATCTTGAGAATATATGTTCCATCAACACTAAATGTGGTTGCCCAACATACTGAGATTTTGATTGTTACTATAGATCTCACTCCAGATATATCAAAGCAACATACACTTCATGATCAGGTCCATTATCCTCTCAGGATTAAGAGTTCATGCAAATATAAGTCGTGAGTTTATTATTCATTTGACAGTCGTTAGGAGAATAATAAATCTCATACCGGTCCAGTTCAATATGTCTTAACTCTTAAAACATATCAACATATCAACTAGAAATCTTCATTTACATGATCAAGACAAATCATCTTAGTTGATATGTTATAGTCTTCACAGATGAAATGCCCAATTTCATCACCGACTATGAACTTTGAATTTCACTTTGAATTTCACTTTTAGTCACACTGTTAATAAAGGGATAACTGCCTTACTAATAATTTATTTATTTTTGGCATTAATTTTGTGGAAACCTTTTTAATGATTTTATTCGTCAAACTCTGGTAAATTATTTATATGTGTTAAGGACATATTTTATATAGTTGGCTAATCTTTTGACAAAACACACTTTACTTGTATTTGGGTAGATCTAGGATGTGTTTAATACTTCAAAGAACATTTGTTCAAGTCTAGTATTAAAGCCATGAAGATTGGACCAAGAAACAAGTGAAGAAAAAGTGTGTACTAAAGCTGGACACCTGCGGATAGCTGCTGGACAGATGGCTATCTATCGAGGTATCTATCGAGGTTTAATGAGGCTCGACAGCTGCCCGATCGATCGAGGTATCTATCGAGGTTACGGGAATTCAGATTTCCAGATCTGATTTTTGGGCCAGGCTTTTGTATTTGTGTAGGGTTTCTTTTCTCACAACCCTAGGCATATATAAGACTTATTTTTGAGGCCGTCACACAAGAGAATAGAAGGAGAACATATGCAAAAGGTAACCGAAGCCTTATTCTCTCAGAAAGAAGCTACTGCGTCTTTGTGCCTTAGGGTTTTGTAACCAAGTGCTTCTTAATCTTCATTGTTAATGAAGTGAAGAATTTTGCAGCCAACATTCTTCTTCCTCAAGTTGGTGAATGAGTCACGTACTGGGATTCGTGCAAAGGAGTTAGTCACATACTGGGATCCGTGCATCAAAAGGTGGCGTTCATATATTGAAGAGTTCAGATGTTCTGAAGCAGTAGAAGGTTTCTGCTGTGAGTTCATCTACGGAGATCGTAGAGTCTAGGGACAAAGGTTTTATACTAGATCTGAAACTTCTCTTTACTATAGTTAATTGCTTATCGGGAAGGTTTCCCCCCAGGTTTTTCACTGTGAAACTGGTTGGTTCCATTGGTTTTCCTGGGTCATCATATCTTGTCTTATTTATTTTTTCGCTGCACTTAGTTTTGACATGATATTGATGTTTGTTTGTTTTAACAAGTTTTATGCATAATAAATCTAATTAACAACTTGGGTTTAAAACTTATTAATTCTATCAACCGGGGTCTAAATTTCCTAACAATATGATTGATGAAAATGTTATGAATTAAACTCAATAGAGCTTCGTTCTAGACTTCTAATTACTTTGGGTGTGGTGGTATTAATATTGTTGATGAAAAAAAGAACTTGAAATGTTGACTCTTCTAATTGCAAACTAAAGATGAATTGAGTCTATGCAGACACAGTAATGTTTTGCAATGTTGAGGCTGAATTGCATGAAATAGGGATTGAGTCTATTGATGGAACTAGAGAAGTAGAGGGAAGCAAAAGAATGCACTATTATAATGGTTAGCACTCTCTAATGTCCACAACCACTATTATATAAGCATATAAATCTTTTTGATGCCAAAATTTAATTTTGTTGATGTAAGTAGATCAAAACCTTATAAAAATGAAGTAATTTGAGACCCACATATTTAAATGATATAATAGTTCAACTCTCTCTATTTCTTTGAGCATTTAGATTAATGAAAATTCTGTATCTTTGTTGTGTATTGAGGTAGCACCATGAAAGGTTATTTAGAAAATACAAGATTCTCTTTCTATGAAACATGTTTCTCCAACTTAGTTAGCCTAATTTGTTTATTGATTAATTTAAACCCTTTTCTTTCTTCCCTTTTTTTTTTCTTGTTTATTTATTCTAGATTTTATGCAAAGATGATCCATATTGCATTGATTCAGTATCAGTTACCTAAAATTGTTAGATTTACAAGAACTATAATTTCATATTAAAAGTTTGTTGCTTCGAACTATTTTATCATTTTTGGCAAAAGCACTTTAACCATCAGATGCTCTTGTGATTCATAATGCTTTAAAACAAATAAGCTCTAGATGATATAGAGGCATTTACCCCACTTGGTATATATCATTGGATACAAGTTTCTATAATGGTTAACAACTTTAGGATGTTCACTGTAATTAAAAAAAAAAAAAAAAACATTTTGTGTAATAGGTTGCCATCTTTGCACTGTACCAATGGGACCCAAATATTGGATATATGATTCTTATGTAGTCTATCCTTTAATGTCTCAATCCAGTCTTAACAATTGCTGGTTTTCTCGCACATAGTGACCCATTTGTGCTTCCAGTAATTGGAAAGAGGAAGCTGATGAAGATCCTTTACTGGTGATTCTTGCAGGTTGATTATTAAGTTGATCCATATTGATCATTTTTATGGAATTTGCAGAGTTTTTTTTTTTTTTTTAATGATTAACGTCTATTACTGGTATATATCATTGGATACAAGTTTCTGTATTGGTTAACAACTTTAGGATGTTCACTATAATTAAAAAAAAAAAAACATTTTGTGTAACAGGTCACCATCGTTACACTGTACCATTGGGACCCAAATATTGGAAAGATGCTTCTTATGAAGTCTATCTTTTAATGTCTCAATCCAACCTTAACAATTGTTTGTTTTCTTGCGCATAGTGACCCATTTGCGCTTCTAGTAATTGGAAAGAGGAAGTTGATGAAGATCCTTTACTGGTGATTCTTGCAGGTTGATTATTAAGCTGATCCATACTGATCATTTTTATGGAATTTGCAGGTTTTTTTTTTTTAATGATTAACGTTAATTCCATTACTGATTTTAAACTTGTGCACACATTCTTTATGCAGTGACCACATAGCACTTCTTAAACTTTATTTGGATGAAAATATGCAAAGCATAATGGAAAGGAAAAAGCGTTCTATTAGGAATTTTTTTTAATTATATCCAATTAACTTGCAGAAGATGGAGGACATGAGAATGCAATTTGTAGATCTATTATCAAGTACTGAATTTGTAGATTTTCAATTTTTCTATTTTCAAGTGTAAGTATTCCTTCCCCTTTCACAGTTTGTTTGTTTTTTTTTTTTTTTTTCATTTTTTTTAACACTTTATAACACCATTTTATTCAAAAGAAATCTAATTGAGTTTATGGCTGGAGCAACTTTTCTTCTTTATTTCCTTTTTAATTTTACCATTTGAATAATTGTATAATATATTTATCCAAAGTAGGATTTACTCTTTAAGATATGTGAATAGGTTTACAACCAAAACATTTGTGATTAGGAGAAGTTCTACACAACCCTTTGGGCTGAACACTACCCAAATGTAGTGCAATGCATAAAAAAAAAGAAAAAAAAGAAAAGAAAGAGAACATCATTCTACACTAAAAACGTTGGGAAAGTTGACATTCATCATGCATCCTTCAATGGAACAGTTTTATATCTTTCCTCTACCATAGATTGTTTTATTATAAAAGTGAAAATGACCCGTTTGTTATGCAAACAAATGTGCAAGATAACATAGATTATATTGGTAGTGAATAGTAAATTTAATTACAGTTGAGCATTGTATGAAGACATCACCATAACATTTTTGTTAAAGCCAAGTTATAGTAGCAAAATAAATATTTTTATTTTTTATTTAAACATCCCGTGCATCGCACAGGTTAGCGAATATTATTAGATCTTCCTTCAAGTCCTTTGCTTCATATGCATTGCCACTCTATTTCAATTTCCATTTCCTTCAACAAACTAATTTGATAACGAGTTGCCAATCCCTATTGGAGACATCTTTATGAGTTGGTATGCTGTGATCTTGATATTAGGATTGCCCATTTCTAAAGGCCTCCTGGTACCTGCATACAAGAGATTTGGCAATGAGTGAGAACAACATTTATCAGATTTGGGGTCTTCTCATCATGAACCACTTGATTTCTATGGTTCCATAAGGACTATAGAATGGTAAAAAGAGATTGAAGATATAGGTCCTTCTCCTGATTGACTATATGTAACTATAAAAAGTAAAATTTTAAAATATAGATTAGAATGGCAATGTAGAAAAATAGCTTTTCAAATGGTTATCTATAGGAAATCCTCAGGGATGCAAATTAAATCACAATTAGCAACTTGCCCCAGCATCACTAAGGGATGCAAATCTTAAGCAAATTGTTGTTTGTTAAAACTTTGAAAACAACTTACATTGATAATATGAGGCAAAAATAATTTAATAACCTACGATGAAACATTAATTATTCAATAATTGAGAATATACATGCATTTTTTTATAGTAAAAAACAAATAATAATAAAAAGAAGGAAAAGAAGAACAATTATGTAAATTTTCAATTTATAATTAACAATAGTACTTCGGAAATGAACTCATTATCTCAAGTCTCAACCAAAGGAAAAAAAAAATGAAACTTAGAAACTCATATGGTCTATATAGATTTAATACTTCAATTTAGCACATAACATATGTGAAAGGCTACAAATGTGTTGACCCATTGTGATAAATTTAGTTGATTAATTAGCCAAGTTTTTAATTAATCAAGTTAACATGGAAGTTGCGTGATAGTACAAACAAACCACTAATAACCTAGAGTATGCAGTGGAAAATAAATTGACACGGTGATTTGTTTGCGAATGGGGAAAACCTACACAGCAAAAACTCCACCGGGTGATTTCAGGTCACCACTCCCGAAACTCCACTATTATCACAACAAGCGGTTACAAGTAAAGGAATTCCAGTACCTTACCAACCTACAGTTAAACCCTTACCCCAATACCCAATTGCACTTGTTCTGTAGTGACAATTTCTCCTTTTGATGCACGGCTCCCAAGTACATGACTAACCAATTCTGCAGATCCCAATACGCAACTTCAATTCACCAAGTAGAGAGAGTTGTTGGCTGCAAAGTTCTTCAATTCATCCACACGATGAAGATCAAGAAGATGCTTGGTTACAAAACCCTACGGTGCACATTACACAACAACTTCTTCACAAAAAGGATGAACTAGGGCATGAACTTTGTCTCGGATCACAAATTACTTGAACAAGGATTTCTCAATGCTTGCCCAATTCTGCGGATCCCAATACGCAACTTCAATTCACCAAGTAGAGAGAGTTGTTGGCTGCAAAGTTCTTCAATTCATCCACACGATGAAGATCAAGACGATGCTTGGTTACAAAACCCTACGATGCACATTATACAACAACTTCTTCACAAAAAGGATGAACTAGGGTATGAACTTTGTCTCGGATCACAAATTACTTGAACAAGGATTTCTCAATGCTTGAGTAACTTTTGTACTTGTGCATCCTTCGACGGCCCTTAAAAATATCATTTTATATGTCTAGGGTTAGGAGAAAAGAAGTCCCAAAGACATAAGAATGGATTGGAATCAAAACAGAACTTAGAATCTGTTTTCCATAAATCTCGACAGATAGAGGTGTCGAGGATCTGTCGAGAAGCTGTTAAGTCTCGGGGCTGAAACAGCTTCTTAAAGCTCAATAGATGCATGTGTCGAGACTAGGTGTCGAGCTTTAATAACTTGCACTTTTTAGCTTGTTTCTTGGACAGGCTTGATGACTTCAACACTTGATCTTGAAACACAGTTTCTTGAAGCGTTAAAGACATCCTAAATCTACCCAAATACAAGTAAAGTGCGTTTTGTCAAAGGATAAGTCAATTACATAAAATAATGACATATGTTCAAAACACCTTGAACCACATATGTCCTAACAATATGCAACAATGATAATTGACAATTATCAGTAGTATACTTAGGCTTCCCAAGCATTAGTGGTATACTTTTTCCTTATTCCCATATCTACATCAGATTGGTTGAAATCACAAAAATGAATTTTACTTGATGCAAATGCGTTGCGAAAAATATTAGTGATAAAAACAAAAACAAAAACAAAAAAAAAAAAAAATTTTGATACACTGAACCATGATCACAAAGTATTGGGACTGGACTGTGATTTCTCTCTAGCACAACAACTTCATAGGAGTCACATAAGAGGAAATCAAGACTGGACATGGTGGCTCAACATTGAAGAGAACCTGTATAAAAAATGTTTGTGTTGGGACATATGGATATTGTTAAAGACATATGTTATGTAAATTGACTAATTTTTTGACAAAATGCACTTTACTTGTAATTTAGTAGATATAGGGTGTGTTTAGTACTTCAAGGAACAAGAGTTCAAGTTTAGTATTGAAGCCATGTAAATATGTTCCAGAAACAAGTGAAGAAGTGTTGTTTATTAAAGCTTGACAGATATCTCGATAGATTTATATCTATTGAGGTTTAATGTTGATGCTCAACAGACGCTCGACAGAAACAGTACCTATCGAGAACTATGAAATTCAAATTTCCAGGTCTGATTTCACGCGTATCCAAGTGTATTTATGTAGGGTTTCTTTTCTCACAATCCTATACATATATAAGGATTATTTTAAGGGCCGTCTCAAGTGATGCAACTTGATGCAAAGTGATTATTCATGCAAATTATGGCCAGAGACGATTTGACTTAGTTCATCTTTTCTTTGTAGAAGCTACTGGGTCTTTGCGCCAAGGGTTAAAATATTTTTTTCAGATAAAAGAAATTTGATTTCTTTGTCCAGCATGCTTTACTCTCTAAAGACCAATCTCCAGCATTAACTTTTCACCAAAAATAGATGCACTTCATCTCCCATATACAATATCCAACAATAAGTAGGAATTTCAACCCAAAAATGGATGCACTCCATCTTCCATGTACATTATCAAAGGAATACCTCCACATAATTTCTGCTTTTGATTTCTTACACTGCTTCAACATAAATGTTGGCAAGGGAGAAGGATCCACCAGATTATGCAATCACACAAAAACAGTTGTCAATATAAATATGGAGACTGAAACAAATACTCAAAAGAAAACCAATTCTAAATTGAACAGAAGAAGATTAGGAAAGAAAATCTCAACCATAAATGAAAACATGCCATAACCTAAAGAGAGAGAGACAACAGATAGTGAATTATGAATAGCACAACTAGTTATATTCTTGCAAAAGAATACGGTTAGGACAAGGAGTTTTGATTGAATTACTGAAACACGAATGTGAGAGCAATGCGCCAAATAATTGAAATTATCAAAACCCCATCAATTTCTGGTAATTATTCATAAGAAAAAACAACCAAATGTAACCCTAAATCTAAATCAAGTTAATTGAAATACCATACCTAACTGATAAGTTTATAAAACAAAATCTAAAAACTTTACCAGTTTTAGAGAAAGACTTGCCCGGCGGTGGCAAATCCTATAAGACTGTTCCTTATATATATATATATATATATATATATATATATATATATATATGTGCATGTGTGGGGGTTTGATTTTTAAAATAGTAAAAATTGAAAATTTGGCCATCCTTGAAAACTAACAACACCCAAAAATTATAAAAAACAAAGTGCATGATCAGAAAATTTCAGCCTATGATGAATATGAAAGAAATTAAATCACTTACAAAGAATCTTGAACTCCATGTCCACCAATGAAACAAGCATGTGCAGAACAGAGTAATCATGAATTAGTCTTCTAAAATTAAAGCACAAAGGTTGCTGTTAAGGAAGTTGAAAACAATAATGCTTGCTATTTGACAGAAATCAAAACCACGATGGTTCTAAGCAAATAAACATATCATATGTAATGTGAATCTTGTGTAGGTTAAAAATTGAGCAAACCTAAAGTTACCATGATCCAATGCCCTTGAGCAGCTGTGATAGACGAATTCAGGCCATAAATTTTGTAGGGATGAATCAAAAATCAAATTAGAAATTTGCAGAGAGAAAAGAATACCAAAACCACAACTAATTCCGCTTTTATCATCTACTACTCAGCCTCCATCTCCCAATCTCATACCGAAACCCATAAATGAAATCATTAGACAGAAACCCATGCACAAACTCAGAGTAATATTTATTGAAGGACTACAAATCATACATGTGTAATCGATTAGTGGAGAAGAGAGAGGATGTTGTAGGTTGGATGCTTGAGAATTCAGGACTGATACTGAAACATAGAAACGAAAAATACAGGGAGATTGAAGGTTAAGGACACCAAAGATTCAAGAAGACCAAAGAGATGTTGTAGAAGCCCATACCAAGTAATAAGATGCCCATATGCTGTCATTCCAAATAGGACATTGACACAATCACGAAGTGAAGCTAAAATAACATGTGCAAAAATCCAATAAACTTAAATTGAACAAACCTATAAAATTAAATCCAATCACGAAAAAGAAGTAAAATCTGTACCTTGGAGTGCAGGGTGCATGCAGATTTGGAGAAAAAAAATTTAAAGTTGTGCATAATTGCATTTGCAAAAGTCAAAAACCATGAGATAGCCAAAGTCCAAAATGACTACCAAATACACAAACAGACCATATACGAAAATTTTATATATGATTGAGATCAAATTAATTTGCATTTTAAAATTTGTAAATTTCAGTAAAAAATCCCTTATTCATGCCATTTATTGCATACAAAATGTGAAACAACAAAATCTAAACCCATGCACAAAACACAGAAATTGAATGAGGGCTCATTTTTGTTGTCTCACTTTGCATGGAGTTTCATTTGTGAGATTACAACTAAAACAGGGTACAATACACCCGAATTGCTCTATTAAAATATGTAACCCATTTTACTTTAATGAAAAAAATACCATCATAATCTATTAAAACGTGTAACCCATCCACATAGATCTTATTGTACACATCGTCCATGTTGATCTTATTGTACTTAATGCTGCCATGCAATTAAGAAGGCAACATTTCTCTGTTAACAATTTCTAGAAATCAAAACCAAAGAACGATAAGCATTTCAGTGGTCTCCCAACCAAGACTTGGTAACTTGCACAGATGAAATAAAAAGTATTAAGTACATACGTTGTAAGAAGCCAAACAAAATATGAGTAAAATAAAGCTGAGGTAAGCATGACTTCTGTGATAGTAACCTAAATAATAAAAACTCCTCAAACTGCCCAATTTCACGAATAAGACTGAGAAGCTACAGCATCATGATAATCACAGAATGTAGCATGACTAGTTGGAATGTCAGGGAGAAGGACGGTGAATGCTCTAAACAGAATGGATCTATAAAAGTAGGCAGGCAATAGTAGCACTAGATATAGAATACAAAGCATTTATGTATAAATAAGAATGTGACATAAGAAAGAAAAATAAATAAATTTTTTTAAAAAAAGGATGAATTAGTTGGTAAGCAGATTGTTGAAACCAAAGCAACAGCTGTAGAAATTTATAGAAACACCAACCAAAAATTTGTGTTAGTAGCAGGCTCCAAAAACTACAACTAATGAAAAGCACAAAATAAGAAATATAAAATAAGAGATGTACCAAAGAGAAATACTGTACTGGGACCAAAGGCTTGGTGCAGTCCAAAAACCTATCAAGGTTAGCAGTAGGCTCCAAAGACAGGTTTTGCAATGAATTACAGGAAAGGTTCTTTCAAACAAAAAAGCAAACATGTGGTGTGAAACACCATAATACATATAAATAGAACCTCCTGGTGGTTCAAGTCTCCTAGCCAGCATTTTAGGGCTACTACCAAGGGTATTTCTCCCTATAAAATTACCAAGTGTGTGTAATCTCCTGTCCCACACACCTAGTCAGGTGCACAAACAGCCTTGGACACTCGTCTTAGCCACACGCACCAAAAAAAAAAAAAAAAAAACTTATAAGATCCACCAATAGATAAAGTACACATCACTTAATAACTGCATAGACAAATCAAAGAAAAAAGCTGCTACAATAAACAAAACCAAACCTGAAGCAACACACCACATAAGCTCCAATGATCGAGGTCATTCAGGGAGGAGTCCATAATTTACCGGGCAATGGGACTCAGTACTGGAAATATTAAATCAACAAAAACAGATCCATATTTCCATCCTCATCCTCATAAAGAAACTCCTATACAAGGACAAAGAATCAAATACATGAAGACATTAATACTTAAACACATATCATGAATCAAACAAAGATGAGTTCATATTACAAAGAACCCACTTCCTCTTTGCTAGAACCTATGACACAATGCACGCCAACAATAGCTCAACATATTACAAAGAAAAATTATAGTATATAATGAAGAAAAGAATTTTTTTTTTTTTTTTTTTAAATCTATAGCTGCCTATCTGATAAGTTTACCAAGATAAATTGGATGCTTGACTTGTTAAGAATCAAGACTAAGTTCAAGATCATGACTGTTATCATACAATCAAGACCCCCAGGGAAGTCAGGTTCTTCTCCACAACTTATGTAGTAAGTAAAATGTTAAACAAGCAGCTGTGCAGTAGAAGTAATGAACATACACAAACACACATGCTTGCACGCACAAGCATTAATTGATTGCATATTGACACATGCACAGAAGTGTTAACTAGTTGCAAATCGACACATGCACAAGAGCACTATACGGTGCCATATTGCCTAAAAAAGGCAACAAGTACTCCTATAATGTCAACATAACAAACATGTCAGTTATAATAAGATTTAAAAATGCCATTTTCACCAGTCTTTATCTCAAAACACAATGAAGGGTCTTAGGTTTGATTAAACTGTGAGTGGTTGCTAGTTCACCCCTATCAAAGGCAATCAATAACTTTATAGACATAAAGCAAAGCAAAAAACTGCACCTCCTTTTGTAGGAGTAAATACCTTGAAAAAAAAAAAAAAAAAAGAAGGTATCGATGAAGCTGGCCTTCAAAATTTTTCAATCAATTTACTAGTATTGTTGCCAATGAGACCTAATTTGGCATTAACAAATAAACAAAGTACTTGGGCTCTCATTGACAAAATATATCTTCAAAAGAAGAAAAATAGCTTAAGTTGAAACGTGACTGATCATGTAATATTATTGCAGACAAATGGCCTACATAGAGAACAGAGAAATTCAAAACACAGACTCAAATAACTAAGAAATCAAAACCCAGATCCCTGAGAAATCAACCAAAGAACAGAGAAATCAAAACCAACCCAGACCCATGAGAAATCAACCAAAGAACAGAGAAATCAAAACCCATACCCATGATAAATCAACCCAAAGAACACACAGAGAAATCAAAACCAACTCATGCCCATGAGAAATCAAATCAAAGAACGAACACACAGAGAAATCAAAACCCAAAACACAAACCACAATCCAAACAGGGAAATAGAGAACCCAAACATTAAAACTTTCCCACATTTTCTCACTAGCCAAACATTTTCTCACCAGTAAGAATTTTCAAAATATTAGAAAAAACTTTAAATACACCAAAACATATAAAATGACCCCTAAATACTGCAAAAATGACTAAAACCACCACGAATGTCCACAATACCTAATACCCTAAAAAATGACCAAAACGTCCCCAGAAGAACCACAGTACGCCCCCGAAAACTTTTAAAATAACCAAAATACCATCGAAACCTAAAAAATAAGGAAAATAACTTCGAAATATCTTAAAATGACCAAAATACCCCCAAACTAAGCCAAAATACATTCGATTTTCTAGATTTCGGCGGTATTTCAGTCTGTTTCAAGCTGTGTTGCCCATTTTCGAGGATTTTAGGGCGTTATGCTCATTTTAGCAATGACGAGGGGTATTTTTAATCCTTTTAGACGTTTGGGACATTTTGGTTATTCATGGGGTATTGGGATTTGACTGCTCATTGTAGCCATTTTAAAGGTATTTTGGTCATTTTTTATGTTTTGGGGTCATTTTAGAGGTTTTAGAGATTTTAAGGCTATTTTGGTCAAATAAGAGGTTTGGGGGTTTTTTTTTTTTTTTTTTAATTTTATTGTTTTGAGGGTATTTTGGTGATTTCGGGAGCATAATGGTCATTATAGTGATTTCAAGGGTATATTTTTGTCAAAATAAATTATTTTACCCGTGAAAATTACCAAAATATAAAAAAACCTATAAATACAGCAGAACATCTAAAATGACCCCCTTAAACTGGTAAAATGAATAAAGAGCTCCACGAATGCCCCAAATACCCAAAAACCCAAGAAAATGACCAAAACACCTCCAAAACGACCACAATACCCCCGAAAAATGTTAAAATGATCAAAACACCGTTGAAACCTTCAAAATAAGGAAAATACCATCGAAACCCCTGTAAATGATCAAAATAACCCTAAACTAAGCTAAAATACCCCCAATTTTTTAGATTTTTGGGGTGCTTTGGTCGGTTTCAAGTTGTTTTGCATAGTCTAGCGGATTTTTAGGCAATTTGCACACACATGGATAATGAAATGTCAATCAGCTCGAAGACTAAAGTGATCATGTAGTAGGAAGTTTGTATGCTCAAATGTGTTGATTATTTTTCTTGAATCATGAGATGATTGAGAGATAAATGCTCATATGCATGTATGCTCTCATAATCACATGCTTGTATGTTGAGGTGTTTTGTCGATAAGCTACTCACATTTGTCTTTGTTGAGATGATAAAATGCTCACTTGTCTACTTGTATTGATGATTACATGCTCCTACGCTTACTAGCATTGATGTTCACATATTTCGATGATCGTATGCTCATAAGCACTAAATGCTGAGGTGATTGGCAGATTTGAGGTATGTGTACTTGGGTTCTTAAATTCTTATATGCTTTATACTCTAATGATTGCATGGTTGTATGCTCTCATGATCAAATGCTTGTATTCTCTTCTACTTAAATGCTACATATAAATTAAGTGTTACTCCTTCATAAGATTTATTTTTTAACCACATGTGAACACACTTGATCGTCAATGTATCTATACGCTTGGAGACTGAAACATTTGTGTAGTTGGATGCTTGGTAACTCACTTGCTTTGATGTTTGTGATTATATTTTAAGGTAATTGAACGGTAAGATGTATATGTACTTTGAGGTTTAAATGCTCCAGTGCTTATATGTTCGCATGCTTTGTTGATCTCGTGTTACATGTGTACTTGCTTTGACAGTCATATGCTCTCATGTGTATTTGCTTTGATGATCACATGCTTTTATGTTTTCACATCTTTTGAAATTCACATACATCTATGTACATATGCTTTGATGATTATACATTTTTATGTTCAAATTCTTTGATAATCGTATGCTACTATGTCTAAATCCTTTGAAAAGAAGTTGTCCACATGCCTATATGCCTTAATGTTCATATGCTCGTACACTTCTATGATTGGATGCTCCTATGTTAACATACTTCTTTGTTGATCACATGTTCCAATGGTCATACGCTCTCATTGCTTCATGCTTTAACGATTATACGTCCACTTGCTTTTATAATTTCGCACTCATACGTATGGACGATTTGATGATTATACTCATACTTTGATTATGACGTGCTCCCACGCTCACATACATTGATATTCATATGTTTGATATCCACACACATGCACACACTTGGATGATGATATGTTTATAGGCGTAGATGCTTAAGTGATCGAGTAGTTGAGAGTTCGTGCGCTCAAATGCATTAACAATTGTACTTGAATGCAAAGTTGATTGGGAGATTAGAGGTATGTATACTTGGGTGCTTAATGCTTATATACTTGCATGCTCTAATGATTAAATGCAAATGTTCTCATGCTTTGTTGATATTATGGCCACATGTGTACTTGCTTTTATGATCACATACTCACATGTCTACTTGCTTTGGTGATCACAAGCTCCAATGTTTAGATGCTTTGATGTTCAAATTCTTTGATGATCACATGCTTCGATGATCGCATGCTCACATGCCTACATTCTTTGACGATCACATGACTACTTTCTTGTATAACTTCACGCTCATATGCTTTGATACTTTGATGATTACATGTGCCTACGTTCAAATGCTTTGATATTTGCATGCTCACCAGAATTGATATTCACATGTTTTATATCCACACACATGTGCATACTCTTGGATACTAATACGTCTACAAGCTTGGAGGCTTAAGTGATCAGGTAGTTGGACGTTCATGCACTCGGAAGCTTTGACAATTTTGCTTCAATGCTAATGTGATTGCAAGACTAAAGGTATATGTACTTGGGTTCTTAAATGCTCATATGCTTGTATGCTCTAGTGATCACATGCTCGTGCTTAAATGCTCACACTTAAATTGTCATTTATTTGTAAGATTTATTTTTAACCACATGTGCACACACTTGAATGATGATAAATCTATATGCTTCGAAGTTGATACGCTCATGTAGTTGGATGCTTGGGCACTCATATGCTTTGATGATCATTTGCTCCTATATTTATATGCTTTGATGAGAACATGTCCATTTGCCTATACACCTTGTTGCTCATATTCTCAGACACTTTTATGATTGGATGCTCCTTTGTTAACATGATTTGTTGATCATATGCATCTAAGTTCATATGCCACGATGATAGATTACTTCCATGTCTACATGATTTGATGATCACAAGCCTGCTTACCTGTATGTCTTCAAGCTCATATGCTTGAACGCTTTGATGATTACCTACTAAATCCTTTGATGATTGCACACTCACACACATTGAAATTCACATGTTTGATATCCACACACATGTGCATACACTTGGGTGATAAAATGTATATTGGCTCCAAGCCTAAAGGGATCGTGTAGTAGGATGTTCATGCGCTCAAATGCATTGACGATTATGCTTGAATGAAGATTTGATTGGGAGCTTAGAGGTATGTGTACTATGGTGCTTAAATGGTCATATGCATGTATGCTCTCAAGATTACATGCTTGTATGTTCACATGCTTTGTTGATAACCTACTCACATTTGTCTTTGTTGTGTTAAGAAAATGCTCACATGTCTGCTTGCATTGATGATCGCATACTCATATACTCCTATGCTTTGATGTTCACATATTTCGATGATCATTTATTTCTATGTCTATATGCTTTGATGATCACATGCCCACTCACCTGTATGCCATTATTCCCATATGCTTGGATGCTTTGATGATTACTTGCTCTTGCTTTGGTGATTACATGCTCACATACATTGATATTCACATGTTTGATATCCACAAACATGTGCATACACGGTGATCATGAAATGTCTATAGGCTTATAGGCGTAAGTGATCGTGTTGTCAGACGTAGGTGCACTCAAATGATTCGACGATTGTGCTTGAATGCTTAGAAGATTGGAAGATTAGAGGTATGTGTACTAGGGTGTTTAAATGCTAATATGCTTGTATGCTCTCACGATCACATTATTGCTTAATCTCATGATCAAATGCTTATATGTTTTCATACTAGCTTTGACAATCAAATGCTCTCATGTCTACACACTTTGGCGATCAATTCTCCAATGTTTTTGATGCTTTGATGTTCAAATTCTTTGTCACATGCTTCAATGATCATATACTACCATGCCTACAAACTTTAATGATCAAATGCCCACTTGCTTGTATAACTTCATGCTCGTATGCTTGGACAATTTGATGATTACATGATCCTATGTTAAAATGTTTTTACAATCGCATGCTCACAAACATTGATATTCACTTGTATGATATCCACACACATGTACACACACTTGATGTTATTTATAGGCTTGAAGGCTTAGGTAATCATGTAGTTTAACGTTCATGCGCTCAAATGTTTTGACGATTTTGCTTGAATGCTGAGGTGATTGATAGATTTGAGGTAAGTGAACAGTGGTTCTTAAATGCTCATATGCCTGCTAGTATTTTCTCAAGAACAAATGCTTGTATACTCTCATGCTTAAATGCTTACATATAAATTAAGAGTAACTCCTTCATATGATTTATTTTTTTACCACGTGCACACACTTGAATCATGTTATATCTACATGTTTGGAGACTAAAATGCTCATGTGGTTGGATGCTTGAGCACACACATGCTTTGACGATAGTGCTTAAATCATAAATTGATGAGATGGTAAGTTGTATGTGTACTAAGATGCTAAAATGTTCATGTGCTTGTATGTTCAATGCCTGGTTGATCACATGCTCACATATGTACTCGCTTTGATGATCATTTGCTAATATGTCTATTTGCTTTAAATGGTCACATGCTTTTATGTTCACATCTTTTGAGATTCACATATTTCTATGTTCACATGTATTGATGATTGTATGCTTAGGAGTATGTTTACTTGCTTTGAAAATAACTTGTCGACTTGCCTATATGCCTTAGTAATGTTCATGTGCTCGGACACTTCTATGATTGGATGCTCCTATGTTAACATGCTTCTTTGACGATCACATGTTTTGATGGTCATATGCTCTCATGCCTACATGCTTTAACGATCACATACCCACTTGCTTGTATAATTTCATACTCATAAGTTTGGATGATTTAATGATTATATGTTTCAACGTTCAAATGCTTTACTAATCGCATGCTCACAAGAATTAAATTCACGCACATGTGCATATTGTTGGATCCTAATATGTGATAGGCTTAGAAGCTTAAGTGATCATGTAGTTGGACGTTGGTACGCTTAGTCACTTTGACAATTTTGCTTCAATGTTGAAGTGATTGACAAATTTGAGGTATGTGTCCTCGGGTTCGTAAATGCTTTATGCTTTAAAGATCACATGATTGTATGCTCTCATGATCAAATGATTGTATTTTCTCATGCTTAAGAGCTTGCATATAAATTAAGAGTTACTCCTTTATAAGATTTATTTTTAAATCACATGTATACACACTTGATTGACGATATATCTATACGCTTAGAGACTGAAACATTCATGTAGTAAGATGCACGTGCACTCATATGCTTTGATGATTGTGCTTAAATCCAATGGTAATTGAACGGTACGATCTATATGTACTTTGAGGCATAAATGCTCACATGCTTGTATGTGTTGGAAAAAATCTGGTTTTGTATTTCATACAAAACACACAGCGGAAGCAACAAATCAGGATCTATTTCATTCATGATTGACAACATGCACTATGTAAATTTTAGAATTTAAGAACAAGATAGCGTACCTTGGTGTAAAGAAATTCAAAATAAAGATTAGAAGCACTTGGGAATAGTTTTAATCTTCACTCCAATTCTACTTTACGCACAAGATGTGTGGTCTCTCAATCAGCTTTCAAAGGGAGAATGAAAGTGTGTCTCACACTCTCTCTTTTTCTTTTTCTCTACGCTTCTTTTCATAAATAAAAAAAAAAAAAATTCTGTATCTTTCTCCCTTTATAACTAACTGATTATTTAATTGGGTCGGCCTATTGGGCCTTTCCAATTGGGCACACATCCTAACAGTATGTTCACATGCTTTGTTGATCCCGTGCTCACACGTGTACTTGCTTTGGCAATCATATGCTCTCACGTCTACTTCCCTTGATGACTATATCATGTTTAGATGTTCACATGCTTTGATGATCATATTGTCCTATGCCTATATGGATTGATGAGAACGTTTTCTCTTGCCTATATGCCTTGATGCTCATATGCTCGGACACTTTTATAATTGAATGATTCTATATTAATATGCTTCATTGATCACATATATTTAAGTTCACATGCTAGACGATAGAGTGCTTCTATGTTTACATGCTTTGATGCTCACACGCATTGATATCCACATGTTCGATATCCACACATGTGCACACACATGGATAATGAAATGTCAATCGGCTCGAAGACTAAAGTGATCACGTAGTAGGAAGTTTGTATGCTCAATGTGTTGATTATTTTTCTTGAATCATGAGATGATTGGGAGATAAATGCTCATATGCATGTATGCTCTCATGATCACATGCTTGTATGTTGAGGTGCTTTGTCGATAAACTACTCACATTTGTCTTTGTTGAGATGATAAAATGCTCACTTGTCTACTTGCATTGATGATTACATGCTCCTATGCTCACTAGCATTGATGTTCACATATTTTGATGATCGTATGCTCATAAGCACTGAATGATAAGGTGATTAGCAGATTTGAGGTATGTGTACTTGGGTTCTTAAATTCTTATATGCTTTATGCTCTAATGATTACATGGTTGTATGCTTTCATGATCAAATGCTTGTATTCTCTTCTGCTTAAATGCTACATATAAATTAAGTGTTACTCCTTCATAAGATTTATTTTTTAACTACATGTGAACACACTTGATCGTCAATGTATCTATACGCATGGAGACTAAAACATTCATGTAGTTGGAGCTTGGTAACTCAATTGCTTTGATGTTTGTGATTATATTTTAAGGTAATTGAATGGTAAGATGTATATGTACTTTGAGGTTTAAATGCTCCAGTGCTTATATGTTCGTATGCTTTGTTGATCTCGTGTTACATGTGTACTTGCTTTGATAGTTATATGCTCTCATGTGTATTTGCTTTGATGATCACATGCTTTTATGTTTACACATCTTTTGAAATTCACATACATTTATGTACATATGCTTTGATGATTATACATTTTTACGTTCAAATTCTTTGATAATCGTATGCTACTATGTCTAAATGCTTTGAAAAGAAGTTGTCCACATGCCTATATGCCTTAATGTTCATATACTCGTACACTTCTATGATTGGATGCTCCTATGTTAACATACTTCTTTGATGATCACATGTTCCAATGGTCATACGCTCCCATGGCTCCATGCTTTAACGATTATATACCCACTTACTTTTATAATTTCGTACTCATACGTTTGGATGATTTGATGATTATACTCATACTTTGATTATGACGTGCTCCCACGCTCACATACATTGATATTCATATGTTTGATATCGATACTCATGCACACACTTGGATGATGATATGTTTATAGGCTTAGAAGCTTAAGTGATCGAGTAGTTGGGAGTTTATGCGCTCAAATGCATTAACAATAGTTCTTGAATGCAAAGTTGATTGGGAGATTAAAGGTATGTATACTTGGGTGCTTAAATGCTTATATACTTACATGCTCTAATGATTAAATGCAAATGTTCTCATGCTTTGTTGATATTATGGCCACATGTGTACTTGCTTTTATGATCACATACTCACATGTCTACTTGCTTTGGTGATCACATGCTCCAATGTTTAAATGCTTTGATGTTCAAATTATTTGATGATAACATGCTTCGATGATCGTATGCTCACTTGCCTACATTCTTTGACGATCACATGACTACTTTCTTGCATAACTTCATGCTCATATGCTTGAATGCTATGATGCTTACATGTGCCTACATTCAAATGTTTTGATATTTGTATGCTCACCAGAATTGATATTCACATGTTTTATATCCACACACATGTGCATACTCTTGGATACTAATACGTCTATAAGCTTGGAGGCTTAAGTGATCAGGTAGTTGGACGTTCATGCGCTCGAAAACTTTGACGATTTTGCTTGAATGCTAAGGTGATTGCAAGATTAAAGGTATATGTACTTGGGTTCTTAAATGCTCACATGCTTGTATGCTCTAGTGATCACATGCTTGTATGCTCTTATGCTTAAATACCTGTATACTCTCATGCTTAAATGCCCACACTTAAATTGTCACTTTTTTGTAAGATTTATTTTTAACCACATGTGTAAACACTTGAATGATGATAAATCTATATGCTTCGAAGTTGATACGCTCTTGTAGATCCGCTTGGGCACTCATATGCTTTGATAATCATTTGCTCCTATGTCTATATGCTTTGATGAGAACATGTCCATTTGCCTATACACCTTGATGCTCATATGCTCAGACACTTTTATGATTGGGTGCTCCTTTATTAACATGATTTTTTGATCACATGTATCTAAGCTCATATGCCATAATGATAGATTGCTTCCATGTCTACATGATTTGAATGCCTGCTTACATGTATGCCTTCGCGCTGATATGCTTGAATGCTTTGATGATTACCTACTCCTATTTTGAAATGCTTTGATGACTACACGCTCACATGCATTGACATTCACATGTTTGATATCCACACACATATGCACACACTTGGATGATAAAATGTATATAGGCTCCAAGCCTAAAGGGATCATGTAGTAGGATGTTCATGCACTCAAATGCGTTGACGATTGTGCTTGAATGCTGATTTGATTGGGAGCTTAGATGTATGTGTACTAAGGTGCTTAAATGTTCTTATGCATGTATGCTCTCAAGATCACATGCTTGTATTTTCACATGCTTGTATTTTCACATGCTTTGTTGATAACCTACTCACATTTGTCTTTGTTATGTTTATTAAATGCCCACATATCTGCTTGCATTGATGATCGCATGCTCATATACTCCAGTGCTTTGATGTTCCCATATTTCGATGATTATATACTCCTGTGTCTATATGCTTTGATGATCACATGCCCACTTACCTGTATGCCATTATTCCCATATGCTTGGATGCTTTGATATTTAGGTGATTACATGCTCACGCTTTGGTGATTACATGCTCACATACATTGATATTCATATGCTTGATATCCACACACGTGCACCCACGGTGATCATGAAATGTCTATAGGCTTAGAGGCGTAAGTGATCGTGTTGTCGGACGTAGGTGCACTCAAATGATTTGACGATTGTGCTCGAATGCTTAGGAGATTGGGAGATTAGAGGTATATGTACTAGGGTGCTTAAATGCTCATTTGCTTCTATGCTCTCACGATCACATTATTGCTTAATCTCATGATCAAATGCTTGTATGTTTTCATGCTTTTTTGATAACATGTTCACATGTGTATTTGCTTCGATAATCACATGCTCACATGTCTACATACTTTGGTGATCACAAGCTCCAATGTTTAGATGCGTTGATATTCAAATTCCCATGATCATATGCTCTCATGCCTACATGCTTTGACAATCACATTCCTATTTATCTATATAAGTTCATACTTATATGCTTGGACGATTTGATGATTACATGCTCCTACATTCAAATGCCTTGATAATCGCATGCTCATAAGTATTAATATTCACTGGTATGATATCCACGAACATGTGCACACACTTGGATGCTAATATATTTATAGGCTTGGAGGCTAAAGTGATCATGTGGTTGCATGTTTCGTGACCTCTAATGCTTTGACTATTTTGCTTTAATGCTGTGGTGATTGGTAGATTTGAGGTACGTGTACTTGGGTTCTTAAATGCTCAAATGCTTGTATGCTGTAATGATCACATGCTCGTATGCTTTCATGATCAAATGCTTGTATACTCTCGTGCTTAAATGCTTACATATAAATTAAGTGTCATTCCTTCATAAGATTTATTTTTTAACCACACGTGCACACACTTGAATGACGATATATCTATATGCTTGGAGACTGAAACAATCATGTAGTCGGATGCTCGGGCACTCACTCACTTTGATGATTATGCTTAAATCCTAAATTGATTGGACGGTAAGATGTATGTGTGTACTTGGATGCTTAAATCCTAAATTGATTATGCACTCACTCATGTGCTTGTATGTTCAATACTTTGTTGATCAAGTGCTCACATGTGTGCACTCACGATCAAATGGTTGTATACTATCATTCTTAAATGCTTACATATAATTTAGCACTCCTTCATAAGATATATTTTTTAACCACATGTGCACACACTTGAATGATCACATTCTTTTTTCACATGTTTTGATGATCATACACTTCTATGTTCACACACTTTGAAGATCGTATGCTCCTATGTCTACATGATTTAATAAGAACATGTGCACTTGACTATATGCCTTCTCGCTCATATGCTCGTACACTTTTATGATTGGATGCTCCTATGTTAACATGCTTCGTTAATCATATGCATTTAAGTTCCCATGCCATGATGATAAATTGCTTCCATGTTTACATGCTTTGATGATCACGACCATTTGCCTGTACGCCTTCGAGCTCATATACTTGGACGCTTGGATGATTACCTACTCCTATTTTAAATGCTTTGAATATTGCGTGCTCACATGCATTACTATTCACATGTTTGATATCCACAAACGTGCACACACTTGGATGATGAAATGTCTATTTGCTAGAAGGCTAAAGTGCTCATGTAGTAGGATGTTTGTACACTCAAATGCATTGATGATTTTGCTTAAATGCTGAGATGATTTGGAGATTAGAGGTATGTGTACTTAGGTGATTAAATACTCATATGCATGTATGCTCTCATGATCACACGCTTGTATATTCACACGCTTCGTTGATAACCTACTCACATTCGTCATTGCTTTGATAATAAAATGCTCACATGTCCAGTTGCTTTGATGATCACATGCTCCCGCACATGCTTTGATGTTCACATGCTCAATGATCGTGTGTTCCCATTTTAGATGCTTGGATGCTTTGATGATTACTTGATCATATGCAAATGCTTTGATGATTACTTAATCATATGCGAATGCTTTGATGATTGCATTCTGACATGCATTGATATTCACATGTTTGATGATCACACACAGCGATCATGAAATGTTTATAGGCTTGGGGGCACAAGTGATCGTATTGTCGAACATATGTGTGCTTAAATGCTTTGACAATTATGCTTGAATGTTGAAATGATTGGAAGAGTAGAGGTATATGTATTTGGGTGCTTAAATACTCGTATTCTTGTATGGTCTCACGATCACATTCTTGTTTGATCTCACAATCAAATGCTTGTATGTTCTCATGCATTGTTGATAATGTGCTCATATGTATACTTGCTTTGACGATCAAATGCTCTCATGTCTACACGCTTTGGCGATCAAGTTCTCCAATGTTTTTAGATGCTTTGATGTTCAAATTCTTTGATTCTCACATGCTTCGATGATCATATACTCCTATGCCTACATACTTTAATGATCAAATTTCCCACTTGCTTGTATAACTTCATGCTCGTATGGTTGGACAATTTGATGATTACATGATCCTATGTTAAAATCCTTTTATAATCGCATGCTCACAAACATTGATATTCACTCGTATGACATCCACACACATGTACACACACTTGGATGTTAATATATTTGTAGGCTTGGAGGCTTAGGTGATCATATAGTTTGACGTTCATGCGTTCAAACGTTTGACAATTTTGCTTGAATGCTAAGGTGATTGGTAGATTTGAGATATGTGATCATTGGTTCTTAAATGATCATATGCTCTAATGATGACATGCTAGTATTCTCTCAAGATCAAATGTTTGTACACTTTCATGCTTAAATACTTACATAAAAATTAAGTGTCGCTCTTTTATATGATTTATTTTTTAAACACATGCACACACTTGAATCACAATATATGTAGATGCTTGGAGACTGAAATGCTCATGTAGTTGGATGCTCAAGCACACACATGCTTTAAAGATAATGCTTAAATCCCAAAGTGATAAGACGGTAAGTTGTATGTGTACTTAGATGCTAAAATGCTCTTGTGCTTGTATATTCAATACTTGGTTGATCACATGCTCACATGTGTACTTGTTTTGATGATCATTTGCTAATATGTGTATTTGCTTAAATGATCACATGCTTTTATGTTCACATCTTTTGAGATTCACATACTTCTATGTTCACATGCTTTGATGATCATACACTACTTTGTTCACATGCTTTGATGATCGTATGCTTATAGGTATGTCTACTTGCTTTGAAAAGAACTTGTCCACTTGCCTATATGCCTTAGTAATGCTCATGTGCTCGAACACTTTTATGATTGGATGCTCATATGTTAACATGCTTCTTTGATGATCACATGTTTTGATGGTCATATGCTCCCATGCTTACATGCTTTAACGATCCCATGCCCACTTGCTTGTATAATTTCATGCTCATACGTTTGGATGTTCTAATGATTATATGTTTCAATGTTCAAATGCTTTGATAATCTCATGCTCATAAGAATTGATATTCACGCACATGTGCACACACTTGGATGCTAATATGTGTATAGGCTTGGAAGCTTAAGTGATCATGTAGTTGGACATTGGTACGCTCAAACACTTTGATGATTTTACTTCAATGTTGAAGTGATCGGTTTGATTTGAGGTATGTGTTCTTGGGTTCTTGAATGCTCATATGCTTTATGCTCTAATGATCACATGATTGTATGCTCTCATGATCAAATGATTGTATTTTCTCATGCATAAATGCTTGCATATAAAATAAGAGTCACTCCTTTATAAGATTTATTTTTAAACCACATGTGCACACACTTGATTGACGATATATTTATGTACTTGGAGACTGAAACATTCATGTAGTTGGATGCATGGATACTTATATGCTTTGATTATTGTGCTTAAATCCTAAGGTAGTTGAACGGTAAGATGTATGTGTACTTTGAGGCATAATTGCTCATTTGTTTGTATGTTCACATGCTTTGTTGATCCCGTACTCACGTGTACTTGTCTTGGCGATCATATGCTCTCATGTCTACTTGATTTGACGATCATATGCTTCTATGTTCACATGTTTTGATGTTCACATGCTTTGATGATCATATTCTCCTATGTCTATATGGAATGACTAGAACGTGTTCTCTTGCCTATATCCTTTGATGCACATATGCTTGGACACTTTTATGATTGGATGATCCTATATTAACATGCTTCATTGATCACTTACATTTAAGTTCACATGCCAGATAATAGAATGCTTCTATGTTTACATGCTTTGTTGCTCATGCGCATTGATATCCACATGTTCGATATCCACACACTTGCATACACATGGATGATAAAATGTCAATCGGCTCGAAGACTACAGTGATCATGTAGTAGGAAGTTTGTATGCTCAAATGAGTTGATTATTTTGCTTGAATCATGAGATGATTGGGAGATTAGAGGTATGCGTACTAGGGTGCTTAAATGCTCATTTCCATGTATGTTCTCATGATCACATGCTTGTATGTTGACATGCTTTGTCGATAAACTACTCACATTTGTCTTTTTTGAGATGATAAAATGCTCATATGTCTACTTGTATTGATGATTACATGCTCCTATGCTCACTAGCATTGATGTTCACATATTTCGATGATCGTATGCTCATAAGCACTGAATGCTGAGGTGATTGGCAGATTTGAGGTATATGTACTTGGGTTCTTAAATTCTTATATGCTTTATGCTTTAATGAACACATGGTTATTTGCTTTCATGATTAAATCCTTGTATTCTCTTATGCTTAAATGCTTCATATAAATTAAGTGTTACTCCTTCATAAGATTTATTTTTTAACCACATGTGCACACACTTAATTGTCAATATATCTATATGCTTGGAGATTGAAACGTTCATGTAGTTAGGTGCTCGAGCACTCACTCGCTTTGATGTTTGTGATTATATTTTAAGGTAATTGAACGGTAAAACGTATATGTACTTTGAGGTTTAAATGCTCTAGTGCTTATATGGTCACATGCTTTGTTGATATCGTGCTCATATGTATACTTGCTTTGACAATTATATGCTTTCATGTGTATTTGCTGATCACATGCTTTTATGTTTTCACGTCTTTTGAAATTCACATGCATCTATGTACATATGCTTTGATGATTATACATTTTTATGTTCACATGCTTGGATAATCGTACGCTACTATGTCTAAATGCTTTGAAAAGAAGTTGTCCTCATGCCAATATGCCTTAATGTTCATATGCTTGTACACTTCTATGATTGGATGTTCCTATGTTAACATACTTCTTTGATGATCACATGTTCCAATGGTCATATTCTCCCATGCCTCCATGCTTTAACGATTATATGCCCACTTGTTTTTAAAATTTCGTATTTATACCTTTGGAAGATTCGATGATTATACTCATACTTTGATTATGACGTGCTCCCATGCTCATATACATTGATATTCATATGTTTAATATACATACACATATGCACACACTTGGATGATGATATATTTATAGGCTTGGAGGTTTAAGTGATCGTGTAGTTGGGAGTTCGTGCGCTCAAATGCATTGACGATTGTGCTTGAATGCTGATTTAATTGGGAGCTTAGAGGTATCTGTACTATGGTGCTTAAATGCTCATATGCATGTATGCTCTCAAGGTCACATGCTTGTATGTTCACATGCTTTATTGATAACCTACTTACATTTGTCTTTATTGTGTTGACAAAATGCTCACATGCCTGCTTGCATTGATGATCCCATGCTCATATACTCTCATGCTTTGATGTTCACATATTTCGATGATCATATGCTTCTATGTCTATATGCTTTGATGATCACATGCACACTTACCTGTATGCCATTATTCTCATATGCTTGGATGCTTTGATGATTACTTGCTCATGCTTTGGTGATTACATGTTTATATACATTGATATTAACATGTTTGATATCCATACACGTGCACACACGGTGATCATGAAATGTCTATAGTCTTGGAGACATAAGTGATCGTGTTGTCGAACGTAGGTGCACTCAAATGAGTCAACGATTGTGCTTGAATGCTTAGGAGATTGGGAGATTAGAGGTATGTGTACTAGGGTGCTTAAATGCTCATATGATTCTATGCTCTCACGATCACATTATTGCTTAATCTCATGATCAAATGCTTGTATATTCTCATGCTTTTTTGATAACATGTTCACATGTGTATTTGCTTCGATAATCACATGCTCACATGTCTACATACTTTGGTGATCACATGCTCCAATGTTTAGATGCTTTGATATTCAAATTCTTTGATGATCACATGCATCGATGATCATATGCTCCCATGCCTACATGCTTTAACAATCACATTCCCATTTACCTATATAACTTCATGCTTCTACACTTGGACGATTTGATGACTACATGCTCCTACATTCAAATGCCTTGATAATCGCATGCTTCCAAGCATTAATATTCACTGGTATGATATCCACAAACATGTGCACACACTTGGATGCTAATATATTTATAGGCTTGGAGGCTAGAATGATCATGTGGTTGGATGTTTTGTGAGCTCAAATGCTTTGAAGATTTTGCTTTAATGCTGTGGTGATTGGTAGATTTGAGGTACGTGTACTTGGGTTCTTAAATGCTCAAAAGCTTGTATGCTCTGATGATCACATGCGTGTATGCTCTCATGCTCAAATACTTACATATAAATTAAGTGTCATTCCTTCATAAGATTTATTTTTTAACCACATGTGCGCACACTTAAATGACGATATATCTATATGCTTGGAGACTGAAACAATCATGTAGTAGGATGCTCAGGCATTCACTCGCCTTGATGATCGTGCTTAAATCCTAAGGTGATTGGACGGTAAGATGTATGTGTGTACTTGAATGCTTAAATGCTCATGTGCTTGTATGTTCAATGCTTTGTTGACCAAGTGCTCACATGTGTACTTGCTTTGACGATCATATGCACTCATGTGTATTTGCTTTGATGATCACATGATTTTACGTTTTCACATCTTTTGAAATTCACATACTTCTATGTACACATGATATAATGATCATACATTTTTATGTTTACATGCTTTGATAATCGTATGCTTCTATGTCTAAATGCTTTGAAGAGAATTTGTCCCCATGCCTGTATGCCATAATGTTCATATGCTTGTACACTTCTATGATTGGATGCTCTTATGTTAACATACTTCTTTGATGATCACATGTTCCAATGGTCATAAGCTCCCATGCCTCCATGCTTTAATGATTATATGCCCACTTGCTTTTATAATTTTGTACTCATACGTTTGGACGATTGGATGATTATATGCTGTAATATTCAAATGCTTTGATAATTGTATGCTCACAAGCGTTGATATTCACTCATATGATATTCTTGCACATGTGCACACTCTTGGATGTTTGTAAGCTCAACTGCTTTGATGATTTTGCTTGAATGATTGGTAGATTTGAGATATGTGTACTTGGGTTCATAAATTCTCTTATACTTTAAGCTCTAATGATAACATGATTGTATGCTCTCATGATCAAATGCTTGTATTCTCTCATGTTTAAATGCTACATCTAAATTAAGTGTCACTCCTTTAAAAGATTTATTTTTTACCCACATGTGAACACACTTGATCCACGATATATCTATACGCTTGGAGACTGAAATGTTCATGTAGTGGACTTCACGCGCTTTGATGACTTAAATCATATTGAACTTGTTTACTTTGAGGTTTAAATCCTCCTGTCCTTATATGTTCACATGCATATGCTTGCACGTGTACTTGCTTTGACTATCATATGCTCTCATGTGTATTTGCTTTGATGATCACATGCTTTTATGTCCACATCTTTTCAAATTCACATATTTCCATGCACACATGCTTTGATGATCATACATTTTATGTTCACATGTTTTGACAATCGTATGCTACTATGTCTAAATGCTTTGAAGAGAATTTGTCCACATGCCTATATACCCTAATGTTCATATGCTCGTGCACTTCTTTTATTGGATACTCCAATGTTAGCATACTTCTTTGATGGCCAATGGTCATATGCCCCTATGCCTACATGCTTTAATGATTATATGCCTACTTGCTTTTATAATTTCGTACTCATACGTTTGGACGATTTGATGATTATATGCTCCTATATTCAATGCTTTGATAATCGTATACTCACAAGCATTGATATTCACTCATATGATATCTACGCACATGTGCACACACTTGGACGTTCATAAGCTCAAATGCTTTAATGATTTTGCTTGAATGCTAAGGTAATTGGTAGATTTGAGGTATGTGTACTTGGATTCATAAATTCTCATATGCTTTAAGCATAACATGATTATATGCTTTTATTCCCAAAAATATTTTTCTTATAATAAAGTAGTATCACACTCAAATAGTCTTATATTCCTTTTAGCTATTAATATTATGCTCTTTTAGGCTGTTTGGGTTTTAGTAATTCTGAATCATAGGGACTGGTTCTTAATGTTGTAGCTACTACTTATCTTCCATATCCTAATGAATTTAAGTTACATAAAGGGAGGGATGATGCAGGGGATGTGATGGGCGTATAGTTCAGAAACAATGAAAGGGCTGAGTTACTTAGAAAAAACTGATAGGTGGATAAGTACCTCTGCAAGAACACTTAGTTCCAATAGCACACAAAGGCTAACAACTCATTCAATTACCAAAACTGATTTACAAAGAGCTTACATTCTCCTACTTATACTAGTTGTTTGGCATTGGCAGCCTCTAGATGGTTGAGAAGTGTCTAAATCCTATAGGTTAATGCTTAAGAAATCTGCTAACTAACTAACTAATTAGTTACAAGTGGATTAGGATATAGGTATATAGTTGCTTGAAATGCTGTATCAAGACTCTCCCTTTCAAGAAGCACTTGACCTTAAGTACTCTTGGTTGCCACAAGATTTGTATGATGTTATAGGATGATACAGTTGCCTTATATGGTGAGTTTGCTGCTATTACAGCACACCAAAGGCTGCTGCTTCTGCAAAGCCAAGTCCCACATAAATGAAACACCAATGTAGGTGCATCTGCATTAAGAGGACTCCCTTTCTTGAAAGAAAAATTGTTCTCAAGTTTGGTTGACTTTTCAGTTGTAAAACATGTACACCAAATTGAACATTACAAGGCTTTATTATGCATTCGATCATTACAAGGCTTTTGACACTACAAGGCTTTATTCTTCACTGGTGACTCAACCTTCTTCATCTTAACCATTGGCTTGGGGCTTGCCTTCCCTTTCTTTGGTTACAAGGAGTGTGGATGCACTAACTTGTACATGTTGTTTGTGTTGCACCTTTTACCCACGATAGCTTCTTATAATTTTTCACATCTATATAAAGATGGAACCCATTCATGGCTACCTCCTAACAAAGAATATAACTTTTATGTTGTCTATCATCCTCTGCTTCTTGTTTTAGAACTTGCATAACCCTTTTTGCTAATGGAGAGTCATTTGCTTCCTTAACAACAACATTTGCTCGTTCTTCTACATAATGACCATGCACAGATTCTACCATACTTATTATGCATTCAATCAATTCTTGTCCTCCCTCACCAATCTGTTCTTCAATGTAGCTATCAGAAACAAGATTTCCAATGTCTTGGTCTCCTAACTCCTTAACCAGAAAGTTTTGATTTTCTATCTCTTCAACAACCAAGGTTTCATCCTTTGACAAAACAAGTTAGTTCTTGGCTGGTACCTTAGAACCTTTACTTGACTTAGCAACATTTGATCCATTTTCAACCTTCTTGGTGAAGTTGGATGTTGCATCACCACTTCAGGCACTGATATTAGAACTAAAAGGAACTGATTGTGCCCCCTTGACTTGATGATTCTCAATTAGCACTGCCCTATTGAAAGCTTCTAAAACAGTCCAGCTGTCTTGGAGGAAATGGACATCTTGGATTTGCACTTTGCTGTAAAGGGTGTGGCTATAGTTGTAAGTCAAGAATTACTCGCTAAGCTTCCGTTTCATCTTCTCCCAAGTATGAACCATGGTTTCTCCTTTCCTCAAGCTTTGAATCTTCAACTGCTTCCACCAAGATCTTGCCTTACCTCTCTAATTAATTGCTGCCAATTTGACTTTCTTGGATTCTGGAATATAACAAGCAAAGATCTCTTCAACTTGGCTAAGCCAATCCACATACTCTAAAACCTCCAAAATAAGCAAAATACCATCGAAACCTCAGAAAATGATCAAAATAACCCTAAACTAAGCAAAAATACCTTCAATTTTTCAGGGTACTTTGGTCGGGTTTAAGTTGTTTTGCACAGTGTAAAGGATTTTAGGGGATTTTACACATATTAACAGTGTCGATGAGTATTTTTTAATCATTTTAGATGTTTGGGGCACTTTGATCATTTACAAGGTATCGAGACTTGACTGCTTATTCTAACCGGTTCGGGGGTATTTTGGTGATTTTAGAAGTTTTGGGGTTATTAAATAGTCATTTTAGAGATTATGAAGCTATTTTGGTCAGTTAAGAGATTTCGAGCGATTTTGTTTAGACATTTGTAGTTTTAGGGGTATTTTGGTGATTTTGGGTGTATATTTGCCGTTATAGTGATGTCTAGGGTATTGTTTTTATCAAAAAAAATTATTTTACCTGTGAAAATTTTCAAAACACCAGAAAAACTTTAAATACACCAAAACATCTAAAATGAACCCTAAGTATTGCAAAAATGACTAAAATGCACCACGAATGTCCAGAGTACCCCAAAACCTTAAAAAATGATCGAAACGCCCCCGAAATGACCACAATACCCCTGAAAACTTTTAAAATGACCAAAACACTATCGAAACCTTAAAAATAAGCATAATACCTTCGAAACCTCTAAAAATGACCAAAATACGCCTAAACTAGGCCAAAATACATTCGATTTTTTAGATTTCAGCAGTATTTTGGTCTGTTTCAAGTTGTTTTGCTCATTTTATAGGACTTTAGGGCATTTTTCTCTTTTCAGCAATGTCGAGGGGTATTTTTTTAATCCTTTTAGATGTTTGGGGCATTTTGGTCATTCATGAGGTATGGAGATTTGACTACTCATTCTAGTCGTTTTAGTGTATTTTGGTCATTTTTGAAGTTTTTGGGTTACTTTAGTCGTTTTAGAGATTTTAAGGCAATTTTGGTTAATTAAGAGGTTTTGGGGGATTTTTTTTGGACATTTTGTTGTTTTGAGGGTATTTAGGTGATTTTGGAAGCATAATGGCCATTATAGTGATTTCAAGGGTATAATTTTGTCAAAAAAAAAAAAATTATTTTACTTGTGATGATTACCAAAATCTCAAAAAACCTATAAATACACCAAAACAACTAAAGCCCAAAAATATCCCAAAACCCTAGAAAATGACCGAAACGGCCCCAAAACGACCACAATATTCCCAAAATTTTTAAAATGACCAAAACATTGTTGAACCTCCAAAATAAGTAAAATACCATTGAAACCTCTAGAAATTATCAAAATAACCCTAAACTAAGCCAAAATACCCTCAATTTTTTAGATTTTTGGTCATTCATGAGGTATTGAGATTTGACTGCTCATTCTAGCCCTTTTAGGGGAATTTTGGTCCTTTTTTTGTTTTGTTTTGGGGTTATTTTAGTCGTTTTAGAGATTTTTAGTCTATTTTGCCCAATTAAGAGGGTTGGGGTTTTGTTTTTTGGACATTTTGTGGTTTTGAGGGTATTTTGGTGATTTTGGTAGTATAATGACCATTATAGCGATTTAAAGGTATGTTTCTGTTAAAAAAAATATTTTACCCGTGAGAATTACCAAAATATCAAAAAACCAATAAATACAGCAAAACATCGAAAATGACTCCCTTAAAACTGCCAAAATAAATAAACTGCACCATGAATGCCCAAAAATATCTCAAAACCCTAGAAATTGACAAAACACCCCCAAAACGACCAAAATACCCCCGAAAACTTTCAAAATGACCAAAGCACTGTTGAAACCTCCAAAATAAGCAAAATACCATCGAAACATCTGAAAATTATCAAAATAACCCTAAATTAAGCTAAAATACCCTCAATTTCTCAGATTTGCGGGGTACTTTGGTTTGTTTCAAATTGTTTTGCACAGTTTAATGAGTTTTAGGGGATTTTACCCATTTTAACTGTGTCTATGTGTATTTTTTTAATTATTTTTGGTGTTTGGGGCATTTTGTTCATTTACGAGGTATGGAGACTTGACTGCTTATTCTAACCGGTTCAGGGGTATTTTGGTAATTTTAAAAGTTTTGAGGTTATTAAATAGTCAATTTAGAGATTATGAGGCTATTTTGGTCAGTAAAGAGATTTCGAGCGATTTTGTTTGGACAATTTGTAATTTTAGGGGTATTTTGCTGATTTTGGGTGTATATTTACCATTACAGTGATGTCTAGGGTATTGTTTTTATCAAAAAATAATAATTTACTTGTGAGAATTTCCAAAACATCATAAAAACTTTAAATACACCAAACATCTAAAATGACCCCTAAGTACTGCAAAAATGACTAAAATTGACCACGAATGTCCAAAATACGCAAAAACCTAGAAAGTGACCGAAACAACCACAATACCCCCGAAAACTTTTAAAATGACCAAAACACTATTGGAACTTTAAAAATAAGCAAAATACCTTCAAAACCTATAAAAATAACCAAAATACCGCCAAACTAGGCCAAAATAAATTCGATTTTTTAGATTTCAACGGTAATTTGGTCTGTTTCAAGTTGTTTTGCTCATTTTGTAGGATTTTTGGAAATTTTGCTCATTTCAGCAATGTCGAGGGGTATTTTTTAATCCCTTTTGATGTTTTGGGCATTTTGGTTATTCATGAGGTATTGAGATTTGACTACTCATTCTAGTCATTTTAGGGGTATTTTGGTCATTTTTGAAGTTTTTGGGTTACTTTAATCGTTTTAGAGATTTTAAGGGAATTTCGGTCAATTAAGAAGTTTTGAGGGGTTTTTTTTGGACATTTTGTTGTTTTGAGGGTATTTTTGTGATTTTGGTACTATAATGGCCATTATAGTGATTTCAAGGGAATAATTTTGTCACAAAAAAATTTATTTTACTCGTGAGGATTACGAAAATCTCAAAAAACTTATAAATGCACCAAAACAACCACAATACTTCCAAAACTTTTAAAATGACCAAAATATCATTGAAACCTTCAAATAAGCAAAATACCATCGAAACCTTCTGAAAATTATCAAAATAACCCAAAACTAAGCCAATGCCCTCAATTTTTTAGATTTTTGGGGCACTTTGGTCTGTTTCAAGTTGTTTTGCACAATCTAGCTGATTTTAGGGGATTTTGCACATTTTAACATGTCGATATATTTCTTAATCATTTTAGATGTATGGTGCACTTTGGTCATTTACGAGGTATGGAGACTTGACCGCTTATTCTAATCGGTTCAGGGGTATCTTGGTGATTTTAGAAGTTTTGGGGTTATTGAATAGTCGTTTGAGAGATTATGACACTATTTTGGTCAGTTAAGAGGTTTCGAGGGATTTTTTTGAAAAATTTGTGGTTTTGGGGTGTTTTGGAGATTTTGTGCGTGTATTTGCCGTTCTAGTGATTTCTAAAGTAATGTTTTTATCAAAAAAATTATTTTACTTGTGACAATTTTCAAAACATCATAAAACCTTTAAATACACCAAAATATCTAAAATGACCCCTAAGAAGTGCAAAAATAACTAAAATGCACCACGAATGTCCAGAATACTGAAAACCTTGTAAAATCACCAAAACGCCCTTAAAACAACGAAAATATCCCCTAAAACTTTTAAAATGACCAAAAAACCTTCAAAACCTCTATAAATGAACAAAATACCCCCAAGATAAGCCAAAATACATTCGATTTTTTAGATTTCGGCGGTATTTTGGTCTGTTTCAAGTTGTTTTGCTCATTTTAGAGGGTTTTAGGGCATTTTGCTCATTTTAGCAATGTCGAGGGGTATTTTTTAATTCTTTTAGATGTTTCCGGCATATTGGTCATTCATGAGGTATTGAGATTTGACTGCTCACTCTAGCCGTTTTACGGGAATTTTGGTCATTTTTTATTGTGGACAGTTTCTGGTTTTGAGGGTATTTTGGTGATTATTGTGATTTCAAGGGTATAATTTCGTCAAAAAAATTTATTTTACTCGTGTGAATTACCAAAACATCAAAACACCTATAAATACAGCAAAACATCTAAAAAGAACCCCTTAAAACTGCCAAAATGAATAAAATGCTCCACGAATGCCCAAAATATCTCAAAACTTAAAAAAAAATGACCAAAACGCTCCCAAAACGACCACAATACCCTTGAAAACTTTTAAAATGATCAAAACTCTGTCGAAACTTCCAAAATAAGCAAAATACCATCAAAACCTCTGAAAATGATCAAAATAACCCTAAACGAAGCCAAAATACCTTCAATTTTTCATATTTTTGGGGTACTTTGGTTGGTTTCAAGTTGTTTTGCACAGTTTAAAGGATTTTACAGGATTTTCCACATTTTAAGGGTCGATGTGTATTTTTAATCATTTTAGATGTTTGGCGCACTTTGGTCATTTACGAGGTATGGAGACTTGACTACTTATTCTAACCGATTCAGGAATATTTTAGTGATTTTAGAAGTTTTGGGGTTATTAAATAATCATTTTAGAGATTATGACACTATTTTTTTCAGATATGGGGTTTCGAAGGATTTTTTTTTGGAAATTTCGTGGTTTTAGGGGTGTTTGGGTTATTTTGTATGCATATTTGCTGTTCTAGTGATTTCTAGGGTATTTTCAAAACATTAGAAAACCTTTAAATACACCAAAACATCCAAAACGACACCTAAGAACTGCAAAAATGACAAAAATGCACCACGAATGTCCAGAATACCCCAAAACCCTAGAAAATGGCCAAAACACCCTCAAAATGACCGCAATACTCCTGAAAACTTTTAAAATGACCAGACACCATCGGAAGCTTAAAAATAAGCAAAAGACTTTCAAAACCTCTAAAAATGACCATATTCACCTAAACTAAGCCAAAATACATTCGATTTTTTTTTATTATTTTGGCGGTATTTTGGTCTGTTTCAAATTGTTTTACTGATTTTAGAGGATTTTAAGGTGTTTTGCTCATTTCAGCAATGTTGAGGGGTATTTTTTAATCCTTCTAGATGTTTGGTGCATTTTGATCATTCATGAGGTATTGAGATTTGACTGCTCATTCTATTCGTTTTAGGAGTATTTTGGTCATTTTTGAAGTTTTTGGATTACTTTAGTCGTTTAAGAGATTTTAAGGCAATTTTGGCCAATTAAGAGATTTCGTGGGGTTATTTTTGAACATTTTGTTGTTTTGAGGGTATTTTGATGATTTTGGGAGTATACTAGCTATTATAGTGATTACAAGGGTATAATTTTGTCAAAAAAAATTTATTTTACTTGCGACAATTACCAAAATCTCAATCTCAAAAAATTTATAAATATGCCAAAACAACTAAAACGACCCCCTTAAAACTATCAAAATGAAAAAGATGCACCACTAATGCCCAAAAATATCCCAAAACCCTAGAAAATGATCGAAATGCCCCCAAAACGACCACAATACTCCCAAAACTTTTAAAATGACCAAAACATCGTTGAAAACTTCAAAATAAGCAAAATACCATCGAAACCTCTGAACATTATCAAAATAACCCTAAACGAAGCCAAAATACCTTCAATTTTTCAGATTTTTGGGGTACTTTGGCCGGTTTCAAGTTGTTTTGCACAGTCTAGAGGATTTTATGGGATTTTGCACATTTTAAGCGTCGATGTGTATTTTTAATCATTTTAGATGTTTGGCACACTTTGGTCATTTGCAAGGTATGGAGACTTGACTACTTATTCTAACCGGTTCATGGGTATTTTAGTGATTTTGGAAGTTTTGGGGTTATTAAGTTGTCATTTGAGAGATTATGACACTATTTTGGTCAATTAAGAGGTTTCGAGGGATTTTTTTTGGAAATTTTGTGGTATAGTGGTGATTTGGAGATTTTGTGTGTGTATTTGCCGTTCTAGTGAGTTTTAGGGTATTGTTTTTACGAAAAAAATTATTTTACCTCTAGGAATTTTCAAAACATCAGAAAACTTTTAAATACACTAAAACATCTAAAATGACCCCTCAGAACTGCAAAAATAACTAAAATGCACCACGAATGTCCAGAATACCTAAAACCCTATAAAATTACCAAAACACCCCCAAAACAACCACAATACCCCCTAAAACTTATAAAACGACCAAAACACCTTCGAAACCTCTAAAAATGAACAAAATACCCCCAAACTAAGCCAAAATACATTCGATTTTTTAGATTTATTAGGGCATTTTGCTCATTTCAGCAATGTCGAGGGGTATTTTGAAATCCTTTAGATGTTTGGGCCATTTTGGTCATTTTTGAGGTATTGAGATTTGACTGCTCGTTCTAGCCGTTTTAGGGGAATTTTGGTCATTTTTTTATTTTGGACATTTTGTGGTTTTGAGGGTATTTGGTGATTTTGGCAGTATAATAGCCATTATAGTGATTTCAAGGGTTTGTTTTTGTCAAAAAAAAAAAAAAATTAAGGCATAAATGCACCTTTAGTCCCTACATTTTGACGTTTTTCCATTTTAATCCCTACATTTTATTTTTACCACTTATAGTCCCTAAACTAATTAACAGGTGTTATTTTCGTCCTTTCCGTCAGTCAACTGATGAAAATTGCTAAGCTGGCTGCCGGAAGAATTAAAAAATTATAAAAAATGCCACATCATCAGGACACGTCAGCATTTATTTATTTTTTATAAATAATTTTTTTTATAAAAAAAAACTTAAAAAAAATAAAAAATCAACCTCAAATTTAAAAACACAAAACGACAAACCCAGAAAATCAAAACCAAAAACACCAATTCAAAATTAAACCCATTCATAAAATCAACTCTTCTCTCTCTCTCTCTCTCTCTCTCGTGTTTCTCACACGTGGTACCTGGTGGTGTAGTGGCTTGTGGTGGGTTGAGATCGAGGTGGATGGGTTGAGATCAGGGTGGGGTGGGTTGAGGTTGGTCTAGGGTGGGTGGAGTGGGTTGAGGTTGGTTTCGGGTGGGTGGGTTGAGATCGGGGTGGGGTGGATGGGTTGAGATCGGTTAGGGTGGGTTGAGGTTGGTCTGGGTTGGGTGGGTTGGGAGCGGGGTGGGTTGTGATCGGGGGGCTTAAGGTAGAGGTTGGAGAGCGAGCCAAGGGCATCACGGTAGGCGTCGCAGACGGTAGAGTCAGAGTCCTTGAGGCGCTTGATGACATGGGCGATGATTTTGGTGAGGTGGGCGGGGGAGGAGTCGGGGTAGGCGGCGCAGGTGAGGGCGAGGAGGCGGAGGGTGTCCTTGCGGGCGGAGGGTTTGGGGTCGGAGGAAACGGCGTCATAGAGGGAGTTGAGGAGCATTGGGAAAGCTTCAGGGGAGAGGTTTTGGATTGTGGTTTGGAGATCTTCGATGGCGATTCGGTGAGTGTCTTGGTCGGATAGTTTCGAGAGAGAGGTCAGGATTTTTTACTTCAGCTCCACCATTGCTAGGTGGGTTGATAATGATAGAGATCTTGTGTTTTGCTTTGTGCGTTTTGGGTTGGATTTGGATTTTCGCTGCTGCTGTTGTTGTTGTTGTTGAGATGACATTTTTGAGGGAATGAGAGAGAGAGCAGAGAGAATTGTTGTTTTTGTTACATTTGAGATCTGGGTGTTGTTTTTTTGAGTGAGTTTGAGTGAAGGAAAGAAAAGTGTGTGTATTTGTGAGTGTTTTTCTTTGTTTCTTTGAGTATTGTTCTTGTTATCTGGGTTTGTATTCGTATGCTCGTATGATCTGGGTTCATGCTCTTGTGTTCCTATAATTTGGTTCATCTTCTTGGTTATTTTTATTCAAATGGGATGTATTTTTATGTTCTAAATTTTCTTTTTATGTTTTTTAACTTTGTTAAAATCAAAATATACTTTTTAAATTTATATGGTGATGTGTCATGCTGACATGGCATTTTTAATAATATTTTAAGGTCTCCAGCTGCCACCTCAGCTATTTCCGTCGGTTAACTGACGGAAAGGACGAAAATAATACGCGTAAATTGGTTTAGGGACTAAAAGTGGTAAAAATAAAATGTAGGGACTAAAATGGAAAAACGTCAAAATATAGGGACTAAAAGTGCATTTACACCAAAAATTAATTAACCCATGAGAATTACCAAAATATCAAAAAACCTGTAAATACAGAAAAACATAAAAAATGACCCCCTCAAAACAGCCAAAATGAATAAAATGCTCCACGAATGCCCAAAATATCCCAAAACGCTTAAAAATGACCAAAACTCCCCCCAAAACGACCACAATACCCTCGAAAACATTTGAAATTGACCAAAACACCGTCAAAACCTCCAAAATAAGCAAAATACCATCGAAACCTCTAAAAATGATCAAAATAACCCTAAACGAAGCTAAAATACCTTCAATTTTTTAGATTTTTGGGGTACTTTGGTCTGTTTCAAGTTGTTTTGCACAATCTAGCAGATTTTATGAGGTATCAAGACTTGACTGCTTATTCTAACTGGTTCAAGGGTATTTTGGTGATTTTAGAAGTTTTGGGTTTATTAAATCATAGTTTTAGAGACTATGAGGCCATTTTGATTAGTTAAGAGGTTTTGAGCGATTGTTTTTGGACATTTTGTGGTTTTAGTGGTATTTTGGTGATTTTGGGTGTATATTTGCCGTTCCAGTGATTTCTAGGATGTTATTTTTGTAAAAAAAAATAATTTTTTTAGTGAGAATTTTTAGAACATTAGAAAATCATTAAATACATAAAACATCCAAAATGACCCCCAAGAACGGCAAAACTAACTAAAATGCACCGCGAATGTCCTGAACACCCCAAAACCCTTAGAAATGACCAAAACACCTCTGAAACGACCACAATACCCCCGATAACTTTTAAAATGACCAAAACGCCATCGGAACCTTAAAAATAAGCACAATACAAGGAACCTCATAAATGACCAAATTAACCCCAAATTAAGCCAAAATACATTAGATTTTTTAGATTTCGGTTGTGTTTGGGTCTGTTTTAAGTTGATTTGTTCATTCTAGAGGATTTTGGGGCATTTTGCTCATTTTGGCAATGTCTTGGGGTATTTTTTAATAATTTTAGATGTTTGGGCCATTTTGGTCATTCATCAGGTATTGAGGTTTGATTGTTCATTCTGTCCGTTTTAGTGGTATTTGGGTCATTTTTGATGTTTTGGGGTTATTTTAGTAGTTTCAGAAATTTTAAGGCTATTTTGGGCAATTAAGAGGTTTTAAGGTGTTTTTTTTTGGACATTTTGTGGTTTTGGGGGCATTTTGGCGATTTTGGGAGTACAATGGCTATTATAGTGACTTTTAGGGTATAATTTTGTCCAAAAAAAAAATTTATTTTACCCGTGAGGATTACCAAAATATCAAAAAACCTATAAATACAACAAAACATCAAAAATGACCCCCTTAAACTGCAAAAATCAATAAAATGCACCACGAATGCCCAAAAATATCCCAAAACCCTATAAAATGACGAAAACGCCCCCAAAACGACCATAGTACTCCCAAAAACTTTTAAAATGACCAAAACACAGTCAAAAACTCCAAAATAAGCAATATACCATCGAAACCCCTGAAAAATGATCAAAATAACCCTAAACTAAAACAAAATACCCTTAATTTTTCAGATTTTTAGGGCACTTTGATTAGTTTCAAGTTGTTTTGCGTAATCTAGAGGATTTTAGGAGATTTTGCACATTTTAACAATGTTGATGTGTATTTTTTAATCATTTTAGGTGTTTGGCGCACCTTGATCATTTACGAGCTATCGGGACTTGACTGCTTATTCTAACCAGTTCAGGGGTATTTTGGTGGTTTTAAAAGTTTTAGGGTTATTAAATAGTTGTTTCAAGGATTATGACATTATTTTGGTCAATTAAGAGGTTTCGGGCGTTTTTTTTTTTTGTGGAAAATTTGTTGTTTTAAGGGTATTTTGGTGATTTTGTGTGTATATTTGTGGTTCTAGTGAGGATTTTGTTTTTATAAAAAAAAAATTATTTTACTTGTGAGAATTTCTAAAACATCAGAAAACCTTTAAAACAAAACATCTAAAATGGTTCCTAAGAACTGTAATAAATAACTGAAATGCACCACAAATGTCAAGAATACCCAAAACCCTATAAAATTAATAAAACGCCCCCAAACAACTATAATACCGCTGAAAACTTTTAAAATGACCAAAACACCTTCGAAACCTTAAAAATAAGCAAAATATCTTCGAAACCTCTAAAAATGACCAAAATACCCTCAAACTAAGCAAAAATACTTTCGATTTTTAAGATTTCAGCAGTATTCTGGTTTGGTTCAAGTTGTTTTGCTCATTTTAGAAGATTTTAGGGCATTTTGCTCATTTCAGCAATGTTGAGGGGTATTTTTTAATCGCTTTTGATGTTTTGGGCATTTTGGCCATTCATGAGGTATTGAGATTTGACTACTCATTCTAGTCATTTTAGGGGTGTTTTGGTCATTTTTGACCTTTTTGGGTTACTTTTGTCGTTTTAGAGATTCTAAAGCAATTTTGGTCAATTAACAGGTTTCCGGGGGTTTTTTTGGACATTTTGTTATTTTGAGGTTATTTTGATGATTTTGGGAGTATAATGGCCATTTTAGTGATTTCAAGGGTATAATTTTGTCAAAACAAAATTTATTTTACTCATGACAATTACCAAAATCTCAAAAAATTTATAAATACACCAAAAAACTAAAACGACTCCCTTAAATCTGCCAAAATAAATAAAATGCACCACTAATGCCCAAAAATATCCCAAAACCCTAGAAAATGACCGAAACGCCCCAAAAACGACCACAATACTCCCAAAACTTTGAAAATGACCAAAACATCGTTGAAACCTCCAAAATAAGCAAAATATCATCGAAACCTCTGAAAATTATCAAAATAACCCTAAACTAAGCCAAAATGCCCTCAATTTTTCAGATTTTTGGGGTACTTTTGTCGGTTTCAAGTTGTTCACAGTGTAGAGGATTTTAGGGGATTTTGCACATTTTAATACTGTCGATGTGTATTTTTTAATCATTTTAGATGTTTGGTGCACTTTGGTCATTTACAGGATATCGAGACTTGACTGCTAAGTCTAACCGGTTCAAGGATATTTTGGTGACTTTAGAAGTTTTGGGGTTATTAAACAGTCGTTTTAGATATTATAATACTATTTTGATCAGTTAAGAGGTTTTGAGAGATTTTTTTTGAAATTTTGTGGTTTTAGGGGTTTTTTTTGGTGATTTTGTGTGTATATTTGCGGTTCTAGTGATTTCTAGGGTATTGTTTTTATCAAAACAAATTATTTTAGTTGTGAGGATTTCCAAAATATCAGAAAACCTTTAAATACACCAAAACATCTAAAATGACCCCTAAGAACTGCAAAAATGACTAAAATGCTCCACAAATGTCAAGAATACCCAAAACCCTATAAAATTAACGAAATGCCTTGAAAACAACCATAATACCTCCGAAAACGTTTAAAATGACCAAATCACCTTCGAAACCTTAAAAAAGAAAGCAAAATACTTTCGAAACCTCTAAAAATGACCAAAATACCCTCAAACTAAGCCAAAACACATTCGATTTTTAAGATTTCAACGGTATTTTAGTCTGGTTCAAGTTGTTTTGCTCATTTTAGAAGATTTTAGGGCATTTTTCTCATTTCAGCAATGTCGAGGAGCACTTCTTAATCCTTTTAGACGTTTTGGGCATTTTGGTCATTCATGAGTTCTTGAGATTTGACTGCTCATTCTAGCCGTTTTAGGGGTATTTTGGTCATTTTTGATGTTTTGGGGTTATTTTAGTCATTTTAGATATTTTTATGATATTTTGGTCAATTACGAGGTTTGGGGTTTTCTTTTGGGGGATTTTGTGGTTTTGAGGGTATTTTGGTGATTTTGGGATTATAGTGGCCATTATAGTGATTTCAAGGGCATGTTTTTGTCAAAAAAAAAAAATTTATTTTGCCCGTGAGAATTACCGAAATATCAAAAAACATATAGATACAGTAAAACATCTAAAATGAGCCCCTTCAAACTGCCAAAATGAATAAAATGCTCCACGAATGCCCAAAATATCCCAAAACCTTTGAAAATAACCAAAACGCCCACCAAAACGACCACAATACCCCCAGAAACATTTAAAATAACCAAAACTCCATCAGAACCTCCAAAATAAACAAAAAACCATCGAAACCTCTAAAAATGATCAAAATAATCGTAAACTAAGCCAAAATACCCTCAGTTTTCAGATTTTCGAGGTACTTTGGTCGGTTTCAAGTTATTTTGCACAGTCTAGAGGATTTTAGGGGATTTTGCACATTTTAATAGTGTCGATGTGTATTTTCTAATCATTTTAGATGTTTGGGGCACTTTGGTCATTTACAAGGTATCAAGACTTGTTTGCTTATTCTATTTGGTTCAGGGGTATTTTGTTGATTTTAGAAGTTTTGGGGTTGTTAAATTGTCGTTTTAGAGATTATTACACAATTTTGGTCAATTAAGAGGTTTCGAGGGATTTTTTCTTGGCATTTTGTGGTTTTAAGGTATTTTACTGATTTTGTGTGTATATTTGTCATTCAAGTGATTTCTAGGGCATTGTTTTTATCAAAAAAATTTATATTTTAATACACCAAAACATCTAAAATGACCTCTAAGAACTGCAAAAATAACTAAAACACACCACAAATATCCAGCATACCCAAAACCCTATAAAACCACAATACCCCCGAAAACTTTTAAAATGACCAAAACACCTTCGACACCCTAAAAATAGGCAAAGTACCTTTGAAACCTATAAAAATGACCAAAATACCCCCAAACTAGGCCAAAATACGTTCAATTTTTTATATTTCAGCGGTATTTTAGTCTGTTTCAAGTTGTTTTGCTCATTTTATAGGATTTTAGGGCATTTTGCTCTTTTTAGCAATGTCGAGGAATATTTTTTTGATTCTTTTAGATGTTTGGGGCATTTTGGTCATTCATAAGGTATTGAGATTTGACTGCTCATTCTAGCCGTTTTAGTGGTATTTTGGTCATTTTTGACGTTTTTGGGTTACTTTACTCGTTTCAGAGAGTTTAAAGCAATTTTGGTCAATTAAGAGGTTTCGAGGGGTTTTTTTTTGACATTTTGTTGTTTTGAGGGTATTTTGATGATTTTGGGAGTATAATGGCCATTATAGTGATTTCAAGGGTATAATTTTGTCAAAAAAAAAAATTATTTTACTCATGACCATTACCAAAATCTTGAAAAGTTTATAAATACACCAAAACAACTAAAGGAGCCCCCTTAAAACTGCCAAAATGAATAAAATGCACCACTAATACCCAAAAATTGTTGGAATCATTACACAGCGCAGCGGAAGAATAATTGTATGTAATGTAAACAGATCTACTTCATACATACAAGTTAACATGGGCTATTTAAGTTTCAGAATTAGAGAACAAGAGAGTGTACCTTGGAGCGGTGAATTTCAAAACTTGAAGATGAGAGGCTCATGGGAATACTTTCAATCTTCACTCCAATTCCACTAACGCCCAAGATGTGTGGTCTCTCAATCAGTTCCAAAGGGACAATGTCAAAAAAATGTCTAACACTTTTTCACCACTTCTCTAGAGTGTTCATTCAAACTCTCTCTTTTTCATTACCTTAAAATTCTGTATGTTTCTCCCTTTGTATCTAACTGATTATCTAATTGGGCTGGCCTTTTGGGCCTTTCCAATTGGGCTTAAGTATGTGGCTTGGAGTGGGACCAAAAGGGACCAATAAGACACTAGCTCCAATGGGCCTCGGGCTTTTCTGTCAACTCTTGACAAGTCCAAAGTTACCATTAACTATATTTAATACCACTATATAAATATAGTTGCACTCTAGGCCTTATTAATAAATTATATCCCAAGACTTTATTATACATGCAACCCCTTCATAAAATATTCATAGTAATACAAAGTCATGAAAGAAGACTGCCACTTTGTATATTACTACATCTTAATTCCTTGAGTACCCGGTTTAATCCTTTAAGTTATTCATCATATATTTATGAAATCCAATTCCATAAATATATACTTTAGTAACTCCTTACTAAAGTGGTTAGGCCCAACTCTCTGAATAACAAACCCATTAAACTTATCTCAAGGGAATATTTTATATCTCCGTTAAGAGACTATGAATTCCATCTTGAGAATATATGTTCCATCAACACTAAATGTGGCTACCCAACATACTGAGATTTTGACCGTTACTATAGATCTCACTCCTGATATATCAAAGCAACCTACACTTCATGATCAAGTCCATTATTCTCTCAGGATTAAGAGTTCATGCAAATATAAGTCGTGAGTTTATTATTCATTTGACAGTCATTAGGAGAATAATAAATCTCACACCGGTCCAGTTCAATATGTCTTAACTCTTAAAACATATCAACATATCAACTAGAAATCTCTATTTCCATGATCAAGACAAATCATCTTAGTTGATATGTTATAGCCTTCGCAGATGAAATGCCCAATTTCATCACCGACTACGAACTATAATTCTGAGTTTACAAAGAACTTGTGATTTATATCTTCTGTGACTAAATCACATAAATCACATACTATTGCATCTCATGGACTATATGATAATGTCCCAATATTCATGTTACCCTTATTTTCAAATAATAATACAACTTTATTAACCAAAACATTAAGTCATACATAATGTCTTACATAATAAAATACATAGCATCATACAATAGGATTTAAGGACAAATATCCCAACAATCTCCCACTTGGCCTAAAGACTATTGTGCACTAATCTAACTCCCATCTCCTCCAAATGTGACTCGAAAGTCCTTTGAGGCAAGGCTTTGGTGAAGGGATCCGCTAGATTCTTTGCACCATCAATCTTTGCTACATTCACATCTCCACGAGCAACAATGTCTCGAATGATGTGGTACTTCATTCTATGTGTTTTCCTTTCTTGTGATTCCTTGGATCCTTGGATTGTGCAACCGCTCCACTATTGTCACAAAACAATGTAATAGGAACTTGCTCAATTCTTATAACACCAAGATCACAAAGGAATTTCTTGAGCCAAACAGCCTCCTTTGCTGCCTCACAAGCAGCAACATATTCGGCTTCCATGGTGGAGTCCGCAATACAAGATTGCTTAACACTCCTCCAACTTATGGCTCCACCTCCCAAGGTGAAAACACAACCCGACGTGGATTTTCTGAAATCTAGATCCGACTGAAAATCTGAATCTGTATAGCCAATGGGAATCAAATCCTCACAACGGTAAACAAGCATATAATTTCTCGTTCTCCGAAGATACTTGAGAATATGCTTTACAGCTTGCCAATGTTTAAGTCCTGGATTTGATTGATATCGGCTGACCATGCCAACTGAATAACAAATATCCGGTCTAGTACAAAGCATGGCATACATGAGACTTCCCACTGCAGAAGCATAAGGAACTTGTCTCATCGTATTTTCTTCCTCTTGAGTCTTAGGCCTTTGGTCATCAGACAGAGGAACCCCATGTCTAAAAGGAAGTAATCCTTTCTTGGAGTTTTGCATGCTAAACCGTTCTAGAACCTTATCTATGTATCCAGCTTGTGACAAACCTAACATCCTATTCTTTCGATCTCGCCAAAGCTTGATCCCTAGAATATAGTTAGCTTCGCCCAAGTCTTTCATATCAAATTGGCTTGACAACCAAACTTTAACCGATGACATTACTCCTACATCATTTCCAATGAGTAGAATGTCATCAACATAAAGCACTAGGAACATTACTACTTTGTCTTGATGTCTCTTGTACACACATGGTTCATCAAGATTTTGTTCAAAACCAAATGATTTGATTGCCTGATCAAATCTGATGTTCCATGACCTAGATGCTTGCTTAAGTCCATAAATGGACCTATTCAACTTGCATACCATATGCTCTTGGTTCTTTGCTATGAAACCTTCTGGTTGCAACATATAGATTTCTTCTTCAAGATTGCCATTAAGAAATGCAGTCTTGACATCCATTTGCCAAATCTCATAATCATAATGAGCAGCAATGGATAAGAGAATTCTGATAGATTTAAGCATGGCTACTGGCGAAAAGGTTTCATCATAATCGATGCCTTCTTTTTGTGTATACCCTTTAGCCACTAGCCTTGCTTTAAAGGTTTCAACCTTTCCATCTATCCCTCTCTTCCTCTTGTAAACCCATTTGCAACCAACAGGTTTAATGCCGTTAGGCGCCTCTACAAGACTCCAAACTTGATTGGAATACATAGAATCTAATTCAGATTTCATAGCTTGGACCCAATGATGTGCATCTATGTCATTCATTGCCTCCTCATAAGTGTAGGGATCCGATTCAACCTCTCCTGAGATAGCCTCATAAGTTTCTCCTAAACCTATAAATCTCACAGGAGGCCGAGCAATTCTCCCACTACGACGAGGCACTTGTGTACTAGACATTTCATGAGTAGTATCTTGTGGTGTATCTAATACAACCACTTTTTCCTTAGCTTTATCCAATGGTTGTTGATTTACAGACTCATTCATTTCAGCCAATACAACTCTACTTCTAGGAGTAAAATTATTCATATAGTCATTTTCCAAAAATTTAGCATTTGTACTAACAAAAACTTTGTTATCATTTCGACTATAGAATAAATAACCCCTAGTTTCTTTTGGATAACCAACTAGCAAACACACTTCCGATTTTGGTTCCAACTTATCAGGCTTCCCCTTAAGCACATGTGCTGGACAACCCCAAATGTGGAGATACCTCATACTAGGCTTACGCCCACTCCACAATTCCATGGGTGTTTTGGGGACAGATTTTGATGGAACTAAATTCAAAAGATGTATTGCTGTATCTAAGGCATATCCCCAAAAAGAAATTGGTAAAGTTGAATAACTCATCATGGACCTAACCATTTCCAAAAGAGTTCTATTCCTTCTCTCTGCTACACCATTTTGTTGAGGTGTTCCAGGTGCAGTCAATTGGGATATAATCCCATTTTGAATTAGGTAATCCTTGAAATCCCCAAGAAGGTATTCGCCACCTCGATCAGATCGAATGGCCTTTATGCGTTTGCCTAATTGATTCTCAACTTCAGCCTTAAACTCTTTGAACTTGTCAAAAGCTTCGGACTTCCGTCTCATTAGGTACACATAACCATATCTTGAGTAATCATCCGTAAAAGTGATGAAATACTCATAACCTCCTTTTGCTTGGGTTGACATAGGACCACATACATCTGTATGAACTAATTCAAGCAACTCTTGGGCTCTTCTACCTTTTGCATTAAAAGGTCGTTTGGTCATTTTACCTTCCAAACAAGATTCACAAACTGGAAATTCATCAAAGTCCATGGGCTCTAAGAGTCCATCTTTGATCAGCCTTTGAATTCTGTTTGAATTAATATGACCTAAACGCAAGTGCCAAAGATATGCATCATTTGAAGGAAACTTTCTCTTTAATGATTTTACATGTGAGTTAGTATCTAATTCAGAATTATGTAGTTCATGCTTAATAGGAGTTAAAATATAAAGACCATCCACAATATTGCCAGAACAGATAAACATTTTATCCTTCTTTATTACAACATTGTCTTTTAGGATAACACAATATCCTTGTTTACCTAAATAAGTTGCAGAAATTAAATTCCTACGTACATTAGGTACAAACAGACAATCTTGCAATATTAAAACCCTAGTCTCAAAGCACAAATGAACAACACCAACAGCTACAACCGGAATCCTGCTCCCATCAGCCAAAGTTAGAAACAATTCCCCTTCACTCAGTTTTCTGGTCTCCTGAAACCCCTGCAAAGAATTGCAGATATGATTAGTACAACCTGAATCCACACACCAGGAATCAGTGGGATTCTGTACCAAATATATTTCAAGTAGAAAGGAAGTTTTCATACCCTTGTTCTTGGCAGCTTTAAACTTTGGACAATTCCTCTTCCAATGTCCTTTCTCACCACAATGGAAACACTTTCCTTTGAGCTTCTTTCCTTTGTCAGCAACACCTAAGACAATTTGCTTACCTTCTTTCTTAGTGAAGTCCTTCTTCTTCTTCTTACCCTTGCCTTTCGACTTAGGTTGAGAAGTAGAAGCTTCACCAACATTGGCTTCAACACTAGAAGTACCAAGGATGCCTTCCGCCGCCACTAACTCATTCATTAATTCAGACAAAGAATAAACCTTTTTGTTCATATTATAATTTAGTCTGAATTCCTTGAATGATTCCGGTAGTGACTGGAGTATCATGTCCACTTGGGACTCTCCATCAATGTCGGCACCTAAAACTTCCAATGTATTCAGATTAGAGATCATTGTAAGACAATGTTCTCTTACTGAACTACCTTCAGCCATCTTGGTATTATAAATTTGCCTCATGGTTTCTTGCCTTGCTGAACGGCCTTGCTCACCAAACATCTCCTTCAGACTTAGCATAATGTCCGAAGCTAGTTCTACATCCTGCATTTGATGCTGTAGAACATTTGAGATGGACGCTAGGATATAGCACTTGGTCATTTCATTAGATTTCTGCCAACGATCATATCGTTGTTTTTCCTCAAGAGGAGCATCTAATGAAGGAAAGCTAGGACATGGTTGAGTAAGCACATATTTGTGCTCTTCAGCAGTTAAAACAATGTCCAAGTTTCTTTTCCAGTCAACATAGTTGGATCCAGTCAGTTTGTTTTGATTAAGAATAGAAACAAGTGGGCTAAAAGATGCCATGTTCAAATCTGAAAATAATAAACATGAATATTATAAGTAAAATGGACATTATCAATTTAGCATATAAACATATAATATGGAACCTTAATAAAACCATAAAATAATATATGCAACGACAACCCAATCCCATGTTTAAAATTCCTTGGAAGCAAGTAAATTATAAACACTATGATTGATTGAGAACCATTCTCATTATTAGTGCTATCATGATAACTCTTATCAAACACTAATAACATGCCGTTTCTACTTTAGCCTCTAAGTAATAATGACATAGCTCCGAAGGGAGATTAACATTAAACTTAGTCTAGTGTACACCATTGACTGAATTCTATGTGAGTCATAAAGTAACTCCACGGAAGCGTGGTCGTTCTTTATCTAAAAAACACATATTATTCATCATAAAGAAGTTTAACATGTAGTACCATGAATTAAACACCCTCCGAAGGGAGTAAGGCATATACGCCAAAGCGAGGTGCTTAATCACACTACAATAAACCGACAATGGAGGCCGTGAGATCCAACCCTTGTATCTCTCTCCCACTAGATGTTTTAAAATAAAGGTTTTTACATATAAAACATGCATAATATAATTACACATAGCCTTGATCTTTTATATATGGAAAAACACTTAGAAAAAATTCTGGATCTACAGTTCTCGATCGATCCTCGACAGATTCTCGATCGATCCAGAAAAGTTCCGCGAAGCTCGACAGATCCTCGATAGATCCTCGATCGATCGAGAAACTTTCTGTTTGCTCGATAGATACTCGACAGATTCTCGATCGATCGAGCTTCGCGAATTTTGAATTTCCAGAATTTTCCAAAAACAGTTTTTCAACGTTTTCATGTACAAAACTACTGTCATACAATCATAATGAACATAAATTGATATCTAAACTGAATGTCATTGATGTTATAGCCTTAAAATTCAGTTTAACATACTTAAACTAAAAAATTAAACAACATCATAACATCAAAAACAGTTTTCATCAAAAACAATGATTTCAACAACCATGCAGAAAACTATTTTCTAACAACATGAAATCATTATCACTAATTCCAAAACTCAAAAACATGTTAAACAGATATGTAATGAAGACCGCTCTGATACCAATTGTTGGAATCATTACACAGCGCAGCGGAAGAATAATTGTATGTAATGTAAACGGATCTACTTCATACATACAAGTTAACATGGGCTATTTAAGTTTCAGAATTAGAGAACAAGAGAGTGTACCTTGGAGCGGTGAATTTCAAAACTTGAAGATGAGAGGCTCTTGGGAATACTTTCAATCTTCACTCCAATTCCACTAACGCCCAAGATGTGTGGTCTCTCAATCAGTTCCAAAGGGACAATGTCAAAAAAAATGTCTAACACTTTTTCACCACTTCTCTAGAGTGTTCATTCAAACTCTCTCTTTTTCATTACCTTAAAATTCTGTATGTTTCTCCCTTTGTATCTAACTGATTATCTAATTGGGCTGGCCTTTTGGGCCTTTCCAATTGGGCTTAAGTATGTGGCTTGGAGTGGGACCAAAAGGGACCAATAAGACACTAGCTCCAATGGGCCTCGGGCTTTTCTGTCAACTCTTGACAAGTCCAAAGTTACCATTAACTATATTTAATACCACTATATAAATATAGTTGCACTCTAGGCCTTATTAATAAATTATATCCCAAGACTTTATTATACATGCAACCCCTTCATAAAATATTCATAGTAATACAAAGTCATGAAAGAAGACTGCCACTTTGTATATTACTACATCTTAATTCCTTGAGTACCCGGTTTAATCCTTTAAGTTATTCATCATATATTTATGAAATCCAATTCCATAAATATATACTTTAGTAACTCCTTACTAAAGTGGTTAGGCCCAACTCTCTGAATAACAAACCCATTAAACTTATCTCAAGGGAATATTTTATATCTCCGTTAAGAGACTATGAATTCCATCTTGAGAATATATGTTCCATCAACACTAAATGTGGCTACCCAACATACTGAGATTTTGACCGTTACTATAGATCTCACTCCTGATATATCAAAGCAACCTACACTTCATGATCAAGTCCATTATTCTCTCAGGATTAAGAGTTCATGCAAATATAAGTCGTGAGTTTATTATTCATTTGACAGTCATTAGGAGAATAATAAATCTCACACCGGTCCAGTTCAATATGTCTTAACTCTTAAAACATATCAACATATCAACTAGAAATCTCTATTTCCATGATCAAGACAAATCATCTTAGTTGATATGTTATAGCCTTCGTAGATGAAATGCCCAATTTCATCACCGACTACGAACTATAATTCTGAGTTTACAAAGAACTTGTGATTTATATCTTCTGTGACTAAATCACATAAATCACATACTATTGCATCTCATGGACTATATGATAATGTCCCAATATTCATGTTACCCTTATTTTCAAATAATAATACAACTTTATTAACCAAAACATTAAGTCATACATAATGTCTTACATAATAAAATACATAGCATCATACAATACGATTTAAGGACAAATATCCCAACAAAAATATCCCAAAACCCTAGAAAATGACCGAAACGCCCCCAAAACGACCACAATACTCCCAAAAATTTTAAAATGACCAAAACATTTTTGAAACCTTCAAAATAAGCAAAATACCATCGAAAGCTCTGAAAATTATCAAAATAACCCAAAACTAAGCCAAAATACCCTCAATTTTTCAGATTTTTTGGGTACTTTGGTCGGTTTCAAGTAGTTTTGCACATTCTAGAGGATTTTAGGAGATTTTGCACATTTTAACAACGTCGATGTGTATTTTTTAATCATTTTAGGTGTTTGGCCCACCTTGATCATTTACGAGGTATCAAGACTTGACTGCTTATTCTAACCAGTTCAGGGGAATTTCGGTGATTTTAAAAGTTTTGGGGTTATTAAATAGTCGTTTTAGAGATTATGACACTATTTTGGTCAGTTAAGAGGTTTCGGGGGATTTTTTTTTTTTTGGAAAATTTGTTGTTTTAGGGGTATTTTGGTGATTTTGTGTGTATATTTGGTCATTGACGAGGTATGGAGACTTGACTGCTTATTCTAATAGGTTCAGGGGTGTTTTGGTGATTTTAGAAGTTTCAAGGTTATTGAATAGTCGTTTTAGAGATTATGACACTATTTTGGTTAGTTAAGAGGTTTTAAGGGATCTTTTTTGGAAATTTTGTGGTTTAGTGGTGTTTTGGAGATTTTTTGTGTGTATTTGCCGTTCTAGTGAGTTCTAGGGTATTGTTTTTATCAAAAGAATTATTTTACCTGTGAGAATTTTCAAAACATCTGAAAACCTTTAAATACACCAAAACATCTAAAATGACCCCTAAGAACTGCAAAAATAACTAAAATGTACCACGAATGTCCAGAATACCTAAAACCCGATAAAATTACCAAAACGATCCCAAAACAACCACAATACCCCCCTAAAACTTTTAAAACGACCAAAACACCTTCGAAACCTAAAAAATAAGCAAAATACCTTCGAAACCTCTAAAAATGAACAAAATACCCCCAAACTAAGCCAAAATACATTCGATTTTTCAGATTTCGGCGATATTTTGGTCTGTTTCAAGTTGTTTTGCTCATTTTAGAGGATTTTAGGGCATTTTGCTCATTTCAGCAATGTCGAGGGGTATTTTATAATCCTTTTAGATGTTTGGGGCATTTTAGTCATTTTTGAGGTGTTGAGATTTGACTGCTCTTTCTAGCCATTTTAGGGGAATTTTGGTCATTTTTTATTTTGGACATTTTGTGGTTTTGAGGGTATTTGGTGATTTTGGGAGTATAATGGCCATTATAGTGATTTCAAGTGTTTTTTTTTGTTAAAAAAAAAATTATTTTACCCGTGAGAATTACCAAAATATCAAAAAACCTGTAAATACAACAAAACATCTAAAATGACCCCCTTAAAATAGCCAAAATGAATAAAATGCTCCATGAATGCCCAAAATATCCCAAAACGCTTAAAAATGACCAAAATGCCCCCCAAAACGACCACAATACCCCCGAAAACATTTAAAATTGACCAAAACACCGTTGAAACCTCCAAAATAAGCAAAATACCATCGAAACCTCTGAAAATGATCAAAATAACCCTAAACGAAGCCAAAATACCTTCAACTTTTAAGATTTTTGGGGTACTTTGGTCGGTTTCAAGTTGTTTTGCACAGTCTAGCGGATTTTACGAGGTATCGAGACTTGACTGCCTATTCTAACCGGTTCAGGGGTATTTTGGTGATTGTAGAAGTTTTGGGGTTATTAAATTGTAGTTTTAGAGATTATGAGGCTATTTTGGTCAGTTAAGACGTTTCGAGTGATTTTTTTTTGGCATTTTGAGGTTTTAGGGATATTTTGGTGATTTTGGGTGTATATTTACCGTTCTAGTGATTTCTAGGATATTATTTTTGTCAAAAAAAATTATTTTTCCTGTGAGAATTTTCAAAACATTAGAAAACCGTTAAATAGACAAAACATCTAAAATGACCCCCAAGAACTGCAAAACTTACTAAAATGCACCACGAATATCCTGAATACCCCAAAACCCTAGAAAATGACCAAAACGCCCTCGAAACGACCACAATACCCCCGATAACTTTTAAAATGACCAAAACACCATCGGAACCTTAAAATAAGCACAATACCCTTGAAACCTCATAAATGACCAAATTACCCCCAAACTAAGCCAAAATACATTAGATTTTTTGGATTTCGATTGTATTTGGGTTTGTTTCAAGTTGTTTTGTTCATTCTAGAGGATTTCGGGGCATTTTGCTCATTTTAGCAATTTCTAGGTGTATTTTTTAATCATTTTAGATGTTTGTGGCATTTTGGTCATTCATCAGGTATTGATGTTTGACTGCTCATTCTATCCATTTTAGTGTTATTTAGGTCATTTTTGATGTTTTGGCACGACACCTGCTGCACCTCAATGCTGAGAAGTGGGCTTTTGGAGTGGAGGCCGGCAAGTTCCTAGGTTATTTGATCACTAAATGGGGAATAGAAGTTAACCCCGATCAAATCGAAGCCGTAAAACTTCTCAAATCACCAAGCAGTCCACAGGAAGTTCAAAAACTGACCGGCATGTTAGCTGCCCTTAACTAGGTTATTTCCAAATTTGCTGATCGGTGCTAACCATTTTATCAGCTTTTGAAGAGGTGGAGGGGATTCTAGTGGGATGAGGAATGTGAAAAGGCTTTTTAGGACCTAAAGGAGTACCTGGGGCAAGCACCAATGTTAACAGCCCCGGAGCCTGAAGAAGATTTATACATGTACCTCTTAGTGTTCAAGCATGCAGCAAGCGCCGTGCTGTTAAGGGATCAAGGTGTGCAACTTCCAATATACTATATCAGCAAAACCTTTGTCAATGTTGAGACGAGGTATTTGCCGCTGGAGAAGTTGGTGTTAGCACTCATGCACTCCACTCGAAAATTGCCCCATTATTTCCAGGCTCACACTGTCTATGTGCTGGCCAAGTACCTTCTACAGTCATTGTTGAGGAGATCAGATTTTAAAAGGAGAATAGCTAAATGACGTACTTAGCTGGGCTCTTTTGACATTAGATACAGACCAAGAAGCTTAGTGAGGGGCCAGGTTCTCGCCGATTTCATCGTAGAGTTTTCCCCGAAGGGGGGATTGGAGATGGTCTACCACGTAGAAGTCCTCCCGTGGAAGGTATTCGTGGACAGCGCGTCCAACGAGTCAAGGCTGAGGTTGGAATCGTAGTTATCACCCTGAAAAGAGTAAAGATGGAGCACTCTTTTAGGCTGGGCTTTAAAGCTTCTAATAACGAAGCCAAGTATGAGGCCTTGCTAGTTGAATTAAGAGTTGTCTCAGATTTGGGCGCTAAGGACATGGAGGTATACTTAGATTCCCGATTGGTGGTCAATTAGGTATGGGGGAGCTTCGAGGCCAAAGATCCCTGGATGATTGAGTATTTACGGTTGGTAAAGCAAACTATGAGCCACTTTTTGAGTGTGAGAATGGACTAGGTGGCCAGAGGGTAGAACCGGCACGTCGACTCTTTAGCCACATTAGCATCATCGGTAGCCGATAGGGTGCCTCGATTAATTAGGGTGGAATTGGTGGCTGAACCAAGTATTAACTCAGGGATAGGAGTTCCACAGGTCACCACTACTGGGCAGTGCTAGGTGGATCTCATTGTCAACTTTCTATCTGAAGACGAAATACCAGGCGACCAAAAGGAAGTGGCCAGAGTGCGCCGCACCGTTGCTCGGTACTGGTTATCTACTGATCGAAAGCTATACCAAAGGTCATTTGAGGGACCATACCTACAATGTCTACACCCTAGCAAGATTGAAGAACTCCTAGTTGAGCTGCATAAGGGAGTGCGCAGCAGTCACGTTGGGGGACGTTCATTAGCCTACTGAGCGATAAGTATGCATGGAAGTGTGAGCAATGCCAAAGGCACGCCCCGATCATCCACCAACCTACTAGGAACCTAAATCCTGTTAGTAGCCCATGACCCTTTGCCCAGTAGGGGCTAGACATAGTTGGTCCTTTCCCTCGAGCCACAGGTAACCAAAGATTCGTGTTGGTGGCCATGGATTACTTTACAAAGTGGGTAAAAGTAGAGGCACTGACAAATATCCGGGATGTGAATGTCAAGAAGTTCGAATAGAGGAACATTATATCAAGATTCGGGGTGCTAGAGTTCCTGGTGTCAAAAAATGAGTTGTAATTCGATAGCAAAGCTTTCCACGAATTTTGTAGCAATCTCGGCATCAGAAATAGGTATTCTACCTTGACATGCCCACAGGGTAATGGTCAAGCTGAGGTCACCAACAAAGCCATCGTGGACGGATTGAGGAAAATGTAAAAGGGCGCTAAGGGAAAGTGGGCTGAGGAACTACCCAGTGTTCTATGGACATACCGAATGACACCAAGGAGGTCCACGGGAGAAACCCCATTGTTTTTTACATTTGGAGCAGAAGTGGTCATACCAACTGAGATAAACCTGTGCAGCGCCCGGGTCTCAAGGTTTGTTCTAGTCGAGAATGTAAAATTAATGATGAGACAGCTAAACTTATTGGAAGACCTGAGTGCTTCGAAAGGTAGTGGGGAACACCCGAGAGGTTAATGCAAAGAAATTAGCCCCGACCTAGGAAGGGCCATACAAAGTGACTGCCATCACTGGCGCAGGAGCATATTATTTGGAAGATTTAGATGAAAGACCACTTCCCCGGCCATGGAATGCTAACAATCTAAGAAATTTCATTATTGATCACCCGTACATGAGAGCACAAACTGAGCATAATGTTGTATGTACATATTAACTAATATGAATGTGATGTTTATCCATGCTGATATATCTATACCTATTTTCCATGATTCATCTTCCGTGTCCAACGGACGAGTGATAAGCTAACGCTGATTATTCAAAGAACAGAAACCTGTGCTCGATTCGATCTCCATCATCAAGTAGGTGGAAACCTAAGCTCTAAATTCGCTAAAGGACAGAAATATGTCCCCGATTCAATCTCCATCACCGGGCAGGTGGAAACCTAAGCTCTAAATTCGTTAAAGGACAGAAACCTATCCCCGGTTCGATCTCCATCATCAGGCAGGTGGAAACCTAAACTCTAAATTTGTTAAAGGACAGAAACCTGTCCCTAGTTCGATCTCCATCACCAGGCAGGTGAAAACCTAACCTATCCCTGGTTCGATCTCCATTATCGAGTAGGTGAAAACCTAAGCTTTAAAATTCACCTAAAGGCAAAAACCTGTCCCCAGTTTGATCTCCATCGCCGGGCAGGTAGAAACTTAAGCCCTGAGTTTGTATAAGGACAGAAACCTGTCCCGGCCCAATCTTCATCATCAGGTAGGTCAAAGTCTATCTAACAAGAACTCGTTCCTAGTTCTATTATGATCACCAAGTGCATGAGGTTCCTATCAGATTAGTCAGGTTGCCAAACCCAATCTCTTGGATTGAACTTAATTTATGGGTAAGGGTATTTCCTTACACCAAACTTTCCCAGATAAGTTGACATACGTCGAATTCAGTTCTTATTGCCGAGGAGCCAATTCTTTTTAAAACGGGCAACCCTTTCAAACCAACCCCGGTCACTATGCATGCACTAGTCTAATCTTTCATTTTTTTTTTTTTTTAAACGATGATCATGTATACATACAGAAACAATATCCTAGTAACAATTCGAGAAATGCCCATAACATACGATTAAACCGAATATTCGTTAACCATGTCTAGACAAATGAATAAAGGTAAAGTAAACGAAAAGGAAAAGTAAACCATTGTTCTGTCACCACAACCCGATGACCATGGGCAATCCAAACAAAGGAAAACGGAACCTAAAAGACAATGGAAAATAAAAGTTAAAAATGAGTCAAACTACAGGATCAATAGACAGGACAAGAACTACGTCAACAGCCCGCTGGCTTTGGATACCCTCGGTTGGTTGATTGGATGGTGATTGCTAGACTGGCACATTTTCGAGAGCATTGAGGTTGCTGGTAACTTTGAGATCAACACTCTTCATGTGAGTATTGATCGCTCGAACCAACTCCCTCATACTGGGGGTATCTTCTTCATCAGCAGCACCGGCTTGGTTCTAGACGGGAGGAGTAGGAGCCTAGTATGGGATCTGTTCTAGGTTCCTCAGTAGGGAGTCATCCGGCACTCCCATTACCTAAAGGGCAGCCAGCCATCCCTCCCCGAACCCACGAATCTGAGCTTTATGGATAACGGGCTTCACAGAATTCTTGACATTCGTGAAGCCCTCATCATACCACTTATCCTCACAGGCTTCAAGGGCGGTTTTCAGATCAGCCATCGCGTCAGCTTGGGTTAAGTTGAGGCAGGCTGCTTCTGCTAATTTAAGCTCTACCTCCCCTGGCTTCTCCTCCGCCTCAACCAGTTTTTCTCCATCATTAACTGGACTTCCTTCGAAGACCGAGCCTTCTCTTCGGCGGCCTTAGTAGCTTTCTCTTTTTCCTTTGCAATGGCAACAACTACATCCTTTAGAGCATTTTCCTGATTGGCCTCCTCAACGAGCTCCTTCAACCTTTTATCAAGAGCGTGGGTCAACTATGCAGCCTGATATTGCAATAGTGATCAATACGGGGATGAAACAAATGCGCATACATTAAAATAAATGTGAAGAGATATAAAATTACCGCTATGGTATGCCATTGTAACTACCTAGCAAGCGATTCCTTGGGCAATAAGAGACCGTGCACCAAGCTCTGTGCGACCGGTCCCCTTGGCCATAAGACCAGGTGCTTGCACTAGCAAACGCTGGTAGGGGCCTATTGCCGAGTTTAAAGGTGGGTTGCTAGATCACCTCAGGCTAGGACGAGGATGCCACATCAGTGCTAGTTTGGGGAGTGGGCCGAAAATTACCCACCGGCTCCCAGATAATGATCTCGGTCGATATTCGGGGAGGGGTCTTCAATGGAACAGTAGTTGGGACCCCTGTCTATTGATCGACAACACGCTATTTCTTTTTGGCACGGTCGGAAGAGGGGGGAGGAGGTGTTCAGTCCTTGCTTTAAGGCTGTTGGGGCTGAGTCGTAGAACGAATACCAGACAAGAACTGGCCAACCATCATTTTTCCCTTGGTCACCATGTCCCCGTCTCAATTAGCTTCGACAACTTTTGGCTCGGCTACTTGGTCTTGAGTTTCTGGCTTCCCAACAGGAATGTGAACTTTAAGGCTTAGGGACACAAGCTCGGCCGATTTGTCTCTCATCGGAGCTAGATCCTCTGTTGTGGTATACTTGGGCACAAGATCTCAAGCTTCACCAACAGGTAAAGACAGAGGGAGAAAATTGGTGTGTCGAACGTCAATAAACGATAGCAACAGGCTATCCAACAACAGAGGCGGCTTGAAAGGTTGCCACATAGTATAGCAGGGATCGCATCCGAGGATGAGGTGAGATGCATGGAGTTGCCTGTCAGTGTGCACGAATATCTCGGACCGGAGTACGAAGTTTAGGTCCCTTACATGCACCACTCTAAGGTCTTTCGTAAACCTTCCGCTCTCTACATTGAAACAACATGAAAGCTGATTAGCAACAATTTGAATGAAATAATCATAAGCACAATTAATGGGTTAAAAGTGCCCGGTACAGACCAACTTCATGCGGCAAAAGCGGACAAGAGAGCTCATCTACAAGCCAGTTGCCACGCATCCGGACAAACTCTCCTGCCGAGTTTCTATTGGAGTTTGGCAGGCATGATATAAGTTGAACCCGCATGTCTCTAGTCTTTAAATAGTAATTAGTTCTAACATTACCGCACAATTTATACATAAAATTGATGTCATGGTGGTTCAATTGCAACTCGAAAATTTGATTTAGCCGGCTGACACAAGTTACAACTCTATAAAAATTAGGAGGTAGCTGGTCAAGGCATAGGCCATAATACCTAAGGGTACCTATAATGAGAGGGTCCACAGGAAATCTAACTCCACCCCCAAGTATAGATTTCAAAGGGAAGAACGCAACGTTCGAACTAGAGCTCCTCTCAAGAGCGATATCTCCCTCTTGATAGTAGGTAATACTGACATCCCTTGGGACGCCATAGACCTCTCTAAAATTGGCCAAGGTAGCCCAGGTATAAGAAGATGAGAGTATCCCATTTCTAAACTATGGAGTAAAAAAAAATGAAAAGAAGCAAAAGTAGAGAAAACTTACTTTGAACTCTAGAGAGTGGTGAACTGGAGTGTTTACGCATAGAAGGAGGACGCTCGGCAGAAGAGAAATTTGGGGAGAAAGTACGTAAAGAATGATATGGAAAGTTAGGGGGGAACTATTTATAGAGACTAGAATGGGGTAGAAACATTTAATGAAAAGGAGAGGCGGGAAAAACTCCCCAAATTTTTTTTGTAACTGAAACGTGCACCGCTTCGGTTTACAAACCATCAAGCAATGATGATAGTTACGCCTGATAGCCTGGCATGACGCACATTTCAAGGGCACATAAATGAACGCCCCATCCACTTAGTAATCGATGCTCCAGCTTCCCGTAGAGTTCCAAGCACATGACTTCCTTGATTCTCACCCGGGATCCGAGCACAAATCAAGGGGGGGGGCTATTGTACGCACGAGGCTGGGCCACAGGTCCTCTGGACCTAGGCCCAAGCCTTGGCACGGAGCTGAGCCCCAGGCCCCATGGGCCTCATGCCCAAGCCCCACGACACGTCATTTGGCCCTAACCCAATTTTTGTCCTTCGACATCGGTCTGGACACTCTGAAGCCTAATCTATACTCCAAAGTTGAAATGGGACTTCGCTAGCTTAAGTTCCATGGACAAATTTCCCCCTGATCGTCTTTAGCTTGGTCGAGAGTACCGTTGCCCGGTCAAACCCTATATCCGGTTGCCCGGTAGTGCCTTAAGGAATGTCGCTACCAGGCAGGCTCTTGGCGATGGGAGACAGTTCCAATGCCACTACCACCAGAAACCCACCTAAAGATGATAGAATTGGACCCCTAATTGCTCTAGCAAGTGGGGGGTGGGGGGTAATCATGGCACTCCTACTCACCTAAGGCTATAAATAAGGGAATGGAAGGAGAAATGGGGGTGGGATGGGGGAGAGAGAGAAAAACACAGAGGGAAAAGAGACTATCATAAGAAGAGGGAAAGGGACTTAGAGAAACGGAGGAATCCATAGAGTCTAAAGCAATTGCATGGGTCTCAAAGTGAAGGATCACCCATAGTAGGAAACTTAAAGCCCACAAAATAAATAGATTGTGAGCCCAAAATCATACACTACATATTTTTGGCCCGGACAGCTAGCATCATGTATAGGAAATTATGACAATGCTGAATCGAAACATATTTATGTACTTCAGCTCCTTTAAGCACCATGTCAAAAATTTATGACAATTTTATTTTGAAACTATGAACATAATTACAAGGACATTATATTTTCTATCTATAACCATATAATATGGAACCCAAAACCATACTGCACTAGGTGCAACAACAACCTAATCCCGCAACTGATATCGCATAGCATTGAGTGAATACCGATCACTATGATCAGGCGAGAATTATTCTCATTATTAATGCTATCACGGTAACTCTTACCAAACAAAAATAATTTACGGTTCTTCCTTTAGCCTCTAAGTAATAATGACATAGCTCCTTTGGAAGGTTAACATTATACTTAGTCTAATGTACACCATTATCTAGAATCATGTGTAGCCACATTTCATCTCTCTTATAGTGTTTAAACTTGTAGTACTATGAAACAAAATACCCTCCTTTGGGATAGCAAGGCACATACCCCAAGACAAGGTGCTTGTTCACATTACTTTAAACAGGTAAGTTCAATCTTGTAATACTATGTAGTAAACACCCTCCTTTGGGATTGCGAGGCACATACGCCAAGATGAGGTGCTTACCCACACTACTATGAACCGATAGTGGAGGCTGTGAGATCCAACCCTTCTATCTCATTGTGATCTCATCACAATTTTAACCCTACACATCAGATGTGTTTAATTGTTTAAAATCGATGTAATCTGACTAAGTCACATTACAATAGCGTAACGACCATTTGCATAATCACAAAGAAGTTTAACCTTGTAATCCGTGAAGTAAATACCCTCTACATGGAATGCAAGGCTCAAGGCCAAGACAAGGTATCTATTCACATTACAATAAACTTAACAAAATAGTTATTTCAGCACTCCCACTCGTTATTTGGGCATTTCTTTAAATAATTGTGATCTTATCACAACTAATAACCTTACACTTGTTGAAGACTCTAATCTCATTAGAATCACTAACTAAAATGGAAGTCCTAAACTATTTAGGATTCCTCATACTCTAATGGATCAAAAATTAGTTATAAAGAACTCTATCCTTAATTTATTGAATAAAAGATTCTAATCTCATTAGAAACTACATGCCTTTTAATTAAAGCTTTAATCTCATTAAAACTTCTAATTAAAATAAACCAAGGACTTTTAAAAATTCTAATCTCATTAGAATGTTTCTTAAAGGACCGGTCCCAAACTATTTAGGACTAAGAGTTCTATTTAACTAATATCTTTGGTCTCATTAGGTCTTTTAGTTAGAAAATGATTAATAAATGTCCTTAAATTTTAAGGACCATCAAAATTAATCACTTTATATAGAAACATGTGTAATCTTATCACACATAACCTTACACTTTTAAAGTGTGAAAACACTTAGAAAAATTCAAAATTCACAGCTTTTGATTGATCGAAAAAATTAAAATTTCGGACCAAACTTTCCGCCTAACTCGATTGGTACTCGATCGCTGCTCGATCGATCAAAAAAGAACATTTAATTGATTGACTAGCAATCGAGAGTCAATCGAATTGGACAGAAGGTTCATGTCTCACTCGATCAATCGAAAGTAATTTTCGAACAATTGAAACACATGAAACTCAAATTTTCCAAAATTTTTCTAAAGCAGTTTTCAACGGTTTTCATGAACAAAGTACCATCATATGAACATAATAGATTGAGTATGAGACCAAAAACTAAATTCCATTGATGCTATAGTTTTAAAGTTCAATCCAACACACTTAATATCAAACTTAAACAACATCATAACATCCATATAAGTTTTTATCAAATAATACTTTCAATAACCTTGCGGAAAATTGATTTTAAAATCTTCCAACATCATGAAATTACAATCTTTGATTCCAAAACTCACAAAACATGTTATACAAATGGGGTGGTCCAAACCCTTTGATATGTGCCAAGGTGTACTTGAGGACCAAGACCATAGGGTCAAGATCAAATCCAAACCAATAGGCCAAAACACGAGAAGGAGTGACAAAAGTGACTAAAAGGCTACAATAGCACATGGCATGACAAACATAGCCTAGGCCTAAGCACACAAACATGGTATGGAGCACACAAGCGCATGAAACATAGCATGAAGCATGTAGAGAACATAGATCTAAGCATGTAGGCATGTGAGAACATAGGACAAGACAAGTAGGCATAGAAACATGCATGTAAACATGTAGATCCTAGCACATAAACGTGGAAGAACATGGATCCAAGCATATAAGCATGTGAAGACAAGGATCTAACCCTATAGCATGGAAATGTACACATAAACACTTAGATCCAAACAAGACATAGCCAAAAACATCATACAAGCATGAGAGCATGTAATCCTAACATCAACATAGAATGAAAAGGGCAACAAAACATGCCAAAAAATGGCATAAAGCACAAAACATGTAGATCGAGACAAATAACATATAAACAAGCATTGAAGAAAATGGATCTATGCTAAGAACATGCTAGGAGCAAGATAAAGCAAGAAACATGCTAAGGAAAGCAATAAATCATGTTATTAAGTAAAAAAGAGCAAGATAAATGCTAAAAAAAGATATAGAAAGCTAGGGGTGTGGATAGTAGCTAAAAAGCTGCATCCACCTCCCTAAACCCTAAATCCAAGATATAGAACCAAGGAAAAGAAGATTGGGTGCAAGAACACTGCCTTGTATTTTTTGTGAAGAATGAAGAAACAAGAGGCTTTGATGTGTTTTTTGTGTTTGGAAGAGAGAAAAAATGTATATAAAACGTCCAGGTAGAGAGCAGAACCCAGGGAGACCTCTTTCTTTTTTTGTTTTGTTTTTGTTTTTTTTTTTTTTGTCTGGGGGTTGCGTAGGGCTATTTATAGCCTTGGGCGCGCTTTTCGAGGCGGCAGCCTTTCAAGGGCTGCCAGCCTCAACTTCTTTTGATTGGGTTGATCTTGACACCTTTGGAAAGATCTTGACTTCCTGATTCTGAAAAGGTATGGAACTTGAAAATCCAACGGTCGGGTCATAAACTATGACTCTGGGAAGTTAGCAGTGCATTGATCGATGCGTCAACCCAGTTTTTATGATATCTCGGCCTTTCTAACTCCGATTTTGACCTGTGAATAGTCGTTGGAATGAGAATTTGATTATCTTTGCAATGGCATTAATTTCAACCAATTCTAACAGCTGGATCGAAATTAGGGTTTTTGGGCCCACTAAGGGTGTTTTAGTCATTTTGGCTAGAAAAGGCACTTTGGGTGCTCCGGTGTCTGAACGGGTTACGCCACATCACTCCGGATGTTCTCGTGGCCCCATGAAAAGGAAATAAAAATTTTTGGATTTTTCAGGGTCCAGCACATAAATCGAGGGTACACAAAATATGGTATTAACAATAATAATGACGTGAATGAGATAATAGAGTTGGATCATGATATTGAAGGATTAGAAGAAATTCTAAGTTTGCCTCGTGATATTTTGGAAGCTCTAAACAGAGAGAGCAAAGGGTCCAAGCCCAACATAGAAGAGACAGAAGTGGTTAACCTTGCCAATAAAGGCAAGAATGAAAAACCCATCAAGATTGGGGTGAACTTTCCTAAAGACATGAAGCCTGAGCTCATAGCGCTACTCAAATAGTTCATTGAGATATTTGATTGGTCCTACCAAGATATGCCAGGGTTGGATACTAAGATTGTTGTGCACAAAATTCCAGTTAAACCTGAATGCCCCCCAATGCGGCAAGCCCTTCGAAGGATGAAATCTAATATCATTTTGAAGATTAAAGAAGAAGTAGAAAAATAGTTGAAAGCCGGTTTCCTTACCGCGATAGCCTACTCAAATTGGGTCGCCAACATTGTTCTTAAGCCTAAGAAAGATGGGAAAGTACGCATATGCGTCGACTATAGGGAATTGAACGGGGCCAACCCCAAGGATAACTTTCCATTGCTACATATCGATACCCTAATCGATAATACTGCTATGAACGTGTTCTTCTTCATGGATGGATTCTCAGGCTATAATCAGATCAAAATGGCCGAAGAAGACAAAACCAAGACAACATTCATCACTCATTAGGGAACCTATGCATATGATATCATGCCATTCGGCTTAAAGAATGCTGGTGCTACTTATCAGAGAGCCATGGTAACCTTATTCCATGATATGATGCACAAAGAGATTGAAGTCTATGTGGACGACATGATTGCCAAATCCCACACACCCAAGGATCATTTGATAGATTTGAGAAATTTGTTTAAGTGCCTTGTCAAGTACAGGTTGAGACTAAAACCTAACAAGTGTGTCTTTGGAGCTAGTTTAGGGAAACTACTTGGCTTCATAGTCAACCAAAGAGGAATCGAAGTGGACCCAGCAAAAGTCAAAGCCATCTGGGACATGCCGACACCGCAAAGCGAGAAACAGATTCAAAGCTTCTTAGGAAAAGTCAATTACATTGCTCACTTCATAGCACAGTTGACTGCCACATATGATCTGTTGTTCAAGCTCTTGAAGAAAGACACAAAGATAAAATAGACAGATGAGTGAAAAGAGGCCTTGACAAGATCAAGTAGTATTTGTTGAACCCTCTTGTTTTGGTTCCCCTAACGCTGGGATATCCATTGATCCTCTACCTATCGATACAGGAAACCTCCATGAGCTGCATGTTAGGCCAATTGGTTAAGCCCGACCAGAAAGAAAGGGTGATTTACTACTTAAGCAAATTGTAGGCATCACACAAGTTGTTGTAGTATATGCTCTACTACACCACGCGGCTCATTTCCTGCATGGATCCCATTAAGTACATCTTTGAAAAGCCAACTCTTACAGGGAAGATCTCCCATTGGCAAATGTTGCTCTTCGAGTTCGACATTGTGTTTGTGACAAGAAAGGCCATCAAGGGCCAGGCTATAGCCGACTACCTAGCAGACCAGCCGCTGAATGATCCAAAACTTTCAGAATCCCTCTTCCCTAATGAGGATGTCATGGCACTAGAGCCAGAACCAGACAGTGCAAAACTGTGGTGTTGGAAGCTTTATTTTGATAGAGCCACCAATTATATCAAAAATGGAGTAGGAGCAATCTTAGTTTTCCCCAAGGGCTAGCAAATCCCTATTTCAGTTAAGCTGAATTTTAATTGCACCAACAATGTCACAGAATATGAAGCGTGCATAGTCGGCCTGCAAGTGGCCCTAGAGTTCGGCGCCTATGACTTGAGTGTCTTTGGAGATTCCCTGTTGATCATCTCCCAAATCGAAGGAAAATGGCAAGCCCAAGACACCAAGTTGATTCCGTATAAAAAATGTGTCAACTGTTTATTTTGAAATTTTGAGAAATGTGTCAACCGTTTTCACTCTTTAGCAGCACCATGGCCCTTCTCAACTTGGGGTATGGATGTCATCGAACCCGTTGTTAATACCGTATTTTGTCCGCCCTTGATTTGCATGCCGGACCCCGAAAATCCAAAAATATTATTTTCTCTCCATGGGGCTGTAAGAATATCCTGAATGACAGGTCGCAACCCGTTCGAACAATAGAGCACTCAAAATGCCCTATTTAGCCAAAATGACCAAAAAGCCCCTGGTCAGCCCTGGTTTAACCGAAGGTCAAACAAGGTCAAAACCCTTATAAAACAACATTTTTCATGGTATTACATCAAACTCGAGCTTCTCAGAGACTTTTCGCAACTTTGACCAAGTTCGACCCAAAGTTAGCCCTAGGTGGGCCTAAAAACCCTAATTTTGATCCGCCCGTCAGAACAGGTTGAAACCAATGCCATTGCAAAGACTATCAAATTCTCATTCCAAAAAATATTCATGGGTTGAAATCAAAGTTAAAACGACTGAGATATCACGAAATTCGGGATAACGAACCGATCGATGCACTGCTAACTTCCAGGAGCCATAACTTTTGATCTGACTGTTGGATTTTCAAGTTATCAACCTCATCCATGGGCGTTTCAAGGTGGCGGCCCTTGAAAGGCCGCCGCCTCGAAATTTGCATCAAGGCTATAAATAGCACCAGGCACCCTTCAAACCAGAGGATCATTTTTTTTTTTTTAGTTTTGCTCTCTGCCTGGTTTTTCCTACACAGTTTTCCCCTCTCCCAAACACAAAAAAAAAAAAAAAAACACCTAAAAAACACATCAATGCTTCTTGATTCTTTTCTCTTCACCAAAAAACATAAGATATTGTTCTCACCCCCTAAACTTCTTCTCCTTAGTTCTACATCTTGGATGGGGTTTAGGGGTGTGGATGTAACTTTTTAGCTACTATCCACACCACTAACCTCCTAAATCTTTTTCTAGCATTTATCTTACTCTTTTTGCCTTAATAATATGGTTTATTGCTTTCTTATATATGTTTCTTGCTCTATCTTGTTTCTAGCATGTTTTTAGCTTAGATCCATATTCTTCCATGATTGTTCACATGTTATTTGTCCCAATCTACGTGCTTTATGCTTTTGCTATGTGTTGGTGCCTAGATCTATCTTTTCTATGTGTTGTTTGGCTAGATCTGCATGTTTCTATGCTCGTTCACATGCTAGTTGTCTCAATCTATGTGTTTGTGCTTTATGCCAAGTTTCCCATGCCTTGTTCATCTTTTTGCTCTATATTGATGTTACGGTTACATGCTCGCATGCTTGTATGAAGTTTGGCTATGCCGTGCTTGGATCTATGTGTTTATGCCTATTTTTCCGTGCTATAGGGTTAGATCCATGTCTTCACATGCTTATATGCTTGGATTCTCATTCTTCCATGTTTACGTGTTAGGATTTACATGTTTACATGAGTGTTCCTATGCCTAGATGCATGTTCCTATGCCTATATGCCTAGATCTATGCTTTCACATGTTGGTGTGCGTGGATCTATGTTCTCTACATGCTTTTTGCCGTCTTCCATGAGCTTGTGAGCTCCATGCCATGTTTGTGTGCCTAGGCCTAGGCTATGTTCGTCATGCCATGTGCTATTGTATCCATTTTGTTCCTTTTATCCATTATTCAAAGAAGCATGCTCATATTCGTATGCATGACTCACCTCACTTATCTTAGTACATCACTGCACCAATGTATAAATACAAGTTCATGTTCTATGCATGTTCATGTTATTATTCAAGCATGTGAAACCCTAATCCTTAGACTAACAAATAAACCAAAACCAAAAGAACGCGTTATCTCACTAACCTAAAGACCTAAACATACAAAACTAAACCAAACAAGAACAAAACATGTGAAAGAAACTGATCAAAGAAAATAAAACTAGATGAACCCTAATTTTGATTTCCTGGGCACAAGCATGCATGAGGTATGCATACGCATCCCATGTGCATGTGTACTCATACATGAAGCATACACACGCATACAAGCCTAGAAATACTAACCTAAAAGACACTAAACAGATAATTAAAACTGGAAATCGTTGCCTATCATGCTTCTAATACGAAAACTAAACAACCTAAACTAACAAACAAAGTATTAAAGCAAAATAATACAAAAGAAAATAAACAAAAAACAAGAAAATAAAGAGACAAAGTTTGAACTTTTTCCTCAACACTAAAAACTCATTTAGAGCTTTGATTTAACCGTTTCCCTCAGTCAATCTAATCAAAAACAAAACCAAAAAAACTGGTAAGCTTAAAACTCAAAGGTCCCAACCAAATAAACTTTAACTTGAGGATGTTTTAGTATAAAAATTCTCTCTTTTATTCACTATTTTCAAGTGAATTCGGCGTATATCGGTAAAAGAGCCTTTGGGGCCTTTTATAGTGATCATATAGGGGTGTAGGGCGGCTCCCAGAAGATGTGGGATTCACTCTACACAATCTTGTGTCCAAAAACTTTCCTTACAGGTATTCTAAAATCCTACATGCGTGCGCATACTCGAGGCACGCATGCACATGCTCCATGTATGCGCATGGATACTTAAAAGCATCATGTGCATACTCATGTATGTGTGTGTGATAATAGCTTAATTTGCATATTTATATCATTATTAGAAAGCATTATCATACTTATTTTGATTTAATTCATACATTTTATAGTTGGTTTTGAAATAATGCTATATGTAAGGACACAAATCAAGCCTAGACCTAAGTGCGTGACAGGGGCAGGCCTTATAGGCCTAAACAATAAAATTTATAGAGAGTGGGCTTGAGACCTAGAGTTCTTAGGACAATGGAAAACAACAATGTTGGGCTGAGTCCACGATTACATGCGATGGGACCTTGGTATAGAGCAGGTTCTCCTCGGATGTGAGCCGAGGGTGTTCTGTATTGATTTCTCTTCTTCTTCTAGAAGAGGGTCCTCCCTCTTGCAATGTTCCCCCCCTTTATTTATATCCTAACCTCGGTGCCTCCTTTCATGGAGTCCTTTATTTCAGATCCCTTTCCCATCCTCCATCCTCTTGAAATCTTCCCCCAATAGTCATAAGGCTGTTCCCCGTCTTCTCAGGTGTCACTTCTTCATTAATGCGGCTAGAAGGGTAGGTGTGAAATCTTTAATGCGGTGGCAACTATTGTCTGTTAGGGCTTGTTTTCACTCTCTTTGTCTTCCGCTGGAGCATCGCCTCGTTTGTAGAGCTTCACCGGTTCCTCCTTAGACATCATGACACGCCTTACGACCCTCATTTCAGTTGGCCGAGGAGGCCTCCCTCCTCGGACCTTTCCCAATAGCCCATAATCCAACAATGGGCTTCTAGGCCCCCAAGTTTGGGGGGCCCTTGTCACCGTCTTGCAATCCCTGGACAAGTTGATGCTCTCGGCTCAAGCCCAAGTACCAAGTACGCGTTTAGGACTTCTGCTCCCACACTGTATAATCAATTTTATGCTTAATTGAATTTTAATGCATGATTTTGTCTTTTGTAGGATAATGAAATTAAATAAGTGGATTTGTGCAAAGAATAAAGTTAATGGACTTTACTTTTACAAGGGCCATGATGAATTCAAAGAAATCCAACCCAATTAAATTTGAGTCTAATTGGAGCAAGGAATCCAAGGAAATTTGCACCAAATCCAAGTCCAATTCGGATTAGGATTCCAGTTAGTATTTGGAGCATAACTTTCGACTTAGATGTCCAATCAAGATGACTCAAGTTGGGATAGAAAGTTGACTTAAAGGGCTACAACTTTGTAGTTTATCAAAATTCCTAATTCTGAAGTTAAATAGACAGAAAATGTCAGTTAAGTGAAGTATAAAAACCTGGGATTTTCCCCAAAGGGGAATTCAACTTGTAATAGGATTCCTTGACCTATTTAAAGGCTCTTTAGGGTAAAATTTAGGGGAGAGCTGCTGTAGAACATAATTTAGATTTTCTTAAAGTTTCTTTACAGTTTTTAGAGTTTTATTTGTGTAATAGCTTGCTAGAATCCTTGCTAAGGCAAGGGGTGAAACGCAACCGTTTATTAGTATGTTCTTAACAACTATTTATTGGTTTTAATACTTACGTTTTTTATTGTTTTACTCATCTAGAGAAGTGTTTATTTTTGTATAATCCTTTGATTTATCGTAGACTTCGGGCACATTAAATGCTTGATATTCCTCGCGAACTAATTCACTAGTTTTGTTTTGCCTAAAATCAATCAATTTTATAAAACTACCTTAGACAATTAATTCTTGAGTTCTTATTGTTAAATCAACCGACTAAGATCATCCTTCGTATGAATCTTATTTGAGTTATAAAATAAATATTGTTAAGACTACTTATAGATGTGCTGTGTGTGGATTTCTAAACCCTAGCGCCTTAATATATTGTTATTTTCTCTCAATTTAAATTAAATTTACTAAACCATCAAAAATCTCTTCAATTAAACTTTATTATTTAGTTTTATTCTCTTGTGGTTTGCTAATCAATTCCCTTTTCCCTGTGGATTTGACCTCAGACTTACCGAATTATTATTTCGCAACAATCCTGCACTTTGGAGCATTATTTAAGTCGCACCAGTATGCATGCTTAGGGTTTGGCCTGCACATTTTCTTTACCAAAATCATCCTTAAAGTCAAAGTTTCACAATATTGAGCCCTAAATCAATTATGGGCCTCCAAGTGATGTCGTTATTGGAGAACAGGGGCTTGGATTGTAAGGGGTACAAAATGAGATATTTATAGTAACTTCATAGCATACTAATTAAACCAATGATTTAATTTTTATAATCGAAAATCTATTACAGCATAAAAAATGCTTTCTCGATAATAATACTCAATTGTATAGTCATCTTGCTAATGACAAGCTTGACATTGTCTTTTAGCATAATGAACATTCAAATTTGGGATGTATATTGCATGTCACACAAAATGATACCACACTGATAAGTAAATCATCACATCCATCATCTTTGAAATTTTGGATGGTTTCTTTAGCATATGAAACAAGGTACATATCATTTAAAAGGTCTTGATTAGCACTACACAGCTTGAAACAGTAAATCAATAATCTCCAAAATTTCTTTCATGAGATGCAACATGAACGCAACTTCAAATGAAGTCAATGCCTCTGAATCTGAGTCCACTTCTCATTTTGAAGCATAGCTCCTTTATTAATGATTTTGAGTAAAACTACGCATGTACTTAACATTTTTATTAAGATAGAAACCGACCCGAAGTAAGAACTCCAACGAGAATCCATAACTTGTTGTAAAGTGCAAATTTGATTAAGTCCATCAATTTCATCACTTTGATTAAGTCCATTAAGTCCATCAAGTTCATCAATACCAACTATATATTCAACTTCATTATCTTTTCTTCTAATTGCTCATCATGTTTATATAAAGCACCAATAACATTGACAATTGAAGTCAATTTAGTAAAAAAAAAAAAAAATTGTGACAAATGTTGATAACTTCTCATGCCAATTGCAAGCTCCATGTGAAACAATAAATGTAGCGAGCATATGGACAATTCTTTTGAAATCGAAGCTTGTAATCTTCTTTGTTGGGTATGTGAGTGAAGTACCATATTGAATAATAATGAGAAGAATAAGTAATTAATATAACATAATTTAGTACATACTCATTGGGCTTAGGCCTTTTAGGTTAAAGTATGTTTCTATATGTTATATTTATTATTTTAGGAAGCTCCCCATTCTAGGAAACTCTCCAAGGTATTTATTCAAGGTGTATATATTACTGTATTGTTGTATTATTGCCTTCAAATATTTTGAATATATAAACTGTGATGAGATAATCGCGAACATATCACACTTTTTAGGGCTTATGCCACAATTAGACATGGCAAAACGGGCGGGTCGGGTCGGGTTCGGGTCAGGTCAATCGGGTTACGGGTCAAACGGGTCACGGGTAAAAAACGGGTCATCTTAAGCGGGTTAAAAACGGGTTCGGGTCAATCGGGTTTCGGGTCGGGTAGGGTTGACCCGTATTGACCCGTATTTTTCACATGATTTTTTTTTTTTATAAATAAAACAACATGTATTTGTCATTTGAAAAGTTATGCAACAAATTATTTTATGTTAAATGCATTATTTTGACTTCACTACTTATATCAAGAATGAATTTAGTTAAACTTATTAATACTTATTCAATAATTTTAAAATTATACAAATCTTAACATTGCTATCTAAAACAAAATAATACAAACATAAGAAAAACAAATACACATGTTTTATTTCTACACAATATCAACATTTCAAAATATAAAACAAAATTATAAATGACTTATTGGATAACTCATTTGATAAAGAATAAAAACATATAAGAAATTTACAATCTTGAAAATTAATTTTATAATCTATTATCAATTGTGGTTGGTACTCTATTTCAATTTGAGATATTCATTAAAATTTGATTGGTAACTTATTTATACATGGTCTTTTTTATGAATATCATATCATTGTTAAGCAACACACACTCTAGGAAATATCATAATTTATTTTGAAAAGTCGTCTATTTTGGACATAAATTGTTAAAAAATGAGTCTAAGCATTCATAATTTATGCTAATTTGATACTTTGGCTTCAGTATTTTTATATTTGTAAATGTTTCTCACACATGTCTACAATTTTAAATCTATATTTTTAATTTTACTGTAACCATATTATCTTGGCATGAACTTTGCTATTTGATATCTAAAAATCTTTACTTATTACAGAATGCTCAACTTTTTATCTTTCAATTAATTTGCATATGTAAATATATCAATTGTTTCCTTAAAGCTTACAATAAACAATTAAATTACTATTGTCTTAATTTTACTCATTTTTTAACAAAAAAAAAAAGTTTTAAAAAAGTGATTCGGGTTCGGGTCGGGTTGCGGGTTGCGGGTTGGGTCGGGTTGACCCGCAAAAAACTTGAAAAACTCGGGTCGGGTCACGGGTCAACCCGTTTTTTGTTTCGGGTCAAAAAAAATCGGGTTCGAGTCAAGTATTTTTCGGGTCGGGTCGGGTCGGGTCGGATCAGAAAATTTTAACCCGTTTTGCCATGTCTAGCCACAATGTTAGCAACATAAACAAGCCTCCCCCCCCCCCCCTCGCGCACCTGCACCTGAACCTGAACCTGACCATGTTTGTGAACAAACCTTCATCAACAATTATTTAAAATTTTGCATCCCAAATTTAAATAAAGGTAGGATAAATAGTTGGTTTTGCATACATAGTTGTAGTAGACAAAGATGTATTTCTTTATAAATTTGAACATGCTTATCATATAAAGCCATTTAATTATTTAGCTTGATGTTGAAATAATAATGTAAACTCATAAAACTTATCCCTGAGAATTCACTTTTGAATAATGCTAGAGATATAATCTATTTTACAAATTTTTTTACAGACTACTAATATGGTGAGTACTTATTAATAAATGAAAGAGTGATATTAATGGTGGGTCTAAAATGAAAACTAATAGGCCAAGATGTAAAACTCACCCTCTAAATTTCACTATTTTTCATTTGTCCTCTAAGTTTAAATTTTATCATTTCAGTCTTTTAAGTTTCATTCATTTCCAATTAAGTTTTTCGTTAATATTCTGTTAATTGTTGCCGTTAACTCACCAAAACCATGCCATTTTGAACTTTTTTTCTCTTAAATTTAGAAAAAAGTTAAATAAAGAAATAAAAAACAAAATTAATCCCCACCGCACCCGGTATCTGAGAAACCCAAAATGAAAGAGGGGGAAAGAGAGTAAGAGATCAAGAGGGAGAAAGAGAGATCGGGAGGGGGAAGATCGAGAGGAAAGATCAATAAGATTCACAATTGCAGTAGATCTTTGTGTTGTAGTATTCCATCTTCCTCTGTTCATGGTTTACAGTTGTAGTACATGAATTGCCATTGGGCGAACATGCCTTTCTGCAAGTTGCTAAGAAACTTGGTAAATGGTAAGAATGGAAAGTAAGAACTTGCAACTGGACGAGAGAAACTGTGGCTACTTTGGGTAGACAATTCATCTAACAACCTAGCCTAGACCATGTGTATGGCTTTGTCTTTTGTTTCATCGAACCAGTTAAAGATGCAATTGCAAAGCAATTTGTAGTTTGCAAAGCAAATACTGTCAATCCCCTACCCACTGCAACTGCAGCAAAGTATATAAGCAGATCTTGTTGGACTGCAATGTATCAGGACCTCTTTGCAACTGAAAGGCATATAAATTGTAAGTAAATCTTATTGATCTTCCCTCTCGATCTCTCTTTCTCTCTCTTTCCCCATCTCTCATTTTAGGTATCTCTGATATCAGGTGGGTGGGTGGGTGGGTATTCATTTTGTTTTTATTTTTTTATTTAACATTTTTCTAAAATTAAGAAAAAATATATAAAAAGTTCAAAACGTCATTTTGTCAACAATTAACAGAATCATTTTGTCAACAATTAACAAAATACTAACGGAGGTCTTAATTGAAAATAAATGAAACTTAAAGAACTTAAATGACAAAACCTAAAAATAAAAGGTTATTCACGTCAACATTTTATAAAACTGTAATATTACTGTTCACTTTTTAATGTTAGTTTCCCTTTAAGGAAACCAATTGTTTCTCTCTAAGGAAACATATTGTTTCTCTCTTATTACGTTGTGCTTTGTCTATTTGTGAGGTATCATACATAACATCTATCGAAACGTCAAATACCTTCCAGCATAAGTTCCCACGGTGGAAGTCTAGTCTGTCTAGATGAGTAGCTGAATTAACAAATAAAACCACATTAGATTTTTTTGGTTTCCAGAAAAAAGTATCTAACGTTTCAGATATATGCAACAACACACTCACAATATGTGATCCCCCAACCTGGGGATGGAGGCAGCAAAGCTACCACAGAGGTCAGTAATGATCCTATTTCTGATAATTTACAATACTATATTATAACCTCAGCATAAATACTAGAAAATGCATCTGAGTTGCCGTTTACATAGCCAAAATAAATAAAAAATCTAAAGGTGCCGTTTGCTTTCAGCTGGGATCCTGAATTATCTCATTGTGGGTAAAGAGTCAAAGACGCACCACTTTGGTCAGCAGAAATCTACTGGGTTGTCACACTCTTTGCAAGGTTCCGAGGCTGATCAACATTGAACCCCCTCAAGACAGTGAGATGATATGCTAGCAACTGCACCCAGAAAGGATGAGAATCAGAACTAATTACATATCAAGCTTGCTTGATGCAAAGCAGGAAAAAAAATGCTGGTAGAATTGGCAAGAATGAAGAAACATAAAAAAAATATAGAACTGTCAACAATTGTGGATGGAAAAGTAGTAATACAATTCTATATTTTCTTTTCTATTGCTCTATCTTTTGGAAAATAAAATGGTATATGAACTATGAAGGCATTGCATTCAAAGACAAACCTCTGAAGATTGAAGAAAAAGAATGTCATAGATGCATTGTACATGTATTCCGAAAAAGCAAATTCTTTAGAGCTAGAAATTCTAAGTAACATGTATCTGGTCATTCTTAAACTTTTAAGAGTTATTACAACCTAAATACATACAAAAACATGTGCACAGCACTGACTCGCAAGGGAAAAGATTGACATCCAAAGAAGATAGCATAAATGACGAACAAAAATGTAGATGCATACAATGAGTAAAACCAATTATGCTATGGCCCTAGTTGCCAGGACACTCTACACATGGTTATCAAACTAACGGCTTATATGTCTATTTGGATTGAGGGGGAGTAGAGTAGATTTGGCCCACTATTAGCCTATTTTTAGCCAACTCTACTTTACTCGCCTCCAATCTCCCTCCTCCCCCCCCCCCCCTACCCCAAAATCCAAACAGGCCCGAAATGTTTATCATTACTACCCTCACAACAAGAAATTAACCGACAAACTCTAATTTCAGATTGCAGGAAAAGATAAAAAGCAAATATGCTGAAAAATTGCAGGAAACATACCTGTAAGGGGATTATATTAACAACAGGTTGAAGACAATCCTCAACCTGTGGAACCTCAATTGCGCGACAAGATTCCCCAGGGCACACAGCAGCAGCATCTCCTTTTGAACACATCACTATTAGGCGACCTTTGCGGGCATGAAGTTGCTGAATTACAGACTGCTGCTTGCTGTCAACAAAAGAAAGATGTCAGTATGAAACTAAGAATTTTGGGTGACATAGATGCTCCTATGATAGAACTCTAACCTGAAGCAAGCATCACGAGTAGCAATCACAACAATAGGGAGATTTTCATCAACTAGAGCCAAAGGACCATGTTTCATTTCACCTGCAAGTATTCCTTCACTATGCATAAGAGCCACTTCCTTTACTTTCAAAGCACCCTCCAGGGCAGTTGCATAATTGTATCCTCTCCCAAACACAAGGAGTGACTGCTCAGCAATCAATAGTTTTGCAAGATCCTTCATTTCCTGATCAAGCTGCAACACCTCTCTGACTTTGTCTGCAAAAACAAACGAGAGAGAATTTATTTTTTGATCATTGGCCTACTTAATTGAAAAAGACACTACATCCCAAAATAATGTTAAAGAGAGAAGCTCAGTACTTACTTGGCAAGTCAATCAGACCGTCTATTGTAGCTTCTCTTTTGGCTTCATTGGAAATGGTATCACCTCCAATTGCTAGTGCTAACATGGCCATCACTACTATTTGACTTGTGTATGCCTATTAAAGATAGTGATAACATTAAAAACTGACAACATAAACAACCAAAATAAAATTTGTATAATTGCAATATTACCTTGGTACTTGCCACACCAATCTCAGCACCAGCATTTATATGAACGCCACAATGCGTATGCCTGGCTATTGCACTACCGACAGTATTTGTTATGCCAACACATAATGCACCATTTTCTAAAGCATATTCCAATGCAAGTAAAGTATCTGCAGTTTCACCGGACTGACTAACAAAAACAGCTGTGTCTTCTCGATAAATTGGTCCTTGCCGATCCAAGAGATCACTAGCAACTTCCATAGTAACAGGGACACCTGTAAATTTTCATATAAAACAAACAAGAAAAAAAAAGTTTAAAAAAAATAACGGAGTTTATAATCTGCAAAACCTTACTGACAGACACAAATAATACCAGAAAGTTCTTCCAAGATGGGTCTCGCAGCTAAAGCAGCATTATAGCTTGTTCCACAACCAATGAAAACTATCCGCCTGCTACGCCTAATTGTTTTAAGGTGATCTTTCAACCCACCCAAAAGGACTGTCTTGGCTTTGTGGGAACCTCCACGAATTAGCCTCCCCCTCATTGTGGTTGTCAGAGATTCCGGTTGTTCGTGAATTTCTTTCTGCATATAATGCTCATACTTTCCTTTATTTATTTGCTCAACCTCCATCTCAAGAACAGATAATGCACGTTGCACAGAAGCAGGCCTAGAAAAGGAACCGCCATGTTTTCCCTTGTCACTATCGAACTTCAGGATTGTTACCCCTCCATCCTGAGGCAAACACCATCACAAGAACAATTGACAATTACAAATTTATATGACACATTAAGTTTTGAAATCAATATTAACAAAATTAGAAACAGAATTAGTCTCCATAATGTCTGTAATATGGCAACAATACATATAGCAATATTGAGGCAAAGAAATGCTTGCAGGTCTTATTTTTTCCTTTTTCTCTCAATACCTATATAGGTTTCTGGTCCACTGAGTAAAAGATTCATAGAAAAGAGGCCATAAGACTACATGTAAGCCAAATATATTGGCCAAATATAACTTCTGTAGCACCTTTTAATTTCATTTATCAAAAAAAGATGTCACTGGGATGGATACATTGGGCGTATTAATTATCTTCCAAAGAGCCTAAATTTCAATCACTGTAGATAAATATGAAATTTTTTATCTGCTAAAATCACAAAACATATATATATGATAAAGGAATAAGGGACTTGCCAAGCCCAAAAGACAAGTGGGAAAACTCGTAAAGTACATAACATACACAATAAAATGATTAAAATGAGCACCGTACCTTAAGATGAACTACTTCACCATCCTCAATAACCAAAACTTTCTTTGTGTGTTCAACAACAGCATTGGCATCACTGGATAAGAAAAGTTCTTTGGGGTGATCATTCTTTGAGAGAAATTTTTCATCATGAAATGCTGATGCATTTTTCATGTTTTCTGTTAAATCCTGAGACAACAGCCATGATGGACAACCAGAGAAAAATAAATCAAATCAGACAGAAGGAAGGTAACATTAAATTTATGCACAAAAGCAGGAGATTCATAACCAAAAAAGTTTTTGCTAAGTTACACAAGCACCCCATAAGTTTTAAACCCTAGACTTCATCCTCTACCTCATTCTTAAGAGGGGAGAAACAAACATTTGAGCTAAAGCTACAAAAGAGTTCATAACAAGGATTTGGTGGCATAAAATCATACTAGTAAAAGCTTAAATCTTTTCACATCTATTCTTGTATAACATCAACATATAACTTACTTTGACACCAAGGAGCAATGGACTGCCACGTTTGCAAGCAATCAATTCATTTGGATAGTGCCGACTTTTAAAAATAAGAGCATAGGCTCCTTCGAGATGCCTCATAACTTCAAGCACCACTTGACTAAATGTGACAGTTTGATCACCTGCAACATAAGCTAATGTCACTTTAATTATGCTTTAAAATTCAAAAAAAAAAAATCGGAAAAACACCAGCAATAAAATTTAAAAAAAAAAAAAACACATCCTGAGAAACATTAGTACAAGCAAAACATCATTATTGGGTTAATTAGTCAGTGAAGAGAAAAAAGTATGGTGCTTTCATTCAAAAAGATAATATATGGCCTTGGATAGGTCCAAATGGCTTACTTAACTCGAGCATTTTATACTTATTTGACTAAATGAATTCCTATCAGACAAAAGCATTTGCTACATAACTAGTTTACTACTAGTGCGTTATAGTCATTTCCCTATGAAAAGTGAAATTAGTTTTCAGTCAGCTTCATATAAAGAGTGAGGCTGCCATTTTGCTCCTCCAATTTCACTAAAATTTCACATTAGACAAGAGCCTCCATCAGCCATACGGGTGAGAGAAACACCAAACATGCTTAGAAAAGGGGCCCACTTTATAGCACAAGCTTTATGCACTGTACATGCATGTACATAGCTACCACATACAAAAGTGCATGTCTTTTGCTAATTACAGTCATGCATATATGCAGATGTATAATATGTTTTCATCAACATGAATGAAAGAGTTGTAAATAGAAAGATAATGCTATAATCCACCCAAATCTCCAATGATATTCTAAAGCTATTTTACTACTTCATCGGCAAAGTAGCTGTACTAAATGAGTTTCTTAAAATTCACAAAAGCACTTTTCTATTATTTAAAACAGACTTTATTCACAAGTTAAGGTCACCTTCTTCATTTGCTTTGTCAAAAACAAATTTGGCAAGCTTTGGAATTACTTCTGTGTCTGTTTCAGATTCAAATGTGAACCCATGCCGGACTAGAGTTTCCTTTAAGACCTGAAGATATAAAATATAAGAAAATAACTCAACGAAAGCCCATAAATAAGTTTACATATGCAAATTGAAAACAATGTTTCTTTAAATTAAATACAATTCTAAAGAAAAAAAAATCAACATGAACATTTTTTTTTTTTTTTTTGATAAAACATGAACATTGTTGTTATTATTACAAAAGCACATGCATTATCTACTCCACACCCACAATGACTACTGTCTCAACTCTCCATCACATGGCTAACATGCACTGCACAGCTACCATCACAACAACCAAGTACTCTACAGTAATAACCACTATGTGTTGCTCTAGCAATCATTCGACTGCCTCAATGCCACTGTGACCACCACCACCATCCAACAACCAGGGTTCAATATCCTGCATTGATGGCACACCTGTCGGACTCACACACAATCCCCATCACCTTTTTGAGACCATGCTCACACAAGCTATCCCAAATTACGTAAATACTTATTATTACCAAACCATTGACGAAAAGCATTTCCAAATGTCAAATAACTAAAACCCAAGAAAAGCAACAGTTTTTTATAGAACCTAAACCATGAACAAATCTAGAAATGGCTTACATGGACTTGAGAAACGCTTCTCATATGGAATCTAGTATAACTGGAGTAAGATTTTATAAATCAAAACATGAATCAGGGAAAAAAAAATTGATCTCATTAAGGACATGTAAAATGAACTCTATATCCATTTGCAACAGTTTGATCCTCACCAAACAGGCTACAAACATAACCTCACAAAGCAATAGCAAAAGCAAAAGTAATATAATATGCTACTTATATTATTTAGTCATTCTTTGGTAGAGACTCGAGCCAAGTCCAAGACCAGCAGCAAAAAATGCTGCCTACTCCCATGAGAATTATAGAATTGAGAGAACACATCAGTCAAGTAGAATGCATCTTAGAGGAGTATTATTACCAAAAAAGATCCTTAAGGGAATTAAAAAAAAGGAAACATCTTGCTGCAAAAATCTTCAGCAAACCTCATAGTTAGTAATAACCCCATTATGAACAACCAAGAAGTCATTTCCATCACCAGAGCTCTGAGGATGGCTGTTCCTCGGAGCTGGCTCTCCATGGGTTGCCCATCGGGTGTGTGCTATGCCAGCATGGACAGAAAAGGATTCATCCAAATTCAAATCTGTTTCAGCAACCTCTGAAAATACCAAAATCACCATTAGTTATATGTATATATACATATATATATATATAAAGTATGTTTTCGCCCCAAGGGCCTCAGGAAGGGGAGATTCTAGTGACATATGCTTCATGGGGCATTGCCCCCCCGACCAATTATGCTATCCTTTAGAGTTACCCTTAGTTCTACATTCAATCATGTTAAAGAAAATATAACAAAGTAGATTGGTCCATTTTATTGTCGAATACACATGAGCTTGTTCACGGGCTTCTTGACTAACTTATTCTTTTCCCATATAAAGTAAACAACACAACTAAAAATTTTTCTCCCTTCACAAATCCATGCTATATATTTAACAAGTAAATTATAGTTGAAATTATATTATTTGAGTTAATTAGATGGTATGTTTTTCTTGGTTGATAAATTAGTTAGATAGAATGAAATTCATTTATAAACCTATAAAACTAGATTTGCCAAAGTTGTATTTTTAGAAATTATACATAATTTTTACCACAAAATGGACTATTTATGTATCAATATATTATAAAGGCTAATTTGCTATCTTAGGAACCTATTTAGAAAATTACACAATCTAGTATCAAGTTTATAAATGAATAATTTTATGTATTTATACATATAAATATACAGAATTTTTTTTTTTTGGAAGAAAATAAACATACAGAATATTAAGTTAAGTTAAAAATTGCAATAGCATATCCTTGGTCGAGAATAGCAGCCACTTATGATCTATGAAGCACGGGCGCGTTTCGAGACTCGGGTGCGTTGCAGGACTCAGGTGCGGGTGCGGGTGCGGGTGCGGGTGCGAGACTCGGCAATTTTTGAAAAAGGTGGGTGCGAGTGCGGCGGGACTCGGCAATTAAAAAATTATTAAAAATATTTTTATTTATATTTTCTATATATTTTTACTATTAAAATATTCTTAAAAAACATATTTCTATGCATTGATTCACAAAACAAAGAAAGAAGGAAGCAAGAAACACAAAACCAAAAAGAAAACACAAAAGAAGCAACAAATATTCAAAATAAAATTGAGGAATGATAGATTTAGGGTGTTTGAGTCTCATTCAGAGCCGATTTCGGCTGTTCCGGCGTGATTCAAGGCCAATTTCGGCCTGTTTCGGCCATTTCAGACTATTTCGGCCGTTTCGATCGCCAGCCGATACGGCCTGATTCTGGCTGATTCGGTGCAAATCAAAGCCGAGTCAGCACGAGTCGGCTGAAAAAAAAAAGGAAACACGTGGTAGACGCTGCCCAATGCGACACCGACGTGCGAGCAGCGGCGTCCATCGCGCGTCGCCACATCAGACGCGGGTGTGGCACCTCTGGCGCCGCATCCGTGCATCCCAGCTTATGATATTACGTATATCCAAATAAAGCCTCATATTCGCATTAAAAAAAAGGAAAAAAAAAAAAAAAAAAAAAGAGTATCTTACTTACGAATTTGATCATGAACACGCTATTATGTTTGAACTAGTCAAACCAAAATTGGACTTGACCTTGACTTGTTTGCTAAATAGACAAACAAAAACAAATTTTTTCCAGAACTTTTTAAAACGTAAATTGAACCCCCCCCCCCCCCCACCCCAATAAAAAAAAATAGAAAAAAAAATTTAAAAAAAAAAAAAAAAAAAGACAAGGAAGAACTACAAAAAAAAAAAAGAAATGGAATGCATTACAAACAGAAAGATTGAGACCCTGACCCTCCATGGCCCACATCACAAAAAGTTGAATTAGATCAGATGTTAAACGTTTTTAACATTTTAAAAGAGAGAGAGAGAGAGAGTTATAACAAATGAATAAATCCAACATTTTGTCTCCACCACTTTTATTGTAGCAATATGGGTGTGTCAGTAAGTATTGCCAATTGACTGTGTTGTTGATGACAAATGCATCACTATTCTCCATCAATCATATCTAGAGACAAAATTAAATGTTACAAAACAATATAATGCACAGTTTGATCAGTGAAAAAATATTTGAAAAGGCAAAGAAATTAGAAACTGTAAAAAAAAAAAAAATCATTAATAGAATCAGACAGAATTCTCGGAAATTAAACAGAGCATCAAGATCAATCAAAACCCAAGAGACAGAGAGAGAGAGAGAGGAGAGAGAGAGAGAGAGAAGGGACCTTGATAGACGGATTTGACAAGGGACTCGATGTTGCCCTCTCTGCGAAAAACGAGAGGGGGCTGAGAGACGGTGGAACTGTTGGAGGAAGACGAAGATGGAATTGGATCGGAGGAATTGGAATCGATGGCGATCCCAGCAGAATCGTAGCCTCTGTATTCCAAACGGCGGAGGCCATTGAAGAGAACCTGAAGAATATACCTCCTCTCTTTGTTCACATCGTAATTCAAATACGCAAATATTCCACACATTCTTCTTCTCCTTCTCTCTCTTCTTCTTCTTCTCTCTCTTGCTTCCTTCTTCTTCTTCTTCTTCTGCGAAATTTAAAAAGAGAGAGGGAGGAGTGGACCGGTTGGACAAATTTGACTTTCTTTCTTTCTTTCTTTCTTTTTTTGGGTTTTTCAAGAAATAAATATGGGAATTTTTTTTTTACTAATAAAAATGTATAAGATAAAAAGGAAAAACGGGATTTTTTTTTTTTTTTTTTATAAGAGAAAAATGGGATTTTGTTTGTCGATTAGTTGGTTGGGTTTCAGTTTTTCAGTCAGTTACAAATCGGGCTGAGTTAAGAGATTAAGATTTGATGTGAGGATTCCCTTTTTTAAAACAAAAAAAAAAAAAAAAAAAATTAAATACAGGATAATTGTGTAATTTTCATGTGCATCATACCTTGCTGTTGTGGCACTACATGATTAGCCTCAATACCAAAGTGATACGTGTTTTTCTGGATTTATTGGCTCAACTGGGCCTGCCTGCATACACAACCTGTCCGTAGGCAAGCACTTTTTTGTTTTAAAAAAATATATTCATGTAATAATAATAAATTAATAATAGAGAGTGCAAAGGGGGACACGGTCATTTGGGGGAAATTTCCAAATTTGGGTAGTTTCCTGACCTTTTCCCGGACCTTCACGTGTAGTTCAAGAAGGATACCCATCTTGCCTTGTATAGAAAAAAAGAAGAATGAAGAATATCTATCTTTGTTGTAAAATAGAGGAAATATATATATATATAGGCAAAAGAATAATTTATGAAAATGATATTATATCTAAATTACTTATTGTCTAGTGGTCATTTACCGTAACATATTATTTTTGGACTAATATACATATATCTCTCTTTTATTCTCAATGTCTTTCTAATTTCTTCAATATATTACAATGTGATCAAAGGCTCATATATATAGGCGGAACATGAACTGATGAAGCAACTACAAAGGAGGCAAGATCCCTTAAAGTTGCTGCACTCATTTAATGTGATGGACTTTCGTCTATCACCCGTGAAGAGTTAATAACTTATATCAAAAGGGAATAGTGTAAAACAAAAAGTAAATAATATATAACACTTCCCCTTGGATGACCACTCGCTAAAAATCTACCTCGTTAAAACCTTGCCAAGGAAAAACCCACTAGGAAAAAAAAATAGTGGCAAAGGGAAAAGAGCACAGTATTCTAATGAGTTTAGTGCCTTTAGATTGCTCCATTAAAACCTTGCAAAGGAAAACTCAGTGGGAAAAACTTAAGCGAATGAAAAAGAGTACAATCAACACATATCAATTTCTCCCCCTCATGAGTACATATATCTTCAAAGATATTTAAGCTGACGCATGCCAATGTTGTGTACTATTTCCTTAAATGTTATGACTGGTAATGACTTAGTGAATAAATTTGTCAAATTGTCACTTGACCGTATCTGTTTGACATCAATTTCACAGCTCTTTTGGAGCTCATGTGTATAAAATAATTTTTGTGAAATATGCTTGGTTCGATCACCTTTGATATATCCTCCCTTGATCTGAGCAATACAAGCAGCATTGTCTTCATATAAGATTGTGGGGCTTTCTTTGATTGATGATAAGTCGCATTTTTCTCGAATGTGTTGAATTACTAATCTTAGCCAAATGTACTCATGACTTGCTTCATGGATCGTAATAATCTCCGAGTGATTAGAGGATGTTGCAGATAACATTTGCTTGACAGATCTCCATGAAATGGCAGTGTTGCCAGAAGTGAACAAATAGCCTAATTGTGATCGGCCTTTATGTGGATCAGAAAGATAACCTACATCTGCAAATCCAATCAACTGTGGATTTATCCCTTTTGGATAAAACAATCCCAAGTTAGTCGTTCCATGGAGGTAGCGTAATACATGCTTGATGCCATTTCAATGTCTTTAAGTTGGTGCAGAACTATATCTTGCTAGTAAATTTGCTAAGAAGGAAATGTCAAGCCGTGTGCAATTTGCAAGATACATTAGAGCACCAATTGCACTAAGATATGGTACTTGGGGACCAAGAGTTTTTTCATCATCTTCTCGAGGACGAAAAAGGGTCCTTTTTTACACTAGTGATCTACCCACCATTGGAGTATTCAAAGGGTGAGCTTTATCTATTAGGAATTGTTTTAGGACCTTTTTCTGTGTATGTTGATTGATGAACAAAAATTCCATTTGGAAAATGTTCATCTCGAACTCGTTCTTTAAATTATTTGCAGTTTTTGTGAGCTCTTCTAGAGTTCCCACAAGATTTAAATCATCAACATATACCACAACAACAACGAATTTGGATTTTGAGTTTTTAATAAAAACGCATGGACAAATTCGATTATTCACAAATCCTTCTTTTAATAAGTATTCACTGAGGCAATTGTACCACATGCATCCGGATTGCTTTAATCCATATAAGCACCTTTTGTATAGAATACATGCTTCGGGATGTGGAGTCATATGCTTTAGGCATTTTATACTCTTTAGTGATTTTCATGTATATATCATTATCTAATGATCTGTATAGATATGCTGTGACCACATCTATTAAACGCATGTTTAAATTTTCTGTTACCACCAAGCTAATAAAAAATTTGAATGTAATTGCATCCATTACAGGAGCATATGTTTCCTTATAGTCAATGCCAAGCCTCTATGAGAAGTCTTGTGCCATAAGTCGTGCTTTGTACCTCGTAATTTCATTTTTTTTCATTACGCTTTTGTACAAATACCCATTTATATTCGACAGGCACTACACGCTCAGGTGTTTGGACTACGGGTCCAAATACTTCATGTTTCTCAAGTGAATTTAATTCTGCCTGAATTGCCTCTAACCACATTGGCCAATCATTTCTACATCAACATTCTTTGATGGATTGTGGTTCCAATTCAAGATCATTACTTCCAATAATGTCAATGGCAACTTTGAATGAAAATATGTTGTCGACAACAATTTTATTTCCATCCCATATATCTCTAGTACTCACATAATTTATTGAGATCTCATTATTTTCAAGTACCTGATCCTCTTTAGGAGATAAACCTTCAGGTGACTCCTCTTTAGTGATGGAAAATAACATGTTTGTATCATATGCAAAACATACACAGCAGAAAAAATAACGGATCTACTTCATTTATAAATGTTAACACGCACTATGTAAGTTTCAGAATTTAAGAACAAGAGAGTGTACCTTGGAGCGGTGAATTTCAAAACCCAAGATCAGAAGCACTTGGGAACACTTTCAATCTTCACTCCAATTCCATTAACGCCCAAGATGTGTGGTCTCTCAATCAGTTTTCAAAGGGAGAATGTCAAAGTGTTTAACACTCCTTAGACACCACTTCACAATCGTATTATATTTCTTCTTATAAAAATTATGTATGTTTCTCTCTTTATATCTAACTGATTATCTAATTGGGCTGGCCTTTTGAGCATTTCTAATTGAGCTTAAGTGTGTGACTTAGAGTGTAACTAAAAGAGACCAATAAGACACTAGCTCCAATGGGTTTTGAGCTTTTCTGTCAACTTTAGATAAGTCCAAAGTTACCGTTAACTATATTTAATATCACTATATAAATATAGTTACACTCTAGGCTTTATCTATAAATTATATACCAAGACTTTATAAAATATTCGTAGTAATACAAAGTCATGAATGTAGACTGACACTTTGTAGATTACTACATCTTAATTCATCGAGTACCTGGTTTAATCTTTTAAAGTTATTCATCATATATATTTATGAAATCCAATTCCATGAATAAATATTTTAGTAACTCCTTACTAAAGTGGTTAGACTTAACTCTCTGAATAACTAAACTCATTAAACTTATCTCAAGGGAATATTTTGTATCTCCATTAAGAGATTATGAATTCTATCTTGAGAATATATATTCCATCAACACTAAATGTGGTTGCCCAACATACTAAAGTTTTGACCGTAACTATAGATCTCACTCTTGATACATCAAAGCAACCTACACTTCATGATCAGGTCCATTATCCTCTCAGGATTAAGAGTTCATGTAAATATAAGCCGTGAGTTTATTATTCATTTGACAATCGTTAGGAGAATAATAAATCTTACAATGGTCCAGTTCAATATGTTTTAACTCTTAAAACATATCAACATACCAACTAGAAATCTCCATTTCCATGATCAAGACAAATCATCTTAATTGATATATTATAGTCTTTGTAGATGAAATGCCCAATTTCATCACCGACTACAAACTAAAATTCTGAATTTACAAAGAACTTGTGATTTATACCTTCTGTGACTAAAACACATAAATCACATACTATGTATCTCATGAACTATATGATAATGTCTCAATATTCATGTTATTATTAGTTTCAGATAATAATAAAAAAACTTTATTAATCACAACATTAAGTCATACATAAAGTCATACATAATAATATACATAGTATCATACAATAGGATTTAAGGGCATTAATCCCAACATTTAGGAGGGTCATTTTCAGAGGGTTTAATTTCAAAATTTTTTTATGGATCAATTATTTTTGTTGCCTGTTTGATGGGTATAGCTTCTTCAGGAGCAACCACTTACTTTTCTTGTGTTTTTCTCTTTTTAGGGATTTATCTTTAGCCCCAACAGGTTTTCCACGCTTCAAACGTGGTTTAGACTCCTTTGCTGCTGTATTAATAGATTGTCCTATATGGACTTCAATCCTTGCTAGGGTTTTAGTAGTTGGAATGTGAGATTTCACAATTTTCTTACTATTAGTGAATACATCCGGTAATTGGTTTGCAATATTTTGCAAATTAATTATCCTCTAAACTTCAAGTTCACATTGATTTGTGTGAGGATCAAGATGAGATAACGTCAAAGCATTCCAAGCTATCTCTCTTCGTGCTTCTGGCAACGACTTTTCTCCCCTTATTTTTGGGAAGACTGTTTCATCAAAATAACAATCACCAAAGCGTGCCTTAAAAACATCACCAGTTGAAGGTTCAAGATATCTAATAATAGATGGATAATCAAAACCAACATAAATTCCAAGTCTCCGCTGAGGACCCATTTTAGTGCTTTGTGGAGGTGCAATGGGAACATATGCGGCACAACCAAAGATTCGAAAGTGGGAAACACTTGGTTGTTGATCACAAATAAGTTGCATCGAGTGTTTATGATAAGCAGTTGGTCTAATACAAACTAATGATGCAGCATGTAATATGGCATGTCCCCAAGCAAAAACAGGTAATTTTGTTTTCACAAGCAAATGATGAGCAATCATTTGAAGTCTTTTGATCAATGATTCAGCTAAACCATTTTGAGTGTGTGCCTGTGCAACAGGGTTTTCAATATCAATTCCAATTGACATGCAGTTTTCATTGAATGCTTGAGAAGTAAATTCACCTGCATTATCTAAGCGAATTTTCTTAATTGAATGATCAAGAAATTGTGCCCGCAACATAATGATTTGAGCAAGCATTTTAGCAAATGTAGCATTCCTAGTAGAAAGTAGACAAACATGTGACCATCTTATTGATGCATCTATTAACACCATAAAATATCTAAATGGTCCATAAGGTGGATGTATAGGTCCATAAATATATCCTTAAATTCTTTTTAAGAAAGATGGAGATTCAATACCAATTTTTGATGGTGATGGTCTGATAATTAATTTTTCTTGAGAACAGGCACTACATATTCAATCATCTCCTGAAAGAATCTTCTGGTTCATTAAGGGGTGTCCATGAGAGTTTTCAATGATTCTATGCATCATTGTTGATCTCGGATGTCCAAGACAATTATGCCAAAGCATAAAGATCCTTGGATCAGAGCACTTCTAGTGCATTGCAATATTTTCTGCAATTGATCTCAATGTAGTATAATATAACCTAGAAGAGAAAATAGACAGCTTTTCTAGTATAAGCTTCTGGCTTGAAACCATTAAAGTAATATAAAGATATTGTTCACTGCCTTCATTATGTGTTTTATCTCAATTTGGTTCAACCTTTTGTTATAAGGTGTGTTTTGCCCCTTTAAAGGATTATGAGCATGTCTTCCCCTGTTTTGGATGTTTTTACTACGTCCACGCCCACGACCTCTCTTTCCTCAATTTTTTTCAAATAATATTCCATTCACCTCAAGGAATGGTGTGAAGTCAGTTGGGCGAGACTGGTGATTTCTCAATAGAAGCTTATTATTTTGTTCAGCCACTAGAAGACATGCTATAAGTTCTGAATATTTTTTGAACTTATGCTCTCGATATTGCTGCTACAGGAGCATATTCAAGGCATGAAATATAGTAAATGTTTTTTCTAACATGTCTTCCTCAATGACCTTTTCACCACATAATTTTAATTGTGAGGTAATTTTAAATAGTGCTGAATTATACTCACTTACACTTTTGAAATCTTGCAACCTTAGGTGCATCTAGTTATAATGAGCTTTTGGGAGGATAACACTTTTATGGGTCTCATATATCTCCTTCATTTTTTTCCACAGGGATAGGGGATCTTTTTCTGTGAGGTACACAGTTTTTAATTCCTCATGGAGATTATGGCGAATGAAAATCATTGCCTTTGCCCGGTTTTGTGGAGATTCTTCATTGTCATCTTTAATGGTCTTTGCAAGAGCCATTGCCTCTAAATAGATTTCAAAATCAAGGATCCATGATAGATCATTCTTGTCTGATATGTCAAGGGCAGCAAACTCAAGTTTTGTTAGGTTTGACATAGTTTATGTATAATAGAGATGATATTAATAACCACAATAAATAAGCAATTATAACATGCAAAATATTAATATAGTAATGCAATGTTTAGTCTAGATGTAATATACGTAAACTTATGCCATATATTAATATATATGCGTGCGTGCGTGTGTGTGTGTGTGTGTGTGTGTGTGTGTGTGTGTAAGAAGGGAGTCATAGGAATAACCTTTTTCAAGAGGCAAAATAATGATAACTCCTCTGAATCTGGCTAGAGCATCGTGCTAATAATGTGTTGTAAAATAGAGGAAATATATTTACAGGCAAGAGAATAATTTATGAGGATGATATTATATCTAAATTACTTCTTGTCTAGTGGTCATCTACCACAACATATTATTTCTGAACTGATATACATATTTCTTTTACTTTTAATGTCTCTCTAATTTCCTCAATACATTACAATGAGAGTGAAGACTCATATATATAGGAGGAAGATGAACTGATGAAGCAACTATAATGGGGGCAAGATCCCCTAAAGTTGCTGCACCCATTTAATGTGATGGACTTACATCCATCACTCGTGAAGAGTAAATAGCTTATATCAAAAGGGAATAGTGTAAAACAAAAAGCAAATAGTATAAAACAATCTTCTATTTATTTATCTATCTTTTTTTAGAAGATATTTATTTATCTATCTATCCATGGCAATAATTCACATTTCATAAATTATTGTTGATGGGGTATGATAAGATACTACTCCAATTTCGTCCATAGAGATCGTCCAGGATGAGCAGGTTACATGGACGAGGCGTTGCACAGTCAAGTAAGGGCCTCGGGACGAGGTAAGCTGACTGAGGGCCTCAGGACGAGGTAATCGTAACTTAATGGCCTCAGGATGAGGTAAGCTAACTGGAGTGCCTCAGGACGAGGTAATCATAACTTGAGGGCTTCAGGACAAGGAATTCTGGACAACACATGGACACTTGGAAAAATTCATGAGTGAGTAAAACAAGTCCGTATCATACGTGTAACTCCCAGTGACCGTTGCGCATAAAGAGTGTAACTCCTAAACAGTTGAGGAAGTTATTTTCAAACACACATCTCCTCAAATCAAGGGAAGGTTACAAACCTAATAACTGCTCTTAAGACACTATATAAACGTTGATTCAGACCAAGAAAAGGTACGTTCTATGATTCCCAAAAAGTTAGAACTCAAAAATAAGAGAGTAAACTGACTTTATCATCGGAAGGTTATTGGCCGGCGACCCCGGTCACCTTTGATTACTGTTCTTTCTTTTTCAGGCCATTAAGTCAACCGATAGTCCCCTCTAATCCGAAGCATCCAGTCTACTGATTTTCTTCGCATCATTAGTTGGCGCCGTCTGTGGGAACTTAGAAGAAAATAATTTTTATTTTCTTTTTGTTCGTTCGATCGTTCGTTGTTCCCAAACAAAATGCTGAATAGTTCGGACAAAATCAAGGGCTACCAGCCCCGGCCACCAGGGGAGTAGGGATGCTTCTAGTAATCCCTACCGCGACCGTCAATCAGCACATGTTGCGCAACCGCCTTTTGTTCAGCATATGCAGTCCATGGTTCCTGCTATGGCGGAATTGACCCGCCAAAATTAGGAGTTGAATAGGGAGATCAACTTAAGAAGGGCACGGGATGGAGTGCATGCAAAAGGGCGAGCCCAAAGTCAAGAGGGTAGGGGAGAAAATGTTGAGTCCGAAGGTCACTCAAGGGGTATTACTTCAAGAAGAGTGCCACAGTTGGAGAGGGAAATGGACCAGATGAGAAAAGCTATGGATGAAATGAAGGAGAATATGACGCGAGCAAACCCCGTGGAAGACTTAGTTCACCGAACGGACTCCCCTTTCACGGCTTCCATCAATGGTCATCCTTTACCCCCTAAGTTTAAAATGCCTTCCTTGGATTCATACGATGGAAATCGTGATCCGTGTGATCACATTGCTACTTTTAAGACAACCATACACCTTCAGGGAGTTTTGGACGAGATTATGTGCAGAGCGTTCCTCACCACACTAAAGGGGCCAACCAGGGTATGGTTCAGCAAAATACCCCCAAACTCTGTCGGATCATTCGAAGAGTTGAGTAAGATGTTTGTTAATAACTTCATCAGAGGACAACGCCACAAGCGTTCCTATTCCAGTTTGTTAACTATTGAGCAAGGGGAGAATGAGAGTTTACGGTCCTTCATTACCCGTTTCAACAGAGAGGCCTTGACGGTGGATGAAATGGATGACAAATTGCTGTTGACCGCTTTCCATAATGGGGTCAATTCTAACTTGTTTATTCATAAACTATACGAGCAGGAGCCTCAAACTATGGCTGAACTCGTCCATTTAACCCAGAACTTCATGAACGCTGAGGACGCAATAATAGCCAAGAAGAGGAAAAGGTCAGAATGCTCGGAAGTAGGTCACCAATGACACCCAGATCAAGGTCCTCGTCCCAAGAAGGCCCGGGCAGATGAGAAAAGGGATAGAGATGGTAAAAAGGCAAGTTCATCATCAAGAAGTCAGCAGTACACTCCCTTGAACACTCCGCTAGAGCAGGTCCTAATGTAAATCAAGGATGATCCGTCCTTGAAGTGGCCGGAGAAAATGAAGGGAGATCCTAACAAGCGCAATAGGAACAAGTATTGCCACTTTCACAGGGACCATGGGCACGACATGGATGAGTGTTTTGATTTGAAGCAGCAGATAGAGAACCTCATCAAGCAGGGAAAGTTGAGGAATTTCCTAGGACGAGACCACAAGGACGAGAAGTTAAAGGCCAAGGTGGAGGAGTCCTTATAACCCTGGCTAGGAGAAATAAGAGTTATTATAGGAGGAACCTCAGCAGCGCAGTCATCCAAATCGAGGAAGACATACCTGAAGGTGGTGCAAAACGTCCAGCTGTCAGGACGATCTCCCAGGACGAGGGAAGCTGACGAGCAAGCCATCACGTTCACGGACAGGGATGCTGGAAGAATTCATCACCCCTATGATGACGCGATTGTCATTACTTTACTCATTGCTGATTATACTACCAGAAGGGTTTTGGTAGACAATGGCAACTCGGCGGACATTCTATATTAACCCGCTTTCCAACAAATGAGGCTAGGACGAGATCAGCTTCGTCCAGTGAATTCGCCCTTGGTAGGATTTGGAGGGATGAAGGTACAACCGGTAGGTACCACCACGCTGCCAGTGGTGGTTGGAGCATACCCACAGCAGATAACCAAAGAGGTAAACTTCCTTGTAGTTAATTGTTCATCATTATATAATGCTATTATCGGAAGGCCTACTCTGAATAGCTGGAAGGCGGTAACCTCTACCTACCATTTGTCCGTTAAATTCCCAATTGAACATGGCGTGGGTTAAGTACAAGGAGATCAGTTAGTTGCTAGAGAATGCTACCTAGCTATGTTGGTGATGGACGATCATGTGCAGACAATGAGCATAGACGAAGGAAGAATCACAGCGGAGCCCGTTGAGGTGTTAGAAGAAGTCCCCTTAGACGATAGTAGAACAGAAAAGTTCACTAGAGTAGGGGCGAGCATGGAAGAAGAGGCGAAGAATGCATTGGTCTAGTTTTTAAAGAAAAGTATTGATGTCTTTGCATGGAGTCATGAAGACATGCCGGGTATTGATCCGAGTGTTATTACTCATCGTTTAAATGTATGTCCCTCCTCCAAACCTGTGCGTCAGAAGAAGAGGGTATTTGCCCCTGAGCGAGACAACGCCATCAAAGAAGAAGTCCAAAAGTTGATTACTACAGAGTTCATCAGGGAAGTTTATTATTCGGACTGGTTGGCAAATGTAGTCATGGTAAAGAAGGCCAATGGCAAGTGGCGAATGTGTGTGGACTTTACTGACTTAAACAAGGCTTGCCCAAGGGACAGTTATCCGATGCCACGCTTCGACCAACTGGTGGACTCGACGGTAGGTCATAGGTTGCTAAGCTTCATGGATGCCTTTTCAAGCTACAACCAAATAAGGATGGACGAGGTAGACCAAGAGAAGACTTCATTCATCACCAGCCAAGGATTGTTTTGCTATAAGGTAATGCCTTTTGGTTTGAAGAACGCGGGGGCGACTTATCAAAGGCTGGTGAACCACATGTTCCATCCTCAGATTGGACGAAATGTAGAGGTCTACGTCGATGATATGTTGGTAAAGAGTTTGGACGAGGGGAAGAATCTGGACGACATGCAAGAGACCTTTGACGCACTTCGGCGGTACAACATGAAACTAAATCCAAGCAAGTGTGCCTTTGGAGTTTCATCAGGGAAGTTTTTGGGGTTCATGGTTTCACATAGAGGAATTGAGGCAAATCTAGATAAGATCTAGGCAATACTTAACATGGAACAGCCAAAGAATATCAAAGAAGTCTAGTCTCTTACAGGACGAGTTACCGCCCTCAACAGGTTTGTTTCGAAAGCTACCGACAAGTGTTTACCGTTTTTTAAAGTCCTCAGGAAGGCGTTTGAGTGGACAGACGAGTGTCTGAGGGCCTTTCCAGATTTGAAGACTTACCTCACAAGGGCACCATTACTAAGTCCATTTGTACCTAGGGAAGAGCTGTATTTGTATTTGGCAGTATCCCAGCACGCTGTAAGCTCGGCGCTGGTCAGAGAAGAAGGACGAGTTTAGAAACCGGTATACTATACAAGCCGAGCACTTAAAGGAGTGAAAGGATGGTACCCAATGATGGAGAAGTTAGCCTTTACCTTGGTCACGGTTTCCAGGAAGTTGAGACACTATTTTCAAGCTCATGTCATCATTGTCCTAATTGATCATCTCCTAAAGAAAGCAATAAACAAATTGGAAGCCGCAGGACGGCTAGTCCAATGGGTAGTGGAGCTCAGTGAATTTGATGTCAGGTACCAGCCAAGGAATGCAGTAAAGGCGCAGGCGCTGGAGGACTTCATTGCATAGTTCACACCAAGCCAAGACGAGCTGGGCAAAGACGAAGGAACAAGAAGGTGGATTATCAATGTGGATGGATCATCCATGACGTACGCAAGAGGGATTAGAGTCATATTGAAGTCCCTAGAGGGCGATAAGCTGGAGTACGCAACGCGTCTACAGTACCAAACTACCAACAACGAGGCTGAATATGAAGCCCTATTAAAAGGGTTGGAATTGGCTAAGTCCCTAGGGGCGGAATCGATAACAGTTAGAGGAGATTCTCAGCTAATCATCAATCAAGTCAATGGAATGTGCGAGGCCAAGGAAGATCGGATGAAGAGATACCTCAGCAAAGTAAGAAGGCTTGTACAAAAATTTTCAGAAGTGAGTTTTGTTCAACTCCCAAGGGAGGAGAATGTGGCAGCAGACGCGCTGGCTAGAGCAGCTTCAGCGGGAGGAGTTATGACGAGTTTGGCAAGGTCCAATACATGTTGAACATAGACCTTCCAGAAGTACAGCAAATTCGAGAGGAAGAAAATTGGATAAGTCTAATTGTAATTTATCTCAAGGATGGGAGGCTTCCGGAAGACAAAAATAAAGCTAGAAAGCTGAGGGTCAGGGCTGTAAAGTATGTACTTATAAATGAAGTGTTGTACAAGCGAGGCTTCTCTCAGCCTTACCTAAGGTGCCTAGCTCCTGACGAATCCAATTATGTTTTGAGGGAGGTCCATGAAGGAGCATGTGAGAATCACTCGGGGGCAAGATCACTCGTCCATAAGATCATTCGTGTCGGCTCCTACTGGCCCATAATTCAGGTAGATGCTTAGGCTTATGTCAAGGTGTGCGACTAATGTCAGCGTTATAGCAACGTCCCTAGGCAGCCGTCAGAGTACCAGACCCCAATGATGGCCCTATGGCCCTTTGCACAATGGGGACTGGACATCCTAGATCCTTTCCCCCCAGGAACCAGACAAATGAAATTTTTGATAGTAGGGATTGACTATTTTACAAAGTGGGTGGAGGCTGAACCTCTTGTAAAAATTACACAGCAAAACGTTAAGAATTTTGTTTGGAAGAATATTCTATGTAAGTTTGGAGTACTGAGGGTGCTGATATATGATAATGGACGATAATTTGACAATGCACCATTCAGGGACTTTTGTGAGCATTTTGGAATAAAAAATCACTACTCCTCACCCTCCTACCCACAGGCAAATGGACAACCAGAGGTAGCAAACCGATCCTTGCTGAAAATCATCAAGACTCGGCTCGAAGGGGCAAAGGGGATATGGCCAGACGAGTTACCAGGCATTCTTTGGGCCTATAGAACGACTGTGAGAACCCTAACAGGAGAAACCCCCTTCAAGTTAGCTTATGGAAGTGAAGCGGTCATACCTGCAGAAGTTCATATGGCTAACCATCGAGTGATAAAGTATCAGGAGAAAGAAAATGAAGAACTACTTCGTCTTGACCTCGATCTCATTGATGAGGTAACAATGGATGCGGAGCAAAGGACAGCAAGGTACAAAAATCTTATGGCCAGGCAACATGATGCCATGGTGAAACCCAGGAGCTTCAGCATAGGGGACCTCATTCTCAGAAGAGTATCCTTGGCAATTAGGAACCTAGCTCAGGGAAAATTGGGACCTAATTGGGAAGGACTATACAGGGTAGTCAACTGCAAGAGGCAGGGGTCGTATTACTTGGAAGCTCTGGACGAACGAAAGCTGAAACATCCTTAGAATGTGGAACACCTGAGAAGGTACTATCAGTAATAGGCTTGGACGAAGTTAATCAAGGACGAGGTTATAGCTATGAACGATGCTACTACTATGTTCGCATTTATTAATGTCTACTATTGTGTGTTCTTACTACTGCTATGGTGTGTACTAAGAATAAAGGTGCACTAGTTCTTAAACTCTTGCACCGTCTACGGATAAGTTTGTGAAAGACGAGGTTATGTATTTTAAGTATTCTCCTAAGTATTTTCATAAGGCACTAGCTTCTAAGCAGGTGCTATATTTGTGAACAATGCTTATATAATGATATGGTTTGGATTTTCAATGTATTTTATGCATAAAATCTGACTCCTATGGTAAAACCCACGAGGGGGGCAAAACCCTAAGACGAATGAAAAATCCCTAGACGCAGGGATGTAACGTTCACAAGCTTTCCTCAAGACGAGGATAAAGTGTACAAAAGCTAAGGCACAAAAAAAATTATTATATAGTGAAACACAAGTCCATGGACGAGCATCTGACCAAGACACCTAGGTGCTCTAGGACGAGTCAAACATTAGAAAACGTCCTGGACAAAAGGCAAAAGCCAAACTCATGGACGAGGCAAACAAGCCAAGCCTTTAGACGAGGCAAGTAAACAAAGCCTATGGACGAAGAAAATGTGTGACAAGGCTATCACTACTTAGTCTAAAGAAAAATACGGATGAACTAATAATATCGTCCATAGGAAAAATGTAAGGACGACCCTTTCTTACTTCAAAAAAAAAAAAAAGAGGTATGCAAATTTCACTAACAAGCAGTGACAAGGCAAGCACGTCCATACAAAAACAAATAATGAATAAAAATAAACATTCATTAAAGTTTTAAAAAGGGTAGACGACCACCGTCCAAAAACCTTTACAAGTTAAGCCTCAAAAGGCAATGTTAATAAACTCGTCCATAACATTCTAGACGAGGTGATTGTACTCCAATATATTTCAATATAAAAAAAAAAAAAAAGCAAATTACATTCAAACAAAAGACATTCATCTTAAACAGGTGGGGTGTTGGCATTGGGTTCGTCTTGAGAGGGCAAGGTAGTAACATCATCCTCCATGTTAATATCCTTTGAGCTGGTCTGGATGAGGGAACTTGTAGAAGCCCCACCAAAATTTAGGTTGATAGAACTGAAATCCACCTCAGGGAATTTATCTATAGCGTCTATCCTAAAGTCCTCGAAGCCGGCTGTGTAGTTGGAGTCCATTGAATTAATAAATTCTTTGGATGCCTTGAACTCTACGACGTTGTCTCCTTTAGCTTTTTCCAGAAAGTCATTTAACTTGTCATTCCTCTTTTGAAGGAGAGAAAGACGAGCATCATGGACTTCAGTCTCCAACTCAGCGATGCGGTTTTGCAGCTTCTCCCCATCATCTTTGGCCTTGGCTGCCACCTTTGCCCACTTCTTGGACTCGTCCTTTCCTTTTTTGACCGTCTTCTCCAATAGTATCCTCGTTTTGTCTAGTTCAGTTGCCTGCCTAGACGCGGCGATGAACTTAGACATTGCCTGCATAGATTAAAGTTTTATTACAATGCATGCATGAGCTAATAGCAAGACGAGACAAACATATAAAACCTACATACCTTAAAAAGGTCATGAACACCAGAGTGCTCAAAATCCTTCAATGACATGTTGTAGCAGGCCGTCACGTCTTCGTCTGTCATAACCTTCTCAAACTTCTCCCAAGCCAAGTCCTTATTCTCAAGAAGATTGTGAGGCACCTGGTAAGAAGGTTGAGACGAGGCTGGGACTTCGCCTCTAGACGGGATATGTGGAGAAGGAAGTTCTGGATCAACGTCTAGGATTTGAACAGGATGGCTGGGAGGGACGAGGAAAGAGCTAGGTTGATCCTTAGCTTGAACATCTTGAGGCTTGGACAACTTGTGCCTAGCCTTCTTAACTTTACGCCTACTGGGGAGGTTTCCCAAGTCTACGCCTAAAAAAATACTCTTTCTTTTGTCCCCAAAGGATGGACGAGGATGGGATTTCACCCCTTGCCCAGTTACCTCGTCCGCCGCGTCCTTACCCTTATTCTATTTCATCGTCGCCATCCCTGCAAGTAAAGAAAGAAAAAAAAAAAAAAAAAAAAAAAAAAAAAAAAAAAAAAAAAAAAGAGAAAGAGGAGAAGAGAGGAGAAAAAGAAGGCAAAACTTACATCTTCTGACATTAACTTCGTGTGCAATGGCTTCGTCTGAAGGCTCAGGACCTAACCCCCAGGTGGCAAGACGCCGTAGACTAACCAAAAAATGAAAAGTCCTGTCGCTGTAAAGACAAGCCTTTTGAACTCGTTCCAAATGAAACCTATCCAGGTGGGGTCGTCTAACACCTTTTTTCAAAACAAAACGAAACAAAAAGTGCGTTAGAGGCCATAATCAAAGACGAGTAAAAGCACAATGACAAACACATACCTTCAGGACGAAGGTTCCCTATCTCTCCTATGTAGGGAGGAAATGAATCCTTGTCAACCTCATTAGGGCGTCCAGCCCAGAAACCAGAGACGAAGAAAAATTCCATCTTCCAGTTTTTGTCTGAGGTGACCAAAGACTTTATCAATCTATAATCTTTCCCTCTGGCTGTAAATTGATAAAAACTAAGGGATTGGTTAATTTCGGAGGGTTTATAGCAAAAGAGGAACTCGTCCACGGTAAGAGGACGGTTCCCCTCAAACACCTCCTTCCACAAAACTTGCATGGCTACTATTAGCCGCCATGCGTTGGGTTTAAGTTGACATATACCTAATCCTAATCTGGAAAGCAACTCTCTGGCGAAGACATTGAGGGGCAATCTTAAACCCCCCAAGAGGTAAGCCTCGTAAATACCAACTCCAAAACGAGGTTGACAACACCACTCGTCACGAACAGGTATCCTAGGATTTAAACTGTCAGGGATTTGGTACCAGGTCTTAAGAAGACCTAATCTCCTCTCGTCCGTCTTAGAACCAACCCCCACGGCATAAGTGTACACTACCTCTTCCTTGTCTTGAGTAAAAGACGAGGGAGCACTTGTGCCTGCCTTAGAACCAGACTTAAGCCTCATCCTATGCTGTTCCTGAAATACCTCTAAAGGAACCCCAAGGACGCCAGACGTATACTCATCTGTGGTATTCCCATCACTACTGCTATTTCTACTCCTAGAACTACTATCACTGGAACCACTAAAACTACTTAGGTCTTGGTACTTGTCTATATCTTTGACAGTACTATCACTAGACGAGGAAAGAACTACCTCAGACATTCTTTTAAGGAAAATTTAAAACCTGAGGACGAAGATTGGAGAAAATACCTAGATCTAGATGAGAGAAGACTATGGATGCAAGAAACTTCTAGACGAGGCGCAAGACGAGAGAGGCCGAGGAAGAAAACTTGAGAAAATGAGGAGGGTAGCGGAGGAATTCTACTATTTATAGGCATTGACCCCAGTACACGAAGCGACGCGACCAGCCAAAATGTGACAAATAGCACGTCCCTCAAAAAACGAGCTGACATGATTGGTCTCTAGTTAGATCATGACAAGTGGCACCTACAGCAGTTGACATAAGGACACATGTCCAAATAATGACGTTAGTAGATGTGAGTCCCAGACGACCCATGGACAAGAGGGCAACTGATGGGGTATGATAAGATACTACTCTAATTTCGTCCATAGAGATCGTCCAGGACGAGCAGGTTACATGGACGAGGTGTTGCATAGTCAAGTGAGGGCCTCAAGACGAGGTAAGCTGACTGAGGGCCTCAGGACGAGGTAATCGTAACTTGAGGGCCTCAAGTTAAGGTAAGCTGACTGGAGAGCCTCAAGACGAGGTAATCATAACTTAAGGGCCTCAGGACAAGGAATTTTGGACAACACATGGACACTTGGGAAAATTCATGAGTGAGTAAAACAACTCCGTTTCATACGTGTAACTCCCAGTGACCGTTGCGCATAAAGAGTGTAACTCCTAAACAGTTGAGGAAGTTATTTTCGAACACACATCTCCTCAAATCAAGGGAAGGTTACGAATCCAATAACTGCTCTTAAAACACTATATAAACGTTGATTCAGACCAAGAAAAGGTATGTTCTATGATTCCCAAAAAGTTAGAACTCAAAAATAAGAGAGTAAACTGACTTTGTCATCGAAGGATTATTGGCCGGTGACTCCCGTCACCTTTGATTACTATTCTTTCTTTTTCAGGCCATCAAGTCAATCGGTAGTCCCCTCTAATCTGAAGCATCCAGTCTATTGATTTTCATCGCATCATCAATTGTTGATCTATATCATATCATATCTAATTATATTATATATTTACAAATGCAATGAGGCTTTTTTTTTTTTTTTTTTGCTATCATAATTTTCATTTTAAAAATTTTTTTTGGATAAGTTTGTCTTGAAGACATAAATTCGTAGGAGAGTGTCCTGTTTTGTAGGCATTTTAAGTGGTTGTCCTCAAGTTTTTTTTTTTCATTAAACCTAAAGTTTAGGGTTTTTTTTTTTTTTTTTTTTTTTTTTTTTTTATAAGAAAGGTTTGGGAGATATTTTTGAATTGCATAAAAGTCTAGTTCAAAGAGAGGAATCCTCTTATAAATAGTATAGATAACAATTGAAACTCGAAAGGGCTATGTTAACGATAATTGTTAACCCATGTTTAACGATAATTGTTAGATTATGTTTAACAAATATTGTTGTCAAATTATGTTTAACAAGAATTGTTAAATTATGTTTAGCAAACATTGTCAAATTATGTTTAGCAAGACATTATTTAGTCAAATTCATCAAACATAATTTCACCCATAGGCCTTTTGGCGTATGAGTTTTATTGATGTGAGTAGTACCCATTCAAGATAATGTATCTCTTAATTACAATCCCTTGTTTCAAGGGAAGACCCTTTGATTCCAACCACATCATCTTTGTACATAAGTTGATTTATTTTCATGTTTAAGGGGATATGTGTTTTTATTTATTTGTGGTTGCATCTAATAATTTATTTAGATTGCCTACGTACCCTTAATAGGGATTAAGCCAATTCGTAGTTCTTAATGTGAGGTTTTAGATTTAAAATCCTCAAATATGGTTTTACCCAATTTAAATAATGGACATTTAAGTTAAATACTTGGTGTTTGATTAAGCATCGACTTAATTTTGCTTTTGGGTGAGATAGGAACTTCATGTATGGAGTTAGGAACTCCTCATGAAACCCAACCCTATTTGTTTTACCAAACAAAAATTCAGATGTGAAGAAGAGGGAGAGGGAGAGATTTTGGTAGAAAGGGACTGATAAAATCCCAACCTAATGCGTGTTTCTCCTCTACTTGTTGCTCTCTATCTCTGTCTTTATCTCTCTTCTTCTTTTTTTCTCTCTATATTTTTGCTATGTGTTTTCTCTCTATTTGCGTGCTTGCTTTCTTTTTTTTTGAAACCTACTAAAGTTTCTTTACTTTATAGAGGAATTGAGAAATCGTTTTCCCCCTTTTTTTTTCTCTTAATTGATCAATTCATGGAGTAGTTTGCGTTAGTTTTTCTGCAGTAGTTCCTTATTTTGTGTTCAGCTATGCCCACTATTCAGCTTTTTGCTCCTTTTTTGTTTATTTTGTGTCTTATTTTTTGTCATCCCCACTTTTCAACTTTTCAGCTTTACTTTATTTTTGTATTATTTTTTATGAGAAATGATATATCTACAACATTTTTACAACAAATTCTAAGGGGTAGGTTGTTACTGGTTGCTATGGTTGGGGCAAAAAAGTAATCTAGTGTTAGGTTCAAATTTGAACTGATAACAACTAACCATCTATGATTTGTTGTGAAAATGTTGTGGATGTAACACCTCTTTTTTTTTTTTTTTAAGCCTACCCCACCATTAAGCTTTGTTCCTTGTTTCCTAATTATGTCATCCCACTTTCCACGTTGCTTACACTTATCTTATTTGGAATCTATATCATATACTTATCTAATACTATATATAGAAGAAGAAGCCTTTCCCTGCAATTAAGGAGGTGCTGCCATGTAAGGAAAAAAGACCGCTTACAAAACAAGCATGTATAGAGTTGATTCTTTAAAACACCGTACGATGCATTTGGAAGACTTGCTTTCATTAAACGTATATTTAAAAAAGCACCAACTTGCTTTTCCAAAAAAAAAAAAAAATGCAAACTCTAAAACTTTAACGCCACATTTCACTTTGACTTCCACCTCTTCGCTACAACTCCATAGCCACACAGATCTGAATACCATCTTCCAGACCAACAAGCATACAAAAAAAGAAAATCCAAAAGGAAGCTAAAAAAAAAGACTCTGTTTGTCTTCTACAACACTGAAAACTGAAAAACTTAGTTCGTCCTCTGCAAAAACAAGCGATTCAGAAGCGATTTAGAAGATAATTCAGAAGGTAGGCATGTTTTTCCCCCTTTTTTTGTTTTCTATTCAAAAACTGTTTCTAGGGTTTTAAAAATTACTATAAAGTGTAGATTTATTGATGATTTCTCTTAAATTGAAATCGATTTGGTGTTGAAGAACATACATTTATGTGTTGTCAAAAAAAAAAAAAAAAGTTTTGTCATTTCATTTATGTTGTTTTTAATTTTTTTTGTTGAAATATTTTCCCCTCTTTATATTTTCGTTTCCCATGCCTCTTTTCTACCATTATTTGCAATATATATATTTAAAGTTTCTCGTTTGTAGTTGCTCTAATTTGAAAAAATGAAACCCTAGAACATAGAGAATAAGAAGGTATTGAACATTAAAATGCCTTTCATCCTCCACTGATGCCAATCTGCTACCTTCTTCTTTAATTTCTAATTTATTTTTACAATTTCTTGAGTTCTATTTGTTCAATTGTTGTATAGATTAAATTTTGTTTTTGTTTGGCAATTTTTTGTCATGTTTGTGCTTTTTTTGGTTCACCCCTAAAATTTGAGTTAATTTATGCTTTGTGCAGATCTATGTTTTGTTGAATCGTTCTCAAAAGAAAAAAAAAAAAAAAAACATTGAACTGTTAATTACCTTTCAAATGGAAACAACCCTTGATTTTAATAGTGATATTTCTAACATGGATAGTTTAAAATCTGAATGTTTGGAGAATACAATCGCCTTTGTTGTTTTCCTTTTTGATATTTAATTTTATTATTATTTTTCTATTGATATATATTTTCATCATTTATTTTTAATAGAAAGTAGAAACTGTTTTAATTTTTTAAACCCTATTTCCAGTAGCCTTATAGAAGGTTGGAAATCTCATCAAATTTTTGTTCACTATGCTTTCTAATCAATTTCACTTATTTGTGTTTGTGTTTGTTGGTTTTTGAAACATTTTAGTTTGTAATAGCGAATGTTGTATAATTGCTAATTACAATTTCAAGCTAGTTTTGTATATTTAGTTTGTGGTCCCTAGCAGAAAGTGTTTCATGTACAGTAGCTGGTGATTTTTATAATTCAAAAAATTTATCATATGTGCGTGCACCTACCCTTTGGTGTTAGTTCTTGAGTTTTTATTGAAAATTTAGCTTTGCAACTCAATGAACTCCTCAAATGTATTTTTTTTTATTGAGATCCATCGAGGAGTGTACCAACTGTAGGTTTCACAATAGTAACATTTTGTAATTCAGTTTCTAGAATTTCGAATCCTACCTAAATTTTAATGGTTGGTTATCTTTTAAACTTAATAATTTCATTATAATTTTTGGGTTTTTTGTTTTCCCTCTTACCTGTTCTGTTATTTTTAAGGGGGAGTGAAATTGTGGATATTTGAATATTTGCCCAAGGTTATTTTTTGGTTTCCATGAAGAGTTTGTTAATGACCATATTTATGAGACAGATTCTTTAAGTGACATGCATGGTTTATGTGAAGGGAGTATTTTCCTGCAATTGCATTCTTCATATCTGTTTGGTTCTTTAATCCGCTTCTTCAACTATTTTTTTTTTAATTATTATCATATTTAGGGATTCTAATCGTAGTATACTTTTGACAGTTCTTTCATTGTTATAAACTTTAGTATGTGTGAGACTAACTTGATCCTATTTTTTGGTTACTAAGTTATTTGTTCTCATTTTTATTTTCTTTTAAAAAATTTAAATATGCATTGTAGCCCTTGTCCAACTTCTTTACATTTATTTTCCTCAACCCTCTATTCCAAAATTCTATAATCAAATATTTTCTCCCTTCTGAGTCTAAATGGCCTTTTGTACTAAAAAGAAGGTTGTTTCTAGTGTCTGTTTGCTTTTTTGAATCTATAAATTTTTTTATGTCTCTGTTTTTCCATTACTTTCTTTAGGGCTTGATTTAATTTTTATTTGATTTAAAGTTTGGTTGAGTGGGCTGTTAGGATATGAGTTGCATTACAACATAATGCTTATCATTTTAAATTTTGCTCGTGCAATATGCCTTAATGGCTATTCATTTTTTTAAGCAGAATTACTTCATGCTTCTTGAATCTCATATGAAAAAATTTATTGACAAATTGATTTTAAAGAAAAAGACTAGACAAATGTCTTACAGGTGAGAGTTTGGTCCTCTCGCCACAATTATGCGGTACTATGGTTGATCCTACCAAGAATGTTGAGCTTCTCTTCACAAAAATAAAATTCATATGCTTCTGACTTTAGAGCACATCTGTAGCATGGATCAAGTTTCCTTCATAGTTTTCCTTATTCCATGTATCTATGTGGTCCATAGAGTAATAGCAAATAGTTACCCCAGCTTGGATTGAATTTCGCTGTTTTTCTCAGTGGTCTTGGATGCTCTTCATAGTTGCAACGTAATAATTAGATGTCTGATTGGAAACATCTCTGCTTGAGTTGAAAATCCATTCTAAGAATAAACATATCGGATCATCATCCTGATTGATTGCATTTCAATTCATTATAAAAGTCATACTAATTGTAAGTCCCCATTAACAGAAGAAAATATATATTGATACTTTTAATTTCTTTCTAATTGAATTATTTTTTAGAAATGCATTCTCTTATTTTGCATTTAATACTCTCTTATACCCAAAATTTTTTACATGCATGTGTTTGCTGTACCCATACCCAGTTAGTGACAAACGTATTGGATAATTTATGATATAATCCTTTGAATAGTGCATCATTCTCTAATTTATGTGTTAATTGCTAATTGTATGGCTCTTTGTTTATATAGAATTTGAAATTGGATGACAATGTCCTACCAAGAGAGATTCAGAGAATAATTGGCAATGAATATTTCTTCCAACTGCATCTTGATGAATATAATTTGAAATATGGAAGAGAAAATTATACCATTTCAAAGATTTTGGAAATGGAAATCTCACATAAAGTTGAAAGACATCAGGTAATAATAAAGTTGAAATCTATTTCCAGTATATTTATCACACCTAAATACCATAGGATTCATAACTACTCTTTACATGGTATCACCAATATACTTTATATACTGTTCATTGAATTTGAAGCATACACTCCACCTTACTTGCTATATGATTTTAAATTTTTGTATGACACCATCAAAGTCAATATAGTACAATGAAAGCACTCAAAATTTTAAGTAACATGCATATATTCTTTCATTATTTCAAACAACATTTAATAAAAGTGCATATTATTGTAGGATACAATAGAGGAAATTGAAAGGAAATCAACGAAGGGCAAGTTAATTGCCAGTCAGAAAATAGAAATAGGACACACATCTGTTGAAAGACCTCAATTAATTGCTGCTGTAACTATAGAAGTTAAAGTAATTGATGATAAAAGTATGCCGCTCCAAATGCTTCAAAAACGTCAAAAAGGGCAGTAAGCAGATTGCATCAAAGAAGAAAAAAAAATTTGAAGTCTAATGATCTCAGTGTATTTAATAAATAGCATGATAAACAAATGGATGTACTAGATTACCCTATGAAATTTAATGTATTTCATTGTAAAGTTAATTTTTTTTTTAAAGAAGAGTAAACTAAATATATTGTTAAGTTATTGTTTGTCATTTTCTTTGTACATATTGCCATGAATTTTAGTGAAGGATTATGAATTGGTTTAGTTGTGACAAGTGGAATTCTGTATTCATTGCAGCTTTTTTGGAATTGTGGACTTGAGATGCATTACAGCTTTTTAGTGGTATCATCTTAATATCTTTTTGTTAATTTTTTGTGAACAGTCTTAGGGTGTGTATATGTGTTGATCATCCTTATGTTTGTTTTATTGCTTTACCATGAAGCTACAATTTATATTAGACACACTCAATTTAGACAACCAATAATTGGCCTGCACCATGCCAAGAAGCCCTTCTTGCAACCCTCCTAGTAGATGTAGATTCTTTCAAAATATGGCAACGCAATCGCCAAGTCATGCTTAGCTGCCAAATCACCATCATTATAAGTATGCACCTTCATCAATATTGTGCTCCCAGGACTGCACCTTCTCAACTCATCACAGTACTCCTATAGCTGGTTGAACTGTGTAGTGTGAGCCCCATCAACAGCCTCTTGAGCTTTCTTTCTAGCCCTACTTGCCTTGCCTGCACTTATGTCAACCATATACTTCTCATGCACAGCATCCTAAATGTCCTTGAGCCTTACCCTACCTACCATGGACTACATAATTAGTCATAGCATCTTTAAATTGTTTAGGTGAGAGGAACAACATATCCTTCTCAAACCTAAGGTTCTCAGCTTTGACTACTGGCTTAAAGATTGGGTATCTGCTCCTCCTAATAGAATTGTCAACCTCAGCAGTAGAGGTGTCGCCATCACTTAAATCATTACAATGCTCATTGCTTGATGAACTCTCATCAAGGCTTAGCAGCTCCTCACTCTCATAATTAGAATCCATGACACCACCACCCATTTTTCATAGTTCAACCTCATCATCTTTAGCTTGATTGTCCCAACTCTCAGCACTATCTTCACCAATGTCCATTGGTTGCATTTATGGCTCCTCTTCTAAGTCACTCCCCTTAGTCTCGTTACTCTCCTCAACTTGGTCATCAACAACTAGTGCTTTGCCAGCCCTCTTAGCCCAAACCTGCTCAGCATCTACCTCATGTGGCTCACAATGGTCAACATTAGTAGTTTCAGCATTATCATGGCCTCCAAATTGTAAAAAATCAGGTCTGTACTCTTCATCAACATTATCATGTGGCTCACCATGGTCAACATCATTTGTTTCAGCATTATCATGGCCTTCAAATTGTGAAAAATTAGGTCTGTACTCTCCATCATCATTATCATTATCATTATCCTCTTCATACTCAGCACACTCATAAAAGTGATCACTTTGAAGCTCACTATCACTGCTAACACAATAAACCACATCTTCATTTTTTTTTTATCACCACCAAAAACCTATAAGGAATTTACCCTTCTGGTTTACTACCAGGTGCAGTTAAGGGCTCTAAATCCTCCACTAGTAACTCAACTGGTTCATTCACTGAATGCTCCACAAAGACATGAATGTCCCCATATCCCTTCTCCAGGTCAGTCATGAACACAACAAAATCATTATCAACCACCTCATGGAAATTTTCCTGCTCTGGTTTCACACCAAGCATTTTAAACCATATCTTATCCACTACAGTGTACCCAAAATCCCTACAGATACTCTCAATCTCTACTTTTTACCACTTATCTGGGTTATAGTTATCCACTATATTGTTGGGATATTTGTCCTTAAATCCTATTGTATGATGCTATGTATTTTATTATGTAAGACATTATGTATGACTTAATGTTTTGGTTAATAAAGTTGTATTAATATTTGAAAATATTGGTAACATGAATATTGGGACATTATCATATAGTCCATGAGATGCATAGTATGTGATTTATGTGATTTAGTCACAGAAGATATAAATCACAAGTTCTTTGTAAACTCAGAATTATAGTTCGTAGTCGGTGATGAAATTGGGCATTTCATCTGCGAAGGCTATAACATATCAACTAAGATGATTTGTCTTGATCATGGAAATGGAGATTTCTAGTTGATATGTTGATATGTTTTAAGAGTTAAGACCGGTGTGAGATTTATTATTCTCCTAAAGACTGTCAATAGAATAATAAACTCACGACTTATATTTGCATGAACTCTTAATCCTGAGAGGATAATGGACCTGATCATGAAGTGTAGGTTGCTTTGATATATCAGGAGTGAGATCTATGGTTAAGGTCAAAATCTCAGTATGTTGGGCAGCCACATTTAGTGTTGATGGAACATATATTCTCAAGATGGAATTCATAGTCTCTTAACGGAGATATAAAATATTCCCTTGAGATAAGTTTAATCAGAGAGTTGGGCCTAACCACTTTAGTAAGGAGTTACTAAAGTATATATTTATGGAATTGGATTTCATAAATATATGATGAATAACTTAAAGGATTAAACCGGGTACTCAAGGAATTAAGATGTAGTAATATACAAAGTGGCAGTCTTCTTTCATGACTTTGTATTACTATGAATATTTTATGAAGGGGTTGCATGTATAATAAAGTCTTGGGATATAATTTATTAATAAGGCCTAGAGTGCAACTATATTTATATAGTGGTATTAAATATAGTTAATGGTAACTTTGGACTTGTCAAGAGTTGGCAGAAAAGCCCAAGGCCCATTGGAGCTAGTGTCTTATTGGTCCCTTTTGGTCCCACTCCAAGCCACACTCTTAAGCCCAATTGGAAAGGCCCAAAAGGCCGGCCCAATTAGATAATCAGTTAGATACAAAGGGAGAAACACATAGAATTTTTAGTGGGTAGAGAATTTGTAGAGATTTTCATAGAGAAAAAGAGAGAGTGTGAGACACACTTTCATATTCTCCCTTTGGAACTGATTGAGAGACCACACATCTTGGGAGTTAGTGGAATTGGAGTGAAGATTGAAAGTATTCCCAAGTGCTTCCGCTCTTCAAGTTTTGAAATTCACCGCTCCAAGGTACACTCTCTTGTTCTCTAATTCTGAAACTTACATGGCACATGTTAACTCTTATGTATGAAGTAGATCCGTTTACATTACATTTATTCTTCCGCTGCGCATGTATGATTCCAACATATATCAACTGTCCCTCCCACATAAGCTTGAGGGTCCCACGTAAAATGCCCACCATGGTGGACATGCAGGGTAAAACACTCATCCATCCTGCATGCAAGTCACTGAAAGATAACAGAATGAAAACAGATATCCACTTTCTGAAATTAATAATACTTTGTTAGGCTAATAAACTAATAAACAAATTAAATAGCATGCAATGCAGACAAAGGGAACACATAGACCCAACCACTTCTCCAAAAGCAAGACACAATACAGGCAATCAATGCAAATACCAACACAAAGATTCCATGGTTTATCAAAGTCAATATAGTGGGCCCCAATAAACAATAGTGACACATAATACAGACAAATAATGCAAATACCAACAAAAATATTCTATTGTTTATCACAGTCAATATTGTGGCCCTTAATAAACAAATGTAAAACAAACACAGGTGCAAATACCAAAAGCTATAAACAAAAGTAACACACAACAGCTAAACAATGCAAATCCCAAAAATATTCCACTATCATAGTCAACATTATGTCCACTAAAAAAGCTATAACGGGAGAGAGGAAGAGAGAGAGAGAGAGGGAGAGTGAGAAAGAGAAATAGAGATAGAACCCAGAGTAAGAACAAAACACAACATCTCAAAATTCCTAAATTCTCAAAACTCAAAAGTTGAGATTGAGACCCAGACTGATTACCCAACACTTAAAAAATAGCATTCAGAGAGAGAGAGAGAGAGAGAGAGAGAGAGAGAGACAGAGACAGAGACAGAGACAGAGATAGAACCGTTGCAATGTGCATTTCATAAACACCGAGCTGCTACAATCACTCTGAAGCTATCTGGGTAAGAGGTTAGGGAGTGTGCTTGCTGATTTGGGGTTTTTTGGTTTAGAAGAATGTCACGTGAGTGACACGTGACTAACTAAGGGTGGGAAAGCCATGTGGAGACTTGTGGACATTATTTTAATATTTTTAACTTATGCCATTTGCCACATGTGCATTTTCCATCTCTGATGTAACGGTAGGGATAAACATGAGACGCATTTTTCAAGATAGGGAGTAAAAGTAGGGAAATTAAAAGATAGGGACCAAAATGGAAATCGCGTGAAAATGTAGGGACAAAAATGTGGTTTTCGCCTAAATATTATTAGTTGAGTCGAATTGAATTGAGGTAATTAGAACTCACTAATATATTTTTCATTTTTCATTTTATGTTACATGGATCTATGCAAGAATAGTCATTCTTGTACAGTTTTTATTGGTTAAGAAAGTTTGTGAAATAGCACCAAAAATAAATGTACAAAGAAATGGCATTAAGACGATTAATTTAAGTTTAGATGAATTTTGTGTCAGGATGATGTGAGGATGTATATGCAAAAAAGAAAAAAGATATAAATGAATTTAGATTTTTAGTGATGTTCATTACTCCTCAAAGACCAACCAAAATCAATCAATTTTTATTTTCAAAAAAAAAAAGAAACAATTTTGGTTCCATGCATTCACATTCACTTTGAAATCATTTTCAAACAAAGAATCATTATTTTGTGTGACTTGATCAAACTCAAACTTTTGCCTAGGAAGTGATTACTTTGCCATTGAATTCAATAACAATTCATTATAATGTAAAATTTTAATGTAGGTCAACTATATAAATTTTATCAACATGAAAAATGATGATTTTGTCATTGGGTATGTTCATTTAAAAAATTGAATTTTTCTTAAGTTAATAAATGTGGTATATATATTGATTGTATTCTTTTGATGGATACCATAGAATTTCAATACATAATGTCCGATTTATGAAATTATGTCCATTTCAACCTATAACTCTTATTCAATAACAATAAACTATATTAGTCTTTTTTTTTTTTTTTGAGCCGACTGGAGTTCAATGCCTAATATATATTCATTGTTCATAGGATAAGAGTAACACCAATACATCCACCATTAAAAAAAAAAAAAAAAACACTAACAATGCTTGGTAGCAGTCAATTTGGTCCATTTTCTCAACCAGCTAACAAAAATTAACCATAAATTTAAAACGAAAAAATTAATTACTACTATGGGATACAGAAACTTAATAAGTAGTAATGCCATGTGTCATACCCAAGGCCGAGGAGTCCGGTGTAGTTTCGAGGAGACCATACCCTTAGATAGTAAGACTGGAGAGGCGAGCCATGGCCACGTCAATGGCACATCACTAGAGGAAGCCACATTGTAGAGGAAAAACTTCAGGAAGGGGGTTAGCCTCAACGTGACTAGAGGGATGGTGGCTGCTACCACATTTAATGCACCCCTCCAAACTTCCTAACCACATTTATGTGGAGAAGACCCCTGAACAGTGTTGTCTTAGTTGCTGCAACTTACAAAAGATTTGGGAGGGCGTCTGATGGGACAAGCACTCAAGTAGTGGCCTACATAATGAACAAATAGAGGGTTAAGATCAGCGGAAGGAGGTTATATAATGTAAGAGATCCTCCAGGAGAAAGAGGAGAGGCTCATCTAAAAATCGGTGTAGAAAACACTGTAGCAACAAGAATTGAAATTGTAACCAAGTCTGAAGATCTATATTCAAGAACTACTTTCCTCGAATTTTGCTGATGAAGGATTTATTTGCATAAAGATTGTTTTTATTTGCTTTCTTACTGTCTTTAATCCACTGTGAGCATTATTCAATTCATTGAAGCCTAGTTTTTAAGCTCACTCTCTACAAATTCATTGTGTTGGGCTCTTTGGGCCCTAATCCTGTTACTTCTTGGGCTTAGGATCCAAACTGCGCCCTTATAATTGGTGCCGTCTATGGGGAATTACTTGAGCTTTAGTGAGATCAACGTTCAGCTATGGTAGGTTCAAGGCCTGATTGAGAAGAGTCTGTTAGTTCCCAACGTCAAGATCATTTTCTCAACCTTGAACGAAGAAGGGATCAAGAGGTTAGTGTGCATACCACACGCACCAGTAGGAGCCAATCTCAAGGTAAGAGTCACATCTTTCATGAAGAAAATACTAGAAGCCTGCAACTAAAGATAGACCGTTTGCAAAGGAGATTATGCCATGAGTGACGTAGAGGAACTCGTTCGAGTTCTGACCATTCTTCTGGTAATGATAGTAATAATAGCTACCGGCCTAGGTCAATGACTCCTCCTAATGGGTCTTTTTCTTGTGATGAGGATTGCCATGATAGGCAGAGAGGGAAGAGTTTGTCTTTCAAAGGCTTGGGCAACAATGCTATGAGTAGGGCTTTGAATCAAATTTTTTAGTCACCTTTTACCCGTAGGATTGAGGTAGTAAGACTTCCTTAGTGGTTTACTCAACCAACATTCATCATGTATAATGGCAGGACAAACCCTATAGAGCATGTTAGACACTTCAACCATAGAATGGTTGTTCACTTGAAGAATGAGACCTTGATGTGCAAGGTGTTCCCATCTAGCTTGGGGCCCGTGGCAATGATATGGTTCGATGGCTTGAGGGAATGTTCTATTAACTTCTTTAAGGTGCTTACAAGGCCTTTGGTTCGTCACTTGTAGTAAAGTTCCTAGGCCTTTAGACTCCCTGTTGTCTATGACTATGCGAGGAGGGGAAACCCTGAAGATGTATTTCGACAGGTACTGGGAGATGTTTAATGAGATAGATGGGAACTTTGACGATGTGCCTGTAAGGACTTTCAAGGTTGGCTTACCTACCAAGCATGATTTGAGAAAGTTGTTGACCAGGAAACCTGTTAAAAGCATTTGTCAGCTTATAGATCATATTGACGAGTATAAACAGCTCGAGGAGGACCAGTAGTAAGGGAAAGGGAAAACCAAGGTGGTCCTTCAAGATAGAAGGGATTTTAGGTCAGATAGGTACAATAACAACCATCCTTGGAGGGATTTTGCTGGCAATCTGGATCTACTGCTGTTCAAGTAGTTAGCATGGTGTTCCGAGAGCCAGTACATCAAATCCTGGAAAAAATCAAGAATGATCCATACTTTATATGGCCAAATAAGATAGGGGGAGACCTCACGAAGCACAACCAAAACCTTCACTGCCAATACCACCAAGAGCGAGGACACACCATAGAGGATTGTAGGACTTTGTGAAGTCACTTGGAGCAGCTAATTTGAAGTGGAAAGTTAAAGCAATTCTTGTATCAACCCAGCGGATAAGGTAGTCAGGCAAGATTGGGAGCTTAGAGGGATGTTTCTACAAGACCACCTTTGGGCACAATTAGTGTCATTCTTGTTGCTCCAAGAAGGACTGGCTCTCAGCCATACAGGGTGATGTCTATAGCTCGGCCATCTATCGAGAACTCGCCCCCTAATCCTAAGAGGGGTAGATTGAAGTCCTGACCGACTTTGAGCTTTTCTGATGAGGATAAAGTTGGAACCTTGCAGCCACATGATGATGCCCTGGTAGTTACCATCAGGATTGGAGGGTATGAAGTAAAAAAAATGTTGGTAGATCAGGGTAGCGGTGCCGAGATCATATACCCTGACCTATATAAGGGGTTGAAGTTGAGGCCCAAGGACCTGGCCTACTATGACTCCCCTCTAATAGGGTTTGATGGGATGATTGTCTTTCCAAAGTGCCAAATTAGGCTACCTATTCAGATAGGGTTAGAGGTCATAGAAGTGAACTTTATCATGGTAGACGCATACTCCCCCTATACTACTATCATGGTAACACCTTGGCTCCACGCCATGGGAGTTGTGCCTTCCACCCTGCACTTGAAGGTGAAGTATCCATCAGGAGATCGAGTCAAGGAGCTGGTTAGAAGCTAGTTTGTGGCTAGGCAGTGCTTGGTAGCTGCAGTCAAGCATCAGGCCGAAAGTGAGTCCTCGACTGCTACTGAAAAGGGTTTATAGCAATCAAAGGTACCAGTATGGTTTGCGGATATGGTGGTAGGAGAGGCAAGATGTGAGGAGCTAGAAAAAGTTGTTAATGGTGATGATGAAGGTAAGTTCTTCCAGATTGGAGTTTAGTTGCCTTCTTAGGAGAAGGAGGAGCTGGTAGTATTTCATAGGAGAAACATCGATATGTTTGCATAGAGCATTTATGAAGCTCCTAGGGTGGATCCGAACTTCATTTGCCATCACTTGAATACCAATCCATCTGCCATCTCCAAAAAGCAACCACCTCGGTGCTCATCTAAGGAGCATTTTAATGCCGTCAGGGAGGAAGTGACCAAGCTTAAGCAGGCAGGGGCTATTAAAGAGCTGTTTTACCCTAAGTGGTTGGCCAATATAGTGGTGGTGAAGAAGAAAAGCGAAAAGTGAAAAGTGGTGAGTATGTGTGGACTTCATGGATTTAAATAAGGCCTGCCCAAAGGACCCCTTCCCCATGCCTCGGATAGACTAATTGGTGGATGCAACTAGGGGCCATCCTCAAATGAGCTTCATAAATGCCTTTTAAGGGTACCACCAAATACCATTAGCTTTGGATGATTAGGAGAAGACGGCTTTTGTTATGCTTACTGTAAACTACTACTACAAGGTGATGCCCTTTGGATTAAATAATGCAGAGTCTACTTACCAGAGGATGATGACCAGGATGTTTAAGCCATAACTAGGCAAAAATATTGAGATTTATATAGATGATATGGTGGTAAAAAGTAAGGTAGTATCCAAGCATGTGGGTGACCTTGGGAGCATTTTTGAAATACTTAGGAGGCATAAATTGCGCCTCAATGCTTCCAAGTGTTCCTTTGGCGTTGGATCTGGTAAATTTCTGGGCTACATGGTCACTCATCGCAGAATTGAAGTCAACCCTGATTAGATAAAGGCAATTAACAATTTGCAACCTCCTCGGAACCCCAAAGAGGTCTAGAAGTTGACAGGGATGACTGCTACTCTAAACAAATTCATCTCTCGGTCGGCAAACAGGTGTAGGCCTTTCTTCTGGTTGTTGCGTAAGTGGAAAGGATTTGAATGGACAGAGGAGTGTGCCCTGGCCTTCCAGCAACTGAAGGAGTACCTTTTTCGACCACCTATTATGTCCAAGCCTGAGGAGGAGGAGGAGGAGGAGGATATGTTTGCTTATGTTGTAGTAGCTACCTGTACGGTGAGCTTAGTATTGATACGAGTTGACAACGGAGTTCAGAAACCAATTTATTATGTAAGCAAGCCATTGCATGAGGTAGAGGTTCATTACCTACCACTGGAGAAGGCCATTTTGGCGGTGGTGCATGCTACATGTAAGCTCCATCATTACTTCCAAGCCTATACAGTTGTGGTATTAACCCAACTTCCTCTTCAATCCCTACTTCGGAGAGCTGATTACACGAGAAGGATTGCCAAATAAGGGACGATCCTAGGGACTTTTGATATCAAGTATATGCTTCGTACCTCTGTTAAGGGCCAGGTCCTAGCAGATTTAGTGGCTGAGTTTTCTCCACTGGGAGAGGAGGGAGAAAAGCAGAACCTTGATGGAAAATCAGTTGGGATGGTGTCCTTGTAAGAACCTCTAACCTGGAGGGTATACGTTGATAGTGCGGCTAATCAAAGGGAATCTGGAGTGGGGCTAGTTGTGGTATCTCTTGAGAAAATCACTATTGAGAAATCCTTGAGGTTGGACTTCTTGGCCACGAACAATGAGGCCGAGTATGAGGCTTTACTAGTAGGGATGGATATAGTCCATAAAATGGGAGGAAGAATAGTAGAGGTATATTTAGATTCAAGATTGGTTGTTGGACAAGTAAATGGAGAATTGGAAGTTAAGGATTTGAGGATGTAAGGATATTTGAGTCAAGTTAGGCACCTGCAGTCGGAGTTCAAGTCTTTCGCCTTACAACAAATCCCAAGAAATAGAAACATGCATGTAGATTCCTTTGCCACTCTCGAAACCTCCTCGGCGCAGAGCCTTACTCGGGTTATCCTAGTCGAGAATTTGTATAAGCCCACTGAGATGAAGAAGGAGAATGCTTAGATTCATCAAGTTAGGGCAAGGCTTAGTTGGATGGATCCTATTGTGTTGTTCCCTAAGGATGACGTCTTGCTCGAGGAGAAGGAAAAGGCCGATAAAGTGCGAAGAAAAGCTCCTCGAATCTAGTTGTCTGAGGATCAGAAGTTATATAAGCATTCTTTCTCTAGACCATATTTGCTATGCATCCATCCTGAAGCCATAGAGCCACTCCTAGAAGAGCCACTCCTAGAAGAGCTACATGAGGGGATTTGTAGAAGTCATATAGGAGGCAGATCATTGTCTCACAAGGCCTTGACTTAGGGATATTGATGGCTAAATATGTAAAAAGGAGCACAAGAATATGTGAAGAAGTGTGACCAATGCTAGAGATTTGCTCCAAACATTCATTAACCAGAGGGTGTGCTTAACCTTCTGTCTAGTCCTTAGCCTTTTGCTCAATAGGGTTTGAATATCGTAGGGCCCTTCCCTAAAGCAACAGGAAATAGGAGATGACTTTTAGTCGGCACTGACTTACTTCACCAAGTGGGTTGAAGCGAAGCCACTCGTAAATATTAGGGACGTGGATGCCAAAAGGTTTGTGTGAAAGCATATTGTCACTAGATTTAGGATTCCTCATACCCTCATCTCAGACAATAGATTTCAGTTTGATAGCAAAGCTTTCAGAAGATACTGTTGTGAATTGGGGATCAAGAATAGGTACTCAACTTTGGCTTATCCACAAGGGAATGGAAAGGCCGAGATTGTTAATAAAGTCATAGTGAGTGGACTTAAAAAGAGGTTAGATAATGCAAAGGGTAAATGGGTGGAAGAGCTGTCACATGTTCTTTGGACATATGGGACTACCCCTCGTAGGTCCACAGGAAAAACTGCCTTTTCAATGACTTATGAGGCCGAGGCTATGATTTCTCTAGAGACTAGATTCCTAACACTGAGGACAAGCTTATTCACTCCAGACAGCAATGACAACCTACTAGGAAAGAGCCTGGATTTAATTGAAGAGCGAAGAGAGAATGCTTTGGTTCAATTAGCATGTTATCAATAGAAACTCAAACAAGGGTACGACTTAAGTATGAAGCTAAGACCGTTAGTCCCTACGGACTTGATGTTAAGGAAGGTGGTGGGGACTGTAAAAAACTCAGCATAGAGAAAGTTAGGGCCAATTGGGAAGGGCCATACCGTATCACCTCGATAGCTAGTATAGGTGTATACTTACTAGAAGATGTAGATGAAAATGTTGTGCCACGTCCCTAGAATGTAAATAACCTACGAATGTATTATTATTAATGAAAGGCAGTTTTGCCATGCTTTTATTTGCAATGTTATATGTCATTCTTGATTACTTGTCTGAATATTAAACAGAATCTGGGTCATGCTTAGTTCCTCGAACCACTTACCTTGGGTAAATTAATATTCTTGGTTATTGGTTTTGATGTTAAACACTTGGTCATGCCTAGTTCCTCGAACCATATACCTTGGGTAAATTAACGCCTCAATAATTTTCTAAGGGTTAAACAGAACTTTGGTCATGCCTGGTTCCTCAGACCACATACTTTCGGTGAATTAACGCCTCAATGAATTCTCTAAGAGTTAAAAAAAATCTTGGTCATGCCTAGTTCCTTGGACCACATACCTTGGGTAAATTAATACCTCAATAAATTCTCTAAGGGTTAAGCAGAACCTCGACCAGGCCTGGTCCCTCGGACCACATGCCTTGAGAGAAATAACGCCTCATAATTTCACCAAGGATGAGTCCTCGACATATGCACCATCATAAGAAAACAAGGACTCACCCTAAGTTTTGATTAAAGGAGTCTGAAGGTATATTCATAAGGTACTCTTAAAATGATAGGCCTCAAACATCTTTTTTTCTACTAAGTGTTTCATCTATCTCTAAGGACTTAAACATTCCTATTGATTAAACATTTTTTAGTACCAACGCACAATTATTTTTCTCACTATTTACATGGGCTTGGTTTACTTGAATTAACGACAATTCATCACTATTAGCTTTTCGTTAAAGTATGGGTTTCCAACCTTAGAGGCATTATCAATTTAACCTCTCAATAATAGACTGAACAGTTGCTACATCCAATCAGAGATAGACATTGCAGGGAAAATAAAAGCTCACTTGTCATAAAGCAAAAGTTAATGTCTTTTCATTAATAAAAAAGAAAGATACGTCATAAATCATAGCAAACTGCCACAACAAAAAGAAAAGTACAAAGAAAGAGAGAAAAATCCTAAGCTAAGCCTTGGCTAGAGAAGGATCTTCTTTGTTGACTGGCTAGGAGAAAAGGAGATCACTAGCCTTGCTCGAGGTTGCCTTCTTCTCCTAGGCCATGACTTGAGGCTTAACCAGCTCATACTCCTTTATATTGGGAGTAGCTTCCTTGCCTTTGCCCTTATCTTCTGGCCGAGCTCTACCTTGGTCATCCTCCTTGTCCTTGGCCACTTTCACCCCTTAACCTGCATCACCAGCCTTGCCAGGCCCTTTGGCAGCCTTAAAAGGAGGAAGAGAGGCTTGGGTGGCTGGAAGCTGCTCAGGTGCAGTTGTAGTAGGGGTAGCATCTGCCTTAGGGCCTAGAGTTGCCTTAGGAGCTTTTTGAAGGTCTTCTAGATAATAAACATTCTTAGCCTTCCTCCACTCCAAGTTAGTAGGAGCTCCATCCACGTTTAGGGCCTCAGTCCACACCTTGAGGCAGTAATCCCTACAGACCCCAGCTAACTCCTCAGTCAGGTAGGCCTCGGTCTCCTGCACTCCGAGGTCATAGAAATTTTGCCTTGAAGCATCCATTGCTGCCTAAGCCGCCTAAGCAGCCTACTTAGCCCTCTCCAGCTTTGCCTTCAAATCCACGACCTGCTGGTTGACTGTAGCCAGCTTCTTATTCTTACTCTCAATGATGGCTAGGCACTTGCTGGTCTCTGCGCGGAGGTTATCCAAGAGTCTAGCCTCCGATCGGGCATCTTTCACCTACTCTTCGGCCATGAAAACCTCCTGGATTACCTACACAAGAACGACAAAGGAATACCCTATCGGATAAGAAAAAGATGCCCTGTCATGAAGTTAGTAAGGCGTATTGAAAAACTTAACAAGGCCAAGTCCCTCTTCAAGGATAGAAACAAATCTTGCTATTTCACATTTTTCAAAGTAGCCATATCCTTCGGCAACAAAAGAGGCTACTCTAGAGCGTCGGTAATGTAATGGGCGTTACCTCTCTAGAACTCCCTAATGGAGGAGTTCCAGGGTATTGCTGCACCATACAACTCTAGCTGAGGGTTCTATGTCAGATTCAGAGGGAGCACCTCAGCCACGAGCTCAGCCTCCTTACCCTCAACCGAAGAGGCCTTTCCCTTGCCCTTAGTCGTCTTAGGTATCTTTGGAGCAACCCCCTCGTTATAGGGGACCAACTCCCCTTCTCAGCCACTTCCTTGTCCTTTTTCCTCTTCTTCAAATTGGCAGGCGCGAAGGGATTAACTGAAGAAGGAGGATGAGGAGGAGGAGGAGCAGGAAGCTTGGAGCCTAAGGCATCCTTAAATGCCGACCCCTTGGACCTTCCTATGAGGAGTGCACGAAGGCCTGACCCCTTCTTCCTTTCTAAAGGCACTTCTTCTTCTTCTTCTTCCAAACCACTGGCTATATGCATAACAATGAGTCTAGGGGCACGAACGCCTGAAGATCTATCAAGCTCGTCTTCTGAATCTGAGAACTGAATCACAGGCTCTCTTTGCTCCTCCCTTTCTTCCTTGAGCTGAAATTGGTCTATCTCCACCTCAAGTGACAAGCGCAAAGAAGTTGTCTCTTCTCTCGGAACCTCTTCTTCACTGGGAGAACAATGGGAGGGTAACTCGACCTGCACGACACCTTCTTGAGCTAGAAATTCGGGCACCGAAACGTCAATCCGGGCTAGTTGAGGATCACCTGCCCTGATCGCGTTACCCACGTCTTGAAACTTATCGGACATGGGTTTGAAGTCAAGGATAAGGTGGACATCTCTCAGTTGTCTGTCATCGCTCACAAACACCTCGGACCTCAGCACTCTGTTGAGATCTGGAACATTGACAAAGTTGAGATTGGAAGCCACGTATCTTTATCTGCAAAAAAAATCTGAGTAGCGAAACCATGGTTAGAAAAACGAGTCATCAGTTAGAAGGAAACAAACTACTAAAGAACTGAAGAAAGAAGCAAACTACAAAACTAACTCCCGTTTTAAAGAACCTAAACCTAGGGTACCCTACCTAGGCTCCCTCTTGGGTTGGGCAGTGAAGACTGTTATACCATTCACCCAAGACAATTAGAAGGTCATCTTTCATGCCCTTGTTGGATTTGGGGAGACACAAGATGGGCCTAATGTCAGAAGACCTATACTTAAGATAATAGCCTGAGTCTACAAGCAGATGGGAATAACAACCTCCCCTTCCTTTCTAAGGGTATGCCACCTACCTAAAGGGCAATACCACAAGGAGACTACTTGGAGAATATGATACAGGGCCCTAAACCCCTCTATACTTGCAGGGGTATCTACTAAGTGGGCGAACCTACCCATCTAATCAGACCAAGGAGAAGGAAAAGAACTTTTGTGAAGAAAGAAATAGAAAATAGAAGGCCGAGGAGAAAAAAACCTAAGAATAAAAGAACTTACGAAAGTAATGACAAGAGTCACTTCAGGAGCTTCTCGAAAGTTTGAAGGTTCGAAAAATGGGAGAAAAGAATCCCCCAAGCGCCTTATATAGGAGGAAGAATTGGGTGGGGATTACCTCACCCAAATTTCTAGGAAAAATACCAGCCATAGGATCCCCATCTCACTGTAGGACATGGGGGACAAGGTGTCGCATGGAGCATTAAATGAGACGTTACGGACTCTGAAGCACTAAGAGCGGTTACAGGGCATGCGAAATGACGTTCTCACATTGGAAATTCAAAGAAGCGTGTGGAACCTATTACCCAAGGTCAAAACCCCATTTTTCTCCTTGGACAAGGGGGGAAAAACTAGAGTTTTAAGGAGCTATTGTGGGATACAAAAACTTAATAAGGTAGTAATGCCACGTGTCATACTCGAGGCCGAGGAGTCCAGTGCAGTTCCAAGGAGACCATACCCTCGGATAGTAAGGTTAGAGAGGCAATCCATGGCCAGATCAATGGCATATCACTAGAAGATGCCACACTATAGAGGAAGAACTTTAGGGAAGGGGTTAGCCCTGATGTGACAGGAGGGATAGTAGTTGCCACTACATTAAATGCATCCAACCAAACTCCCTAGTCACATTTATGTGGAGAAGACCCCTGAATAGTATTGTCTTGGTTGCCATAACTCACAAAAGATTTGGGAGGGTGTCTGATAGGACAAGTACTCAAGTTGTGGCCTCCATAATCAACAAATGGAGGGCTAAAATCAGCGGAAGGAGGCTATATAATGTAAGAGATCCTCCAGGAGAAAGGGGGGAGGTTAATCTGAAAATTAGTGGAGAGAACATTATAACAACAAGAACTGAAATTATAACTGACAGGCCACAAATGCGTTGACCCCTTGTGATAACTTAGATTAATTAATTAGCCCAGTTCTTAATTAATCAAATTAACATGCAATATCACGTGGCAGCACAAACAAATCACCAAACTAAGTTAAGCAGCGGAAAAATAAATAACACGGTGATTTGTTCACGAATGGGGAAAACCCTTACGGCAAAAACCCCACCGGGTGATTTAAGGTCACCACTCCCGAAACTCCACTATTATCACAACAAGCAGTTACAAGTAAGGAATCCCAAGTACCTCACCAACCTATAGTTGAACTCTTACCCCAATACCCAATTGGACTTGTTCTGTAATGACAGTTTCTCCTTTCAATGCACGGCTCCCAAGTACGTGACTAACCAGATGCGCGGATCCCAGTACGCGACTTCAAATACCAACTAGAGAGAGAGAGAGTTGGCTGCAAAGTTCTTCAAATCATCAGAGATGAACTAGGGCACAAACTTTGTCTTTCTGATCACAAATTGCATGAACAACAAGTTCTCAAAGAATGTGCAACTTGTATCTTCTGCTTCCTTACTTGACGGCCCTTAAAATAATCCTTTTATATGTCTAGGGTTAGGAGAAAAGAAGTCCCAAAGACACACTCACGGATTAGACTTGAAACAGACCTGGAAATCTGTTTTCTTTAATTCTCGACAGATAGAGGTGTCGAGAGGTGTCGAGAAGCTGTCGAGGCTGGGCAAAACAGCTTCTTTAAAGCTCGATAGATGCATCTGTCGAGGTATGTGTCGAGCTTTAAAAACTTGCACTTCCTAGCTTGTTTCTTGGACAGACTTTGACGGCTTCAACACTTAACCTTGAACCACTGTTTCTTGAAGTGTTAAACTCATCCTAAATCTACCCAATTACAAGTAAAGTGCGTTTTGTCTAAGGATAAGCCAATTACATAAAATAGTGACATATCTTCACAGACTTGAACTACATATGTCCTAACAATCTCCCCCTTTGGCAATCCGTGAAAAAACCACAACATACAAATGAAGATATGAGAGAAGTCATAAATCACTCAACTCATATTCACTTGTTACATACAGTAAAATCTATCCTAACACAAATTCTTGAAAAACTTTGCAAGAAGAGAGTTCATGGCAAGAAAACTTTGACAACCTGTATTTCTGAAACACTTATAAACAAAACACATCAAGGCATCTTTGTGTGAAACAGAAATAATAGATTGCATACAAGTGAAGAAACATGTGTATAAAGACAGAAAAGAAACAACACATGTAAAGGTAGGTGAAAGAAAAAAAACATACATCATCATATATAAGAAGAGAATAAATACAATGCATGTCAATACATGATCAAAGTATCTCTGAACATATAAGAAAAGAAAAGAATACATATGATCACCTCACTACATCCCTCAATCCATACTCCCCCTAACAAAAATGTCCTATGCTAACACTCCCCCTAAGTATGACTACTCTCATACAAAACTACTCCCCCTTTTTGTCACGAGTGACAAAGGGTAGAGTGTCAAGTAGACATCTCATCCGAAGAGCTCGCATCTCCATCATCATCATCGTCAGAAGCATCATCATCATCGCCATCATCATCAGCCTCGGTCTCAGTTGACACATGAGGTGGCGAAAGAGAAGCCTCTGGAGCAAAGCCGCCCATGGTCGCCTGTCGCCTGGCGATGCGACCAACACGGACGTTCACCTGATACAACTCCGTGGAGAGTGTATCTAGGCGAGCATCCATGCGCTGTAGCTGCGCTATGATGTCTTCTAACGTGACGTCGCTCGAGGAGGAAGAAGCAGACGCACCAGCTGATCTGGAGGTGGCCGGACGAGTGGAAGGAGTGGCACCATCTGTCTGTCGCGATCGGAACTATGCCTCGCTACGTTTTACGGTAGCGGCGTCTATGGCGGACATGACATGGTAAGGATCGGACGAAGGGAATGGGATGGAAAAACGGCTCAAGATCCTCGTGATAGCGGAAGGGAAAATGAGCTTATCACGGGTGGCCGTATCTCTATAGACATCGATAATGGAAAAGATGAAGTGTGAAGGAAAATCTATAGAAAGATCCTCAAGGAGGGACAGCAAAAATCTAGCGCGAGGCTCTGTGATAGAGTTATAGTGAGAAAGTAGGTGTAAAACAAAAGTCATCACCATGTTAAGAAAACGAGGACCTTTAGCAAAAGGTCGACATAGTGTGTACATATGATCTCCCCAAGTGGTAGGACGCTCACAGAACGCCGAGATCATCTCGTCTTTGGACACAGTCCAGAGACGCTCACAGCTAGGGTAATCGGGATGATCCACCCTAGGGACATGGAGAACCTCAGAGACTAGCTCTGGGGTGACACAAAAGCGCGTACCTCGGACGCAAGAGTAAAAATGAGGTACTGAAGAATCTATCCCGTGGATGTTGGAGTAAAACTCCTGTATCAACACGAGAGGACAGGTGACTGGGACGTCACACAGTGACTCCCAACCCCGAGTGTGAATGACATTGGGAAGGTCGGTGTCGGCAAAGTCTGCCAGGACTACGTGGCGTTCCGAATGAACACCGCGTTTAGAAAAGTTCTCCGAGAAGTCCTTATGGGCTTTCTCATCACGGAACCGGACAGAAAGAGGGGTAGAATCAGAGGAAGACTGTCCCTTAGAACGCAAAGGGTTCTGGGATGGAGTGGACTTACGTTTAGGTGCCATAGACACAGCTAATGCAACCATAGAGAGGGGGAGAGAAAGAAAACACACAGAAAAGTCCCAAACAGTTCAATATTGGCAGAATAATATTGAAATGAAAAGAACGTATGCATGGAGAATGCATGAACATGTGACATGCAACATAAAAACATCATGGGCTCAGCCCAATCCAAACCTAACAGCACACAATCGATAGGCACACATCTAAATGCATGAAAATACAATTAGAATGCTAATGTGATGCAATGCATGTGATTTTGAAGATCAAGACTATCAAACCAACCCAAGAATTTCATGAAAACCCCAACAATTTTGAAAACTCCCAAAAATTTTCAAAAACATAAAACTTAGGGTTTTAAAACAATGAAATGCATGAATATGATGGATAAGACGCTTACCAAGAGATGAAGATCGCAAAGAACACTTGAAAATGCCTTGGGAAGAGGTTTGGAGGGAAAAAGAGAAAATTTGAGTGAGAGAACAGAGGTTTCGAGCGAGAGAGATCGAGCAAATGAGAAGAGAAATCGCGAAAACTCAATTTATAGCCTCTCAGTAAATCTCGACAGATGATGCTATCGAGAGGTGTCGAGCATGCTGTCGAGGTCATGTGTCGAGAAATACACATGGACAGATGAGTCTATCGAGGTCAGGTATCGAGGAAGAAGAAGTAAACAAGAAGTAACCTCGATCGATCCAGCAGCTATCGAGAAACTATCGAGCAAACAGAAAGTTTCTCGATCGATCCAGCAGGTGTCGAGGTATCTGTCGAGACTGCGGTAAGAAAGAGTCTAAGAAGCTCGACAGATAGCTCATGTGTCGAGAGGTATCGATGAGGTGTCGAGATGCCTTTAAAAGCAGTTTTTCAAAAGAGGAAAAACACAGACATGAATGCAATCATGCATGCAACTCAACCAAAGATACAATCAACACATTAAGCTCTCAAAATCATCTCTCAACAAGAAAATTGATGCACATGTATCTCAAAACACGCACACGCACACACACACTAAACAAGTCTAACCAATTTTATATTTCAAAAACAAGTCCAGACAGTTTAGTGAGCATACATTAAAGCATGTAAACCTTGTGATGGCCAAATCACATTGTACCTGCACATGTATCAAGAATAGCAAAGAGTGTTGCGTGTCGTGTGTGAGAACATCGCAAGATTGCATAAGTGTCTCAATGTTATGACGATTTGAGATATGAGAAAATCACTTTAACTCACACACAATCATAACCATTTGATGGGGACTATCACCTTCGAGGTACATCCTATAACTCCCACATCTCCTAGAAAACACGCTTACAACCATATTTTAAAGCATTTTTAATCTTTTTGCTTTTTATTTCTTTGCATATTTTCTTTTAACAAGCATATCATGCATGGGCATACAAGAGAAAGAAAAGAAATACCCAATGATGTTAAGCTTTTGACACTGCACTTTTGCTACGCCGAAGCATACAGGTGTCATTGACATTGCACTTTTGCTATGCCGAAGCATACAGATGTCATATTATGATTGGCGAGTAACAGTGGTGAGATGGTTATTTATGCCTTTCTCTTAGGATTTTCTAGTTCAACCCATCAAAAAGAGTGATATGAATGTTAAGAAGAAGAGATCACTTAACCTTACTCATCACAAACAAAGAGCTACAAAGCTCACTCGCTTAGTTGTGCAGAAGAATGCTCATCTAAGCTATAAGTGATACAAAGTTTAGAAAACTCTGTTTCAATGGCCATATCAAATGTTCACATGAACTAATGCACACTAACTCACACTGTTTTTGTATTTTTCAATTTTTCAATTTTTTTTTTATTTTTTTTTATTAGAGAAGCAAAAATAAAACACAAAACTGAAAACACACAAACAAAAACATGTAAAGCAAAACAATGCATAAAACTAGATGCACATGCATGAGGAAGAAGAGGGATAGAAAGAGATCAATCCATGGAGATGACACTGATGTTTTGACGAAGGAACTCAAAACGTTTGCTATCCAGAGGTTTGGTGAACAGATCAGCTTTTTGGTCATCACTATGGATAAACTCAAGGGTGAGAACACCATCTTCGACAAGCTCCCTAATGAAGTGATGTCGAATCTCTATGTGCTTGGTTCGAGAATGTTGAACCGGATTCTTAGAGATATTGATGGCACTGGTATTGTCACAATAGATGGTGAGATGTTCTTGACAAATACCATAATCATGAAGGAGTTTTTGTATCCATAGGAGTTGGGTGCAACAGCTACCAGCAGCAATGTACTCAGCTTCAACAGTGGATAATGAGATGGAGTTTTGCTTTTTGCTCATCCAAGAGACCAAATTATTTCCCACATAAAAACACCCTCCTAAGGTACTTTTTCTATCATCAGCATTCCCAGCCCAATCAGCATCAGAATATCCAGCTAAGACATTATTTGTGTCTTTGCTATACCACACACCAAAGTTGGCAGTAGTCTTGACATACTTGATGATTCTTTTTAAAGCGGTCATATGTGACTCTTTGGGATTAGCCTGATATCTAACACATACTCCTACACTGTAACTAATGTCAGGTCTACTAGCAGTAAGGTAAAGAAGACTACCTATCATGCTTCTATAAAGTGAAGAGTCTACACTTTTACTTAACAAGTCAACAGTGAGTTTAACATTTGGGCTCATGGGGGTTCTAACAGAACTAGCAGATTCCAAACCAAACTTTTTCATAAGATTCTTAGCATATTTAGATTGAGAGATGAATATACCTGAATCTTGTTGACGAATCTGCAGTCCAAGGAAGTGAGACAGTTCTCCAATCATGCTCATCTCGAACTCTGCTTGCATGAGTTTAGAGAAGTCTTGAGCAAGCTCATCCTTAGTAGATCCAAAGATGATGTCATCAACATAGACTTGAGCAACCACCAGCTCACCATCTTTTCTTTTGATGAAGAGAGTTTGATCAGCCTTTCCCCTTGTGAACCATGGGATATCAGGTATTGAGTCAACCGTTCATACCAAGCTCTAGGTGCCTGTTTTAATCCATAGAGGGCCTTTTTGAGGTACAACACGTGATCTGGAAAGTGTGGATCGATGAATCCTTTAGGTTGAGCCACGTACACATCCTCTTTAAGCAAACCATTCAAGAATGCAGTTTTCACATTCATCTGATATAGCTTGAACTTCAAATGACATGCTAAGGCAAGAAGGATTCTAATGGACTCCATGTGAGCAACTGGGGCAAATGTTTCATCATAGTCTATACCCTCCATCTGAGTATATCCTTGAGCTACAAGTCGAGCCTTGTTTCGGATTACATTGCCCTCCTCATCAGTCTTATTTCGGAATATTCACTTGGTACCGATGACATGCTCGCCTTCCGGTCTAGGGACTAGGGTCCACACATCATTCCTCTGAAACTGAAGCAGTTCGTCATGCATTGCTTTTACCCAGCTTTCATCCTGAAGAGCTTCCTCAACTTTAGTGGGTTCAACCTGTGACAAATAACAAGAGTATGACACAAAGTTAACAACACACTTATCAACTGTGCGTTTCCGCAATGTGAGTTCATTCATGTTTCCCACAATAGTTTCTGGAGGATGATTTAATTTGATTCTGGAGGAGGGTCCTTTGTCTTCACGACACTCAGAATCTGGTGATGTAGGCATGTCTGTTGGCTCTTCTGCAACACTTGGAGTACCAGGAGTACTTGGAGATGCAGGCTCTTGTTCCATGAGCTCCGGAGCTATCCTAGGTTCTGAAGGGAGAATCTCTTTAGGGAGTTCCTCATCAATCTTCTCAGAGTTGACATCTGAAGACTCATCAATAACAACATTCACTGTTTCCATGACCTTCATGGTTCTTTTGTTATATACTCGATAAGCCTTACTTGTAGTGGAGTATCCCAGAAATATCCCTTCATCACTTCTGGAGTCAAACTTCCCTACATTCTCTCTGTCCTTTAGAATGAAGCAGGTACTCCCAAAAATTCTGAAATACTTCACATTTGGCTTTCTTCCTTTCCACAACTCATATGGAGTCTTTTTGGTGCCGGGTCTGAAGTACACTCTGTTCACCGTGTGACATGCAGTGTTGACTGCTTCTCCCCATAGATTCCTAGCCACATCCTTGCTGTGCAGCATGGCTCTAGCCATTTCCTGGATAACCCTGTTCTTTCTTTCTACCACACCATTTTGCTGAGGAGTAATAGGAGCAAAAAATTCTTGAGATATACCTGATCTTGTGCAGAATGACTCCATGTATGAATTTTCGAATTTTTTACCATGATCACTTCGAATTCTGTCAATTTTCAGGTTCTTCTCATTTTGTAGTCTTGTACATAGTGCTTCAATGTGCTCAGGAGCATCAGACTTGGATCGTAGAAGAATAACCCAAGTGTATCTGGTGAAGTCATCTACTACAACCATGATGTATCTCTTACCTCCAAGAGATTCGGTTCTGGTAGGACCCATAAGATCTAGATGCAATAGCTTCAAAGGTCTGGATGTAGCTGATGTCTGAGTGCTTGGATGCTTAGCTTTAGTCTGTTTCCCAAGTTGACATGGTCCACACATAACATTGTTCAGCCTGCTCAGCTTTGGCATTCCTAGAATAGATTCATGCGTAGATACAATAGAGAGATGTTTGTAACTAGCATGCCCCATCCGTTGGTGCCACAAGTCTTCATTTGGCAACCGAATACTATTGCATACAATATCAGCATCAGGTACCAATCCATAACAGTTATCTAGAGTACGAACCCCACTTATGAGTTTCTTTCCAGATTCATCCATAACAAGACATTTTCCTTTGGAGAACAACACCATGAAGTCTTGATCACATATCTGGCTTATACTCAACAGGTTCACTCTTAGGCCATCCACATAGAGAACATTTGCAATGTCTGGTAGTCCTGGTAGAGAGATAATTCCTTTTCCTTTTATCTGTGATTTGCTCCCATCACCAAAGGTGACATTTCCACCTTTCTTAGACTCGAAGACTTTGAATAGGGATCGGTCTCCAGTCATGTGTCTTGAGCAACCACTATCAAGATACCACAAGCACGTGTCCATCACTTTAAAGGCGGACTTCATCATGAAACACACTTCGTGCTTAGATGACAAATTTGCAGGAATGGTATCTTCTCTCATTTGCCTTTTCCGAACGAGGCCTTTAACTTTAACTCTGTTCAGACAAACTCCTTTACACATTTTGATTTTGAGACAGTCTAGTTTCTGCTTGTACAAACTGAGAGACTTTTCAAAACTCGTCACGGAAGAAATCAAATAACTTTTAGACTTGTAATTTCTGAGACACTCAAGAAAAAGAGATTAGAAAAACAAGATGTATTTGATATCACAGATCTCTTCAATTAAGAGACTGTCCTTTGTCCATGACAGCAGGGGTCAAATGGATCACACACAGAAGATTAAATCCTAATTAGAGTGTGCTTGCTCTGATACCACTTGACAGGCCACAAATGCGTTGACCCCTTGTGATAACTTAGATTAATTAATTAGTCCAGTTCTTAATTAATCAAATTAACATGCAATATCACGTGGCAGCACAAACAAATCACCAAACTAAGTTAAGCAGCGAAAAAATAAATAACACGGTGATTTGTTCACGAATGGGAAAAACCCTTACGGCAAAAACCCCACCGGGTGATTTAAGGTCACCACTCCCGAAACTCCACTATTATCACAACAAGCAGTTACAAGTAAGGAATCCCAAGTACCTCACCAACCTACAGTTGAACTCTTACCCCAATACCCAATTGGACTTGTTCTGTAGTGACAGTTTCTCCTTTCAATGCACGGCTCCCAAGTACGTGACTAACCAGATGCGCGGATCCCAGTACGCGACTTCAAATACCAACTAGAGAGAGCGAGAGTTGGCTGCAAAGTTCTTCAAATCATCAGAGATGAACTAGGGCACGAACTTTGTCTTTCTGATCACAAATTGCATGAACAACAAGTTCTCAAAGAATGTGCAACTTGTATCTTCTGCTTCCTTACTTGACGGCCCTTAAAATAATCCTTTTATATGTCTAGGGTTAGGAGAAAAGAAGTCCCAAAGACACACTCACGGATTAGACTTGAAACAGACCTGGAAATCTGTTTTCTTTAATTCTCGACAGATAGAGGTGTCGAGAGGTGTCGAGAAGCTGTTGAGGCTCGGGCAAAAAAGCTTCTTTAAAGCTCGATAGATGCATCTGTCGAGGTATGTGTCGAGCTTTAAAAACTTGTACTTCCTAGCTTGTTTCTTGGACAGACTTTGACGGCTTCAACACTTAACCTTGAACCACTGTTTCTTGAAGTGTTAAACTCATCCTAAATCTACTCAATTACAAGTAAAGTGCGTTTTGTCTAAGGATAACCCAATTACATAAAATAGTGACATATGTTCACAGACTTGAACTACATATGTCCTAATAATAACAAAGTCTGAAGAACTATATTCAAGAACTACTCTCTTCGAATTTTGCCAATGAAGGATTTCTTTGCATAAGGCTTGTTTTTATTTGCTTTCTTATTGTCTTTAATCCACTATGAGCATTGTTCAATTCATTGAAACTTAGTTTTTAAGTTTATTTTCTACAAATTTATTGTGTTGGCTCTTTGGGCCCTAATCCTGTTACTTCTTAGGCTTGGGATCCAAACCACGTCATTACACTTGCCAAATGCTATTTTTGGCAAGAAAAGAGTCATGAGTAATACTTTGTCTGGAGATTATTGAAACTTAACACATGAAGGGCCTGAAACCAAGAGACAACAGCACACAACAACACAACACAACACAACACAACACAACATTATGGATTGAGATCAGGTACAAGGTATTGAACCTGATGAAATTGCAATTAATGACTGAGTTAGAAAGATGAAAAAATAACTTTTAATCTCAACCCTTAAATAAAGTATATTAAATAAAAATTAAAATGTAAAAAAATTTGTAAGAGAAAGCAGGTGAATTGCGGCTGATCACAATCCACAACACAACGTCCAAAACAGAGCAAAGTGAATTACTCACATCACAAAGAGCTCAAACGCCGCCACAAAATTCAATGGGCAGCAGTAGCAGGCGACTGAGAGCGTTCAAGCGGTGGATGAGACCCCAAGGCATCGACTTCAGCGACGCCCTCCAGTTCACCGACGACGGTGAAGCCATTTCCGTGAGAGCGCTTTGCGATCTCAGGGTAGGTGACATGGTGGCGAGAATACCCAAAACCACGTGCCTCACCGTCAAGACAAGCGGTGCACGTGACCTGATCGAATCTGCTGGGTTGGGTGGTTCTTTAGGACTCTCAGTGGCTGTCATGTACGAGAGGAGCTTAGGCCAAAGCTCTCCTTGGGCTCCTTACCTTCACCTTTTGCCTCCTCATGAATCCTTGCCTCTGGTTTGGTCTCTCCACGAGGTCGACTCTCTCCTATGTGGCACTGAGCTCCACAAGGTCGGTCATCATCACCTCCATTATTCTTGCTTCTAATCACATGCTCTATTCTATTTGAATACAACCCAATTACTACTAACACGCCTAATTGCTTACGCGATTTAATTGACTGTGAGTGGTTGAAACAAAACTTCAATCACATTGAGTAACTCAAACACTCATTTATTAGGAAAATACACACTTAGTACCCTGGAGGACTCTCACATAAATGTGACAGGACAGAGGATAGAATACCGTTCTCCGTGCGTCCTTAAGAAATACTTCATTTATTATTATCTTGTTGAGTTGGTGCAAATCATGTTGTTACGTCAATTTATAAGCTTTTTATAGTAAAACTTTGTAGTAACATTTCCTATGTAATTTTGGGCGTAGTGCCTATCACTCACAATCAACCGCATTAACATGTCTTGAAATTAGGTGTCTTTGAAATGATTGATTTGAATAATAGTGATGTTAGGTATATTATGAATTTTACTACTAGTTAGGTTGTATCCAAACTTTCGATTTATTAGTTTGTTGAAACCTAGCAATCACGCCAGTTGTTAAGATTTAGCATTTTCCTTTGAATAAACACCCAATTTCATGACACGGTGAAGTACTCAACTGTGAGTAATGGACACTGTATGCTCACCACTCTTTCCCACTATTCACAAACAATCAACCACTTTAGCAAAGTTGTGAAATTGGGTGTGTCTGTAAGATTGTTGGACCTATTTATGTTGTGTTTTACAATTGTAGGCAGACTGTGAAAGAAGACAAAGCTATTATTTATGAGGACTGGAAAGAGAACATTCTGCCCCTATTGGATTCACCACCGCCTTTTAATCTCAATCCAATTTTTTTTGGCGTTGAACAATACTTGGCAGCAAGAAGTCTCATTGCTTCTCGGTCTTTTGCAATAGACGAGTACCATGGATCTGGAATGGTTCCTTTGGCTGATCTGTAAGTTAGGCCTTCATTTATCTTGTATATTTGAATATGATTCATCTTATAATTGTTTCTAAGTTATAATGTAAAGCTACTTAGCATAAACCATTTTCTCCCTTCTTATTTATGCGTTCTTGGTTATTTATGGCTATAACAAATAATTGGGGTTCAATTGTTACAACAAGTGAAAGAGGGGAGATTCAAACCTTGGTTCGACTTATGTAGGAGACTAGACAATGCCACTGAACTACTAATATTTCCCAATATCATCATTTGATAAATGAATGATATATCCTATGCCCATTTGGTAATGGCGCTACTCAAGTACAAGGGCTATATACATAGAGTGAAACACTGATCATAAAAGAAAGAAAACTAAGCAGGCAAAAATACAAAAAAAAAGTAAGATACAACAATAGTGAAAGCACAAGAAATCCAGAAAATCTACAGTCTTGCCACTGAGAGTGAAGGAGACAGCAAAATCAAGTCATATATGTACTTCATAATAAATATTTCAGCTTCACCATACTTAGTTCTTTTCTCTTGAAGCACCGATCATAATTTTCCCTTTGAATTTAGAGGAACTTTTGCCTCTGTTTTTCCCCTCCTTTCAACCAAAAATCTAACCATGTTGAAATCACCCCAAGGCACCTCCCCCACCAACTAATTATCCCTGCCAATTCCTCTCATAGCTCCCTTTGAGAGGTGTCTGTGGTAGGCCCGTAGACCCTTGAAAAGCCCATTAGAAGCCATCTTCAACATTTTGAAATTTACTATTAGATGGCATGCTAACAGCTTCAACTTTTCTACTACATTTATCCCATATCAACAAAATGCCACTATATGCTTCCTATAACATGTTTAGGCATTGACCCCTTTTAGTTTCTTGAAGGCATATAACATCTGCTATCCATCCCCTTAACAAGTTTTGAATTTCAAGTCGCTTCTCCCCATCATTCAACCCACAAACTTCCATGAAACGATTTTTAGCTGCATGATCATGGTAATGTTAACCCCCTGGCTCTTCTTTTGGTTGTATCACTCCCCTTAATCTTTTTGGTTTCATAATTGATGGAACAAAGCCAGATTCTGCAACTCCCTGACCCCCTTGGACAGATTGCGTGAACACTTTTCTTGGCACCCTTCATCCTTGTGCGATTATATCACTCAATTCTAGAAAACAAATTCATAGCATTTTCTTCAAAACCAGTCATTGATACACCCTTGGTAACTCAGTTTTAAACTGCACTGTTCAAATTTAAAAAATTTACTTCACTTCTCTAGATTTGTTTTTATTTTTAGGTTTTTAGTTATAACTTTTTCAAACAATGCCATTTTTAAAAAGATGAAAAACAAAATACACCAAACAGGCACTATATCATTATATGATAAATAAACTCGTAATATGCTCCTAGCCTTTTGCAATCTATAATACCCTTCGTAGAAACTGTGTAACCAGGGCAAATCTATTACTATGGAATATAACAAGGGAGTAACCTCCTACCATTGTCTGTGATTGGTCTCTGCATTATGTCAGTTCTAGACTCTCGAAATGAAATGCCTATGCCTTTTCCAAATTTTCTGTTGGAGTTGCACTGGCAACATGGGCTTTGAGTTGACTTTTCTTACTTAAGATGTGAAGACTGGATTTTTTAAACCTATTATTTTTAAAGGAAGATTTATCTTTATGTCAAGGAATGGCTAACTTAAATCCTGATAAAGTCATTGGTATGCTACCATGGAAGTTCATGATAAAGCTGTACTAGTCATTTATCAATAGCACTGCCTGTTTTTGGATGTGTTTTTCCCTATATTTAGTAAAGTTTATGTCCTAAATAAAGGATATAAAGAGTCAAATACCATTTTCTTTGGGTTATGGTATGAAACACATTATGATAGGTGAGATTTTACAGCTTAATGTTAATCATATAGAATGGTTACTTCCTTATGCATAGTTTGGAAGATGCAATCATGTGTATTAATTTAATTAATTTTATTTACTTTTTGCCTTGTTCATTGTTGGTAAAGTTTTCATTGATAGACCCCTTAATGCTTTCTACATCTTGCTTTTTGCCTTATTATTTACCAATCTCTTTTACTTGAAATCATTTTTAATCACAAGACGGGAGCTGAGGATGTTCACTTCACCTCTTTATCTTCTCATTCTCAGTTTTTGGATGTGTTTTTCCCTATATTTAGTAAAGTTTATGTCCTAAATAAAGGATATAAAGAGTCAAATACCATTTTCTTTGGGTTATGGTATGAAACACATTATGATAGGTGAGATTTTACAGCTTAATGCTTATCATATAGAATGGTTACTTCCTTATGCATAGTTTGGAAGATGCAATCATATTTATTAATTTAATTAATTATATTTACTTTTGCCTTGTTCATTGTCGGTAAAGTTTTCATTGATAGACCCCTTAATGCTTTCTACATCTTGCTTTTTGCCTTATTATTTACCAATCTCTTTTACATGAAATCAGTTTTAATCACAAGACGGGAGCTGAGGATGTTCACTTCACCTCTTTATCTTCTCATTCTCAGTTTTTGGATGTGTTTTTCCCTATATTTAGTAAAGTTTATGTCCTAAATAAAGGATATAAAGAGTCAAATACCATTTTCTTTGGGTTATGGTATGAAACACATTATGATAGGTGAGATTTTACAGCTTAATGCTTATCATATAGAATGGTTACTTCCTTATGCATAGTTTGGAAGATGCAATCATGTGTATTAATTTAATTAATTATATTTACTTTTGCCTTGTTCATTGTCGGTAAAGTTTTCATTGATAGACCCCTTAATGCTTTCTACATCTTGCTTTTTGCCTTATTATTTACCAATCTCTTTTACATGAAATCAGTTTTAATCACAAGACGGGAGCTGAGGATGTTCACTTCACCTCTTTATCTTCTCATTCTCAGTTTTTGGATGTGTTTTTCCCTATATTTAGTAAAGTTTATGTCCTAAATAAAGGATGTAAAGAGTCAAATACCATTTTCTTTGGGTTATGGTATGAAACACATTATGATAGGTGATATTTTACAGCTTAATGCTTATCATATAGAATGGTTACTTCCTTATGCATAGTTTGGAAGATGCAATCATGTGTATTAATTTAATTAATTATGTTTACTTTTGCCTTGTTCATTGTTGGTAAAGTTTTCATTGATAGACCCCTTAATGCTTTCTACATCTTGCTTTTTGCCTTATTATTTACCAATCTCTTTTACATGAAATCAGTTTTAATCACAAGACGGGAGCTGAGGATGTTCACTTCACCTCTGTATCTTCTCATTCTGATTCCAAAAGCGATAGTGACTGCAGCAAAAATGATCTCCAAGCCAATGCTGGTGATAATGAACCATTGTCTGAAACTTCCTATTCGGATGGTAGAGGATCAGATACTAGTGGTGGTAGTGCCTTGGACAACTCTTTGGTCTTGGGGGATCATACCACAGCATTGGAAATGATTATGGTGAAAGATGTCAAAGTTGGAAATGAGGTTAATTAGAATTTGCTCCTGTTCATAGAGTTGCTTTTTCAATCAATTTTTCTGTTTAGCGATTTTAGTATAATGTGTGGTATCAGGTATGACGTAGATTTTGAATCATAAGGTGCATTTTTTATTATTAAGTTGACACACACCTAGTGAGTTTTGAATCCTTGACCTCACCCTCTACCTTGGTCTTAAAAGGAGCAGCGATGTAATTTGAGCTAGAGTTAACTTTGAATCTTAAGGTACATTAATTTAATATCTTCAGCTAAAAAGGGTTCTGTTGAAATGGGTTGACTTGTCAATGGTTAATCTCTCTCTAAAGCCGGATGATTTACCTTTTTCGTTAAAGACCCAACACATGGACCTTCTAGATTAGTTTGGACAGGACTGTCACAGCCCCAATCTTGAGATTGATTCCCTTAGGTAGAGCACCATTTACGTTGCTGGCCTTAACTATTTAATAATACTCTGCTAATAGTTCTTGTGGTAAAAATCCAGTTTCCCATAGGTTTAAAAAGATGCTTTTCTCAAACTGTTTCTTCATTTTTTTTTCCCTATCTTCTCTCAGGTCTTTAATACATATGGGTTGGTAGGTAATGCTGCATTGCTTCATAGATATGGATTTACAGAGCCAGATAATCCATTTGACATTGTAAATATTGATTTGGAACTAGTATCTCAATGGAGTTTATCTTTGTGTTCTGGCCGGTATAGTCGAGCAAAGCTGTCCCTCTGGAGAAGATTGGGTTACTCTGGATGTGTAAGTGAGAACACTGAATATTTTGAGATCTCATCTGATGGGGAACCCCAAATTGAGCTGCTGATATTGTTATACATAATGCTGTTACCGGAGGATGCATATCATAAGTTGGATCTTACATTGTCAACTAAAGGGAACTCTAATGGATCCATAGGCATGATTTTGTCCGAGAAAGGCAAGTTCATGTTGGAAAAAGCTTCAGAAGTGAGTAAGGATTTGTTGCTGACAAAGGATGTTTGTAATGCTCTCCGATTGCTGGCAGATATGCGCGATAGTTTTTATGGTTCTAATTCAATTAAAGATGATATTGAAGCACTAGGGAATTGTTGCATAAGAAGAGAGAGGAAGTTGTACTATTCTCTGATATTGCGTATCAGTGAAAGGGAGATCCTGGAGAGGCTCAGAACTTACGCTGCTTCTGGTGCTCAGTCTTTTAGAACTGCTAAGCGATCCTCAGTGAGAAAGAAGTTGAAGAAGACATGAAACTTTAAACTCTCTTTATACCTCCTTCATATCGTTACTTATTAGCTGCTTATATCTGCAGTTGCTCCAATTTCTGTGCCAAATCAATGAACAGAGGGCCCACCATCATTTTGCCCCGAGGTTTCTATTTAATGACAATGTAATCCATTATGTAACTTTTTGTAGTGAGTAGGCAATCTCACTATTGGTGAAGTAGATGGCTTGACTTTTTATTCAAACCCAATGGTGAAACTTTCAAGTTACTCTTTTTTGGGATTTTTGATTTTATTGGTCTGTTTATTTTTCTTTAGAGTTTAGAGGAAGATGTTTCCATTGAAAATATCTCAAGTGGCACTGACAATATAGACATGGCCAAGATGTGTACAAGAGGTCATACCATCTCAAGCTTGGAGTGAGGAAGATAGTGTTAGTACTTAGTAGTCCAGTTTGGGCAGAAGCTAGAACACCTCTGCTTGCTGCTAAAATGGAGTTGGTTTCTATGATAGTCTTTTAAGACCTTCCTCTTACACCATGTGTCAACCATTATCGCCAGCGCCTTGAGGCCACTCTCAGCATAGCACCAAAGTAAACTGAGGCACACAACGTAGGGCGTCAGCCCATCTCTCTCCCAAGCAACAAAGCCGGTTTAGAGGAAATGGGATGGACTCAGGGAGTACAAACATCTGCCCGCAAAACTAGATTGTGAGCTTCAAAATTATAAAATCCAGGAACATGAACAAAGTCCGTACCAAAATTTTGCGCAAAGCTATTTAATGTCCTGAAAATATAATCTGAAATTCTGAATTCGTGTTGTACTTGTTTCTCTGTTAGTTTTGATGAACATAATATTTTGAAAAATAAAAGAACAGTTATTTTGATGCCATATTAAGATGTGAGTCAGAACTCGTTAGGGGGCGGGTAGTACCCGACCTAAATGAAACTAGTTTTACCTGCCCCGTTAAGGGATGCAAAATTGGGGCAAAATTTTCCCCATGCTTGAAATTGGTTGGTTGGATATGGGAATTACTATTACCTGACTCCGACCTGTACAAGTTTTCTGTTTGTTTTTCTGTTTTGTCTTTGTTTTTGTTGTTGGTGTTTTTTATTTTAGATTTTTAAAATTATTATTTAAATGAAAAAGACAACTCTTTTTTTTTTTCTCTAGAATTTTTGTTTTCTTAAAAAAAAAGTGAGTGGAGCCAATGTGATTAGTTAACTAGAAAAGAAAATTCTTAAATGTGCATATTATAATTTATAACATGAATTTTGATTTCATTTGTATCCATTTCTGGTGATTGAGTTTTATTATTAGACCAAGACACTAATTGGTTTTTGGTGTAGGCAGGGCTTGAATGTCAAATCTCTTATTTAATTATAAAAGACTTTACTAGTGGAGTTAACTAGAATTCATTACTAGTTGTTCCTTCTTTATAAAGTCAAATCTCTTATATCATCATTTCCAATAAAATGCCACACTCATGTAATTTGCTCACATAATTTTCTTGTGGGATGGGCAAGAGATCTAGGAGTGAGCTTCACACACATATACACTTTAGTTTAATTCATTATTTCTATCGCAGAAAAAAAAATCCTTAATTTATGGGGAAATATGTTAAACAAGCACATATTACATCAATCTTCCTATTAATCACTAATTAATTCTCTTAGTTGCAAATCATTAGGATCATTTTAAAATCATTTTTAATGTCATTAAACTTTAGAAATAAAATGTCATTTTTATTGCTTTGACTAATCAAAACTATAGTAAAAAAAAAATGACAATCTATTTCTAAAATTTAACAACATTAAAAATGATTTTGAAATGATACTAATGGTAAGCACAAAGAAAATCAATTAGTGATTAATAAGAAGATTAGTAACATCTTTAGAAATAACATTTTTTTTAAGCCTAAACGTTAATAAATTCTCTTTAATTTTCGTTGATTTCATTTTTGTTAAAAAAAAAAATCAAATCAAGTCGAATGTTGAGAATCCATTACTTGACGGGGCAAAGAGGGAATACTTGTAGCTGAAGTAGGTTGAATATAAAAAATGGGGTTTAATGAAACAAACTCACACGGTAGCTGGCCTGTGGCCTTCCTTAGTTTAGCGTGATGCTATAGGTATGGTGCCATATTGAGGGGAAATTTTGCAAAAATTTTACAATATAAAATGTTGGCTTAAACCTTTCAAATGTTAAAAAAATAAGATTTTTAACATTTGAAAGGTTTGATAAGAATGCTCTTAGTTTAGCGTGATGCTATAGGTATGGTGCCATATTGAGGGGAAATTTTCATAAGCGTCGGTGTCATGCGCATAATTCTGGTTTATATTTTTGCTTAATGTATTTCTATGCCTTTTCCCAACCCAAAAAAAAAAAAAAAAAGTTGCAACAATGCTATTTATTTATTTATTATAGAGGCTAAAACATAAAAAACAAAATTAGCAAATGCAAGTCACAAATTATAAATACACTAAAACTAAAGGATTAATTTGAAATAAGAAAGAAACATCGTCAAAGTTGGCTGGTACAAATAATTGGAAAGTCCGCATTCGTCTCCCTTTTCAATTCTGACCGTCTGTCTGTCTGTCTGTCTGACTGTGTCTCTCGATTTCTCATCATCTTTAACTAAACGAACTTTCCAAACGTAGCTGTGTTGGGTTGTTGTATGTAATTCAAAAATTCACAAAAAGAGCTTGAGATGGACACGTTCTACATATCTCATGGATCACCAACGCTATCAATAGACGAGTCGATTCCGGCAAGACATTTCTTGAAGGCGTGGCAGGAAAAAGGTTACTGCCAGCGCCCAAAGGCCATTCTCGTTATCTCTGGACACTGGGACACCGCTGTCCCTTCCGTCAATGTCATCACCGGCTTAAACGAAACCATCCACGATTTCTATGGCTTCCCCAAGGAGATGTACAAGGTATTCTACACTATACACCCTTACATAAAATATATCTTTCTTTTCTTTTCTCTTCTCAAATCCTTCTTAAATTTCATGGTTTTGTTTTCTTTTCCCAAAAGAAAAATTCTTATTCATACCACTGCTGATTTTTTTTTTTTTTTTTACCTCTTTACCTATAAAATGATTTTGCTTTATGAAGTTTATAACAATTAGATTCAATAACTAGTATTGTTAATAATTTTTCTTATAAAATGAAACATTTTTATGATCAATAAATTATAAACGATTATTTGATATCTTTTAAATTTGTTTACAAAATAATTATTTGATATATTTTAAATTTATTTACATATATAGGTCTATATTTGTACATTTTTTTTCATACATCCACATAAACATGTAATATATATATATATATAAATCTCATATTTGCGAGCTTTGTTCACAAGCACATTATATATTTAAGCTTGACTCGTTCAATAGTTGAGCCTACATTTGGATTTAAATTTGACTCTTGTGGTAATAAATAGACATAATTGGCCCCAAACATCCATAATTTGGATTTGAATTTGATTCTTATTTTCCAATTTGAGATCGAGTGGTTCATAGTTGGTTGTAATTATTTTACATATATTTTAAACAAATAATTATGGATGGGTTGGTGTGCACGTAGGTGGGGTTTGGTGGGTGATGTTGAGCTTGAAACTAAAATTGAAAGTTTCCTTGTCTGGTTGTGCATTCCAACCTCATCTCTGTTTTGGAAGTTTCGTTAGATGACACTTTTTAATTTTAATTTTTTTTTTAATTGCTTTCCTTGGGATTGGGATCCATGGATGAAATAATTAAGGGCCGTTTGGATGGAGGGGGAGTAGAGAAGAGTAGAGTTGGCTGAATCCAAAAGAACTTTACTCCTCCTCCATCTTCCTCAATCCAAACGGACCATAAAGTTCTTTGAGTGCCTACTTTTATTATTTTGTTTCCAAGAAGCAGCCCTATGTTGAAAATTTTACACATATGTAGATTTGGCAGTTCAATTCAGTCATACTTTTAAAAATTTTTCAACTGTCAATTGGCATGACAAGTTTTTTATGACTACTACATAATTAGTATTCTTCCTTTCCCTTTTGATTGCGAATGGCATCATAACTGAGCCGAATTGTCAGCTGGGGGTTTGCACGTGTTATTGTCTTACCAGCAAAATTATGAACTTGTTTGATATCAGTAGTTGATAATTAAAGTTCTATATTCTTTTCTAAATCTTGAACATGGACCTTAAAGTTGTCACCCAAATACTTATGCTTGACCGCTTATTGGGACATAATTAGTAACTAACACATAAAATGCATAATATTTGTTAAGTTCTTGTCCATTGTAAGCTTAGGCATGCTCCTAAACAAGAATAATAAGGTTCATTAATTGGACTTGGAAACAAGAAGCTTTAACAAAAGTCAGTCTTTTAATTTTCATGACAAAGTGCAGGGGAAGACACCACCTGAGCAACTCGGCTGTGTAAAGATTTATTTTTTAGAAAATTCATTTATGTTACTATCTTTTTTAATTCTTTTCCTCATTGCCAGCTCAAGTACCCAGCTCCGGGTGCTCCAGAATTGGCAAAGAGGGTAAAGGAACTGCTCATGGAATCAGAATTCAAGCATGTTGATGAGGATAGAAAACGAGGGCTTGACCATGGTGCATGGGTTCCCCTCATGTTAATGTACCCAGAGGCTGATATCCCAGTGTGTCAGCTCTCTGTTCAATCAGATAGAGATGGTACTTATCACTACAAGTTGGGCAAGGCATTGGCCCCTCTTAAGGAAGAAGGTGTCCTCATCATGGGTTCTGGAAGTGCTACTCACAACTTGAGGAACATTGGGGGCAGTTCTGTTCCTTCCTGGGCTATGAATTTTGATACCTGGCTTAAAGACGCTCTTCTTGAAGGAAGGTAATTGATAACTGATTTGCCACTTTCTTTCGCACTTTTTTTTTCTGTACATCTGGTTATATTATGATTTTGGTATGGTTTGCAAGAAATTGACTGCATCCTATGTTGACATACTATGCTAGATATAATTATAACTTCGTTTTTGGGCAAGTAATGGCTAGGAGTTTATTAACTTCTAATAATGAGGCTTTTGCTTATATTTTGCGTAGATTGGTAAAATGAAAAGGGAGGTAAGGCGGACCTGGTGGTACATAAAGTTTCATATGGTAGAATAGCATTCCATTTCTAAAGCAATGGCTTAAGGCTTTTTTGTAGTCTAACATTCATTTTAGAATGATGTATTTAGGCTTTTTAGTCCATTTTAGGAGTTACTATGGAAAGTACACTAACAAAAATGTTTGGCATGATTTAAAAATATGTACCTTCTTTAGTGATTCAATGATGATTTAAATGACAGTTCCTCTCACAAAAATGGGTTGAGGGTGAAGGAATTATTCCAAAAACCCACTAGATGCATGTGGAAGTTAGTAATAATTATAGAAAAGAACCCATTATTAGATACGGAGAAAAAAGGGCAAAAAAAATTTTCATATTAATTGAGAATGATCAATGATATTTGTGTGTTGCGGGTTTTCTTGTTGTCCTCACAAATGAAAGCCCTCTCATCAGGGTTGAAGGTTGCCTTCTTACTCTGCAACCACTATGGCATTAATGAGTCACAAAATGCTAGTCTTTTCGACTTTCAGTGTCACTTGGATGGTCATTCCGGATCCGAGTTAGATTTTGAAATTATTTGCATGAGGAAGAGGTTCCTTTGTGAGAACCAAAGTTGGTATCAAACAAAGTTGCCTATTATTGGTAGGGTTTGTCAAATATCTGAGAATGCCAACCACCCAATATAAGGTAGTAAAAAAATACACACCACATGGTTGGCTTCTTTACTCCTCTTTTTTGATTCTTGCATGGAAGTAGAGTATATCTAATTTCATTAACTTTTTTGTAGAATGAATTAAGTATTTAACTCTTGCTGTAGATATGAAGATGTGAATCACTGGGATGAGAAGGCACCAAGTGCAAAAATGGCTCACCCTTGGCCAGATCACTTCTATCCATTGCATGTGGCCATGGGTGCTGCTGGTGAAAATGCAAAGGCCAAAAACGTCCACCATAGCTGGGACATGGGTACTCTTTCTTATGCGTCTTACCAGTTCACAACAGCCACCAGTTGAATTTCCTTTGCAAAAGTGTGCTATTATACCGTATGTGCTGTATCTCCAAATAAGATTGGATACCAACCGGAAGTTCTTGAAGACATGTTAATCTGTGTTTGTATAATATTGTAACTACCTTATGATAAGTTTATTATCTTAAAACCATAAAGATTTCACCTTAATAATGGTTTGCTTTTGGGGCCCATATATTTAATACTGATTTGTATCTGGTTGGCAAAAATTTGTGGAAAAGTACTTGATTTTTGTTTTGATATAACATACAAAACTCAAGTAGAAGTAGACATGGGCTATCTCAACTCTCCTTTGCTTTTCCCTTTATATTTCCATTTCTATTTATATCAACTTCCTAATTATTTAGTTTCAACCTTTTACTGTGTTCTGACCCAAAGACAGCTTCAACTTGTTCTGGATTTGAAGGACTGTATTTTTTTTTGATACCAATAAGGGAGAAGGAACAAACAACCAAGAGATTACAAAAGGGCTGGATTGAACCAGCATTGGTTTATAGGCACCTGAGTTGCCTTTTTTGCTACATCACATAAGGGATTTAAAAGTAAAAGGGAAGCTAAGATCATTTTGCAGAGAAGACCGTTTTGTACAAGAAAATTAAGATCAGCAAGTCTAGTGACATCTTGCCAATCTGGAGCTCTCCTAGTCTTGAAAGCCTTGATCAAACCTCTTCTATCACTTTGGAACAAAACTTGCTGAAAACCATGGTTTGTTGCAGTGAGACAAGCTTCCACCACAGCTTCAAGCAAAACCTCAGTTGTTGTCCTAGCTAAGCTGCTATTAACACCAAAAGACACACCAACTCCCTGGGAATTTACAGCTTCATATACATAGGCACTCCTTTTCATCTTTTTGTTTTTGTACCCAGCCACTTTTATGATTAGTTGCCAAGGCCCTGCTGCGGATTGAGGTTCTGCAGCTGGTCTTCTTGAGAGCAAGTTGGAGCTTGACTGTCCAGAGAATGATTCCTTGTACCTGCAAGACAAAGAGTGAGCTATGAGAATTACTTGCATAGAGTTAGGAGTTATCCCTTCATGAACCACCTTGTTTCTATGATTCCAAATGGTCCATAGAGTTGTAAAAATGGATTGCAGATAGTCCATAGCAGCTGGATCCTTAATGTTATGCTTGTTAACAATCAGACTCAGCCACTGTTGATTGGAGATATTGCTGAAATCTGATGAATGTATGGCAAGGGTGGAGCCATGCCAACAAGCTCTAGCAAAAGGGCAAAGAAGGAAAAGGTAGTAGCTTCTTCAACTTCATTGCAGAGGGGGCAAGTGGTAGCAATTGGAATCCCTCTATGATTTAGGCTGAGAAGGTAGGCAAACAGTCATGCAGCAATTTCCAAACAAAATTGTTTATTTTTTAAGGGACCTTCACTTGCCAAACCATAGTCCAAGTTCCTTGGTTTAGCTGAGGATGCCTAGGCATGTTCAAAGGCCTAGTGCTGAGAATCTCATAGGCACTTCTGACTTGATACTCTCCATTATTGGAATGTTTCCAAATCAATTTGTCTCGGACTGATTTTGTTTTTGAGATAGGGATTTATAGGATATCTCTGGCTTCAGGGGGTTGGTATAAAGCTCTGACCAGATCAGCTTTCCATGAGGAGGTGTTGTGGTCAATCAGGTCCCCAACAGTACCAGTAGGTAGCCTAGGGTCTTCCAAGTTTAGGGATGAACAATGAAACCAGTTTTTGTGATGAAGAGGGATATTAGAACCATCTCCAATCCACCATTTACCTTCTCTCAATACTGGATTCACTTGCTTGATGATATTCTTCCAGTACCAAGAATAATGTGGCTTGGGGCTACAATCCTGAATGGAGCACCTAGGAAAATATTTGGCTTTGTAAGTCTTAGCTAGAAGGGACTGGGGATTGTGGTTTATTTTCCAAAATTGTTTAGTTAACATTGCTTGATTCATGGTTTTGAACTTCTTTAGGCCTTGCCCTCCAAACCTTTTTGGTTGACAAACTTTGTACCATCTTAGAAGGTGCAACTTCCTCTCCCCTTGTTCATGCCCCCACCAAAAGGACCTGATTACAGAGTCCATTTTGCTACATATGGTGTCAGGCACATTGAAACAAGAGAAAGCATAGAGGGGTAGAGATTGGAGGACAGAGAATATAAGAGTGGTTCTGCCATCTTGGGATAGCAATCTGGCTTTCCACCCTTGAAGTTTGGATTGTAGTTTTTCAACCAAGAACTGAAAATCAGGACATCTATTACCTCTAAGCTTGAAATTTATCCCAAGGTATTTGGTAGGATTTTGAACCAAGGACTGTATTTAATTGCATAGAAAATGGGAAAAAGTACATTTGTAAAATTTCATTTGACGCTCGTATATGTAATATATACATACCCTGCATGCGTAATTCACATTTTCAAGTTATTTAGGTATGCATAAAATGCGGAAGTTTTGTTGGATATTCTTGGCGATGTAGCTGTAAAAATGGATGTTTGTATTTTAACTAATAGTTGGAACATATGTAAAACTAGCGTTGCTTGGGACTTGGAAAATGAATGCTCTCAACCTGTGTTAAAATTCTTGGATCCACAATGAATAGTTGGGAAATTTGCAAATTCTAAATGACTAAATGAGAGGGCTTCTTTTCAAAAAAGAAAAACGAAAAAAGAAAAAATGAGAGGAGTTCTGAAATAAACAAAGAATTAGACAACAGCTTATAGCACGACAATTAGTTGATTTTATTACAAGAATGATTTGAATTGGGGGCTATGTGGATGCCCCACAAAAGGGGGAAAAAGAAGAAGAAGCTGGTTTAGGGTTTTTTCCTTATTTTTTTTTTTGGTTTATCCCACATTGGATCTTTAGCGACATGACTTTTTGTATGTTTGTGTTTCTGGGGTGATGTGTATGTTTGTGAATCTGTTTATCTTATTTTTATCTTAGGAATCGCCACCAACCATTGGTTTTATATTAGGTGTGATTGGTCACCTATTTGTCTAATTCTTTTTAAGTTACCTAATTAATTAAACCAATTTTAAGGATTTATTAATTAAGGTAAATCAAAAGTCTCAAACAAAAGATTTTGGATTCTGAAGTTTGGTTACATGTGGGGAAGGTGTTAGGCACCCCACAACGCCTATCTCAAACATAGTGCCTTATTTTACTTTAATTCAGTCATTATATTTTGGTAAATAAATACGAAACTTGGCATTTTAATTTTTGAAAAAGTTTTGCACAACCAACACACACACACACACACACACACACACACACACACTCATATGTGTGTGTGTGTGTGTGTGTGTGTATACACATGTGAGTATTTATTTAATTATAGCATACCATGTGAGTGTTTAAGTCAAAGAATATTTACAATCAAAGCATGTGAGATATATACATAAATAGTCTGTGAGGGAAATTTAGCAAAAAATAACATATACAATAACATGTGAGTATTTTATTTACTATGTAATTAACATGTGAATATTAAATATTATACAAGCATAAATTACAACGTAAAAAATAAAAGAAGAGGGTTGGAAGGAAAGCACTTTGTTGTCACCCACCTTGTTTTCTCATTTTTACCGTGCAAAAAAAAGGTGACAATCGAAACGTACTAGTGCCAAAGAAAAGAAAGGGACTATATAAGCTTGATTAGTGCCTATTGGTTCAATGGAATTGAACAATATGCCCAAATCCCTAAATATGCAATCCTAAAGAACGTATTAAATAACAATGCATGAGCAAGTTTGAAAAATAAATTCTTCTTTTAGAATTTGGAAAAGTTTGGAAAGAACACAATTTTTTAGAAAGATTTTGTTTTGAAAAGAGAGGGTTTTGGAAAAAGCTACTTTCATCATTTTTGGAAGAAAAGATTTCTTTTGAACAAGCAAAAATTTGGAAAAAAAGGAAATAAGTCTTCATTTTTTTAAAGAATTTTTTTTTTTAAATGCTAAGAAACCGAAAATTTTGGGAAAAAAAATTATTTTCTTTGTAAGGAAAAGCATTAATTTTAAGAAGACCAAAGAAAAAGGGATTTTTTTTTTTTTTTAAGATTCATGATTTATTAGTTTTTAAGGAAAAAAGGGTATAGCTTTTAAAAGTGCCCGTAATTTTATTTGAGAAAAATATTTGAAGGAAAAAGCTTTGATTTGGAGAATATGAAGTGCAAGTGTGTGAGGATGTGCGTGATAGCCAAATGAAAGATGAGTTTATCACGTGTAGCTATGTCTCAATAGAAATCTATAATAGATTCTATCATATGTGATGGAAAGTCTATAGAAAGACCTTCTATAAGGGAAAGAAGGACATGAGCACGAGGATTGGTGATAGTGTTGTAGTGAGACTTTGGAGCGAGTACAAAGGTCATCACCATATTAAGAATCCATGGACCCTTAGCAAACTCAGTTATGGAGAACTTTAGAGTACCTCCCCACAACATGGCCTTCTCATAGAAGAGTGAGGTCAACTCGTCTCTAGAGATGGAAGAGAGATGGCAATGATTAGGATAATCTAGACGATCCACCCTAGGGATATGTAGTACCTTGGAAATGAGTTATAGGGTGACTATGATATGTGTACCATAGAATACCATAGTAAAACAAGGTACAAAGGTATCTATGACGTGCATGTTGGAGTAAAAATCCTGTATGAACACATCAGGACACTTAAGGGTTTCTCACATAGAGAAGCCCATCCCCGAGAGCTAAATGCACTGGGTAGAGGAGTGTTTGGGAAGTCAGACAGAATGACCTGGAGTTCCGAATGAATCACCTGATCAAAGAAGTTCTCAAAGAAGTCATCTCGTGCCTTCTCATCACGGAACCTAACAGAATCATAGGGAAAAGAGGAGGAGAAGAAGAACGACGACGAATCAGGTTTTTGGATGGAATAGACTTTTTAGGTTCCATGATAAGGAGACTAAATGAGAGAGAGAGAGAGAGAGAGAGAGGAGGAGAGAGAGAGGAGGAAGAGAGAGAGAAGGAAGAAGGAAGAAGAAGAAGAAGAAGAAGAAGAAGAAAGAGATAGAGTCACAACAGAAGGTAAGACGCATGAAAGAAAAGAAAAGAAACGTGTAATGCATGATAATGCATGAACATGTTACTTTCTAAAGAAAATTGCATCATAGGTAGAAACCCAATCCAACCTAATAGCACTCAAAATTTATAAACAGACACACAATCTTAGAATGCATGAAACATAGTTATAGTGAACATAGAATGCAATGCATGATCATATATGAGTTTAAATTAACATAACCCATCCTAAAAATTTTGACAAAAATGCAAAAACCCCAAAATTTTCCCAAAAAGTAAAACCTAGGTCACAAAAATGCATGAAATGCATGAGGAAGGGAAAAAGAACAGATTTAGAGAACTTACCATGTGATTTAGACAAGGATTAGGTCGAAAACTTGATGGAAGAAGGGATTTTGGTGAAAAGAAGTTTTTCGGGTTGAGAGAGAAGTGAGGGAGATTGAGATATTTGAAAAGATGCAAAACTGGGTCAGACCTCAGAAGTAGATATAGAAAATGCAGCTCGATAGATCGAGAAGGTATCGAGCTGCTATCGAGAACAAAATCTCAATAGATAAAGAGGTATTGAGGAGGTATTGACGACAAAAATTCTTGATAGATCGAGGAAGGTATCAAGAAGCTATCGAGTAGATAGAGACTCCAAAGAATTTGGCTAAATGGATTAGGCTATCTATCGAGAGGTATCGAAAAGAAACCCAGAAATCTTGATAGAAGAGGCTTGTATCAAGGAGGTGTCAAGTAGGTATCGAGTAGGTATCGAGCTATCTGTCGAGAGTCTTGAAGAAGGGATTTTAAGGAGGAGAAACAACACACGATGTAAAAACACAATCTCAACTTTAGATGCAAAGCATTCCTAGATCAAAACACACTAAACAAGTTTAACCAAATTTTATTTCAAACAAGTTTAGATAGTTTAGAGAGCATATACTACCACATGTATTCCTTGTGATGGCCAAATCACATTATACCTATACAATAGCATTAAAAGTAGCAAAGAACATGCGTGTTGTGTGTGAAACTTTTGCAAGAGAGCATAAGTACATCATTATATGAAAAGAATGATATAGGAGGATCAAATACATTTACACACAATCATAACTGTTTGGTGGAGACTATCACTTTCAAGGTATATCATATAACTCCTATATCTCCTAGAAATACGTTTGCAACTATATCAAAAGCATTTTGATTCTTTTTGCTTTTCATGTTATTTCCATATTTTTTTTCTTTTAAGTATATCATATATAGGCATGTAAGAAAGAAAAGAAAATACCCAATTATGAAATCTTGAACACCCTTATTTTGCTGTGTGAGTGCTACACCTTACCGAGCATGCCTTTTATGAATTGCATACAGACGTCTTATGATTGACGAGTTTTAGTGGTGAGATGGTTATTTATGCATTTCTCTTAGGATTTTTTAGTCCTTCCCATCAAAAAGAGTGATTTAAGATATGAAAGATAAGAGATCAACCAAATCATACAAATCACATAAAATGAGCCACAAAGCTCATATTACTTAGTTGTGCATGAAGATGTTCATCTAAGCTACAAGAGATACAAAGTTGGGAAACTTTGTTTCAAAGGTCATCCAAGGTACACAAGTATTAGTATACACAAACACACACTGTTTATATATTTTTCTAATTTTTTTATTAAAAAATACTTAAGACAAAGCAAAAACAAACAAAGCATCAAAACTAGACTAACTTAAACCATAACACAAACCATGCAAAAGATCATAAAGGAGGAGAATTCACTTAAAATATTTTTCCTTCTAGATGGGAGACTTGGATAGGGATCCTTTCTTTTGCATGAACCTTTGTTTAGAAGGATAGGGAGGAGAGTTGAAACCATTGAAGTTCAAAAGAAGCATGACTGCTTTAAGAAGTTCTCTAAAAGGGGCTAAAGAGAGTTGGAGTTGATTTTGGTTCCCAAGAGATGACACACTATTTCTTTGTTGAGTGGTTAACCACTTATAGAAATTTGGACTAGTATGCCCAAATGCTCTATAGTAGTGACAGAAGTGAGGTTTCTTTGGTTGAGACTTCTTGTTGGTGGAGCGATGATTTTTCTACTTAGTCTCTTTCTTACCAACCTTAGGGGGTGCTCCTAGAATGGATTTTCCCTCATCACTTTTATCCTCACTCACATTTTTAGTTTTAGAATCAGTTACATCTGAGTTATCATTATTAGCATGTAGACCAAAAATAACTCTATTTAAAGCATTAGAAGAGGTACTACAAGAGGAGAGAGAGTGATTATACCCGAGACCTGTTCAGTCAGATGCAGACTGCTAAACATTCCACTTTTCATCGAGTTTAGCACTTAAAGTCCTTTATAGTTATGCCCTAACTTGAAATAGTTCAGAATCCAGTTTCTTGGCCTTTAACAAGAAGGTTGTTCTCAAATCTCAATACTCCAATGATCTGATTAGCTTCATCAACCTTGGTGGAGAGTTCCTCACATTCTAACTCCATTTCACTAAGCTTTCTCGTGGCCAACTTGTAGAGGTTCTCGTGCTTCTCCAAGACCATGTAAAACTTTGTGTGGGCAGTATGGATGTCATTCTAATCATCTATCTTCTCAAACTTTGATTCCTTCAGCTCTTCTTCCTCATTAATTACGTATTCTACTTCCTCAGTAGACTCAACGGAAGCAATTAAAGCACTTACTATCCCTTCTTGGTCATTTTCATTAGAATCTGCTTTTGGTTCTGAATCACTTAAGGTGGCAATGAGGGCTTTGATTTTGCCAATGGATTTGAGATATGTGGAACACTTTTGCTTCATGTGTCTAATTTCATGACACCTATAACACCTTGGTCTAGCAGGAACACTGTTGCCTTGACCAGCATCCTTGGATTCTCTTTTGCCTTTGCCTTGGGACTTAAATTGAGAGAATGTAGACTGTTTATGATCCTTATCACCTGTTTTGACATTCACATTTCTGATAAACTTCTAGAATTGTCTGGTCTAATATGATTTCAACTTGGTATCTTCATCATCAGATGACTCATCATTATCATCATTCTTGGTCTTCAAGGCCACGTTCTTACCTTTGCCACCTTTGCCAACTCTTGTTAGCCCTAGTTCATAGGTTTGAAAGTTCCCAATCAGTTCTGTAAAAGGAATAAAGTCAAGATCCTTTGAATCTTTAATGACAATGATCTTGGCATGGAATCTCTCTAGAAGAGATCTGAGGATCTTCTTAACAATCTTGGACTTCAGAATCTGTTTTCCAAGATTGAAGGCTGAATTCACTATGTCCTTGAGCTTGGCATAGAATTCATCTAATAACTCATCCTTATCCATCCTTATTTCCTTAAAATTGATAGTGAGCCTTGGAGCTTAGAGTTTTAAACAGCTTTAGTGCCCTCATAGGTATTTAGAAGAATAGTCCAAGCTCCCTTGGCATTATCAGTGGAAGAGATCTTCTTGAATTCTTCATTTGTCACAACACTAAACATAACATTTAGTGCTTTACTATTAAAGTTTGCAACCTTAATCTTGGCGTCATCCCACGTTACGGGTGGCTTTTCAGGTTTCTTCCTACCTACTTTAACTGCCAGCCATACTTTCTCATCTAAAGACTGCAAAAAAGCTTTTATGCGTACTTTTCAATATGCATAGTTAATACCATCAAATAAAGGAGGAATAATTGAGGATTGCCTACGATCCATAACAACAGGGGTCAATAGATCACTCAGCAAAGATTAAAACCAAATCAAAGCATGCCTACTCTAATACTACTTGTTGGGTTAAGATAGCTTGACCCTGGTTAATTAATTCAATCACTTAAGTTGATTAATTAGGTTCAATTGCATGCAAATTGTGGAGGTACCAACAAATCATCAAAAATACTAAATGTAGTGGAAAATAAATTTGACATGGTGATTTTTTCACAAATGGGGAAAACCTCGCAAGGCAAAAATCTTATCAAGTGATTTTAAGGTCACCATTTCCAAGAATTCATTAATCAACAATCAAACGGTTACAAGTATAAGGAAACTTACCAACTACCTTGTTCTATCTCGAAATACTAACCTATAGTTGAACCTTTACTCTAATACCCAATTGGACTTGATCTTGTAGTAGCCTTCTTTCCTTTGATGTACAAACCTTCAATTTGTGACTAACTCTTTGCATGGATCCTAGTACGTGACTAACTCCAGCAATTTTAAGAGATGTTGTTGGCTACAAAATTCTTCACTTCATAAAAAATGAAGATCAAAAAGCATTTGGTTACAAAACCCTATGTCGTACAAACGCAGTAACTTCACACAAAGAAAATAGGTCTCTTAGTCTCTGTATCCGTGTGTGACGGCTTTTAAAATAAGCCTTATATTTGTTTAGGGTTATGAGAAAAGAAACCCTAAACAAATACAAAAGCCTAGGCCAAATTTTAGATATGGAAATTTTGAAATTGTAATTCTCGATAGATCGAGTTGCTGTCGAGCTATCTATCAAGCTTCACATTAAGTCTCGATAGCAGGCATCTGTCGAGCTACCTGTTGAGACTTAATGAACAACTTTTTTTCATTTTTTTTTTACCAATCTTCATGTCTTTAATACTTGACTTGAACAACATGTTTTTTGAAGTACTAAACCCATCTTAGATCTACCCAATTATAAGTAAAGAACATTTTGTCAAATGATTAGCCAATTACAATAAAATATGACCCTAACAATAAATAATAATTACAATGCCTAAGAGCTTGATTTAAATATGAATGAACCTTAAAAATTTGAGAAAGAGAGAAGAAGGTGGCAGAGGCATGCAAAGATGTAACTAAAGAAGGCAGCCTAGCTTGGCATCAAGGTTGTTTTCAGATGGAGGCATATTTCTTTGAAGTTTGATTAATATGTTTTAATTTTATTTGATGATGGATATAGACTAGAGTTGGAATCATTGTTGGGAAAGGTAAGGGTCATTGAAGATGAACCCAAATCAAATGCAACATTAAATCCCAAACCTGGCCAACGTAGGTAAGAAAACTCACCAGAATAATGATCACTAAAGCTAAACCTAAAATGTAAAAAGAAATAACAAAGCTAAACCTTTAGACTAATTGGACCTTTCAAGATTTTATCACACTGAGCATTACATGATTCAACATTCCTGGATAGATCTATATCATTTTGGTCTTTGAGAGCTAAAATTGAAACACCTAAATTTCTTTATCATTAAATTTAATATCTTAACAGTAAGATACATTAAATAAAAATGCAAATATAGAAAATGAAAAAAAGGGAAAAGGGATTGCATAGCTACTGTTGAAATCTCAATCACCTTTGACTTTTAACTCTTAAAGGATATGAACCTCAACTGTTGCTGAACATTCCTCAAAAGTTTCATTTTCTTACACTTTTTATCCAAATCTAGAACTTCTCAATAATTAAACCACAAAAAAAAGAACACAATAAATGGAAAAAAAAAAACTATAACCACAAGAGCAATGTTACCAATAAAAAAGTTAATTTAGTTAGAACTTTAAGGTTTGGCTGCAAGGGAATTTAGGTTTGAATTTGCACTTTCATTGTAGACTATTTGGCAATGTAAAAACTAAGTGAGCAAATATAATAGAAGTCCTTAAGGAAAATCATAGATAACTGTAACCTCTTTTTTTATTTACTTATTTATTTTTTATGAATGAATGAATTTATCAAAGAAACAAACCATATAAATGGCAAACTCCAGCGGCTAAAAGCTGCAACATCTAACAACAAAAACAGAGCAAGCAGGAAACTAAATAGAAGCTGCAACTAACCTTACAAAGAATTAAACTAAAACCCTCAATTACTCCTATGATCAAAATCAGAGAAATTTCCCCCTCCCCCCCCACCCCCAATTATAACATGACTATTCATTGACAAAAAATTCTCTTTGCAACCTCAAACCAAACCTTAATGTCTCTTCAGACTTGACACTTGGTATTACGGAAAGACCAGGAATTTTATTAGACACAATGACTTAACTGACATAGCCTTTTTGAGAAATGATACTTGTTAGAATATGGTTAAAGGATTCAATTGACCATTTTCTAATAGCTTACACTTTTAGAGAATTGGTAATTTAACATGGTAATATATCACGATACAATCTTAGTATCATCATAAATCTTCAACCAAGTTGAATTCTAATTTTTCCTTTTCCAATCAAAATGTGACAATATTCACATTCAACATAGATAAAAAAATGTTAAACATTAAGGAATGATTCACCAAAGAATCAAAAAAATGGACGCAAAAAAGAAGAAGAAGCAAAATTTGAATATATAAGGAATGATGAGAATCAACAAGCATCAAAGGACCCATTGCATATTCCAGTTAGCCTATTTCTAGAGCAAGATCTGAGAAGATCAAAGAAGCACTTAATGGGTTGATTCAAGAGATTTAGGTTGATTCTAACACAGGATATTCCAAGTTTGGCCCAAAGAAAGATGAAGGTGTAAGCTATTGAGGGCTAATCTAGCTTAATTAGGCGTGATTTATGGTGTGGATTAATGTCTAATTGACTTCTTAGCTCCATATTAGTTAATAGATATATTTTTTTATTTTGGAGCTGCTAATTTCGGACCAAATCTACCTTAATTTTAGGCTACTATTATTTAGAACGTTTTTTTAGCTATTTTCCTATTTTGGATTTGCTAATTTTAGACCAAATCAACTTTTATTTAGGGTTTTATTATTTAGTACGTTTTTTTTTTTTAATATTTTCTATTTTCAATCATGTCTTATAAATAGCATGCACTCATTGTAATAGAGCATTATTGAATAAAAATCAGAAACACGTGAGGTTTTGCTTCTTCTTTTGTTTCTTCAATAATTTTGAACTTATCAGTGATTCTTCCTTGTGGCGTTCAAAATTTATACCTTCGGTTCATGATTCAGTTATAATCTTTGGGTCGAGGTCTGTTACTTATACCTTTGGTTCGCTTTTAATTTATAAACGTTGGGTCAGGGTTTCTATCAAAATCTAAATTTTAGCTTTCTTGGGCAAGTATTCCAATATTATTTGTTGGGTCTCAAAGCGTGTTGATTGAGGTTCGCATCAAATATGGTACAAAACCCAACCATAAAAATCAAGAAAGAGAGAAATAGGACCTTAGTGTTTGTTGTAGAGGTCTTGATCTGTTCAAGAGCATAGAGGTTATTGATACGTTTTGAAATATCAGAGGCAACAACCTTGAACCTACTGAGCAAACAAATCATATCAATAAAAAACAAATATTATAAAAATAGAACATGAAATTGCAAAGTTGAAAGAGAACTCGGGCTTACCAATTGCTTCAATAGCAAAAATGCTAACTAGCTGCATTAAAAAAAAAAAAAAAAATCAAACACTTATTTTATAAATAATAATTAGTATAAGGTTGAATTTATTCAACCATTTTTTGGCTTTATTCCGTGTCAAAGTTTCTTGTATTTCAGTAATTAGATACCCTGTATTTAGGTGGGAATCATGTAAGGGTTATGTGTGAAAGAGTGTGAAGAATTCAAGTGTGTGTGCAATCAAGAGGATTCTTGCAACTGGATCTCATGAGTGACTCGCGAGAGGTGACTCACCAGAAGTGCCGCACGTGTGAAGTATGCAGGAAGCTGAAGGGTCATGACAGCTGGAGCACTACAGGACAAAAAGTATAGTCTGGCCAGTTAGTTATTTCGTGATTGAAACTTGTGACTAGTCCTAATCGCGAGTCAAGTCGCCAGAACCCCCTATTATGCAAAAAAATGACTTTTCACATTCCTTCTTATACCCTACTATAAATATCCTTATACCCACGAAATGTAGAGAGCTTCCAAAGAGAATTTTGAGAGAGAAACCCTATCCACAATCTTATACCTTAGATTCTCAAATTCCTCTACTCTCACCCTCTCTATTGACATACCCTTGAGAGGACCTTTAGCCAAATCCTTATCTCACTATACCCATATCAATGAGAAGGTTATTTGGTGCTTAGGAAGTAGTTCAGAGAGGACCAATTCATTTGGTTGATACAATGGGTTTATTGCGGGATCTGGTAAGCTAGAGAAGACAAGGTTAGGCTTAACCCTGTTGGATCAAGAAGTTTGGAGGGCTTAAGTGCATCGGGTAGATTATGTTTGGAGGGTCTATTATTATTCATGTATCCCAACTGATTTTTTAGTGGATCTTTTTACCGCTTGGAGGGCGGTGGAGAGGTTTTTCTTTGAGTTCTTCGGTTTCCTCTTCGATAACACGTCCGGTGTTATCTTGTGTTTGCATCTATCTAACCCTTACTCTTTGCCTTTAATTATTGCTGTGTTGTGTTTTAATTATGGCTTAGAGTAGTTTACTTGTTTGGGTATAGCTTATATTTATTATTCCACACATACATGTTGGAAAAATATAATACGCAGCGGAAGAAAATATAATGTAAAGGATCTACTTCATACATACAAGTTAACATGGGCTATTTAAGTTTCAGAATTAGAGAACAAGAGATTGTACCTTGGAGCGGAGAATTTCAAAACTTGAAGACGAGAAGTACTTGGGAATACTTTCAATCTTCACTCCAATTCCACTAACGCTCAAGATGTGTGGTCTCTCAATCAGTTCCAAAGGGAGAATGTCCAAAAGTGTCTAACACTTTACACCACTTCACACGAGTGTTCTTTCAAACTCTCTCAATTATCTTCAGAATCTCTACCGAAAATTCTGTATGTTTCTCCCTTTGTATCTAACTGATTATCTAATTGGGCTGGCCTTTTGGGCCTTTCCAATTGGGCTTAAGTATGTGGCTTGGAGTGGGACCAAAAGGGACCAATAAGACACTAGCTCCAATGGGCCTTGGGCTTTTCTGTCAACTCTTGACAAGTCCAAAGTTACCATTAACTATATTTAATACCACTATATAAATATAGTTGCACTCTAGGCCTTATTAATAAATTATATCCCAAGACTTTATTATACATGCAACCCCTTCATAAAATATTCATAGTAATACAAAGTCATGAAAGAAGACTGCCACTTTGTATATTACTACATCTTAATTCCTTGAGTACCCGGTTTAATCCTTTAAGTTATTCATCATATATTTATGAAATCCAATTCCATAAATATATACTCTAGTAACTCCTTACTAAAGTGGTTAGGCCCAACTCTCTAAATAACAAACACATTAAACTTATCTCAAGGGAATATATTTTATATCTCCGTTAAGAGACTATGAATTCCATCTTGAGAATATATGTTCCATCAACACTAAATGTGGCTGCCCAACATACTGAGATTTTGACCTTAACCATAGATCTCACTCCTGATATATCAAAGCAACCTACACTTCATGATCAGGTCCATTATCCTCTCAGGATTAAGAGTTCATGCAAATATAAGTCGTGAGTTTATTATTCTATTGACAGTCTTTAGGAGAATAATAAATCTCACACCGGTCCAGTTCAATATGTCTTAACTCTTAAAACATATCAACATATCAACTAGAAATCTCCATTTCCATGATCAAGACAAATCATCTTAGTTGATATGTTATAGCCTTCGCAGATGAAATGCCCAATTTCATCACCGACTACGAACTATAATTCTGAGTTTACAAAGAACTTGTGATTTATATCTTCTGTGACTAAATCACATAAATCACATACTATTGCATCTCATGGACTATATGATAATGTCCCAATATTCATGTTACCATTATTTTCAAATAATAATACAACTTTATTAACCAAAACATTAAGTCATACATAATGTCTTACATAATAAAATACATAGCATCATACAATAGGATTTAAGGACAAATATCCCAACAATACATTGTTTAAATATAAAGCTTGTGTTGGTAATTTGAAATTGGGAGTCTAAACATTCACTAATATTTTACACACCAAGTATACTTTTAATTAGAAAGCCCAGCATCTTGATTTCCCTTTGAATAAGCCTTTGAATTTAGAGAAAAAGAGGGAAGAAAGTGACAAAGGCACCAAAAGATGTAACTAAAAAAGGGAGGTATACCTTGGAAAAGAATGGTGTCCTGTGTCTATGGGGACCATAAAACATCTTGAAAAACTCTATCAAAACCACCCACAAATTGTTTTGACCAGTTATTTTTTTCCACCATGTTTTTAAGGATTCATTTTTTGCCTTCTGAGCCTGATATGTTGCTTTAACTTGATCATCCTCACAATCCACTTTGGTTTTCCAAATTTAAATGTAAGATATCCTATCAACGTTCCAAATATCACTCCACTTCCATAACCCATTGATACAGCTTGCCAACCAAACCCATTTTCAAGCTCTAAATTGTCTTCTTGTTGTGAGGTCAATGGTGGTGGTTTTTTTGCCTCATGGTTGTTGCACATTCTTAACAACGGAAATCCACATAATCCAGGTTTTTAGTGTACAAATCATTATCAAATGTATTAAATTGGTTTCCTGAAGGTATGAGTCTTGTAAGTTAATTATACGACAACTTTAAAACTTCAAAGCATGGTAGATCTCCCAATTTCCTAGGAATCTCCATGATAAGCTTGTTGAAAGAGAGGTCTAACCATTCAAGATTGTGCAAATTTCTAAATGATGATGGAATATAACCTGTAAGGTTATTGTGAGAAAAGTTGAGCTCCTTGAGTGATTTTAGCCTCCCAATTATCTTTGGCATCTCTCCTCTGAAACTATTGTTTGAAAAATCAATGGTCGTGAAGATAGTTTGGATTCTCACCAACTGAATAGACAACCCTTTCATCATCACATTCAAAGAATCCTGATAATACCCGACTCCCATATATTTCAACCCAACTTTTCCTTCATCCACATTTGTCATGGCTTTCAAATTTTTAAAATACTTTATTGGCAAAGGACCATTAAACTCATTGTTAGAGATGTCTAGCATTGCCTATATGACCTTGAAATTTGTTTGATCTTATGAATAGAGCCTGTAAATTTAAAAGACCTTCCAACCAATAAGAGAAGGTTCTATTTATCTTATTACTTCCAGGATCTAAAACTTCCAAGTTCCTACAAGACAAAGATTGTGGCAATGGCCCTTCCAATTGATTGCCATTAAGGTTAATATTCCTAAAATGATTTCTCATGGAAAATGTTGCAGGGATGGTACCATGAAGGCTATTCATTAGCAAATCCAACACTAAGAGGGATTTAGAGTGTACAAAACACTTAGATATCACTTGAATTGTTAAGAGACAAGTCTAGAAATTCAAGGGAACTTGCATTGCAAATTAAGGAAGGGATTTCTCCAGTTAATTTGTTATTGGAGACAAAGATATATCCAAGGTTAAGAACACTTAATTTTGGAAATGGTCCTTGAAGTAAGTTGGCATGAAGATCAACAAATTGTAAGTTCTTCCAAGTAATCTTATCTATACTTGTCAAAATGTTGTGAAAAAGATCAAGAAAACTTACTGAATCCCTCCCCACCTTCCCCAATCATATTGAAATTTGGCCATAAATTCCATTCTTGGAAACGTCTAAGTATTGTAATGTTGTTTTGTTCTTAAGAAAATTGGGAATTCACTAAAGTTGGAAGAAGACAAGTTCAACTGTTGAAGATTGGGCAGGGTATATGTGACATTATTGTTGATGTTAACTAAGTTATTTGAACATTCAAGATCTTGGAGATTTTTGAGCTTTGAAAACATTTTTGACTCCAATATAATACTTAATTTGTTTGATGAGAGAGATAGATAAGTAGGGTTAACAAATCTTGATATTGACCTAGGTATAGAGCCTTGTAGCTTATTATTACCCAAATCTAGATACTCCAATGAATTAGACTTGAATTCACCAATGAATTGATTACTATCTAGACTTAACCCCTCCAAAGACGGCAAATTGAGCAACAAAGATGGCAATGTTCCATTTAGGAAATTTGAACTTAAAGAGAGATCTTTTAGATTCAAAAGCCCACTTATGTGATTAGGAAGGGGACCAACAAGTTGATTGTTGTGAAGGTCTAAACTTGAGAGATTGGGCAAATTCAATAGTGACCTAGGTATAGAGCCATATAGCTTATTATAACCCAAATCGATATACTCCAATGAATTTGACTTGAATTCACCAATCTCACCAATGAATTGATTATTAGTGATGTTTAAGCTCACTAAAGATGGCAAACTGAGCAACCAAGATGGCAGTGTTCCAATTAGGATATTTGAACTTAATGAGAGTTCATTTAGATTCAAAAGCCCACTTATGTGATTAGGAAGAGACCAACAAGTTGATTGTTGTCAAAGAATAAAGTTGAGAGATTGGACAAATTCAATAGTGACAACGGCAGCAGACCTATTGACATATTCCCCAATAATTAAAACAAATTGTTAGTTCATGTTATTCTTTGTAAGATTCCCAAGTGATGTTGGAATTGACCCAGTAAACTTGTTTTCATGTGGATACAAGTAAGTAATTTGTGTGAGATTACCGAGTGATGCTGGAATTGACATTGTAAAATTGCAATTATCAAGAGCCAAAAACTTCAAGGACTTTAAACTATTGATAGAATCAAGCAATCTCTTAAAAAGCTTATCGAAGATAGATCTAAGAACTTTAGGAAATTACTGCTTCAATTACACTTTGGAAGAGAACCCAAATCAAAATTCCAATTTACCCCTAGATCAAGTGTTTGTATACTGGGAAGGTAGATGATGTTATTTTCGAGTTTTCCCTACAAGTTACAATTATGGAGACTAAGAGTTGTGAAAGAGGAGGATAGATTCATCAAAGAATTAGGTCTAACTAAGGACATTTCTGTGGAATCCAAAAGAAGTTCCCTTAATTGAGTAAGGTTATGAATGACTCTTTTCCATACTGGTGTTTTAATTAAAGCTCACGGTTGCGTGAAAGATCAAGTGAAACCAGCGAAGACAAATGAGAGATTTCGTACGGAATTGCCAGAAAACATGGAATTAGAAAGGTTAAGATGAGTCAAAGCCTTAAAGTTGCCAAACTTAGACAAAATTAGAGAGAAATTGAACTCATTCCCAGTGAGATTCAAGGTTTGAGATGGGAAAGAAAGAAGAGGGTACTATTGGAATGACTGGGCCACTAAGCCAGCTACATCTAAGGTTGAGGCCAATAACATGGCGTGTGGTTTGGTCACAGATGAGACGATGCCATCCCAAGTATAGCAATCCTTATCCTTCTTCCAAGATGCTATCTTTGGATAAGAATTATCACACATCTGAATTCTAGGTGTATCAACAGATGAATGAAGAGAAAGAGTGTGATTGAAATGGAGTAAAGCAGGGTGAGATTGAAGATAAAGAAGAAGAAAAAGAAGATGGAGAATGAAAGAGGAGCAAGGAGAGTAGACACAGAACTTGATACTTCTAACATAAACACCCCATTTTGATATTGAGAGTCTGAAAATATATCTTTTTTTTTTTTTTTTTTTTTTTTTTAAGGGCTGAATAAAGATATATCTAATGTTAAGAGGGAGACTTGGGATGGGGATGAATATTTATAGTGCTTCCTAGCCAATAAAAGTCAATTAGGCTGCATTTGTTTTTGGAAAGTGCTTTTTGTCCCTAAAGGCCCGTTTGGGTATTAGACCAGCTGAGGTCCAAGGGCCAAAATGGGCAAATGCCATTTTCGCGCAAAAAAAAAAAAAAAAAAAAAAAAAAAAAAAAAAACAGCATTATGCCCCATTTCTTAAACTAATTAGGGAAATAACCCCCTTTTGAAACTCGATTTTCTCAAAATTCAAGTTAAGTCCTATAGCGACGTTTTAAGGAGCCTATAGTGACATTTTAAGGAGCTTATAGCAGCGTTTTGGAACTTGAGCTTCATGAAATCGAGTTATAGGTAAAAAAAAAAAAAAAAGAAAAAAGAAAAAAGAAAAACTTGCATGGAACTCGAATTCATGGAGCTCGAGATACAAAACGCCGCTATAGGCTCCTTAAAACATCACTATAGGGCATTTGCCCATTTATTTTGCCAAGTTTCAAAAGAGGGGCATTTTCTTAATTAATTAGGAAAAAGGGGCATTTGCCCATTTTTTTTGCGCGAAATGGGCATTTGCCCATTTTCGCCGAGGTCCAAGTCCAATAAGAAAAAGAGAAAGTAAGAAATTGAGGGAAGCTGTTATTATCCCAAAGTACCCTTAGTTTTATTCCCAAATCCCAATATATATATGTATGTATGTATCTATGTATGTATGTATGTGTGTGTGTGTGTATATTCCGTAACTTAACTCCCTCTACCGTTTGTTATATATTCATAAAAAACTTATACATTTATTTATTTTATTTTATATTCAAATTTGATAACACAAATTTGCTTTTATAGTTATAAATTGATAATTGAGAATGGTAACTGAATATGTAATTATTAATTCCCTAATTCTTTTTGAGGAAAAAATTAATTCTCTATTCTAAAAGCATTAATTCACTATAAGTTTCTTTAAAATCTTCTCCCCCTCTCCCTGTGTGTGTGTGTTAAAAATATTTAGTATTCTCAAAAGAAAAGATAGTGGGTTAATCCCATATTGGAAAATGAGTGTGAGTTAAAGAGGTTTAAAGTCTGTGCTGTATATTCAAGAGTTAGGCCCTTTTGGATATACACCACTATAAGTTTTTTTAAAACCTTCTCCCTCTCTCCCCGTGTGTGTGTGTTAAAAATATTTAGTATTTTCAAAAAAAAAAAAAAAAATCATATAGTACAATTTAAACTTGGATTCTTAGTATGTATTTGAATTTTTTTTTCTCATTATCATTTTGTGTGTCATGATAATGAAAATAAATAAATAATTAATTACTATTGATAAGAAGTCGTTAATAGTAATAATAAATAATTATGACACTAATAAAAAGAATTAATAAGTCAAAAACTATATATAATAATAATAATAATAATAATAATAATAATAATAATAATAATAATAATAAAGAAGAAGAAGAAGAAGAAGAAGAAGAAGAAGAAGGTGAAATCATCATATAGTATTAAAAACTCATATATATATATATATATATATCCTTTTATTCTTCTTGTGCCTTCCTCGGTAGCTTTAACAAACTCACTGGTGGATGCATTATGTCTTTCCTCAGTTATAGGCCCGTTGCTGTTGTTGTATGCATCGTGGTACATGCAAACGAGAGTTCTGGATGTGAGAACCACTTCAATTTAATTAGGGTGTTTCCCTCATGGATGGCTTGATTTTTGTGAAGCCAAATTATCTGTAGGGTGGTGAAGATCACTTGCAAGAAGGCCATATGGTCTTGGGAGGTTATTAGTTGTGATGCACCTTGTTAACTAGTGTTTTACTGAAGGTTGTCCTAACTCCGATTTTCTAGGGGACAAATCTGATCCCCACTAGATAGCCCTTGCCAAGGGACCAGCTAGAAATATGTGAGACGTGGTTTCATTTTCCCCTTGGTAGAAAGGGCAGTTGCTAGGGGCCTGAATACCTCTATGTTTGAGATTCATTCTGACTGGCAGGCTGTCATGAAATTTTTTTCCAAATGAAAGGTAAGGATTTTTCCTGGGAGTTTACTTTCCAAATGCTGAGGTTTATCATTGTCCCTGGCCTCATTTGGGTCATTATGCCTATCAGCTAGATGGAGCAGGTAGTAGGCTTTTTTGACCTTGTATTCACTCGAGCTGGAGTGATGCCAAACAAGCCTATTTTGGCCCCCATCAATTTCGGGGAGGGGGTAAGATAGGATTGTGTTACTTAGGGATGGGTTGTATGACTTCCTAATTAGGTTACTAGATTTGTTTGCAAGTTTTGGTTGAGCTATTGAATAGGTCAACCATCGTTTTTTGGACATGCTGATGAACAAAGAAATCCATGAGATTTGTGATATTTTTTGTTGTTGGTAAGAAATTGTTTTCCAGTTTGTGATATTTGCATATATTTTTCTTGTCATGGAGGATGTTAACTTTTGCATCTGGTTTTTTTTTTTTTTTTTTACTTTCCCTCAGTTAGGTTGTTTCTAATGCGAACCTCAATCAACATGCTTTAAAACTCAATAAATAATATTGGAATACTTGCCCAAGAAAGCTAAAATTTAGATTTTGATAGAAATCCCAAACCAAGAAAGCTAAAATTTAAATCTTGCTCTAGTAATAGGCCCAATTGGAACATGCAATGGATCCTTTAATGCTTGTTGATTCTCATCACTCCCCCTATCTTCAAAAAGGTTCGTCCTCAAATCGTCACCTACATCAAAAGGAGAAAGATCAAAAATATTAAATGTAGCACTAATGTTATACTCGCCTAGAAGATCTAACTTGTATGCATTATCATTGATTCTCACAAGGACTTGACATGGACCATCCCTTCTAGGATGTAGCTTGGACCGCCTACGGGCTGGAAATCTTTCCTTTCTCATATGCACCCAAACCTAATCACTCGGTTCAAGAGGACTTGTCGACAGCCCTTGTTGGCTTTGGTTGCATATTGCTCATTTTTCTTTTCTATATGTTGTTGTACACTTTCATGAAGTTTCTTCACCATCTTAGCCTTCTTTTGACCATCCAAACTAGTCATTTCATTAATTGGCAAAGGCTGCAAATCCAAAGGAGTTAGTGGATAAAAACAAAAACAAAATCTCAAATGGTGAAAAATTAGTAGTAGAACGAACACTTCGATTATATGCAAACTCAATGAATGGAAAACAATCCTCCCAAATTTTCAAGTTCTTCTGAATTATATTACGCAACAAAGTAGATAAAGTTCTATTCACTACCTTAGTTTGTCCATCCGTTTGAGGGTGACAAGTTGTCGAACACAATAGTTTAGTCACTATCTTTCCCCACAGGATTTCCAAAAATGGCCAAGGAACTTCACATCACGATTAGACACAATACTCCTAGGAACACCATGGAGCCATACTATCTCTTTAAAGAACAAATCAGCGATGTAGGTTGCATCATTAGTTTTATGATAAGATATGAAATGTGCCATCTTTGAATACCCATCAACAACTACAAAAATCGAATCCCTACCTTTCCTTGACCTAGGCATGCCTAAAATAAAATCCATAAAAATATCGACCCAAGGTGCACTAGGTACGGGTAGAGGAGTGTATAATCCATGTGGTAAGACTCTAGATTTGGCCTGCCTATAGGCAATGCATCTAGCACAAACTCTCTCCACATCACATTTCATCTTTGGTAAAAAAAAAAAAAAATGTTCATGTAACATGTCTAAAGTGTTCCTTACACCAAAATGACCCATTAAACCACCTCCATGTGCTTCACACACAAGCAACTCACGCATAGAACTATTAGGCACACAAAGTCTATTCTTTCTAAACAATTACGCATCTAGTCTATAAAATTTACCAACCGTTGCCTTCTCACACGCTCTATACACACTAGCAAAGTCATCATCATTAACATACAATTCCTTAACATATTCAAATCCCAATAGCTTTGCATTTAAAGCAGAGACAATGGCATACCTTCTTGATAATGCATCAGCCACAATATTTTCCTTACCTTGTTTGTATTTGATTACAAAAAGGAAAGACTCAATGAATTCCACCCACTTGGCATGTCTTCTATTCAACTTACCTTGTCCTTTCAAGTGCTTCAATGACTTATGGTTGGTATGTATGACAAATTCTTTTGGCCAAAGGTAATGTTGCCAAGTCTCCAATGTTCTCACCAATGCATAAAGGTCCTTGTCATATGTTGGGTAGTTCAAAGCTGCCCCACTTAGCTTTTCACTAAAATAGGCTTTTGGTCGCTTCTCTTGCATCAAAACAACCCCAATACCTATTCCTGAGGCATTACACTCAATCTCAAAAGTTTTAGAAAAATAAGATAATGCTAATAAAGGAGCACCACATAACCTTTCTTTAATTTCAATAAATGATCTTGCTTACTACCCAATTTAAAACACACGGATTCTTTAACAATTTTAGTGAGTGGTGTGGCTAGTGTACTGGAATCTTTGACAAATCAGTGATAAAAACAAGCCAAACCATGAAAACTCCTTACCTCAGTGATTGACCTAGGTGTGGGCCATTCCTTGATAGGCTTCACCTTTTCCTTATCTACCTCAATTCCTTTCGCGCTAACAACATAACCAAGAAACACAACTTTGTCCATGCAAAAGGAACATTTCTTAAAAATGGCATATAGTTTTTCTTTTCTCAAAACAGCAAGCACACAATGCAAATGATTGATATGCTCATCTAAGTTCTTGCTATACACTAAAATATCATCAAAACAGGCCACAACAAATTTGCCTATAAATGCATACAATGCATGATTCATTTACCTCATGAATGTACTTGGTGCATTATGACAGGCTAAGAATTTATTGACCCCTTGTGAAATATTAATTGATTAATTAGTCAAGTTTATTAATTCATCAAATTAGCATACAATGTACGTGACAGCACAAACAAATCACCAAATAATTAAATATGCAGCGGAAATTAAATGACACGGTGATTTGTTTACGAATGGGTAAAACCTTCAAGGCAAAAATCCCACCTGGTGATTTTAAAGTCACCACTCCCGAGAATCCATTATTATCAAAACAAGCGGTTACAAGTAAAGGAATCCTAGTACCTTATACCAACCTATAGTTGAACCCTTACCCTAACCCAATTGGACTTGTTTTGTATTGATAATCTCTCCTTGTATTGCACGACTCCCAGTGCATGACTAACCAAAAGATGCGTGGATTCTAGTACATGACTTGATCACCAACTTGAGAAGAATGTTGGCTGCAAAGTTATTATGTTCATCACACGGTGAAGATCATGAAGTTGGTTGGTCACAAAATCCTACGATGTACAAACACATCAGTTTTTTCAAGAGAAAGATGAACTAGGGCAAACTCTGTCTTCGGTCACAATTTGCATGAACAAAACTTTGCTTTACACTTGTGCAACTTGTGTCACCTTTGATGGTCCTTAAAATAATCCTTATATGTGTTTAAGGTTGTGAGAAAAAAAAGCCCAAACATACATTCACGGATTGGATGAAAAACAGCTCTGAAAAACTGAGTTTCATAAATCTCGATAGATAGCCATCTATCGAGACAGTTGTCAAGCCACAGACTTCAGCAGCTTTTAAACCTCAATAGATTCTAGCTATTGAGATTTAAAATCCAGCACTTTCTTACTTAATTCTTGGACAGACTTGCATGGTTTTAACTCTTGAACTTGAAACCTTGTTCTTTGAAGTATTAAATACATCCTAGATCTACCTAATTACAAGTAAAGTGCGTTTTGTCAAAGTATTAGCCAATACATAAAATGTTGACATATGTTCCTAACATGAATCACACATGTCCTAACAATCTCCCCATTTGGCAATTCATGACAAAACTACAACAAACAAATGAACATATGAGAGAAGTTATAAATCACTCAACTCATACCTCACTTGTTAAGTATAGTAAAATCTAGCCTAACACAAACTCTTGAAAAACTTTGCAAGAAGGGAGTTCATGGCAAGGAAGACTTTGACAACCTGTATTTCTAAAACACTTAAACAAAACTCATCAAGGCATCTTAGTGTGAGATATAAATAAAAGACTGCATACAATATTTAAGAAACATGTGCATAAAGAGAGAAAAGAAACAACACATGTAAAGATAGGTGAAAGAACTGTAATAACAACCTCAAATGTATATATACCAACAAGTACAAGGTTTGCTATCACAATATGATCGCAAGATCTAAGGTACATGAACAATGTATCTAAAATAGAGAGAAAAGACAAAAGATACATAAAAATCGTCACTACATCCCTCAAAATATGAATACTCTGTTAGGATGTGTGCCCTTAAATCTTATTGTATAATGCTGTATATGATATTCTGTATGACTTAATGTTGTGTTTAATAAAGTTGTTTATTTTTATCTAAAATAATGGTAACATGAATATTTGAACATTATCATATAGTCCATGAGATGCATAGTATGTGATTTATGTGATTTAGTTACAGAAGATATAAATCACAAGTTCTTTGTAAACTTAGAATTTATAGTTCGTAATCGGTGATGAAATTGGGCATTTCATTTGTGAAGACTATAACGTATTAACTAAGATGATTTGTCTTGATCATGGAAGTGAAGACTTCTAGTTGATATGTTGATATGTTTTAAGAGTTAAGACATATTGAACTGGACCGATATGAGATTTATTATTCTCCTAACGACTATCAAATGAATAATAAATCTCACGACTTTTATTTACATGAACTCTTAATCCTGAGAGAATAATAGACCTGATCATGACTTATAGGTTGCTTTGATATATTAGGAGTGAGATCTAAAGTAACGGTCAAAAGCTCAGTATGTTGGGCAACCACATTTAGTGTTGATGGAAAATATATTCTCAAGATGGAATTCATAGTCTCTTAACGGAGATACAAAATATTCCCTTGAGATAAGTTTAATGGGTTTGGTTATTCAGAAAGTTAGGCCTAACCACTTTGGTAAGAAATTGCTAAAGTATATATTTATGAAATTGGATTTCATAAATATATGATGAATAACTTTACAAGATTAAACCAGGTACTCAAGGATAAGATGTAGTAATTTTCAAAGTGGCAGTCAATATTTATGACTTTAAATTACTACGAATATTTTATGAAGGAGTTGCGTGTACAATAAAGTCTTGGGATATAATTTATTAATAAGGCATAGAGTGCAGTTATATTTATATAATGGTATTAAATATAATTAATGGTAACTTTGGACTTGTCAAGAGTTGACGGAAAAGCCCAAGGCCCATTAGAGCTAGTGTCTTATTGGTCATTTTTTGTCCCAATCCAAGCCACACACTAAAATTCAATTGGAAAGGCCCAATAGGCCGACCTAATTAGATAATCAGTTAGTTATAAAGGGAGAAACATATAGAATTTTTTTTATATATATATAAAAAGAATCGTAGAGAAAAAAAAAAAAAGAGAGAGTGTGAGACACACTTTCATTCTCCCTTTGGAAACTGATTGAGAGACTACACATTTTGGGCGTAAAGTGCAATTGGAGTGAAGATTAAAAGTGTTCCTAGGTGCTTCTAATCTTTGTTTTGAATTTCTCCACACCAAGATACGCTATCTTGTTCTTAAATTCTGAAATTTACATAGTGCATGTTGTCAATCATGAATGAAATAGATCCTTGTTTGTTGCTTCCGCTATGTGTTTTGTATGAGATATAAAACCATATTTTTATCCAATAATTGGTATCAGAGCCAGGTTTTCATCTCATGATTGTATAACATGTTATTGAATTTTAGAATTTTGGAAAATCGTTATCTTTGTGTTTTCAAATTTTCTACATAAAGAAATTGTTCCATAAACCTTGTGTGCATTGATCAATATATGCGATATATTGTTTTGCATGACACCACCAGTGCACGGATTGGTCATTCATTCAATAACCATTAGTGGAAATCTTAGTTTGTAATATATATTGCAAGTGAGATTGAATATTGTGCAGTGTCTTCGTGATGGCCATTGATATATGTCTTTTCAAAATAACTGTCATATGTCAAAGGATTAAATGCAATGTACAGATTGCATATATTGAATAGCGGTTTTGATCTTCTCTTTGTTAATGCACTGCTTGGTGAATTCAATTGCATGGTTTGAACGTTTTTCATGGCTTGGACTTAACGCATGGCTTGGTTATTCTAAGATTCAATTGTCATGTACATTGGAAAGATTCAATCCGTATAGTGATAAAGAATTCATGTAATGTATATGTTATATATAATGTAATAATTATATATTTCATATATTTATATTATATTATATATAATATAATATGGTTTTTTATATGTAATTAGGGTTTTTATTACGTTATATATATATATTTATATATGCTAATGCTAGTTTAATGAAATTTATTCCTAATGAGATTAGCATTATGTTTTCAAAGTGTCTAGCATTATTATGATTCTTGATCTTAAAAACCTTTATTTACAATTTCTAGTGGGAGAGAGATACAAAGGTTGCATCTCACGGCCTTCATTATCGGTTCATAGTAGTGTAGGTAAACACCTCGTCTTGGCGTATATGCCTTGCGATCCCAAAGGAGGGTGTTTACTTTATAGTACTACAAGATTGAACTTACCCATTTAAAGTAGTGTGGACAAACACCTCGTCTTGGCATATGTGCCTCGCGATCCCAAAAGAGGGTGTTTTGTTTCATGGTACTGCTAGTTTAAACACTATAAAAGGGAGATGAAATATGGCTACACATGACTCTAGATAATAGTGTACACTAGACTAAGTGTAATATTAACCTCCCAAAGGAGCTATGTCATTATTACTTAGAGGCTAAAGGTAATACGGCATATTATTAGTGTTTGATAAGAGTTATCATGATAGCACTAATAATGAGAATAGTTCTCAACCAATTGATTTGTTTATAATAAACTTGCTACCAAGGAATTATAGACATGGATTGGGTTGTCGTTGCATATATTATTTTATGGTTTCATTAAGGTTCTATATTATATGCTTATATGCTAAATTGATAATGTCTAGTTTACTTATTATATTCTTGTTTAAATCATGGCATCATTTAGTCCACTTGTTGCTATTCTTAATCAAAACAAACTAACTGGATCTAACTATGTTGTCTGGAAAAGAAATTTGGATATTGTTTTTACTGCTGAAGAGCACAAATATGTGCTTACTCAACCATGTCCTAGCTTTCCTTCATTAGATGCTCCTCTTGAGGAAAAACAGCGATACGATCGTTGGTAGAAATCTAATGAAATGACCAAGTGCTACATCCTAGCATCTATCTCAAATGTTCTATAGCATCAAATGCAGGATGTAGAACTAGCTTCAGACGTCATGCTTAGTCCAAAGGAGATGTTTGGTAAGCAAGGCCATTCTGCAAGGCATGAAACCATGAGGCAAATTTATAATACCAAAATGGCTGTAGGAATTTCAGTGAGGGAGCATTGTCTTAGGATGATTGCTAATCTGAACACATTAGAAGTTTTAGGTGTCGACATTGATGGAGAATCCCAAGTGGATATGATACTCCAGTTACTACCAGAATCATTCAAGGAATTCAGACTCAATTATAATATGAACAAAAAGATTTATTCTTTGTCTGAATTAATGAATGAGTTGGTGGTGGCAGATGGCATCCTTGGTACTTCTAGTGTTGAAGCCAATGTGGGTGAAGCTTCTACTTCTCAACCTAAGTCGAAAGGCAAGGGTAAGAAGAAGAAGAAGAAGAAGAAGAAGGACTTCACTAAGAAAGATGGTAAACAAATTGCCTTAAGGGTTGTCGACAAAGGAAAGAAAACCAAAGAAAAGAAAATTAAAGGAAAGTGTTTCTATTGTGGTGAGAAAGGACATTGGAAGAGGAATTGTCCAATATTTAAGGCTGCCATGAATAAGGGTATGAAAAGTTCATTTCTTCTTGAAATATGTTTGGTACAGAATCCAACAGATTCCTGGTGTCTGGATTCAGGTTATACTAATCATATCTGCAATTCTTTGCAGGGGTTCCAAGAGACCAGAAAGTTGAATGAGGGAGAACTATTTCTTACTTTGGCTGATGGGAGCAGGATTTCGGTTGTAGCTGTTAGAGTGTTTATTTTATGCTTTAAGTCTAGAGTTTTAATATTGGAAGACTGTTTGTATGTACCTAATATTCGTAGGAATTTGATTTCAGCAACTTACTTAGGTAAACATGGATATTATGTTATCCTTAAAAACAATGTTATAACAAAGAAGAATAAAATGTTTATCTGTTCTGGCAATATTATGGATGGTCTTTATATTTTAACTCCTGGCATGCATGAATTATACAATTCTGAAATAGATACTAGCTCTCATGTAAAATCATTAAAGAGAAAGTTTCCTTCTACTAGTGATGCATATCTATGATACTTGCGTTTGGGTCATATTAATTCAAATAGGATTCAAAGACTAATCAAAGATGGCTTATATAGCCCATGGACTTTGATGGATTTCCAGTTTGCGAATCTTGTTTGGAAGGTAAAATGACCAAATGACCTGTTAATGCAAAAGGTAGAAGAGCCCAAGAGTTGCTTGAATTAGTTCATATAGATGTATGTGGTCCTATGTCAACCCAAACAAAAGGAGGTTATGAGTACTTCATCACTTTCACGGATGATTACTTAAGATATGGTTATGTGTACCTAATGAGATGGAAGTCCGAAGCCTTTGAAAAGTTCAAAGAGTTTATGGCTGAAGTTGAAAATCAATTGGGAAAATGCATAAAGGCCATTCAATCTGATCGAGGTGGCGAATACCTTTTTGGGGATTTCAAGGATTACCTAATTCAAAATGGGATTGTCTCCCAATTGACTGCACCTGAAACTCCCCAACAAAATGGTGTAGCGGAAAGAAGGAATAGGACTCTTTTGGAAATGGTTAGGTCCATGATGAGTTACTCAACTTTACCAGTTTCTTTTTGGGGATATGCACTAAAAACTACTATGCATGTTTTGAATTTAGTTCCATCAAAATCTGTTCCTAACACACCTAAGGAATTGTGGAGTAGGCGCATGCCTAGTATGAAATATCTCTACATTTGGGTATGTCCAGCACATGTGTTGAAAGGGAAGTCTGATTAGTTGGAAGCTAAAACGGAAGTATGCATGCTTTTAGGTTATTCAAAAGAAACCAAGAGTTATTTATTCTATAATCATAAGGATAACAAAGTGTTTATTAGCACCCATGCCAAATTTTTGAAAGATGATTATATGAATAATTTTAATCCTAGAAGTAAAGTTGTATTGGATGAAATAGATGAACCTATAGTTGAACAACCAATGGATGAATCTAGAGATGATGTGACTGTATTAGATACATCACAAGATACTACTCATGAGATGTCTAGTACACAGGTGCCTCGTCGTAGTGGGAGAATTGTTCGGCCTCCTATAAGATGTAAAGGTTTGGGAGAAACTTATGTAGTTATCTCAGAAGAGGCTGAATCGGATCCCTACACTTATGAAGAGGCAATGAATGATATAGATGCACATCATTGGGTCTTAGCTATGAAATCTGAATTGGATTCTATGTATTCCAATCATGTATGAGATCTTGTAAAGGCACCTAACGGCATTAAACCTGTTGGTTGCAAATGGGTTTACAAGAGGAAGAGAGGGATAGATAGAAAGGTTGAAACCTTTAAAGCAAGGCTAGTGGCGAAAGGGTATACACAAAAGGAAGGTATTGATTATGATGAAACTTTTTCGCTAGTAGCCATGCTTAAATCTATCAGAATTTTCTTATCCGTTGCTGCTCATTATGATTATGAGATTTGGCAAATGGATGTCAAGACTGCATTTTTTAATGGCAATCTTGAAGAAGAAATATACATGTTGCAACCGGAAGGTTTCATAGTAAAGAACCAAGAGCATATGGTATGCAGTTGAATAGGTCCATTTATGGACTTAAGCAAGCATCTAGGTCATGGAACATCAGGTTTGATCAAGCAATCAAATCATTTGATTTTGAACAAAATCTTGATGATTATGTGTGTACAAAAGACATCAAGACAAAGTAGTATTGTTCCTAGTGCTTTATGTTGATGATATTCTACTCATTGGAAATGATGCAGGGGTAATGTCATTGGTTAAAGTTTGGTTGTCAAGCCAATTTGATATGAAGGACTTGGGTGAGGCTAACTTTATTCTAGGGATCAAGCTTTGGCGAGATTGCAAGAATAAGATGTTAGGCTTATCACAAGCTGGATATATAGATAAGGTTCTAGGACAGTTAGCATGCAAAACTCCAAGAAAGGATTGCTTCCTTTTAGACATGGAGTTCCTCTGTCTGATGACCAAAGGCTTAAGACTCAAGAGGAAGAAAATATGATGAGACAAGTTCCTTATGCTTCTACAGTGGGAAGTCTCATGTATGCCATGCTTTGTACTAGACCAGACATTTGTTATTCAGTTGGCATGGTCAGCCTATATCAATCAAATCCAGGACCAAAACATTGGCAAGCTGTAAAGCATATTCTCAAGTATCTATGGAGAAAGAGAAATTACATGCTTGTTTACCATTGTGAGGATTTGATTCCCATTGGCTATATAGATTCAGATTTTCAATCGGATCTAGATTTCAGAAAATCCACTTCAGGATGTGTTTTCACCTAACGACTGTCAAATGAATAATAAATCTCACGACTTTTATTTGCATGAACTCTTAATCCTGAGAGAATAATGGACCTGATCATGACGTGTAGGTTGCTTTGATATATCAGAAATGAGATCTAAAATAACGGTCAAAATCTCAGTATGTTGGGCAGTCACATTTAGTGTTGATGGAACATATATTCTCAAGATGGAATTCAAAGTCTCTTGATAGAGATACAAAATATTCCTTTGAGATAAGTTTAATGGTTTTGGTTATTCAGAGAGTTAGGCCTAATCACTTTGGTAAGAAATTACTAAAGTATATATTTATGAAATTGGATTTCATAAATATATGATGAATAACTTTAAAGGATTAAACCGGGTACTCAAGGATAAGATGTAGTAATTTTCAAAGTGGCAGTCTATATTTATGACTTTGTATTACTACGAATATTTTATGAAGGGGTTGCGTGTATAATAAAGTCTTGGGATATAATTTATGAATAAGGCCTAGAGTGCAATTATATTTATATAGTGGTATTAAATATAATTAATGGTAACTTTGGACTTGTCAAGAGTTAACGGAAAAGCCCAAGGCCCATTGGAGCTAGTGTCTTATTGGTCCCTTTTGGTCCCATTCCAAGCCACACACTAAAGCCCAATTAGAAAGGCCCAATAGGCCGGCCCAATTAGATAATCAGTTAGTTATAAGGGAGAAACATACAGAATTTTTTATGTGATTTTAAAAAGAAAAGAATCGTAGAGAAAAAGAGAGAGTGTGAGACATACTTTCATTCTCCCTTTGGAAACTGATTGAGAGACCACACATCTTGGGCGTAAAGTGGAATTGGAGTGAAGATTAAAAGTTTTCCCAAGTGCTTCTAATCTTTGTTTTGAATTTCTCCACACCAAGGTACGCTATCTTGTTCTTAAATTCTGAAATTTACATAGTGCATGTTGTCAATCATCAATGAAATAGATCCTTGTTTGTTGCTTCCGCTGTGTGTTTTGTATGAGATACAAAACCAGATTTTTATCCAACAGAGACTAGAAAGGAGAATGTGATCTACTATATCTGCAAGAAGATGTTGCCTTATGAAGAAAAGTATTTACCCTTAGAGAAAACATGCGTAGTATGGTCAACCGGCAAACTTAGACATTATATGCTTGCTTACAAGGTCTTGCTCATTGCAAGAATGGATCCTTTGAAGTACTTGATGGAAAAGCCTATATAGGATGGAAAGACAGCTAAATGGGTTATGCTTTTATCAGAATTTGATATTAGGTATGTGACTCAGAAATCTATGAAGGGGAGGGCAATTGCTAATCACTTAGCCCATTGTTCACCAGAAGATACTGATGAGATCCAAGAAGATTTCCCAGATGAAGATATTATGGGGATTGAGGTAGAATCCTAGAAGAAGTACTTCGATGGAGGACCAAATCAAAATAGGAGTGGTATTGGAGTTCTTTTAATCTCCCAAAAAGGGACACACATCCCATTTTTTGGCAGACTTAACTTTCTTGCCACCAGCAATGCCACTGAATATGAAGCCTGCATCATGGGGTTACGAGTGGCCCTAAGCCTTGGAGTGAAAGTATTAGAAGTGTATGGTGACTCAACCTTGATAATCTCCCAGATTAAAAAAAAAATGGAAGATCAAAGAAGAAAGGTTGGTGCCTTATCATGAATGTCTTCAGAAGTGGGCCTCAAAATTCAACAAGGTCCAATACCAATATGTGCCAAGGATGTAGAATCAAATTACAGATGCTTTAGCAACAATGGCATCCATAATGGATGGGCCTAAAGAAGATGAAACAAGACCAATAGTGTTGGAACATTAAGAGGAACCAGCTTATTGCATGACCATAGAAGAAGATGAAGAAAAGAATGGGGAAGGTGAATAGTATTCAGACATCTTACAATACATCAAGGATGGGACATACCCACCATCTATAGACAAGAATGATCAATTGACCATCCGAAGGTTGTCCACTAATCACATTATTTGTGGTGAAAGACTTTACAGAAGATCATATGATGAAATTCATCTCCTTTGTGTAACCGTTAAGGAGGCAAAGCAAATAATTGAAGAAGTTCATAAGTCAAGATATGAACCTCATATGAATCCATACATGCTATCAAGGAAGATAATGAGGCAAGGCAATTATTAGACCATTATGGAAGCCGACTGTGCGGCTTATGTTTGAAAATGCCATCAATGCCAAGACCATGGAGACCCGAAGCATATGCCACCCATGCCATTGCATACCATGACATCACCCTGGCCATTCTTTACATGGGGGATAGATATTATTGGGAAGATTCATCCAATTGCATCTAATGGCCATGAAATCATACTTGTTGATATAGATCATTTCACCAAATGGGTAGAAGCTGCCTCATACAAAGTTCTAAATTCAAAAAAGTTTCTTAATTCATTCAGACCAACATCATCTGCAGATATGGGGTACCATATGAAATTATCTCTAACAATGTGCTACATTTTAAAGGAGAAACAGAAAAGCTACTGCGATAGTTCAATATTTAGCACCATAAATCTTCACCCTATTGTCGTTAGTGGAATTGGAGTGAAGATTGAAAGTATTCCCAAGAGCCTCTCATCTTCAAGTTTTGAAATTCACCGCTCCAAGGTACACTCTCTTGTTCTCTAATTCTGAAACTTAAATAGCCCATGTTAACTTGTATGTATGAAGTAGATCCGTTTACATTACATTTCCTTCCGCTGCGCATGTATGATTCCATCAGATATGGGGTACCATATGAAATTATCTCTAACAATGTGCTACATTTTAAAGGAGAAACAGCTGCGCATGTATGATAAATCTTCACCCTATTGTCCTCAAAATAATGGAGTAGTTGAGGCTGCTAACAAAAACATAGGGCAAATTTTGAAGAAAAGAACAAAAAATTTCAAGGACTGGCACCTGCAATTACCTTATGCACTTTGGGGTATATAACATCAATTTGATCCTCTATAGGATCCACTCCTTATTCATTGGAATATGGGATGGAAGTAATCTTTCCCAATGAAATGGGTGTTCGTTCGTTAAGGACAGTGCTGGAAAGTGAAATACCTGAGGCAGATTGGTTGCAAAGCAGATCTGATCAATTATGCATGTTGGATGAAAAAAGACTTAAAGCCCTGTATCACATTCAGGGATACCAAAGGAGGCTTAGGAAAACTTTTGACAAAAAAGTAAGAACAAGAGATTTGAAGTTTAGGGATCTAGTGTTGAAAGAAATCCAAGCCCCGGTTCAAGATGCAAACGGGAAGTTCAAGCGAAATTGGGCAGGCTCATACATTATCATGCAGATATACTCTGGGGGTGTAGTAAGGTTGATGGACTTAGATGCAAACCCTTTCACTGAACCAACCAACATGGATCAATTGAAGAAATGCCACGTCTAAGGTGGTAGATTGAAAGCACCATATCTGAAGTGGTTGTAAACCATGCTATTTTCCTTCCTAGGCTTTAAAAAAAAAAAAAAAAAAAAAAAGAGCTCGCTAAGCTGAAAACCTGAAAGGGTGGTCTAGGCAAAAATTAGAGCAAGAAAAAAAATGAAGTAGGTTGAAAGCCCAAAAGGGCAACCTACGCAAAAGGAGAGTAAAAAAAGAGAGAGAGAGAGTGAGAGAGCTTGCTAGGTTGAAAATTCGAAAGGGTGGCCTAGGCAAAAATTAGATTTTTTTTTATCTATCTCTGTAACATTTGGCACTACAGTTGACTTGTCCTTGTACATAACCTATTCATTAAATATCACATTTCTACTTCTGATGATTTTTGTTTTGTTCATCCTAAAACTAATAGCCAAATTTCTCATCACCATAGCCAATAAAAAAACATATTTTAGACATTGCATCAAGTTTACTATGAGCAAAAAAATCAATATGAACATAAGAAACACAACCAAAAACCTTTAAATGGAAAATTTTTACCTCTTTACTACTCCAAACCTCTTCAGGAAGTGTAAACTCAATGGGAATTGATGATCCTCAGTTTATCAGGTAAGCTGTAGTACTAATAGCATCAGCCTAGAAAGATTTTGGTAATCCAGCATGCAACCTCATACTCCTGGCATGCTTATTGAGAGTTCTATTCATACGCTTAACCACACCGTTCTGATGTGGTGTCCTAGGAATAGTCTTCTCCATCCTGATTCCATGTGTAGCACAATACTCATTGAACCCTCCATCTATGTACTCTCCTCCATTGTCTGACCTCGAACATTTTACTTTTAGACTTGTTTTTGCCTCAACCATTGCTTTCCACTTCTTAAAAGTCTCAAATATATTAGATTTATTTTACAAAAAATAAACCCATATCTTTTTGCTTTAGTCATTAATGAAAGTGATATAATACCTTGAACCTCCAAGGGATGCAACCAGAGAATTCCCCCACAAATTAGTGTGTACTAACTCCAATTTTTCAGCCTTCGGTGTCCTACCAATTTTCAAGAAGCTCACCTTTTTTTGCTTTCCTAAGATGCAGCTTTCACACATGCCAAAAATCAACGGACTTCAATTTTGGTAGTTTCTCTTTTGACAGCGGCATCTTCATCCCTTTCTCACTTATGTGACCAAGTCTGCGATGCCATAGGCTTGTACTAGTACTTGCTTCAACAACTACAATTGTGTCTCTTGGACTTGAGGTCATATATAGAGTAACCAGTCTTCTTTCCATGGGCCAATACTCTAACTCCCTTTATAACCTTCCAAGTACCACCAACAAATAGTATTGCATGCCCTTCATTATCAAGTTGTCCAACGGAAATCAGATTCCTCCTCAGGTCAAGAATATGTCAAACCTTCTCCAATAACCAAACAGACCCATTGGGCAACAATATCCGGACGTCTCCCATGCCCACAACATCCAAGGCTATACCATCAGCCAAATACACATTACTAAAATCACCTGTGACATAGTTCTATATGATTTATTGGTGTGGAGTGGTATGAAACGAAGCTCATGAGTCCAAAACCCAATCATCAAGTGGACTGTCTATTGCAAGAAGTAATGCATCCTGTACATCTTCTGTTATAGCACTAGCAAAATCATCCTCTTTCTTCTTTTTAGGACTTTTGCATTACCTCTTAAAGTGACCCGTTTTCCCACAGTTCCAGCGTTGTACTTGTTGGCTTGATCTAGATTTACTTTTATTTCGATTAGAATTTATGGATTTTGATCTGCCCCGATTTGAATTTCTGTCATTACCTCTGCCTCTTGTCTCAAGGTTTAGGGTAGAACCAAATCCTGAGGTTTCATCTGCATCTCTTATATAAATCTCCTCAGCCAGAATTAAATCTTGTATTTCATTGTACTTCAACTCTTCTTTTCTTATAGAATTATTTATTGCCATCCTCATTGCCTCCCAACTGTTTGGCAAAGAAGCCAAAACAATCAGTGCATGGATCTCATCATCAAAATCAATTTCTACAGACAACAATTGATTTGTAATAGTGTTAAATTCATTCAGATCTCATTGTAATAGTGATAATCTTGTACGTCAAACCAATTTCTTTGCCATCTTCAAATTGAACAGTTTCTTCATCAGATGCACCTTGTTGTTTGCTGACGGCTTTTCATACATACCAGACAAAGCCTTCATCAGATCTTTTGTGGTCTTCTCTTTTAAAACATTGTGTGCAATAAACCTAGATAGAGTTAAACTGATGACTCCCAGTACCTGTCTATCAAGAAGAGCCCATTCCTCATCCTTCATAGTTGCAAGTTTTTCCCCTAAAAGTAGCAGATGCAACTTCTTCCCATAAAGATAATCCTCGATGGTCATCCTACAAAATCTAAAGTCTATTCCATCGAAATTTTCTATTCCAGGACGCCTTTCCTACTTCCTCTACCAATGCTCCCACTCAAACCTAACCCTAGGCTCTGATACCAATTGTAGGGAAATAACACGAAATTCCCAAACCTATGAGAAATAAAAAATAAATAAAACACATGCCAAAGAAAAATATTCACATGCACAAGACAGTATTTATGTGGTTCGGCAATTTGCTTACATCCATGGAGTTGCAGGGATTTCACTATTATCAGGGAAAAATATAGAGTGCAACAGTACAATTTTTCTCTCTCTCAAAAATACATCAAGAAACCCTTATTACCCAAAAAATGGTTTCTATATCCTGCGCACAGAATTCACAATGGGCTACAAAATGGGACCAAAAATTTGGCCCAAGCGTCCACTCCATGGACTAAGCCTTAGAAAATCTCTCATTAAAACTACACAACATCATTTCGGGTTGGGTCAAGTTGTCATCTGGATCAAACACAACTAGGCTCTACAAAGCCCAACATCTTGTCCACCAACCAGTCAAAATATTCTTTAGTCATCTTGTGAAAGTGAACCTTGACAAATGACTGGTCTACTTAGTTAGCCATCTCCTTGCCCAACAACATATTCTTTATAGAAGTAGGATTTGTGTCTACAGGGGTGAGAGATCTTCTTCTTTTAACACTTGGCATTCCTTATTCATATTGAAACTACCTCAAGAGTCTATCTACCTTATAGAAAGTGGCCCTCCCCAATCCAACAATAAGGATGTGGTCTGATCTTGGAGACCGAAGTAGAGGGGGTGGGCACTTCCACCAATAACGGTCCCATTGAATTAAAGAATTGGATTTCTTGCTCAAAAACTTCAACCAGTCACTCTTAGTTTGGCACTCAGTTTTGATGACAGTCCTGCTTAGAAAACTGTTAGGACCATATTTAGCAATTGTAGGCTTAGCAATCATGTCCAGTCGCTCCATCAGCCATACCTACAAAATAAAAAAACTCCCAAGAAAGTGTTGAGATTCTCCACCATGAAACACAGAATCTAATCTTAGAAGAGTTTCAGCCAAGATCGAAGGAACAGGATTGTCACCATCCTTAGTTTGCCTCACAACACTTATGGCCCAAGCATCCACAAAACCGTGTCTTCTAGAGCAAAGCAAAAGTTCTCCCACGAAGCATAGGACCAAGCCGAAGTTTTTCTACATATTATCGGTCACTCCATAAATGTGTTTTTTACTTAGTCTTGAGACAACTGCATGAAGATTTACCATATGTCCTTCAACCATACCTAGTGATGGAAGTAGGAAGACCGATAGCATCAAACAAGGATTCCTTATGCCTGGGATCACAAGAAATTGCTACAAATTTTTTGTTTGGATCATAGCCCAAAATAGCAAAAAACTCTTCAATTGTCAGACAAAGTTCAATAGTTTTAAATCAAAACACATGATCTTCGGGATCCCAAAATTTCACAATAGCACGAAGGAAGTCCCGCTTGATTTTGATATTCCTTAAAGCCTTAATTCCCTCTAATTTGTAGGCTGTAAAATTGGTTTTGGTATAGAAATCAAAGCTACGAACCCATTTATTGATATCATGAATTGTTGGATGAGAAAAATTGTGATCGCTAGTCATGGATGACTTTTGTGTGTGAATATTGTGTTTTGCTAACCTTTATGCAGAGAATTTTTGCAAGATTGCTAAATTAAGCTTCATCGGTCTTTGATCAGGTTTAAATAGGTTTCACAAAATCTGTAGCTAGGTAGGAGAGTGTTTCATGAGCTTAAACGAAGAAAATATTTTTCAAAAATCTCGAAAACGCAGAACATGCGTCCCAAAGGTGTAAGGAGTCGGCCCACCATAGCATAAGCGTGAAGGCATGTCTAGGTGCCATTCGACACTCTAAAAGTGTCGAATGGCACTCCTCAAATGCTAATTGGCACCTAGCTTCGCCATCGCTTATTCATGGAATTCCACCAGATTTTGCGCTTTTGGAAAATTTTTTTAGGACAGTTAAACATTCAAAGAGATTATTTTTTTATTATTAAACTGAGGCATTCTGATGTGCCTAATCCATTTTGTTTTTTAAAAAAAGTTTTTCAAAATTTTTCAAGACCACTGGTTCATGTCCCAAACTAGGGGCGTTGGACCATTCCTCATTCGTTTTCCAAAAAAAAAAAAAAATCACCATCTTTTCAAAAAAAAATCATGCATTTATTTTTAATTTAGGGGCATTCGGCTTCACCTCATTCAAGTAATTGCAAATTCCATCAGAGTCAATCAAGATAAGTTTAAGTTGATGCCACAAGACCTCATCAGGTGAATTCTAAACTTGTCTCATTTTAAAGTTTCTACATGGTCAAGGCCATTCCAAGGACAAAGAGTTGAACATGGAAATTAGTACAAGATTGTCTAAGGAGCACTTCCTTTTGTTTTGCAGGAAAAACAAAAATAGAACTCAAACATCATTGGGACTCCAGGTCCACCTGCAAGAAGACCTCCTCGATCCACCTCTAGAGGAGCTGCCTTTAGTATTTCCCTCTTGGCTTGCAAAAAATCGAAGATCATACTAATGGTTCTCGAGTTTAAGATTCCTGATCCTTTCCTCCAAAGTTCTTCTGGCAAAATCAGTAGCTTCCATTCGATGTGCCTAAAAAGTCAGCAAAATCGAGTGACTAATTCCATCATCAAGAAAAGCTAGAGAAAAAAACAATCAGAAAGCATCATTACATACTGAGTTCGCATCATTGAGCACATATTGGGAAGACTGGGTACGAGCCAATGACTGCAAGCCTCCAATCATTTGTATACTTTCCTCGACAAGATCAACATCAACTTGAAGTACAAAACCGCCAGATCATGAACCATTCAATAAGCCAAGAAGAAATAAGGACAAAGAAATAAAAATGCAAGAACACACCGGATCGAGCCAAGGGACATTTGGAGTACGCTTTGGCCTATTCAAGGGCATGGAACTATGCGTTCCATCAGGATTCATCACATCATATAGCCATGTTTGGAAATAGGGATAGGTCGTCATGAAAGAACTAGAGGAACTACCAGTATGGTGAGGAGAGGGAATCTTTTCCCCTTCATCTCCCTCTTCCTCCCCTTTAAAAGATGGAGCCTATAAATTCGACATGTGAATATTGTCACCAAGCAAAAATATGGAAAGGAATATACTAGGTGAAAGTTTGACTTCAAGAAAAGGAAAATAAGTACCAATATGCCATCCAAGCAACCATGCAAATAAGTTTGAACAAATTCAGAATAAGTTCCTGTTGTTCCCGAAACAATGTAGCCCGTACGAGCCTGAACAATCTCTTCATCAATCAGAAGGTCAACTAGCCGAACGAAGGAACAAGGAGGAACTTGAATTGTTGTAAGAGGATATGCATGTTGAACTTGGGGTAACACCCGATCACCAAGATACCAATATCTTCCATGCCCACATTCAAACAATGTCTAACAATAATTCAGCTCCAAAGCCCACTCACACTCTGCATACCCCTCACATATAGCCCATGGAAGACATCTAAAAAATCACAAAGAAACCCAAAATGAGAAATGATCAAACCATAATCAAGCACCAAAGACCCCACACACAAAAAAAGGGGAGAAGAATGACTCACATCATCAACAGTCAAATCATCAATCACCAATCGCCAAATTTCCGAAGAATGCCTAGAGGGCACTGATAAATGATATTTAGGTAACCACTGGAGGAACCTAGGAAAAATACCATTAACCTCCTCCTGAATTGAAGGTCCAACTCCAAAGTGCTCATACATCCAGACTTGAAACAATTTTCACAACACCATCACCACATAGCCAAAATAATTTTCCAAAACCCACACATAACCAAAATTCCAAACCTTACTTGCCAAACAAATGGAGCTCCACCTAAGCTTAAAAGACTGCGCCTGGAAAGTTGAGTCATGAAATGTAAAAGGGTAGCATAACCCATACCACCCCAGTCATAATTTTTTTATTTGCCCAATGTTTCTTAAGCTCCATAAATAATGCAAAGTCACTGCACTGCCTAGGTTTGGGCACAAGAAAGTCCCAATGAAAAGAAGCATGAACATCCGGGTGCCCTTGGCCACAGTATCACATTTGAAATATTCTCACACAGCCATGACAAAGGAAAATTTTTACTCTTCATGTTGGAAGGCACTACATCCAGGAGTTTCTTGATTTCATTTGGAGTAGGGGAGTCATGAACACAGATTCTCTCACCACCTAATTTCAGGCCAATGATGAGAAAATTCGAAAGGTGTTAACATTACTCACCAATGCCTAGGAAATGGAAAGTATATGTGGTGTCCCAGAAGTGTCCTGCCAAGGTAAGGAGTAACTGAAGGTCCTTGTATTCGTGTGTCTCTTGAGTTAGTAAGGATTCAAAGAAAGTGCTAAAGCCCGCATCATTAATGATATTTTTGATGTCAGGAGACAATGCTTCCCACATGCTTTTCAACATTGGGAGCCTACCTCGACTCTCGAGGCTCTGCAACACAAAAATTTGGCTCATTAGTTCATGACCAAAATCACATGTCCAAAAATTTTCCCATGACAAAAATCATATCTCCAAAAATTTCCCATGACCAAAATCACATGTCCAAAATTTTACATAACAAAAATAACATGTCCAAAAATTTCCCATGACCAAAATCACATATCCAAAAATTTTCTCATGACAAAAATCATATCTCCAAAAATTTCCCATGACAAAATCACATGCTCAAAAAAAAAATTAATGCCCCCCAAAATTTTACCACAAACAAAATTTTTCACATACCCATGCACAACTACTAAATTTTTCCAATAACCTTCAAAAATTTCTTTTCCCACATACCCAAAATAGTCATTGAAAAAAAAGCATTCCCATATGTTCATGTCCATGCACAAATAAAACCCCACATATCCAAAAGCATAACCACAAAATTTTCCATGATCTAACATCACATATCCAACACAAATGTTTCCATAGCCAAAATCCCATGCCCATAAAATTGTTTCCACATCCACAAAATTTCTTTTACCCACAAATTTTACACTATAATACTCACAAAATTTTGACATGTTCATGAAACAAAATTTACCCATGCCAACAAACTTTTCCACATACATCATGAATGTGTTCATACAAGCCCACAACACAAATTTTTCACAGTACCAATGCCCCCAAAACCCAAGCAACATCCCTCTAACCACATCACAAATTACCAACATTGCCAAAACTCCCTAATCCACCAACATTGTTCAAATTACACAAAAAAAAAAACACTTTAAGAATGCTCCAAATCCAACTTTACAACATAATCGATTATGCAATGCCCTAAATTCGAACAAGAACACACAACAAAATGACAATGTCACACTACCAAACTTTCAATGAAGCATGAAACAAATTTTTTCCAAACAAATAAACCAAAGAAAAACTCACCTTGATATCCATGTGAGAGTATGGAACATGGGTCTTGGGGTCTTGAAGAAGCCCCTCCTCATCATTCGAATCAAATGTGGGATCATATTTCTTGCCATGAAAAGTAAGAAAAGAGGGCCCATTTGAAGAGGAAGACATTTTGGTGCAAAGAAGAAGGAAAAAAAAAAAAAAAGGATGAAAAAGTTTTTTGAAAGGATTAAGGATAAAACTTCAAGTTCAAAATTTAAAGTTTTTTTTTTTTTTAAAATCCTAAATCCCAAAATTTTCAAATCTTCAGTTTCCAAAATTTCAAGTTGCAAAGATTTCAAACTTCAAATTTCATGTTCAATGTTCCAAGTCACAAATTTTCAAATTTTCAAGTTCCAAGGCCCAAGCCTTGAGTTTCAAAATTTCAAGTTTCAAATCTTTCAAAATTCTCAATGTTTAAAGTTTCAAAATTCAATCTCAAAGTTTTCAAGTGCTAAAATCTCAAGTCTCAAAAATTTGAATTTTAAAATTTCCTATATCCAATTCAAAACCTTCGGAAATAAAAAAATAATTCTTGACAAAAATGAAAGTTGAAATCAAGAAAATCACACATTTTAGAAAAAAACATCAGAACAACAAAGCATTCATTAGTTAAAGGCTAATTCCAAATTTTGACTTTTGTAGGAAGCAACTTGGTTTCAAAGTTAGGAAGTCCTTTGATTACCTTCAGTCCAGATCAAGATCCTTTAGTTGCAGACATTTCTCAGTCAAGAACAAGATCCTTTGGTCCCACACTGATAGGTCACAAATGCGTTGACCCCTTGTGATGAATTAAGTTGATTAATTAGCCAAGTTATTAATTAATCAAATTATCATGCAAATAGTGTGGTAGCACAAACAAATAACCAATAAACTAAAGTATGTGGCGGAAAATAAATAGATACGGTGATTTGTTTACGAATGGGGAAACCTACACGGCAAAAACCCCACCGGGTGATTTAAGGTCACCGCTCCCAAAACTCTACTATTATCACAACAAGCGGTTACAAATAAAGAAATCCCAAGTACCTTACCAACCTACAGTTGAACTCTTACCCGAATACCCAATTGGACTTGTTCTGTAGTAACAGTTTCTCCTTTTGATGCACGGCTCCTAGTACGTGACTAACCAATTGTGTGGATCCCAGTACGTGACTTCAATTCACCAACTAGAAAGAGTTGTTGGCTGCAAAGTTCTTCAATTCATCCACACGATGAAGATCAAGAAGGTGCTTCGGTACAAAACCCTACGGTGCACATTACACAGCAACTTCTTCATAAGAGAGATGAACTAGGGCATGAATTTTGTCTCCGATCACAAATTGCTTGAACAAGGATTTCTCAATGCTTGTGCAACTTGTGTATATTTTGACGGCCCTTGAAATAATCCTTTTATAAGTTTAGGGTTAGAAGAAAAGAAGTCTCAAAGACATAAGTACGGATTGGAATCAAAATAGAACTTAGAATCTGTTTTTCTTAAATCTCGACAGCTAGAGGTGTCGAGGAGCTGTCGAGCAGCTGTCGAGCCTCGGGGCTGAATAGCTTCTTAAACCTCGATAGATGCATGTGTTGAGCTAGGTGTCGAGCTTTAAAATCTTACACTTCTTCAACTTGAATCTTGGACAACTTGCATGGCTTTAACACTTGATCTTGAAACCTTGTTTCTTGAAGTATTAAAATCATCCTAGAGCTACCTAAATACAAGTTGAGTGTGTTTTGTCAAAGGATAAGCCAATTACATAAAAATATGACATATGTTTAAAACAAGATGAAACACGTATGTCCTAACAATCTCACCCTTTGGCAATCCGTGACAAAACCACAACAAACAAATGAACATATGAGAGAAGTCATAAATCACTCAACTCATATTCACTTGTTGAATACAATAAAATCTATTCTAACACAAACTCTTGAAAACCTTTGCAAGAAGAGAATTTATGACAAGTAGACTTTGGCAACATGTATTTCTGAAACACTTTAAACAAAATTCATCAAGGCATCTTTATGTGAAGCAGAAATAATAGATTGCATACAGATATAAGAAACATGTGTATAAAGATAGAAAAGAAACAACACATGTATAGGTAGGTAAAAGAAACATACATCAACATATATATATATATATATATATATATATATATATATATAAAATAAGCACAATGTATGTAAAACTGGTCACAAGACCTAAGTACAAGAACAATGTATCTCCAAAAAGAAAGAAAAGAAAAGAAATACATGTAATCCTCACTACATCCCTCATAACAACACCCCCTATCAAAAATGTCCTATACAAGCTCTCCCTCTAAGTATGACTACTCTCATTACCCAAAACTACTCCCCTTTCTTGTCATGAGTGACAAAGGATAGAGTGTCAAGTAGACATCTCATCGGTAGATCTAGCATCTCCATCAACATTATCCGAAGAACCATCGTCATCACCATCATCATCCTCAGACTCAGAAGCCACAGGAGGTGGTGGAGGAGAAGCCTCAGAAGCAAAACCGCCCATGGTCGCCTGTTGCCGGGCAATGCAACCAACATGAACATTCACTTGATACAACTCTGTAAAGAGCATATCGAGCCGAGCATCCATGCGCTGAAGCTGCTCCATGATGTCTCCTAGTGACACATCGCTCGACGAAGAGGAGGGAGCAGATGTGACTCGAGCATATCAAGATGGAGCTGGACGGGAGGAAGGAGCTGCTAAATCCACCTGTCGCGACCTAAACTACGCCTCACTACGTTTTACGGTAGCAGCGTCTATGGCAGCCATGACATGGAAGTGGTCGAACGAAGGAAAAGGGATGGAGAAATGGCGTAAAATCCTCGTAGTAGCAAAAGGAAAGATGAGCTTATCACGGGTAGCCGTATCCCTATAGACAACTATGACAGAGAAGATGAAGTGTCAAGGAAAGTCTATAGTGAGGTGCTCCAGAAGAGATAACAAAAACTGAGCACAAGGCTCTGTGATGGAGTTATAGTGAGAGAGAGGGTGTAGAACAAATGTCATCACCATGTTTAAGAAATGAGGACCTTTAGCAAAAGACCTACATGGTGTGAACTGACGCTCACCCTAATCAGAAGGGTGCTCACAAAAAGCAGACATCATCTCGTCTTTGGACATAGTCCATAGACGCTCACAACTGGGGTAGTCAGGATGTGCAACCCTCTGAACGTGAAGCACATTGGAAACCAACTCCGGTGTGACTACAATGAGCATACCTTGAACGCGAGAGTGAAAGAGAGGTACTGAAGAATCAATTCCATGCATGTTGGAGTAAAACTCCTGTATTAGCACGGAAGGACAAGTGACCGAGACGTCACACAGTGACTCCCAACCCCAACTGTGAATGACATCGGGTAGGTCGGTGTCGGCAAAGTCTGCCAGAATAACTTGGCGTTCCAAATGAACACTTCATTTAGAAAAGTTCTCTGAGAAGTCTTGTTGGGCTTTCTCATCACGGAACTGAACAGAAGAAGGAGTAGGATCAGAAGACGACGAGCCCCTAGAACGAAGAGGGTTTTGGGACGGAATGGACTTACATTTTGGTGCCATAGACACAACTAATGCAAAAAGAAGGAGAGGGAGAAAGAGAGAAACACTCAAAAAAGTGCCAAAGCAATTCAAATATAATAAGTATATTGAAAAGAAAGAACGTTTGCATAGAAAATGCATGAACATGTGACATGCAACATGAAAAACATCATAGGCTCAGCCCAATCCAAACCTATCAGCACACAACAAGTTTGCACACATCTAAATGCATGAAAATACTGTTAGAATGCTAATGTGATGCAATGCATGGAGTTTTTCAGATCAAATCTACAAAACCCATCCCAAAAATGCAACAACAACTCATCAAATTTGAAAAACCCCAAAATCTTTCAAAAACCCTAAAATCTAGGTTTCAAAACATGAAATGCATGTAAATGAAGAGATTAGAAGCTTACTAAGTGAAGAAAAACTTGAAATAGGCTTGAAGAAGCCTTGGGAAGAGGTTTGGAGTGAGTGAGACAGGTTTTGGAAGAGAAAACACAGAGCTATCAAGAGAGAGATCGAGAGAAATCAGAAAACGATCGCGATGAACATATATATAGAGGTTCAGTAATTCTCGACAGATACAGGTATTGAGAAGTGTCAAGCCATCTGTCAAGGTAGGTGTCGAGAAAAAACAACGTTGACAGATACAGATGTTGAGAAGGTGTCGAGGAATCAACACAAAGATACAAAGAGAATCTCGATTGATCCACCAGTTGTCGAGAAGCTATCGAGGGGACAGAAAGTTCCTCGATCGATCCACCAGCTGTCGAGAAGTTGTCGAGATTGTGATAAGAAAAAGCTGAGAAGCTCGACAGACAGCCAGGTATCGAGGAGGTGTTGAGAAGGTGTCGAGCCAACTTTAAAAAGCAGTTTTTTGAGAAGAGAAAAACACATATATGAATGAAATCACGCATGCAATTCAACCAATGATCTAATTAACATATTAAGCTCTCAAAAATCATCTCTGAACAAAAATTTTTAGCACATGGATCCCAAAACACACACACACACTAAACAAATCTAACCAATTTTATATTTCAAAAATAAGTCAAGACAGTTTAGTGAGTATATATTTATGCATGTAAACCTTGTGATGGCTAAATTACATTGTACCTGCACATGTATCAAAAATAGCAAAGAATATTGCATGTTGTGTGTGAAAAACATCGCAAGATTGCATAAGTGTCTCAACATTATGACGATTTGAGATATGAGAAAATCGCTTTAACTCACACACGATTATAACTGTTTGATAGGGACTATCACCTTCGAGGTACATCCTATAACTCCCACATTTCCTAGAAAACACGCTTGCAATCATATTTTAAAGCATTTTGTTCTTTTTGTTTTTTATTTCTTCGCATATTTTCTTTTATTAAGCATATCATACATGGGCATAAAAGAGAGAAAAGAAATACCCAATTATGTTAAGCTTTTTGACATTGCATTTTGCTATGCCGAAGCATACAGATGTCATTTCATGATTGGCGAGTAACAGTAGTGAGATGGTTATTTATGCCTTTCTCTTAGGATTTTCTAGTCTTACCTATCAAAAAGAGTGATACGAGTGTTAAGTACAAGAGATCACTTAACCTTACTCATCACAAACAAAGAGCCACAAAGTTCACTTGCTTAATTGTGCATAAGAATGCTCATCTAAGCTACAAGAGATATAAAGTTTAGAAAACTCTGTTTCAATGGCCATTTTAAGGTTCATAAGAACCAATGTACACAAACACACACTGTTTTTGTATTTTTCAATTTTTCAATTTTTTTTAATTTTTTTTTATCTGAAAAGCAAAATAAAATAAAAACTGAAAACAAACAAACAAAAACAATGCATAAAACTAGACTAACTCAAAACAGTAAAGCAACACACACAAGTAATGCAAAAACAAAAACAAGAAGGGGGAGAGAGAGAGAAAACATGAATACATCACTTGAAATCCTTTTCCTTCCACACCTTGGAAGAGCCTTTCCTTTTTGCAAAACCTTGAGACGGTGATGAGGGGGAAGGATTGAAACTGTTCAAGTTCGTAAGGAATAAGAGGGCTTTGAGAAGATCTCCAAGAGGTGCAAGAGAGGTTTAAAGCTGATTCTAGTACCCAGATGCTATCATCCCATTGCTCTGTTAAGTGGCTAACCACTTATAGTAATTTGGTCGAGTATGACCGGCAATACCACAATGATGACAGAGATGTTGCTTCTTTTGCTTAAGCTTTTGAGAGTTAGCCTTCTTAGACCTAGGGTTTTTAGTTTCCTTCTTCTCATGCTTAGGGGGTGCTCCTAAGATGGACTTACCCTTGTCTAAGTTCTCACTAGCTAATTCAGTTCTAACATCATTGTTCTCAATTTTAATGTTATTAGCAAAAGGAACAAAAAGCAGTAGTACTAGCAGAAAGAGTATTAGAGGAAGAGAATTCATACCCTAATCCTGTTCGATCAAAAGTGGATTTATGAATGTTGAGCATCTCATCCAGCTTCGCACTTATTGTCCTTTCCAATTGAGCTCTAACTTGAACCAATTCCGCTTCAAGCTTTTTGGTCTTCTTAGCCAAGAAATTGTTCTTGAATCTCAATGCCCCAATAGTATGATTTGCCTCATCAAACTTAGTGGAAAGCTTCTTACGGTCAAGTTCCACATCATTGTGCTTCTTAGTGGCCAGCCTATAGAATTTATCATGCTTCTTAGAAAGCTTGTATAGTTTCTCATAGGCGGTATGGATATCATCTTGGTCATCCATAGTTTCAAACTTAGCATCCACCAACTCTTTTTCTTCATCTACTTCTTCAGTAATCCTTTCAGTAGGATTAACAGTGACAGTGAAGGCATTCAAAATTCCGTCATCATCATTGTCGGAATCATCCTTGGGCTCAGTGTCACTCAAGGTAGCAGTAAGTGCCTTGCTCTTCCCAATGCTTTTGAGATATGTAGGACACTCTTGTTTCATGTGACCGAAACCTTGACACTTTAAGCACTTAGGTCCAGAGGGAACAGTGTACTGACCGCCATCCCTAGTATCCTTCTTCCCTTTATCTTGGCTCTTGAACTGAGAATAACTCGATTGCCTGCGGTCCTTGTTGAAGCCCTTTCCATTGGCATTTTTCATGAATTTCTTGAATTGCCTAGTGATGTAAGACTTCATCTTAGAATCTTCATTGTCCAAAGACTCATCTGTATCACTATTCTTGGCCTTCAGTGCCATGCTCTTGCCTTTACTTGACTTGCCCATTCTTGTCAACCCTAACTCGTAGGTTTGCAGATTACCAACCAGCTCAGTTAGAGAAATCTTGTCAATATCCTTTGATTCCTCTATTGTCGTGTCTTGGCATGGAATATCTGGAGCAGAGATCTGAGCACTTTTCTTACTATTTTGGGTTCAGGAATGGTTTCTCCAAGATTGAAAGCTGAGTTCACTATGTCCTTGAGCTTGGCGTAGAACTCATCGAATGACTCATCCTCCTCCATCTTAATTTCTTCGAAGCTTGTAGTGAGCCTCTGTAGTTTTGAATCCTTGATAGCCTTTGTTCCCTCATAGGTTGTCTGGAGAATAGTCCATGCTTCCTTAGCAATTAGTAGAGGAAATCTTCTTGAACTTCTCATTAGTGACCGCACTGAATAGGGCATTCAATGCTCTGCTGTTGAAATTAGCCACCTTGATCTTGGCATCATCCTAATCGGCCGGCGCTTCTGTAAGCTTGGTCCAGCCTATCTACACAGCTTGCCACACCTTTTCATCTAGCGACTTCAAGAAAGCTCTCATGTGTACTTTCCAGTATGCATAGTTAGTACCATCAAACAATAGAGGTATAATAAAAGATTGACCTCTATCCATGACAAACAGGGGTTAATTGTTCACACACAAGGATTAAACCCTAATCAGAGTGTGTCCACTCTAATACCACTTGATAGGCCACAAATGCGTTGACCCCTTGTCATGAATGAAGTTGATTAATTAGCCAAGTTATTAATTAATCAAATTATCATGCAAATAACGTGGTAGCACAAACAAATCACCAATAAACTAAAGTATGCAGTAGAAAATAAATAGACACGGTGATTTGTTTACGAATGGGGAAAACCTGCATGGCAAAAATCCCACCGGGTGATTTAAAGTCACTACTCCCGAAACTCCACTATTATCACAACAAGCAGTTACAAGTAAAGGAATCCCAAGTACCTTACCAACCTAAATTTGAACCCTTACCCCAATACACAATTGGACTTGTTCTGTAGTGACAGTTTCTCCTTTTGATGCACTACTCCTAGTACGTGACTAACCAATTGCGCGGATCTCAGTATGTGACTTCAATTCACCAACTAGAGAGAGTTGTTGGCTGCAAAGTTCTTCAATTCATCCACACAATGAAGATCAAGAAGATGCTTGGTTACAAAACCCTATGGTGCACATTACACAGCAACTTCTTCACAAGAGAGATGAACTAGGGCATGAACTTTGTCTCGGATCACAAATTACTTGAACAAGGATTTCTCAATGCTTGTGCAACTTGTATATATTTTGACGGCCTTTAAAATAATCCTTTTATACGTTTAAGGTTAAAAGAAAAGAAGTCCCAAAGACATAAGTACGAATTGGAATCAAAACAGAACTTAGAATCTGTTTTTCTTAAATCTCAACAACTAGAGGTGTCAAGGAGCTGTCGAGCAGCTGTCGAGCCTTAGGGCTGAACAGCTTCTTAAAGCTCAATAGATGCATGTGTCGAGCTAGGTGTCGAGCTTTAAAGTCTTACACTTCTTCAACTTGAATCTTGGACAACTTGCATGACTTTAACACTTGATCTTGAAACCTTGCTTCTTGAAGTATTAAAATCATCCTAGAGCTACCAAATACAAGTTGAGTGCGTTTTGTCAAAAGATAAGCCAATTACATAAAAATATGACATATGTTTAAAACAAGATGAAACACATATGTCCTAACACAGGCATTAGTCTAGATCAAGATCCTTTGGTCACAGACATTAGTCCAGATCAAGATCCTTTGGTCATAGACATTAGTCCATATTAATATTCTTTGGTCGCAGACACTTCTTTAGTCCAAATCAAAGTCGCAAACATTCAATCCAGTTCAAGGTCGCAGACATTTCTTTAGTCTAGATCGAGGTCGGAGACATTAAGTCCAGATGAAGGTCGTAGAGATTTCTTTAGTCCAAATCGAGGTCACAAACATTCAATCTAGATCAAGGTTGCAGAGACTTCTTTAGTCCAGATCGAGGTCATAGACATTTAGTCCAGATCAAGGTCGCAGACACTTCTTCAGTCCAGATCAAGGTCGCAGACACTTCTTCAGTCTAGATCGAGGTTGCTGACATTTAGTCTAAATCGAGGTCACAGACATTTAGTCCAGATCAAGGTCGTAGACACTTCTTTAGTCCAAATCGAGGTCACAAACATTTAGTCCAAATCAAGGTCGCATAGACTTCTTTAGTCCAGATCGAGGTTGCAGACATTTAGTCCAGATCAAGGTCGCAGACACTTCTTCAATCCAGATCGAGGTCACAAACATTCAGTCTAGATCAAGGTCGCAGACACTTCTTTAGTTCAGATTGAGGTCGCCGACATTCAGTCCAAATCAAGGTTGTAGACATTTATTTAGTCCAGATTAAGGTCGTAGACATTCAATCCTGGTCAAGGTCGCAAACACTTCTTCAGTCCAGATTGAGGTCATAAACATTTAGTCTATATCAAGGTTACAGACACTCCTTAAGTCCAGATCAAGGTCGAAAATATTTCTTTAGTCCAAATCAAGGTCGCAGACGTTTACCTACCGTCAATACCAAGATTGATAAGCCTCTTGGCCACATCAATTATCAAGAATTATTCCAGAATTTATCAGCTTTCAAATAGGTCAAGTATTTTCACTTTTTGTCAAAGGTAAAGCACTAGTTCTATGGTCCAAAGTTTTAGGTTCAAGGGTTAGGTAATTTTTGAAAATTCCACCTCAACTAAATCATGGCTATTAAAATCAGTGTCTTTGTTTTACATTGACATTTGCTTTCCAAGCTTTGTCAATGAGGGGCATTTTGTAGACATTCGATTTTGCACCTATGATTTAATCAAGGAAGATGACTGTAGTGACCAATTATATCCCCAAAAAATCATGATTGTATTACATGCATTAATTCATTCATTGCATATCATAAAAATGATCTTGAAATTCTAACGGTGGCGACAGTATGTTCGATTTTCAAATCGTATCATCGGATCGAAAGATATCACATGATCAAGTTTGCACGGTTAGCATGCATTGTGTCTACTTAGAGTTGACCATGCATGATTAATTTAAATAAATTCTGATTGGTTAAACAACTGGAATTAGTTAAATAATTTTGTGATTGGTTGATCATTAGAGTTTAAAATAGGATTGCTTGCATATGAATAAAGGATATAATTGGCTAACAATACAATTGTGGATAATCTGAAGATTTATTTTAGAGTATTTATCTACAAGATAATTGTTGCGGAAAAGATCAGAATTATCTAGAAAAGAGTTTAAAAAATTGGAATCCAAATTGGAAACATGTCTAAATGCATGGCCCGACGTAGGAAAAGACTAAAAAGGGAGTCCAAAAGGAACCTAAACACGAAAGTGCGATCAGCACTCAAGAAAGCCATTTGGCACTTTTGGAGTGCCATTCGACACTTTAAAAGTGCCTAATGGCACTCTTTTGGGCTTTGGCCGAACTTCCTTCCAGTGACGATAAGGCACATCCTTTTCGACTTTTCCACAAAAGGATGCGTCCTGATTCGCATTTTAAGCGTCGTTACTTATTTTTTAAGCATCCCAGCCTCTATAAATAGGGACTAGGTCTCAAAATTCAACACACTTTTTGACACTTTGGGGGAAGGCACGTTTTTACACTCTTATAATACCCATATTTCTAACTCCTCTTTCTAATATTCTGTCTCTTAAAGCTAGGGTTTTGAGGTTTTAAATATAATTGCATAAATATTTTTGAACCCAAAAACATCCTCTTAAGAAGAAGAGTGCTCCACGAAAGAGGTTGTTTCTATTAAACCTTTCTTCTTATGCTTCTCTTTTTTTGTGATGCATGAATAAATATGTGTTTAGTTTTGGGTTTTGCAATGTTCATTGTTAGATTATGTTCATGACTTTTTTATGGTTGAGATCTTGTTTCATTTCAAAAATTTGTTGTTATCAAATCTTTTCTTAAATAAGAATGGATCTATATCTTCATTAGATATAGATTTGAATTTTTCTCAAAACAAAAATGGATCTACATCTTCATTAGATGTGGATCTGAATTTTTTTTTAATCGAAACTGATTTATATTTTCTTTGAATGTAGATCTGATTTTTTTTTAACATAACAGATTTTGAAGCAAAGAAAAGTCATGAGTTGTTTTGTTTGATGCATGTTGCATAGGTTGATTTTGTGAATATAATCCTCTCCTAATTTTTTTTTATTTCCCATCAAAAAAAAAAAAGATCTTTTTTTTTAATCATCTACAAATCTAATTTTTCTCATTACACAAAAATAGATCTGGTTTTTTACCAAACCCAAAGACCAATTTTCTCGTTCCCAAAAAGCAGATCTAATATTTTTTTAACCAAGAGATTTTGTTTTACTTTATCCCAAAAAACAGATCTGATTGTTTCTTTCACCAAAAACTAATTTCTTTTTACACAAACATAAATGAATCTGATTTAAAAAAAAAAAAAAACAAAACAAAACAAAAATCAATTTTTCATCACAACACAGATCTGAATTTTATCTAAAAGAAGAGGGTGTATGTATAAATAGACTTGTGTAATTATGTTTTTCATGTGTACATAACATATCATTCATGTCGTACATAAAAATGGAACATTGGTCATAAGAGTCTAGAAGACTAGACCCTGTCTGGGCGTAATGGGTGCCTAACACCTTCTTATTCCATAACCTAGCCTCCGAATCTAGTTCTTTTGGACAGGTAGATCTATGCCTTGTCTTTATTCTTTTATTTTGGGTAGATTGTATCTAGGACAAAAAGCCATGTATTTTTGGTAGTTTGTAACTAGGACCCAAAGCCATGTAATTTTCAATTTTTCAAATATGTATTTTTACTCAATCAATGAAAGGAAACAATTCGATTATGTATTTGTATTTTAGTTTTTTTTTGTTTTGTATAAAAAATACATGGCAACTCCACACCACTTACCCAAAAAGAGAAGTGCCCTAAAAAGCACTCCAAAAATCTCTCTCTTTTTTAAGAGGCATTTTCGAGATCTCTCACAGTTGCTTCTACAGCCCCATTAGTCTGTAGTCTGTATGGTGAAGACTTGTGATGCTCAATGTTGTACAACTCCATAATCCTTCGAAACTCCCCCTCTAAGTGGGAGTCATTATCCGAAATGATCTCTTGGGGTACCCCATATTAGTAAACGATGTTATTTTCTATGAATTGGGCCACATGCTTGGCTTTTAACACAAAGTAGGAGGCTACTTGCACCCACTTGGTGAAGTAGTCAATTGCCACTAGGATGTACTCTTGTCCATTTGAGGCTTTAGGGGATATTCTTCCAATTACATCTATGTCGTAAACTAAGAAAGGCCAAGGAGAGGTCATGCTGTGTAATTCACTAGGCAGTACATGGTCAAAGTTTGCATGTGTTTAGCAGTCGTGGCAACTCCTCACAAAGTCCACACAATCGGTTTCCATCCTACTCCAATAGTACCTTACCTTTAGAATCTTCTCGGCTAACATTCTCTCATTCATATGAGGACCATAAATCCCTTAATGAATTTCCTACATAACTATTTCCACTTTTTTTTTTCTTTAGGCAATGAAGGTGTATACCATCACAGGACCTCCTATAAAGCTGTCCTCAAACGATGCTCCCTCTTGTCAGCACCATCCGGATATATGCCCAACTCCAAGAATTTCATGATATCATAATAACAAGGAACCCCTTCTTCTTCCATAACCAAGGCTGAAGCCACTCTTCTCCTTATGCACTAACTCATAACTCTGTTCTATCTCTAAAGGTCGTGTCCATACTCCCTTGGGCATTTCAACCATGGATGCCAAAGTAGCTAAAGCATTTGCAAACTGATTCTAAGCTCTAGAGATGATGGTGCATTCAATTTTTTTTTTGGTCAAATCCTTTAGATACTGATAATAAGGTTTCAAATGTACTTCCTTTACCCTACACAACTTCTGGGCTTAAGTTATAACCAAGGTTGAATCTCTAAACACCTTTATCTCTTTTACCCCTAACTCTCGGATATCTTCCATTCCAGCAATACAAGCTTCATATTCTACCATATTATTAGTTGCCTTAAAGTTCAATTTGACAGCCAAAGGCACATGGGATCCATCGGGGGTGATCAAAAGTGCTCCTATCCCTTTCCTATATTGGTTTACAACTCCATCGAAATACATTTTCTGTGCCTCTAGCTCAATATCCAAGATGTCCTCATCCAGGAAGTCTTCTTTTCCATCCTCTCCCTCTATAGGATTCTCGGCACAAAAATCAGACACGATGCTCCCTTTGATAGTCTTCCTTACCACATATCTGGAAAGATAGGATGGTGCGTCTTAACTTCTGCACGGCTCTCACGAGTGCAAAGTATGACTCCTCTATGGGGGTGTACCTAGTCTCATAATCATGGAATCTTTTGCTAAAATAGTACATTGCCTTCTCATTCTTATCGTCATCTTCTTGTACAAGCATACTCTCAACTGCATCTCTTATGATAGAGAGGTTTACTAGTGAAGGCTTTCCTTGTTGCGGAGATACTAAGACAAGTGGATGGAGGAGGTATTCCTTAACAAGTTCAAAGGTTTTTTGACATTCATCATTCCATATGTGGTTCATTCTTCTTTAGGAGTTTAAAGATGGGCTCACAAGTGGAGGTGAGCTTGGCAATGAATCGATTGATATATTGTAGTTGCCTTAGCATTCTCTTATTTCCTTCTCATTCTAGGGTGGAGGCATCTCCAATATGGCTTTGATCTTGGATGGATCTACTTCTATCCCTCTATCACTTATTATGAAACCTAGCAACTTCCCAGCTATTACTCCAAAAGTACACTTTTGGGGGTTGAACCTCAATCTATACTCCTTGATCCTTTCGAGAACTTCGTTAAGTTAATGATGTGACCTCCTCTATCCTTGGACTTTGCAATCATGTCATCAACGTATACCTCAACCTCATTATGCATTATAAAGTTGTGGTTTACAACTATGTTTTTATATTGGTTTTCTGTATCAAATTTGATTTTATTTTTGTTCAATCATTTTCTTGTATTTTTGTGGGATTTAATGTAAGGGCTGTGTGTGAGAGATTAGTGAAGATTCTGTGAAGATAAAGAATTCAGGACTAGCTCGTGACTAGCTCGTGAGTGCCAACTCGCAAAATGCATGAAAAGATATTTTTTAAGGGCTCGAAATTTCAATTTTTCAAAATCCTTGTCTTTTTGCACTTCGCAACTCCCACCCTTAAAAACTCATTATCTCATCAAATCTCAACCAATCTTCCTTGCATTTAATCTCTAAGACTACTCAAAGGTATTTTCTAACACATTTCCTTTATCTTTTCCTTTGATTTTGTCTTAGATTACTTAAGACTTAGGGATGGGGTTTATTTTTGTGTTGGGTTGGATAAACTTAATTTCTTGCAAAATTTTTTGATTTTGTTGATTGAGCTTAGGCCCATTTGTGTTGATGTTGTTTTTGTTGGCCCCATGTGGCATTTTAACATGTATTTGAGGCATATTTTCAGATGTTCATGCATTGTTTTTCTAATAGGGTTATTCTATGCATGCAAATTGTTTGATATAATGCTCCTTAGGCATTTTTCCACTTGTTGGACTCCAATGAAAACCAAACTTTAGGGATTGCCATGTTTACTCAATTGTAACATGTTTCTATCTTCGCTTGTGTGTTTTACACACTTTGCCCCATGGGTGCTTGTTCATGCATTGCACATGCACACTGTTGGGATATGTGTCCTTAAATCCTATTGTATGATGCTATGTATTTTATTATGTTAGACATTATGTATGACTTAATGTTTTGGTTAATAAAGTTGTATTATTATTTGAAAATATTGGTAACATGAATATTGGAACATTATCATATAGTCCATGAGATGCATAGTATGTGATTTATGTGATTTAGTCACAAAAGATATAAATCACAAGTTCTTTGTAAACTCAGAATTATAGTTCGTAGTCGGTGATGAAATTGGGCATTTCATCTGCGAAGGCTATAACATATCAACTAAGATGATTTGTCTTGATCATGGAAATGGAGATTTCTAGTTGATATGTTGATATGTTTTAAGAGTTAAGACATATTGAATTGGACCGGTGTGAGATTTATTATTCTCCTAAAGACTGTCAATAGAATAATAAACTCACGACTTATATTTGCATGAACTCTTAATCCTGAGAGGATAATGGACCTGATCATGAAGTGTAGGTTGCTTTGATATATCAGGAGTGAGATCTATGGTTAAAGTCAAAATCTCAGTATGTTGGGCAGCCACATTTAGTGTTGATGGAACATATATTCTCAAGATGGAATTCATAGTCTCTTAACGGAGATACAAAATATTCCCTTGAGATAAGTTTAATGGGTTTGTTATTCAGAGAGTTGGGCCTAACCACTTTAGTAAGGAATTACTAAAGTATATATTTATGGAATTGGATTTCATAAATATATGATGAATAACTTAAAGAATTAAACCGGGTACTCAAGGAATTAAGATGTAGTAATAAACAAAGTGGCAGTCTCCTTTCATGACTTTGTATTACTATGAATATTTTATGAAGGGGTTGCATGTATAATAGAGTCTTGGGATATAATTTATTAATAAGGCCTAGAGTGCAACTATATTTATATAGTGGTATTAAATATAGTTAATGGTAACTTTGGACTTGTCAAGAGTTGACAGAAAAGCCCAAGGCCCATTGGAGCTAGTGTCTTATTGGTCCCTTTTGGTCCCACTCCAAGCCACACACTTAAGCCCAATTGGAAAGGCCCAAAAGGCCGGCCCAATTAGATAATCAGTTAGATACAAAGGGAGAAACACACAGAATTTTTTGGGTAAAGAGAATTTGTAGAGATTTTCATAGAGAAAAAGAGAGAGTGTGAGACACACTTTCATATTCTCCCTTTGGAACTGATTGAGAGACCACACATCTTGGGCGTTAGTGGAATTGAAGTGAAGATTGAAAGTATTCCCAAGTGCTTCTGTTCTTCAAGTTTTTGAAATTCACCGCTCCAAGGTACACTCTCTTGTTCTCTAATTCTGAAACTTAAATAGCCCATGTTAACTTGTATGTATGAAGTAGATCCGTTTACATTATATTTTCTTCCGCTGCGCATGTATGATTCCATCACACACTTGATGCACACACCCTATCACACTTGCCATTTTTGTGTATGGTTTGTGTTTGTTTCTTTTTGTAGATATCTCCTCGCAAGAAAACCATTGCCAAGAAGCCTCTTAACAGTCAATGATATGAAAAGCATTGTTTCAGAAATAAAGATGCATTTAACAAATTCATGAACTTCTATAACGAGGCTGTGATTATTGTGGAGAGAAAAGTGGACCTTTACTCTTTTGAGAACACCTTCACACCTAATGTGTTCAGAGAATGTACTTTGGCTCCTCTTTTCATAGGCTCAGTAGAGGTGCATGATATCGTTGGTGGATTTTGACTCTTTTGCAGAGACTTGTCTCCATTTTTTTTTCTCCTCTAGTTAGGGGGTTGGTTCTGTATCTTGTTAACCAAAAAAAAAAAAAAAGGCAAAAAATACTTTGAGTTTTGCCAAGAAGAACTGAAACATATATTCTAATTTGGCTTTGGGAAACAAAAATATATAAAATAATTTGTTTTAGAACATGCAAAGCAAACATTAATGGGAGAAAATCTTTGATTTGATAAAATAAATAAATTAGTTGTAGAAGAGTCCAATAAGTTGGAAAAGGGAGTGGAATATCACTAAAGTAGAAGATCCACAAAACAAAATCTCTATGTTATTGTCTCTAGGTTTTAAAATGCAACGAACATTTCAAACACCTAAAAAGAAAAATCTGATAGCAAAGCCAAACCTTTAGATCAACAGGACCTTAGATTTTACCATTCTAGGCATTACATGATTCAAACTGCCATGATAGAGCTATTGCATTTTGGTCTCTAAAAGTTGAACCTGAAACACAAATTTTTTCATCATTGAATTTAATATCATAACCATATAAAAACCAATGTTATGAATACCATTTTGGATCCCGTTTCAGTTTGTCTGGTGGAATGAAATATTTCAGTACTGGCCTATTTCGGCATACGGTTTCGAGATGTTTTGGGTTGCCTAAAATAAATATATATTCTTATACAACATAAAATTATCAATTCAAAGAAGTATATAACTAAATATCAAATAAAATGTATTACAAATTTTTTTAGTTAAATAATAATACAAGTTAATGAAATAAATATTTTTAAAAAAAATGCTAAATTAACTGATCAGAATCATTATATTCGTTTTTTTTTTCTAATGTTAAGATAAAGCTAAACAAATAAATAGCATAAAACATATTAATAACTTGGTTTAACCCATAAAATCTTATTCTTCTCTCTTCTTCCTTGATTTTTTTTTCCCCAAAATAACCCACTATATTCATCATTGAGATTGTGTGAAGCATAAGCCACCTACCACATGAGCAATACACATCCCAATAATATAATTAAAAAAATAGATAAAAACTCTTGAATAAGCAGATGATTGAATAAAGAAGCAATAAATTTGTCTAAATATCTTCCCCCATTTATTATCCTACCTACCCCACAACCCAAACTACACATCTCTGCATCTCTCTCTATTAACTCTTTCAAGTTCAACATCCTGTCTCTCAAAAGTTTAAAGAACAATGGAGAATTGACCAACTCTCATTCTGCTCACAGCCTCATTCTTGGTGCTGAATGTAGATAAGCATGTATTAACTTGTTTTTCCCTTTTCTTTTTTTTTTTCTCTCTATCTCACACAAGCACTCTCTCACATCACACCCATACCTTAAAACCTCTCTCTTTCTCTCTCTATAGTCTGACCCATAACCTCAAATCATACTGGCCGAATCTTTTATTTCGTCTTAAATTGACCGAAATAGCCCGGAACACCCGAAACTCACCGGAACAAACCGAAATTTGATCCAAGGTGGAACAAAGGGGACTACTGTTCCGGTTAGTATGCAAGTGCAAAATTTTTCAGCCAATCTGCCCGGAATGGAACAGAATTAATAACAATGATAAAAACAACCATAAAATTGATAACCTATAGAAATCTCAATCAGCTCTGTCTTTTAATTCATAAAGGATCTAAACCTTGATTATTATAGACATTTCTCAAGAGTTGCATTGTCTTACACTTTCAGTCCAAATCTCTAGTTCTTAATAGTAAAACCAAAAATGAAAAGACAGTAAATAGCAAAAAATAGTAATTATTGGAGTAATGTGATCAATAAAAAAGTGTGGGCCAATTTTGTCCCTATACATTTAATTGTGTCACTTTTGTCCTTCAAATTTTAAAATCAAGGTCCATCAACTATTGATTGTATCAATTTCATCCTTCAACTATTCAAAATCAAATCAATTGTATCCTTAAATGTTGACTTGATTTTGTAAGTTGAGAAACAAAATTGACACAAGTAAATATGTAGGGATGAAGATAAACCCACCCATTGTTAGAGGGCCAAAAGTGTAATTTGCTTTGCCAAAAAAAATATGTTGGCTTGAATTCAAGTAAGTTTTGCAGTGAGGGAATTTAGGTTTGAATGCATGCTCTCTTTGTGGTTTGTTTCATGATGTAGAAAATAAGTAAGAAAAAATGGTCAAGGAAAATCAAAGATAAGCATAACCTTTTTCCCCCCTATGAATGAATGAATAAATTTTCAAAGTAAACAAATATACAAACTGAGCAAGCAGCATTTTTAGAATCATCGTTGACAGAGGTAAGGATCATTGAAATATCAATCACCTTTGACTTTTAACTCTTAAAGGATATGAACCTCAACTGTTGTAGAATATTCCTCAATAGCATCATTTCTTTCGCTTTCTATCCAAATTTGGAACTTCTCAATAATTAAACCACTAAAAAGAACACAGTAAATGGGGGAAAAAAAACTATTACCATAGGAGCAATGTTATCAACAACAACAAAAAATGTTAATTTAGTTTGGTTCCAAGGGAATGCAGGTTTGAGTGTGCACTTTCATTCTAGATTGTTTGGAAATGTAAAAACTAAGTTAGCAAATATAATCAAGGTCCTTAAGGAAAATCATAGATAACTGTAACTTTTTATTATTACTATTTTTTATGAATGAAACCATATAAACGGCAAACTCCAACCACTAAATGATGCAACATCTAACAACAAAAATAGAGCAAGTAGGAAACTAAATAGAAGTTGGAACTAACCTTACAAATAATCAAACTAAGGATCTGTTTGGGATCCGCTTATTTTGCTGAAACTAAAAAATGAAAGTACATAGCAAAATAATCTAAAAGCCGGGTTTTTTTTTTTTTTTTTTTTTTTTTTTTTTTTTTTTTTTTTTGGGCTGAAAGTATTGTAGCTGAAGTTGAAAGTGTTGAAAGTATTGTAGATTTTTTTTTTTGGTAAGTTGAACCCTATAGAATATGCAAAGTGACTTCCAAATATGAAAGCCAAATATTTAACAACAACAACAATAATATCTACTTTTTTTTTTTTTTTTTGGTCTTAGATATTAATTTACTATCAAATTTGTGTATCATAATTAAGATACATATTTCATCAAAGCCATCAATTATGGTTACCCAAAAAAATACCATAATGTTAATGGTAATTATAACCACAAGTTTTTAGATTTTGACCAAAAAAAATACCATAATATGAATGGTAATTATAAAATTAGTAATGAAGGAAGTTCTAGGATGGAGGCATATCACATATCAATGTTGTGATATTGTTCCGAACCACTTTCATCTCAAGTTCATCTAAAGAAGAGATCACATGTGCCATTTCATTGTAATAACCTCCCTCACTACTTTGACATGTGCACCCCCCCCCCTAGGAAGCCCTTGTCCAAGGTCATTGTTTTCATGTGCTCTATTAAAATTATGAAGAACCATTGTAGCAACAATAATGCATTCTTGAATGCATATATCATAGGATGGCATATTACTCAAAATTCTGCATTTATTCTTCCAAACTCCAAAAGTTTGCTCTATGACAAAACGAAGTGATAAATGGAGATAATTAAATTTCACCTCTGGATTTTGTGGTGTTCGACCTTGCTGAAAGTCGAGGAGGTGGTAGCTCTATCCCTTAAATTGTGCAAGGAACCCTTTCTTCATAGGGTATCCTGAATCAACAAGATAATATTTTCCTACAAATGAGAATGTTTATTACATTAGCATTTTCACTACATACCACATATTTTAATATAGTAATTAAAATGCAACAATACATACCAGGTGGAGGTTTTGGGAAGTTATGATTCTCATTATTGAGGTAACTTAAAAATATCCTTGTGTCATGTGCTGACCCTTCCCATCCAACACATGCAAATGTGAATTTCATGTCAAAATCACAAGCACACATGCAATTGATTGTTGGCTCCCCTTTCTTTCCTCTATATGTATGTTGCTTATCAACTGGTAAGACCACGAAGACATAAACCCCATCAATCACCAATGCAATCCAAATCACTGCCATAAAAATACTAAGTGAAATTTGCAACGTGTTTTCATCATAAAGATAAATTGAATAAAATTAAATCAATATACCAAATTAACAAAGTACCTTGAAATGTGGCCAATATCTATCTGAACTGAGAATATGTTGTGGCACATTAGGAAATTCACGATCAGCAGACTTGATAGTGTTTGGTGACATAACATTGCCTAACAATGTAACTACCATTTTCATGTGTTGACTTATTGTCTCACCCAAACGTTGAAATCTATCTTGAAGCATTCTATTACACATGCTATTTCCAAGTACCACCAATGTAATTGCCACAGCCTCTTTAAAATCGGAGAAATGACCATTCACTCAATTACGCCTATCCTCAAAATCAAAGAAATGACCTCCCCCCAATTACAACATGACTATTCACTAACAAAAAATTCTCTTTGCAACCTCAAACCAAGCCTTAATGTCTCCTCAGACTTGACACTTGGTACTAGGTATATACCTGAGGTTTTATTAGACACCATGACTTAACTGCCATAGCCTCCTTGAGAAACGATACTTGTTAGAATATGGTTAATTGATTAAATTGACCATTTTCTAATAGCTTAAAATTTTGGGAGAATTGGTAATTTAATATGTACAATACAATCTCAATATCTTTAACCAATTTGAATTCTCTTTTTTTTTTTTTTCCTTTTTTCAATCAAAAAGTGACAATATTCACATTCAACATAGATAGCAAATGTTAAACATTAAGAAATGCATTCACCAAAGAATTAAGAAATGGACATGAAAAATAGAAGCAAAATCTATATATAAGGATATGGTACATAACCCAGCCATAAATTTTTAAAAAGAGAGAAATATGACCTTAGTGTTAGCCGTAGAGGTCTTGATTTTTCAAGAACCCAGTTATTGATATATTTTGAAACATCGGAGGCAACAACCTTGAACCTTATTGGGCAAAAAATCAGATCAATAAAATTCAAATATTACAATATCAGAAAACCATATTGCAAGGTGGAAAGAGATCTTGGGCTTACCAATTACTTCAATAGAAACAATGCAAACAGTTGCATTAAAATAAATAAATCAAACACGTATGTTATATATAATAATTACAAAGCACATCTTGATTTCCCTTTGAATGAGCCTTGGAATTTAGAGGAAAAGGGAGAAGACATTGGCAAAGGCACCAAAAGATGTAACTAAAGAGGGAGGCATACCTGGGCAACGAATGATGTCTTGTGTCTTTAGGGACCATGAAAGAAGGTTGATATTTTCCTAAATCACAATTTTGTGCTATCTCCAGAGCCTTTGAATTTAGGGAGAAGACAGTGACAAAGGCACCAAAAGATGTAACTAAAGAGGGAGGCATACCTGGGCAACGAATGATGTCTTGTGTCTTTGGGGACCATGAAAGAAGGTTGATATTTTCCTAAATCACAATTTTGTGCTATCTCCATTGTTTAAAAAATGAAGAAGAGAGTGAATAAGAACGATGAGAAAGTGAGTGTTTAGAGAGGCTTCTTCTTTAGCCTAATCTTGCCACATGGACACGGCTAGATGAGAGCTCCCGCATTCTACTGGGCTTTCCCCATGATCTAGGAATAAGGAAGACCCACTACAAATGCATTCTACATAGACTCCCAACCATTTTATGAAATCAAAGTGGTTTCCAAAAATTACAACATACAACATGCCTTTAAAAGCTTCTTGAAAAACTCTAGCAAAACCACCCACAAATTGTTTTGACTAATTTTTTTATTCCACCATGTCTTTGGGCATTCTTCTTCAGCCTTCTGAGCATGATATGTTGCTCTAACTTGACCATCCTCACAATCCACTTTGGTTTTCCAATTTTAAACATAAGATATCCCATCAACGTTCCAAATATTACTCTACATCCATAACCTATTGACATAGCTTGCCAACCAAACCCATTTTCAGGCTCTAAATTGTCTTCTTGTTGTAAGGTCAATGGTGGTGGTTTCTTTGCCTCATGGCTGTCGCACGTTCTTAACAGTGGAAATCCACATAATCCTAGGTTTTCAGGATACGAATCATTATCAAATATATTAAATTGCTTTCCTGAAGCTATGTTTCCTACAACTTGGTTATGTGACAACTTTAAAACTTCAAGCCATGGGAGATCTGCCAATTGCCTAGGAATCTCCCCGATAAGCTTGTTGAAAGAGAAGTCTATTGTTTAAAAAATCAATTGTCATGAAGACAGTTTGGATTCTCACCAACTCAACATACGACCCTTTCATTTTCACATTCAAGAAATCATGATAATACCCGTCTCCCATATATTTCAACGTAACTTTTCCTTCGTCCACATTTTTCATGGCTTTCATATATTTGAAATATTTTCTTGGCGAAGGACCATAAAACTCATTGTTAGAGATGTCTAGGATTCGCAAATTTGGGAAAGGAAATTTGGTCTTAGGATTGCTTATATGACCTTGAAATCTTTTTAATCTTATGACAAGAACCTGCATATATAAAAGACCTTCCAACCAATAAGGGAAGGTTTTGTTTATCTATTACTTCCAAGATCTAGAACTTCCAAGTTCCTACAATTTGCAAAAATTTTTGGCAATGGCTATTCCAATTGATTTCCATTAAGGTTAATATTCCTAAAATTATTTCCCTTGGAAAATGTTGCAAGGATGGTACCATGGAGGCTATTCATTCGCAAATCCAACACTAATAGGACTTTAGAGTGTACCAAACACTTAGGAACCACGCCACTTAAGTTGTTATGAGATCTAGAACATCAAGGAAACTTACGTTACAAATTAAAGAAGGGATTTCTCCATTTAATTTGTTATTAGAGATAGAGATATATCGTAGACTAAGAAAACTTATAGCTTGTTTGGAAGTTTAGAGAGGGAGGAGAGTAGAGGGGAGTAGTGGGGAGGAGAGTAGAGGGAGATGGTTATCATCCACCTTGTTTGAATGTTTTTAAAATTAGTAAGGGGGAAGGGAGTAATTAGCTCTTCCTCTTGTTTGAATGTTTTAAAAATTAGGATGGAAATGAGAGGAAATGATTTACATAGACAAATTTACCCCTATTTGAAAATGGACTTGCAACATTGGTCTATGATTAATTTGTTAGATTAAATAATTATGACTATAACATGCAATACTTTTTTTTATAATTTTTTTTTTCTGATGTGAATTAAATAATCAACATTGGTCTATGATTAAATATTTTTTCTGCTTTTTTATTATACTAAAAAAAACATTCTTAATTGATAATAATTAAAATAAGAAAAAAAAATGTTTGGAGGCTGAGGGAAAAAAAAATCATGAAAAAAAAGACAATATAAATATTAAATGCTTTTTTTTTTTAATTAAAAAAAAAGATTGAGAGTAAGATCAGATTTTATTTTCCTAAGCTTTCTGAGACATATCTATTCTTTCTTCTTCAGATTTTTGTAATTTTTTATGCTAATTTTGGCACTCACAAGCAACGCTAGAATAACTAGATTCATCGTTCTATGGATTATCTCATATTTTCCTTTCACGAAGTTTTCTCAGCTACCAAACAGTTTCAACCAATTCGTTTATGGCAGCACAACTACACAGCTGAGCCACGGGTGTGGCTGCTTGGAGCTTAGGATGGTTTGGGAACTCAATGTTTTGAGCTTGTATTAGACTTTCTTTCTTCCCCTGTTTTCGGACTGCTTAAACAAGGCATATACAATGTAATTGTTTTGTTACATTAATGATATTCTATCTTCTTACCTCAAAAAATAAAGAAAGAAAAAAAGAAAAAGAAAAAAAAAGAATAGTTAGATTCAGCATTCTATATGGATTGTCTTATATTTTCCTTTCACAAAATTTTCTCAGTAGCCAAATGGTTTCTACCAATTCAGTTTTGTTTCTGCAACTAACTTTCTTTGTTGTTTGTTTAGACTGATCGACTGACTAGATTGTTTATTTGTGTGAAGAAAATGGAAGGGAGAAGTTGGAGAAGATGAAGCAAAAGGTTGAGAGAGTAGAGAGATATTTGAGACTAATGAGAGAAATAATGTGAATTTATTTTATATAATCGGTTTGTAATTTTGTTAATTTAGAAAGGGTAAATTGGAGAATTCATTTGGTTGATAATTGATCTACTCTACTCTCCCTCCAAATCTCTCCAATTTGGAGGAATTGAAAATGAGAGGTTAAAGGTAGTTGAAACCCCTCTAAACTCATTCAAATCCCTCCCCCTCCTTCCTTAAAAAACTTTCAAATAAGGTAATTGAATTACTCACCCTCCCTTTACTCTATTCCCCCTCCTTTTTTAAACTTCCAAACAGGCCATTAGAGTGAAAAATGGTCCATGAAGCAAGTTGTCATGAAAATCAAGAAAATATAATCTTAAGAAAATTGGGAATTCACTACTGTTGCAAGAAGACAAGTTCAAACTCTAAGTTTGGGCAGGGTATAGGTGACATTACTGTTGATGCTACCTATGTTATTTGAAAAATCAAGATAATAGAGATTTTTGAGCTTTGAAAACATGTCTAACTCCAACATAATAATCAAGTTATTTGATGAGAGAGATAGATAAGTAAGGTTAATAAATCTAGATATTGACCTTGATATAGATCCTTTTAGCTTATTATAACCCAAATCAAGATACTCCAATGAATTGGACTTGAATTCATCAATCTCACTAATGAATTGATTACCATCAAGACTTAACGTCACCAAAGAGGGCAAATTGAACAACCAAGATGGTAGTGTCCCATTTAGGAAATTTAAACCTAAAGAGAGATGAATTAGATTAAAACCACTTACATGATTAGGAAGAAGACCAACAAGTTGATTGTTGTAAAGGTATAAAGTTGAGAGATTGGGCAAGTTCAGTAGTGACAACTGTAGCAAACTTGTTGAAATATTCCCCAATAGTTAAAACAAATTGTTGGTTCATGTGTATGCCAAAAACAACTAAAATTTGAAAGTGATAATAGAATCTCACTGCTAAAACTATTATATGATAGATCTAAAATAGTAAGCTTTGTAAGGTTCCCAAGTAATGTTGGAATTGACCTAGTCAAATTGCAATAAGTGAGATTCAAATGCTTCAAGGACTTCATATTGCCGATAGAATTAGGTAATTTTCTTGAAAAGCTTATCGAAGAGAGATCTAAGAACTTCAAGGAAATACTACTCTAATTACACCTTGGAAGAAAACCCAAATCAAGATTCTTATTCTCCCCTAGATCAAGGGTTTGTATACTGGGAAGGCAGAGGATGTTATTTTGGAGTTTTCCTTACAAGTGACAGCCATGTGGACTAAGAGTTGTGAAATAGGGGAAGGGCTTCCCCTATTGGGATTTTTTAGGGCCTTCCCTTATTTGGATTCTTCATTTTCATGGCTCTAAAATGCCCCTACATCCCTATGTTTAAGTAGAGACAAAACTAAAGGACAATCCGGTAAAAATACAACTCTAACTCCTACTAAAATATTGCCTAAAAAATAGGGTCACTTTCTTGTTGATTTTCAAATTGCTTTATTCACTTATAAATTAAATTTTCAAAAAAAAAAAAATATATATATATATATATATATATATAATAAAAACACGTTTTTCTTTTATAAAAAATAAGACCACTGATGATGCTCGAAAATCGTCAGTTAGTCACACGGTCCTCACGTGCTCCCGATGACGTACCTGCACAACAAAGAGAGTGAAGACCTTTGAAAGGGCACCGGCGTGGTACCGGCCAAATACCCTCCGAAGGTTAAGTTAGAAATCTTTACTTTACAACACTAGAGTGCTAGAGTTGAGTTATTTGTGCGTACCTTGTTTCGAGAGGGTCTTGGGGTATTTATAGTAGCGTTGGGCCGAAATCCATGCCTTGACCGAGGAGTTCTTTTCCTTTTAGGATAGTGATACTTGGATCCCACGTATCTCCTAGAATCCTTGTCCTTGTAGGGGTCTTCTTACTTAGACGTATTGTTCAAGAATTGTTTATGTATGCGTGTCAGTCAAGTAAGATTGCAAATGGAGCTGAAACTGACCTCGTCAGCCTTCTCCCGTCAGCTACGCTATTCAATAGGATTATTGGTGGAGGCCGTCAGTCTTAGGTCTCCATACGTCAAAGGTCGTCAGCTTCAGGTAGCTCAAGAGTTGAGGTCGTCAGCCATGGGGTCGTCAGCCCCAGGCTCGTCAGCTTTATGTCATTTAGGATAACCCTTATCAGCTGCCCCTACTCCATAGCCTCGTCATCTTATCCTGACGAGCTATGGAGTATATACCTAAAACCTCGCGCGGCTTTCATTAAATGCGAGGACACGTGGCTTAGCTTGATTCGCCTCGTTCTGCGACGAGCGTGTCGCTTCGTCTTCGTGCCCCTTGTTTCCTATATATATGTCCTACTTTCCTCATTTCAAACTTTCCAGCACTTGTATTCTTTTGAGAGCCAAAGCGTCAAGCGCAAGATTCCCGTCCGTCTGTTTGCTAGCTTCGTCTTCCTTGAACCGTCAACTTACGCCAGACGACATTTTTACTTGTAAGTTTTTTCTTTCAATTCTTTTTATTTTTCCACCCTGTAACTTTAGCGAAGCCGTTGGCCTAGGTTCTTAGAACAACAACCATCGTTTGTAGGTAGTCAGATGTCGAGTGAGCAGTCGTCAGTCCGCGAAGGAGCGGGTTATGACGAAGTCTTTCCGTCAGGTCTTCAGCCCGAGGAGGGCTTGTCCTGGTCGTCAGAGAGGGACACATCGGCCCATTCTTCTGACGAAGTGGATAGAAATGGTAGAGAAAGTGAGGACGGGGGTGGTAGTGAGAAAGAGGGAAGTGGCGACGAGAGTGAGGATGAAGGTGACGAGGAGACTTTAGAGAGCACCTCTGGAGCTCCAGGTGATGACCGCCCCTTCATCCTTCCCCTTGAATGGTCCGTCAATAGTTTTCTGCCGACGATGTCAGAAAATGTTTTTAACACTTTACGAGCCCGCTACCAGATCCCAGACGACGTCCCAATCCGTCTCCCTTTGGATGGTGAACGGTGTTATTCAGGTCGAACAGCCGACGTGGGCATGTATGACGCCATGTTTGCAGCGGGCTTCAGATTACCACTGACGGGCTTGTACCGTCAGTTAACTAACTTTTTGGGGATCTCCGTCAGCCAGATTGCCCCCAATGCGTGGAGGACTTTTATTGGTGCGGAAATTTTGTGGGGTCGTCTCAGCGGCGGGCACCGTCAGCTAACTTTAGATGAATTCTTTTGGTGCTACCGTCCACAACATATTTCCTCGTCCAAGGGGTTTTATCATTTCTCCCTAAGGTCGAAAGAGTTAAAATTGGTGTCCGACATGCCTGACTCCAATAGAAATTGGAAAGGAAGGTACTTTTTCGTTAAAGGGACGAACTGGGTGTGTCGTGAAGAAGAGTGGGAGTCCATGCCTTATGGTTTTTTCGATAACACTTGGGCGCACGTTAGGGATTCAGGTTTATCCCGTCGGCCTCTCTTTGCTTTTCACCTAACTGGTTTCTAACTCCGTCTATTTTTCTTTCAGCCAACGTCCGTCCACGTATAACCGCGGAGCAAGAGGAGTTCATCCGCCGAGTGACGTCAATTCCTCTGGACGAAAGGAGGTGTCGGGACCTAATTACCCTAGACACTTTGCACCTATATTGCGGTGGTCCCGAACCGTCAGACGAGGCTCGTAGACTAAACGAATTATCCCGTCGACGTGAGTATCTCGTAGTTACCTCCGTCACTTTCCTTACCTTTTTGTTGTTTCTATTCATTTTTTATCTTTACCAGAAATGGAGACGGCAAAGCAAAGAATCCGCGCTGCCGCGGCTAAGAAGAAGCAGGAGGAGGAGAGGGCCAGAGGTGAAGCGACGCCGTCAACAGCTCCTAAGCCCGTCGGGAAGAAGGGCGTCAAGAGAAAGGCTGACGGGGCTGACGACCGGTCCGGGAAGAAAGTGGTTTCTTCCTCGGGGGACAAGACCACCAAGAGGCCGTCGCCTCCAAGAGCTTCTTACGGGTCTGGCAAAGGCCTGATGACGGCCTCAGGGGTCGTTACTCCTGATTCTTCCCGTCGCCTCCTCACCCACAAGGACTATGCCGTGGAGGTAGCGGAGTCCATCCTAAAGGAAGAGGAGATGGAGCTGTGTGACGACCACCCGACGGACGAGATAGGGTCGTCGGGGCTGTTCGACCTTGCAAGGGTATGACTGCCTTCGCCGTATTTTTGTTTTTATTATTATTTTTCGTAGACGTTGTAGAGTATTGACGGCATTTCTGTGACTGACGACCTTTTGTGCCCCATAGGCCATGATTCGAATGAAGGCCCTACGGGACCGATGTGCTGCGAAGGAGGGGGTGGTCTCTCGTCTGCACAAGCGCCTCAAGACGTCGGCAGACGCTCAGCAGCAGTATAGGGACGCCAACATCACCCTGGCCAAAGAGGTGAAGAGACTGACGGATGAACTGGCGGAGGAAACCCGTCAACGGGGCCTGGCCGACGATGCAAAGCTGACGGCGGAGAAAGAACTTCAAGGGCTGATGGGTCAGGTGGAGACGGCCAGGAGTGACGCCGTGGCGGAATTCAAAGATTCCCAACAATTCATTGACTCCTGTGCCGTCTACTACTCTGAAGGTTTCGAGGATTGCTTAAAGCAAATGAAGCGTGCCCATCCTGACTTGGACTTGTCGGGGATAAGCATGGATGAGCCTATACCGTCAACCCCGGCAGGTGAATCCATTCTCGAGGAGGATGACGAGGCTACCGAGCCTATGGTAGATTCGAGGGACGGCAGCTTTGTCCTCGCCCAACCGGCCTTGGAGAGGTCCGTCACTTTGGACCCGTCAGCAGGTCTTGAAGCGGAGAAGTCTAATGCTGAGGATCCTTCAACTCCGGCTGTCGTCCTGCCTTCGTCGACTGCCCCGTCTGCTTCGTAGACCCTTCTATTGTAAACACTTTGTTTTTGTTTTGTAATGAACTTTAATGTTTGACGCTCGTTGTTTTGAGCTTTTGTAAAGACAATCTTAACGTTTATTGCTTCCAAAGTGTTATTTTCATTTTGTTGCTTTCATGCCGTCGATCTAAATTCTTTAATGTCTTTTCTGTATTTTGTTCTGACGAGGCTGCTTGCTTTTTATACCTTTTCTTTGTGGGGTCGTCAGCTTTGTCCATTTTGTGGACCTGATGCTGACTTTAAGGTCGTCTATTTCGCGGACTTGATGCTGACTTTGCCTATTTTGTGGGTGGGACGCCCATTTTTTATCGTCAATGTATAAGTTCGTTACTTATGTTAGTTCTGCGGGCATTTTAGCTCCGTCTATTGTGTGGGCGAGATCGTCCACTTCGAGGACTTTTAGATTGCCGTCTACTTCGTGGACTTTGAGATCGTCCGTCGAACTAATTTTGCCTTTTGATGTATTTAAGGCCGTCACCTTCGTGGACTTTGGGGCGTCCACTTTTTAGGGTCGTTCATGTTTGTGGACTAAGGTCGTCCACTTTGTGATTTATGGATCGTCCATTTCGTGGACTTGGTAGCTTCGTCCACTTTTGTGGGACTAAGGTCGTCCACTGCGTGGACTTAGTAGTTCCGTCCACTTTGTGGACTTGGCAGTTCTGTCCACTTTGTGGATTTAAGGTCGTCCACTGCGTGGACTTAGTAGTTCCGTCTGCTTAACAAATACATCAGTTACTTCTGAATAAACTCCTCTTATTGTGATGAATGCATACATACGTAGAAAATTGTTCCCAGAAAGGACAAACTTTAGCCCTTTGGTGAATGTTTTAAAAGTAAATTAAAACAAATGATTTAAAATAAATGACTGACAGAAATAGATTGGAAATGAGGAGTAGCGTCCGTTGTTTCTCTACTGGTAGTACTTTCTGAGGTGCTCGGCGTTCCATGGATGGCGTAGTTGTAGTCCGTCCAGGGTCCCCAGGTGGTAGGTGCCCTTCCTTAGCCATGATGTTATTCTATAGGGCCCTTCCCAGTTTGGGCCGAGTTTTCCTTGCGTAGGGTCTTTGGTGGTGCCCATTACTTTCCTTAGGACGAGGTCTCCAACTTCGAAGTCCCTGTGCTTGACTCGGGAGTTGTAGTGTTTAGCCATGAGGTTCTGGTATCGCGCGAGCCTTTGTTCAGCCGTCGCTCTAACTTCGTCAGCTAGGTCAAGTTCTAGACGCATGGCTTCGTCATTCCTTCCTTCGTCGTGGTTGTCCACTCTGTAGCTCGTGAGTCCGACCTCGGCTGGTATAACTGCTTCAGTGCCGTATGTTAGCCGGAACGGAGTTTCTCCTGTGGGGGTCCTGACGGTTGTTCTGTATGCCCATAGTACGCTGGGTAGTTCCTCCGGCCATATGCCTTTTGCCCCCTCGAGCCGAGTTTTGATTATCCGAAGCAAGGATCGGTTCGTGACTTCAACTTGTCCATTGGCTTGGGGATGAGCAGGGGAAGAGTAATGATTTTTGATTCCTAATTGTGAGCAAAAATCCCGGAAGGCGTTATTGTCGAACTGTTTGCCATTGTCCGAGATCAGGACTCTTGGAATTCCAAACCTGCAAATAATGTTCTTCTAGACAAAACTTCGCACGTTCTTCTCGGTGATAGTGGCTAAGGCTTCTGCTTCCACCCATTTGGTGAAGTAGTCGATTCCGACTATTAGGAACTTTAGTTGTCTTGCTGCCGTTGGGAATGGGCCCATGATATCCAACCCCCACTGGGCGAACGGCCACAGAGCAGTGATCGGGTTTAGTTCTTCAGCTGGCCACTTGATGAAGTTACTGAACCGTTGGCACTTGTCGCATGTCTTGACATATGTCTGGGTGTCTTTCAGCATTGTCGGCCAATAGTACCCGGCCCGGATCAGTTTGTGGACCAGCGACCGTGATCCTGAATGGTTGCCGCAGATTCCTTCATGTACCTCTCTCATAACGTAATCCGCTTCTTCAGGTCCTAGACACCTTAAGTACGGCCGGGAGAAACTCCTCTTGTATAAGACGTCCCTTATTAAGATGAATCTCGCTGCACGGACCTTCAGCTTCCTCGCGGCTTCCTTTTCTTCAGGTAGGATGCCTTCTTTCAAATAGGCGACCAGAGGGTTGGTCCAATCGTTTTCGGATCTTACCTCCTGCATGCTGAGGACATCTATCAGTGGTGCGATTTGAGTAAAAGATAGAGCCTTACCGGGGATGATCACATGCTCTGCGGATGCAGCTTTTGCAAGGCGGTCGGCCTGCTCGTTGTCCCCTCTTGGAATTTTAACAACTTTTGCCTGGAGCTCGTCCACCTTTCTCTTTGCTTGTTCCAAGTACATTTTCATTCTTTCTCCCTTACATTCGTAGTCACCGTTGATCTGACTGGTGATTACCTGAGAGTCACAATGGACCACCGCACCTACGACTCCTACGGCTTTTGTCAGATCTAAACCTGCTATGAGGGCTTCATACTCCGCTTCGTTGTTGGTCGTAGGGAAATCAAGTCGAATCATGCATTCGACCTCGTCACCTTCGGGAGAACGAAGTACGACTCCTGCTCCGCCAGCTTTTTTGTTTGACGAACCGTCAGTGAAAACGTTCCATTGGGAACTCCCTGCCCTCTGATCTTCTTGATACGCGAACTCCGCAATAAAGTCGGCGAGTACTTGCCCTTTGATGGCAGTGCGGGGGCGATATTTTATGTCAAACTCGCTCAATTCTACTGCCCATAAGGCCATACGTCCCGCGGCATCAGGGCTACTCATCGCTCGTCGTATGGGCTTGTCAGTTAGTACGACCACCGTATGAGCTTGGAAGTATGGCTTTAGCTTGCGCGCTGCCGTAACTAGAGCGAAGGCCAGCTTTTCCAGTGGCGAGTATCTTCCTTCTGCCCCGTGGAGTGCCCGGCTGGCGTAGTATACCGGCCTTTGTACCTTGTTGTCTTCCCTCACTAGGGCTGCGCTGACGGCGGCTGGAGAAACGGCCAAATAGAGGAATAGTTCTTCGCCCGGTTGGGAGGGGGTTAATAGTGGTGGCAACGATAGGTAGGTCTTGAGGTCTTCAAATGCTTGTTGGCATTCGTCCGTCCATTCGAAGGACTTCTTTAGTGTGCGGAAGAACGGGAGGCATCTATCCGTCGCCCTGGATACGAATCTGCTAAGTGCGGCGATCTTGCTATTAAGGCTTTGTACTTCCTTCACGTTTTTGGGAGGTGTCATCTCCATTATGGCTCGGATTTTGTCTGGGTTGGCTTCGATACCCCGTTGGGACACCATGTATCCCAGGAATTTTCCGGCCGTTACTCCGAAGGCACACTTGGCGGGGTTTAGCTTCATGTTGTAGGAGCGAAGGGTATCGAAGGTTTCCTTCAGGTCTTTCAAATGATCCTCCTTTCTTCGACTCTTTACCAGCATGTCGTCGACATACACCTGGACATTTCTCCCGATCTGCTCCACGAACATCTTGTTCATAAGCCTCTGGTATGTTGCGCCTGCATTTTTCAAGCCGAACGGCATGACCTTGTAGCAAAAAAGGCCTTGACTTGTTACGAACGAAGTTTTTTCTCGGTCAGCTTCGTCCATTAGGACGCGTCCATGAAGCTTAATAGTTGGTGTTGGGCCGTAGAATCCACCAGCAGGTCGACCCTTGGCAGAGGATAGCTGTCCTTGGGGCACGCCTTGTTTAGATCGGTAAAATCTACGCACATCCTCCACTTTCCGCTACTCTTTTTCACCATGACGACGTTCGCTAACCACTCGGGATAGTAAACCTCCTGAATGAAGCCCGCCTCCCGCAATTTGCGGACCTCCTCCGCTACTGCCCGATCTCTCTCCGGGGCGAAGGCTCTCTTCTTTTGTCGAATCGGCGGAAAAGACGGTGACATGTTTAATTTGTGTACTATGACTGACGGGTCAATGCCCGGCATATCTTCGTGACTCCATGCGAACACGTCTCGGTTTTCTTTGAGGAAGACCGCAAGTTCCTGTCGTATCGTCGAGTCGGTAAGAGTACCGATCTTGGTTGTCCGCCCTGGCTGAGAGTCGTCGAGAAGCATGTCTTCTAGTTTTTCTGTGGGCTCCGCTGATGCCTGCTGTTCTATGCTCATGGTTTGTCGGTGGTCGTCCATCTCCATCATCGCTACGTAACATTCGCGTGCGGCCACCTGGTCCCCTCTGAGTTCTCCCACTCCATAGTCCGTTGGGAATTTTATCATCAAGTGGTAGGTTGAAGTTACAGCCTTCCATGAGTTAAGCGTGGGACGTCCTATGATGGCGTTGTAGGCTGATGAGCAGTCGACCACGAGGAATGCTACATTCTTGGTGACCTGTTGCGGGTAGTCTCCAATAGTTACCGCGAGGGTGATAACACCGAGGGGAAATACCTTTGTTCCTCCGAAGCCGACTAGTGGGGCGTTAGCCGAAGTCAGTCGTTCTTTATCAATTTCCATCTGTTGGAACGCAGGGTAGTAGAGGATGTCCGCCGAGCTCCCATTGTCGACAAGAACTCGATGCATGTTGAAGTCTCCTGCTCGTATGGTGACGACGAGTGCGTCGTCATGGGGGTGATGGAGGCGTCGCGCGTCTTCTTCCGAGAATCCGATGAGGGGGTTATTAGCCCGTGGCATCTGAGGTGCGGTCCCCGTCAGCTGGATGTTCTGCACCATTCTGAGATACGTCTTTCGAGCTTTCTTCGACGATCCAGCGGTCGTCGTCCCTCCTACAATCATCCGGATGTCGCCTAAGGGCTGTCTGGGGCGTTCGTTTTCCCGTCTTGGGGCCGGGCCTTGCGGTGGTTCTGCTCGTTCTTTGCTAACGAACCTCTGCAGCTTTCCTTGCCTGATTAAAGCTTCTATCTGTTGCTTTAGGTCGTAGCAATCAGCCGTGTCATGTCCATGGTCTCGATGGAAGCGGCAATATTTGTCCCTTGGCCTTTTGTTGGGATCTCCCTTCAATTTGCCGGGAAAAGTCAGAGTCCCCTCGTCCTTGATTTGCATTAGAACCTGATCGATAGGGGCGGTCAATGGTGTGAAGCTCGTGAATCTCCCTGGGAGTGGCTTGGAGCGGCGGTCATCCCGTCGCTCTTCAGTCCTGGCTTTCTTTTGCCCCCTATCCGTTCGAGTATCTTCTTGCCTTTCCCTCTTCTTAGGCTTGTCTTCCCTTGCAATCAGCGCGTCTTCCGCGTTCATGTATTTCGTTGCCCTGTAAAGTACTTCGGACATGGTCTTTGGATCGTTCTTGTATAGGGAGAAGAGGAACTTCCCTTTTCGCAGCCCGTTGGTGAAGGCTGCTACTTGTATCTTGTCGTCCGCCTCATCTATCGAGAGAGCTTCTTTGTTGAATCGCGTTATGTAGGACCTTAGAGTCTCGTCTTCCCTCTGCCTGATGCTCATCAAGCATGCCGTGGATTTTTTGTACCGGTGGCCTCCGATAAAGTGCGACACGAACTGGGCGCCTAGCTCTTTAAAGGTGCCTATTGAGTTGGGCGTCAACCTGCTATACCAGACCCTTGCGGACCCTTTCAAGGTGGTTGGGAAAGCCCTGCACATAATCTCGTCGGGCACTCCTTGAAGGTGCATTATAGTTTTGAAGGACTCTAAGTGGTCCAGGGGGTCCTTGTTTCCGTCGTAGCTTTCCACCTGCGGCATACGAAACTTTGGGGGAAGTGGGCACGACGTAACACGTGCCGTGAAAGGTGAATCGGTCCGCTGTACCAAGTCGTCGAGATCGTTAGACACTCGTCCTTTGAGGGCGTTCATCATTACGTCTATTCGTTCACGCATCTCCTGCATCTCGGCTGCGATGTGAGGGGGTATGGCTTCAGAAGGGGTAGTCAGGTTGGTATCCCGCCTCTCCGGCCTGCTCGGGGCGTTGCTGCCTTCAGGCGCTTCGGGATCCCTTCTCAGCGCTTGTCTCCTCCTGATTTTCCTCTTGTATTCTGGGACGCGTGTTTCTCTGACGTAGCTGCTCCTCCAAGTCGTTATTCTCTTTGGTCAGGCGCTCGACGGCTGCTGCGAGCGTTTGGACTTGCTTTTTCAGAACGGTTGCGCGCGGTTCGTTCTCCTGAATGTTGTTGGTGGTAGCCATTGAGCGGGTGAGTACCATGCAACTTTTGTCCGGGAAGCGATAGTGTGGCGTTACCACCCTCGTTTCCCACAGACGGCGCCAACTGATGATGCTCGAAAATCGTCAGTTAGTCACACGGTCCTCACGTGCTCCCGATGACGTACCTGCACAACAAAGAGAGTGAAGACCTTTGAAAGGGCACCGGCGTGGTACCGGCCAAATACCCTCCGAAGGTTAAGTTAGAAATCTTTACTTTACAACACTAGAGTGCTAGAGTTGAGTTATTTGTGCGTACCTTGTTTCGAGAGGGTCTTGGGGTATTTATAGTAGCGTTGGGCCGAAATCCATGCCTTGACCGAGGAGTTCTTTTCCTTTTAGGATAATGATACTTGGATCCCACGTATCTCCTAGAATCCTTGTCCTTGTAGGGGTCTCCTTACTTAGACGTATTGTTCAAGAATTGTTTATGTATGCGTGTCAGTCAAGTAAGATTGCAAATGGAGCTGAAACTGACCTCGTCAGCCTTCTCCCGTCAGCTACGCTATTCAATAGGATTATTGGTGGAGGCCGTCAGTCTTAGGTCTCCATACGTCAAAGGTCGTCAGCTTCAGGTAGCTCAAGAGTTGAGGTCGTCAGCCATGGGGTCGTCAGCCCCAGGCTCGTCAGCTTTATGTCATTTAGGATAACCCTTATCAACCACTAAAAGAAAAACCTCATCGCACGCACAAAGCGCGTGTAATGAGGCTAGTACTATATAATAAAAGTTGGGATTAAATCATATACTATATATATATATATATATATATAATAAAAGTTGGGTTTATAAGCGATTGTTACGTCAAGTGACTTCACCATATTGCAGAAATTTTTTTAGATTTTTAGATTTTAAAAAATATATATATAAATTTTCTTCTCCTATAATTTCTAAGTTGATAAAAATCTTAAGTTGATATAATCCAAATTCTTCATCTAATCCTTATTTTTTTTTTACGTGTAGAGTATTAGAAATTTTGTTTAGATTTAATATATATAGTTCTTATCTTTTTCTCCTATAATTTCTAAGCTTATAAAAATCTTAATTTGGTTACAATCCAAATTCTTATAATTTAGAAGTTGATAAAAAAAATCTTAATCAATAAAAAAAAAAAAAAAAAAACCTGGATACTTATCAACTTGCCATATGTATTACTTTTTTTTAGATATAAGATAGATATTGTATTGAGTAAAAGAGCCAAGCCCGAAAACATATACAAGCGAGTAAATACCCTAAAAACATCCAGGAGAAAATGCAAAGAAGTTCTAATGCTGAAAGGAAAAGAAAGACCACTAGCGGCAACATGCTGCAAGCCTAGATATAATGCAGTAACAATTAGGGTTATGTATGGTAATAGTATTTATTTTCTATTTTCAAAAACTAGTTTTTGGGAATATAAAGAAAAAACAATTTTCTTGTATTTTTGAAATTTTACATTCACATTAAAATTATTAATAAGTATAGGTAAACTATTGTTTTTATCTAAAACATGATATTGACCATAAAGTTTTGGCGTGACAAAAAAAATCTTGCAATGTATATGAGAAAATTTTACGCATCAAGTGATTAGTTCCTTTTTTTGTGTATATTATTTTTTGCCAATATCATGGAAACATGCAAATCTATAAGGACTTTAATTCCCATTATATTTTGAATCTTAAATGTCTTGCAAATTTTGTATATGTTAGCTATGATATATGTTGATTTATATTGGTGGGTATGGGTACCTAATGTACTCTCTCTCTCTCTCTCTCTCTCTCTCTCTCTCTCTGTCTCTCTCTCTCTCTCTATATATATATATATTTGGGCATACAGGACCTTGCCAAAAGGTATAACTTCTTAATTCTTATCATATCTAAATGCTAATGAAGTTATTTTTGATCCATCATCTCCAATATTAGTTACCTAATTATCTACTATCTTCCATTCAATTAAGTTTGGGATTATATATGATTTTTTTTAATAGAAAAACTTTACTTTAGTTTTATTATCTATTTTAACTTAATTTTTCTTAAATTAATAAAATATTTTCTTTAATATACACATGATTCTTGATTAAGCCGTGCATTGCATGAATATAATACTAGTATAAAATAAAATAAAAGACCTTTAATACATTTGACTTGACCATGAGTTGTTGGATTAGACTATCCAACATGCATGTGATCACACCAACGACTTGGATAGGGGTGCCCAAGAATAGTTAGTCAAGCTAAAACAAATTACTTGAATTTATTTCTTTTAGTAACAAATAATTCCTTTTTTCCTGCCGTTTATTCTCAATTAAAAAAAAATCATTTTTCAAGAGGATCGTGTAATTTTTTTAATATTATTTTAATAACCATGTCAACATTTTATAGTGCCAAAAATGCACTTCGTTTGCCATGTTAGAATTTTCTGTTAGTGGGTCGATGATAAGGACCAAAATAAACTTAAATTTTCATTTTCTAGGACTTAAGTAGGCGCAAATAAAGTTTAGAGATCAAAACAAAAATCGGCCCAAAATATAAAAACTAAAATGCATTTTCACCTTTTATTTCCTTGTATTTTGTGGGATTTAATTGTAATGATTTTAGTCTTAAGTGGTAAATATTTTCTCAAGATAGTTGATCTCGTGACTGGCTCGGGACTCAACATTTATGAAAGGCCATGTGAGGAGCACATGTGAAAATTCAAGAGTTAGTGTATCTTGCGAGTATCTCGTGACTTGGCCAACCTACGAAATGACCTGCAAGATGCACTGACTAGCTGGACTTTAAGTGTGACATTTCCTCTTCTTTCCCCACACTATATATATCCTCGTTATCCACAAAATTGTAAGGAGGCTAATCAGATAGAAAACCCTAGACTCTTTAGTATACTAGAGATTCTATTGACTCTTGTGCACATTCATAGAGAAAAATTCCATAGGGGAGATGCATATACTAAAGGGGTAAGACATTTTTTATATGAGAAAACTTTGTTTTGTTTGTTTTACTTTATGTTTGTTTTGTTTGTTATCTTTATGGTGCTTTGAGTTTCTATTAGTATCTATGCTTTGTTGTTCTCATCGTGTTTATATATTGGATATGCATACATTCTGTATGCCTTGTGCTTTATTGATTGCATGTGCGGATAATCATTTGATTTGCTAAGTGATCACTGTAGCCATTTCCATATGACTGTTTAGTGTTTGATCAAGTTATGCCTTAACTACAATTCATTTGATATCTACTTGATTGAAATTTACTTGTTACTTTATACTAGTCCTTTATTATTTGCTTTACCTTAAGGGTCTAATGTGTTTTATGCAAGTGTTTCAAGTTACAGGTAATTTGGTTCCAAATTTGTCATAGGTTTTAGATTTAGGTGTGAGTGAGTTTTGTCATTGTTCCCAAACTCACGTTTAAGTCTAGAGTCTGTTATCGGGTGTTTTGTCACAGAATAGCCTAAAAAGGAGATTGTAAAGTTATGGTTTTTACATAATATTTATGTTGGCAGTATTTCATAACAAAAAGTGTTGTAATTTCATTAATTTATTTCCTAATATTTTGTAGGATTTAATTATAATAGGTTTAGTCCTAAGTGGTAAAGATTTTCTTAAGATAGTTGATCTTGCAACTAGCTCGCGACTGGCTCGAGACTCAGCACCCGTGAAAGGCCATGTGAGGAACACATGTAGAAGTTCAAGAGTTAGTGTATCTTGCGAGTATCGTGCGACTTGGCCAATCCCTGAGATGAGCCGCAAGATACACTGACTAGCTGGATTTTAAGTGTGATTGCTCTCCTTTACCCACACTATATATACCCTCATTAGCTACAAAATTGTAAGGAGGCTAATCATATAGAAAAACCTAGAGAGGTTTCTACAACACCCACCTTTTAAAGAGAGTTGTCCATCCTCAAGAGAGAAATCCTTGTAGTCTCTTCTCATTCCCCCCTCTTCCATTGTCATACCTTGAGAGCAGATTTGTACCCAAACACAAACCATACCTATTTAGAGTGTAGAGAGTGTTTTGGAGTTTGGAAAGCATTGTGCCTTTGCCAAAGTAAGCCGGTAAGGCTTGGCAGTGCAATCAAGCGATATTGTAGGATTCAGGAAGCTAGTGAAGACAAGACTCCGAGAAGTCCGCTGGTAGCTGGAGCTTAGAGAGTTAAAGTATTTTGGGTAGATTAGGCTTGGAATATCTTTTTGGTATCCTTGTACTCCAACTTATTCACTAGTGGATCATTTCGGCTTAGAGGGCCGCAAAGAGGTTTTTACGCCGAGTTTTTTTTTTTCTCTTCGATAACACATCATCATGTTATCTTGGGTTTGGTGTTCTTTTCCCTACTGCCCTTTACATACTTCTCTTGCATCTATTTGTTTATCCATGAAATCGTTGAGTGCTTAGATTAATTAATTTGCTAATCGTGCATGAGAGCCATCACAACAAAGGTACCCAATATGGTTGGGAGTGGAGCCTACTTATGACCAATGACATGTGTGGCTGTGTCGAGAAAAGGTTCATATATGGCTTGTCGTAGAATACTTGTGACCATAACGTTCCATCTCTTGCTCCAAAAGTCTTGCAATGAGGTAGAGAGGTATTGTGCATCAAATTGTGGCTCGAGCTCAAGTCCCAACAGGGCTCGAGCCAAGGCTACCACCAAGGCTAGTATGATTTCAAGCCATAAATATATGTGGAAACAATATAGACACAATATGGCCCATGGATGAAATTGGTCACTATAGTCATATAGTAGGATCAACATGGCTAAAAAGTACGCCCTTTATTGCGACATTTAGAGGCATGTTGTGGCCCTTTCTAGGCCTATTATGAGCTAGGTTTTCCTTAATTGGGCCATTTGGATGTGTTTTTTCAGGTGGGTTTTCTTTATTTGGGTCAATTGAATGTAATTTTGGAGATGAGTTTGATTTATTTTGGGTGTTTTGGGATTTATCCCAGTAGTTTAGAGGTGGGTCTTGTTGGATTTTGATGGTAAACAAGCAAACGCGACGAAGTGCCCAAGAGAGATTGATGGGTCGGAGGACAAAGGCCCTTTACCAAAAGCAAAGAGCAAAAGCTTGAAGTTGGCTAGCCATGCAATGAAGAAAGCAAAGGTGCCACCAAGATGAATGGAGGAGAGGTTAAAAGGAAGGAGAAGAAATAGGCACACAATTGGGAGTACACCAAAGAGTCGTGGAATAGCTTTGGGGACAAATTTGCCTATGGAATAGCAATAGCATAGAGATATGAAGACTGAAAGTCATACCTTGACAAAATTATTCATCTCACAACCTCTAATAAATTTTTTCTTCTATAATTAATCTTTTCTACTTGTTCTTGATCTTCACACTCTTGGTGGTAAAGAGCTGAGAAAGAGAGGTATTATGTCCACAAGTTGGAGTAGGAAAGAAATAATTTGTATAGAAATGTGAGAAGCACCAATTTGAGAAGTTGAACTACATTTCTCACTGGCTAGTTAGGACTCGTATATGTTTCTAAGCCCTCCATGAATCACTGCATTTTCTTTTTCAGCAAGTCTTTTCATTGGGCCAGTGGGTTCATCATTCACGATTCATGAAACTTTTATATTCTTGGCATAGATAATATGTAAGAGGGAATTTTTCTCACTGTTTGCATGATATCAAATGTCATCCACTATCCTCCTTTTTTAAAATTTATTTATGAAAAGACAAATATTATTAATTATTAACATAGAGAGAACAACAAACAAGAGCACGCTTCCTCCCTAATCATCGAACCAAAGTAGGTTGACCAACTACCTAAATCAAAAGAACCAAAAATATTACAAGAAAAAGACCACTTAGCTAGCGTGTGAGCAGCCATATTAAAATGTATAGGCACCCAAGACACAGAAAGCACTAGAAAGTGAGGATAACATAGATTGCATCTCAAGTAAAATAGGAAGCTTGGAGGGATTCACGACAGATTCACGACAGATTTTAAAATCTGTCTCAATAGAGATACCCCCTGCCTCTATCTTAGGAGCCAGAGACAGCCATTTTTAATGCCTCAGTTTTAGCTTGGAGGGAGAGGACGGTATTCACTTTATGGGAGCAAGCAAAAACCAACTCCCCTCTCCAATCCCTTGCTACTACAACTATTGATGAGAATTTAGTTTCAACTGCTGCATTCACATTGAGTTTAATTAAAAAAAAAAAAAAAAAAAAAAACAGCTTGGGGAGGGGTGGGGGGGGACCCATTCTGCATTGAGGGACTATTATAGAAAATTTCTACTATTTATAAATAATGACATATTATAAATAGAAAAATAATAATATATTGTAAATATAAATAAATAGTATAATAAAATAGACTCACAAGAGGCCTAGCAGTAACACTTTAAGATTTTTGAACTCAACAAAAGCCCTGCTAATTTTGGAAGTTAATTGATCAATACTCAAGGAAAGGTCTTCAAAATGCACTTGATTCCTCAACTTCCAAATTCCATCAAGCAGCATGGCTCCAAACCGTAGGAACTCATCCTTTTGGCTCGGAACATTTGCAAAAAGAGGGGAGAATAAGAAATGAATAAGATCCATTGTCGAGGAGAAACCAAATGAGTCCGTTCTCAACCCTTCATTGGCTGTTGAACCAAATTGATTTTGCTACTGGGCATAAAGCAAAAGGATGAATTGAGGACTCAACTTCAGATTTGCAAAGAGGACAAGTATCATCTCCAATTTCAAAAAATCAAAAAACCTACCAAGGATTTTTTGAAATTGGAGATGATACTTGTATAACTCCAGAGAGAGTCGCTATTATGATGTGCCTCTTTGCAAATCCAATAGGCTGATTTAACTGACAAAACCCAAGAACTTGAAGGAGTCCAAACCCAGCAATCCACACCAGCAACTAGAGAGATTGAAATTCTCAAAATTAAATCCTCGATAAAGTCCTCAAACCACAACTTTAATATATGATAATCCCAATCCCAATGTTCAGAATTTAAAAGCTGAGAGACAAGAAAAATTCCATTCGGGTTAGCTCCACTCTTTGGGATAGGAATAAATACTTGAAGATCTGGAATCCATGGATCATCCCATATTCTAATTGCATTACCGTCCCTCACAATCATACAAGCAGCATTTGAGATGAGATGCTTAGTAGGATAGTGTCGAAATTAGTTGGATAGTCAATAAAATGTGCATTCTTATTCCAAATATGCAACTTTACTAACTAGGAAGGATGAGTGCAAGTGTAAGATCCACCTATTATAGTTGTTTGGACTAGCAATTTAAAGTCTATACCAAACAAAGAGGACAACACAGAGAAGTCCAATATTCAGAGAAATCAAAACCATACCAGTTTCAAAATGAATAAACAATTTTCTATGGGAAAATTTCATTTCCCACGGATGAATTTCTTTCCCTAATCAAACCATCTTTCACCACAATTCTAGCAATGTGAGACAATTATATCATTTCAACATAAATAAGCACAGAAAGCCAATATCAAGAACTAGGGAAAAGCTTAAAATTCTGATCTGTGCATATAGTATACAACGGCTTCATAATATGTTATTTGTAGTTTTGTACCACCAGGTAGTAGCTGAACAATCAAGGACATATGGAAGAAATAATCACTAAACAACAGTGAACACTAATACTGATCTGTCAAAAATCTAACACTAGAGTTTTGCCCCTAGAATTTCTTCTAGACAATGTAAGCATGATTTTACAGTCAAAACTAGCAAAACGGATTGGCACTTTTGCTGATATTGGGAGATGAAAGAGAGCCTCAATTTCTATAGGACCAACTGACTTTTCCTTCAATCAGGAAATCTTCCTCTGTAATGACAAATCAACCATGTAAAAAGCTCAATAATTTCTCTCCTTTCTCCTATGATGTTTCATAATCTGTTCGAAAAATATTACACTATGATTACCTAAACTTGATAAACAACCAATCAACATTTATCAAGAGGACTTGGAACTCCTATATTACTGATGCTGTTCATAAATCTGCATATAAGTCTCCGAGAGTGCAACCATTTGAGGAAGTGTTTCTGAAACATGCAAATCCTGCATCTCATACCTGCAAATATTGAATGCCAAAAGTTTCAATTGCAATATCTGTTACATTTAAAAAAAAAAATTCAAAATTTCAATTTTTTGCATATTGATGAAATATGGGATTACCATAATTCTTCTGACTTCCTCTGTACAAATACCCTGTAGTACCCTTCATCAGGTTTACCATCATGAACAATGTTGGCAATCAAATCATACTTTGAACACAATTTCTGATTCTCCTTAGGTGTTGGCAAGGGAATGTAATCCTTCAACTCCAGGTTCTTCACGGGAAAGTTCACTGAGACAAAGTTACATCATTCAGCACAAGGCACATGAGTTGGCCCAGTTTCGGATAATATTACATATGTAGATTCATCATACAGCACAAGGCACATGAGTTGGCCCAGTTTCGGATAATATTACATATGTAGATTCATCATACAACTACAAAATATAGGAATGAAATCTCACCTAATGTAGGATTTTTTTCCACAAAAAAGTTGTTCTTTGTAAATCGACGCATGTGGAGAATTAGATACTGTGGCAATCTGGTAACACGGTATCTCATCCTTGCTATACGAGGTCGGACAACCTCAGTGATAGTTTCACCATCAAACTTCTTCAGGATGTTGAAGAGTGGAACCTATAACAAAAGCACGTGCAAAATTTGGTCTGAAAGAAATACTACTAAGAAAAAAACATAAAAACCCCACAAATTTTCTCTAGTACTAGTATCTTTCAAAGACTTCCGGTGAGCACCTTTTTTCCAAAATGCAATACAAAGAAGGCCAATTTGATTTAGCAAGATGTATATACCAATGACTTTGTGCTGCAGTGAGTACTGATGTCATGCAATGCAAATATAAATTGAGAATAGATATACAGCCTAAATTCCCAAACAGAAAGCCTCTTCCAAATATCACCAAAATGTCCTCTTATTTTATTCTAAAAAAATACTTTCCAATTGATTATCAAAATATAAGAGAGAAATAAATGGAAAATGCTTGAAATTTTTGTAATCATTCTTAAGAGAAATGAACCACTTCTTTAGCATGATTTTTTCCTTTCAAACTAACAAAGGCCATAAGAGAATTGGCCAATTTCACACAACTTTAACACAGTACCAAAGTGGCATAGAATGTTGCAAATGTTAATCAAGAGAAAGGGGAAAATAAATAAATAACTTGCCAATTCTTAGCACTAAACAGAACCAAAAATAACTTCTTAAATGAACATAAAAGAACTTGCCAATTCTACTATTTAAAAAGAAAAAGGAAAAATTCCAATTCAGAGTCACTTTAGAGTATTACCACTGGCTTTCTCTAACTTTTACATGGTAACAAAATGGCTTTTAATACAGCAGCTGTAAATCCCAAGAAAGAACAACCAAAATTAACTCTCTCTCTCTCTCTCTCTCTCTCTCTCTCATACAGATGGCATAACCATAGCATGGCTAGAGAAACAATATCCTCTTTGGAAATCTAAGGTTAAGGCAAAGCTAAACAATAAGTGCCCATGGAAGTTAATTAGGTTTTAATGTTTTATTTTGTCATTCTAGAGTCAAGGGTATTTTAACAATTCTACAATTGCTGGGTATGAACAATAGTTATGGGCCATGGGTCTTATTTTATTAATAAGTCAGTCTTATATAGGGAGAAATTGAGCTTTTACCCTTATTTTTTAAAATATCTAGCAATATGTCTTTGTTTTGAAATTATTTAGGTCTGAGTCCCTGTTTTGAAACTCAATCTTCTCAAAATTGAGTTTTAATGTAAAACTCGATTTATAGAAAATCGAATTATAGGCAATCAAACTTAAAAAAATAAAAAATAAAAAAAAAAAAAAGTATGGAACTTGAGTTCCATGAACTCAAGTTTGATTTGTCATAACTCGATTTTCTAAAAATCGAGCTTTACATTGAAACTCAATTTTGAGAAAATCAAGTTTCAAAACAGGGGCACAAATCTAAATAGTTTCAAAATAGGGACATATTGCTAGATTTTTTGCAAAATAAGGGCAAAAACCCAATTTCCCCCTTATATAGTTAATGGGTTGTTATGTGTGGGCTTTGGTTCAATTCAATTAGGATTTGGTTTGCTAGTCAAAGTAGAAGCCCTGCCCTAGTTCTACTAAGAGAGGTTGAGAGTAGGGTCTATGCAGTTGTAATCACATAAGTTACAGTTGATCAATAAAATGTCCAGCGTTTTGAGTATTGAGGCAACTTGGCCATAGTATTCTTTTTCCTCCTTTCTCATCTTTCTTTCTTCTTTTCTTTCTCACGGAACTATTTATGGTACGGTTCATGGAACTATTTTCTCACGCATTGTTCACATGATAGCAAATAATTCTATGGCTTTTTCTTTCTTCTCTTTTTAACCGTAAATCAAATCCTTTCTCTCTTGAATCCTAATATTTCTTCTAAAAGGGTTCTAAACTCAAAGTCCACAAATCCTCCTAAACCTTAACCCATCACAACCACACATAGACAAGTTTGCCCACACCCCTTTCCTAAACATTACACTTTTCAAGGAATTAAGAAGGCCTTAAAAGCATTTGCCAATTCCACTTTTTTTTTTTTTTTTTCCAAAAATAAGTTTCAGCCCCAAGGGGAAGGGGAAGACGAAATTTGAATAGTAACCTCCACTTCATGAGGTGTGGTCCCTAACCAATTGTACTACACGTTAGGGTTTCGCCAATTCCACAAATTTAAATAGCTTCTCTCTATCCCTCTCTAGTCTCTACCAATATTAAAATGTAAAAAAATTTATTTTATAAGAAAATCTTTTTTTTTTTTTTTTTTCAAAGATTGGCAAATAGTGGAGAAGGGGAGGTGTGGTTCAAATCACAAACACAGGACAGTATAAAGAATTCCATTACCATTGGCCATTACTTGAACCCCATATTAAAATGTAAACCCGTAGTCAATTAGAATCTACCCTAAAGGAAAATCTACTATGGACAACAGAAAAATACATCTCATTTATTATGCAACCAAACTCACTTAGAAATCAAAATACCTGGGGTATTATATTTTTCTCCATCACGTCTTTGAAGAGAGGAGGTGGTGGCAAATCCAGTCCAAGCATTAAGAATGGCATTCTGGAAGTTTCTGTCACAACAGCATCATGTCCAATGCCACCATCTGTGAGTTTTAAAGCAGCATGCTGGTCATCACTGTTATCTTTCTTCTCCAAGAAAGCTTTGTTGTGAATCTCTTTCACAACCTCCAATTCTCCCTATAAAGTGTACAGGTGTCTTTAGATAAGTGCAACTGACTATCCAACTACTAACAACAAAGTCAACAAGAACGATTATAGAGACAACCTGAAAGCAATCGTAGATAACGCTTCTATTTTTCTTCGTTTTAAGATCAGCATGCATTGTGTTAAGAAGCCATGACATGAATTCAACTGGATCAGACTGCACACCAATCCGAAACCTTTTTTTACTGGCTTTCATAATTGCCTGTAGAAACTCATGTGGGCTTACCTGTTAAACATTAAGAATTTTGATAAATATGAATTTCATGTTCAAGAACCATTAACTCAATGTGACAGACTGGGAACATACCTGTCCTTTAAAGTTCCTTGTATGCCAGATCTTTCTTGTGAGTTCTCCAAATCGATGAACAAGTGGAGATTTGCTGTGTTTATAATTTTCAGGGATAAGGAAAAAATTCCTTAAAGGAGTAACTCTCATCAAAGATTGTATTGTGACATTCACAAAATCTGTCTCTTTAATGTTGTTAAGCCCCACCTGAAATTTGCCAAAATCATGATTAACACTTCAAAAGGTCCCATTTAATATCATATAAAATCTCCAACAATAAAACAGAAATGTGGTTTAAGGCAAAAATAAGTACCATTCCTGGAAGGTAATCAGAACCATCAAGTGCCCTAGACCACTGCTTGTTCTTGTCAAGTTGTTCCACTTGTTCCCTAGCAAACCTGCATGTATAGTAGCCAAAAATAATCAACAATTAAGTGCCTAAAAGTACATAATCCATTAAATTAAGTTCTTAAATAAAACACAAAATAAAATGTGAATGAAAGATAGCATATTACGATCACAAATAGTACTGAGAAACTTAATGAAGCTGACCATGGTGGTTCTCTTTCAAAGGAAAACTGTAATCCACAAGGATCAAAGCAAACATATCCAATTGACAGCCATCACATCCACTCCATAGGATGCATGTGGCTGTGCACACTCAAGCACACATACATACGCACACAGAGACCATGGTGGTTCTCTTTCAAAGGAAAAATGTAATCCACAAGGATCAAAGCAAACATATCCAATTGCCAGCCATTACATCCACATCCATAGGATTCATGTGGCTGTGCACACACAAGCATGCATACACATACACATGCACGTACACATGCGCATACACATGCACATATGCACACATGCAGAGAGATATGCTAATAGAGGGTATGACAGCATTAAATAGAGAAGGAAAAATATAGTGAAAGCACTTTGCAAAAATATAAGCACACCTGGGATTCAGAACATGTCGAATGTCATCTAATGAGGGGTCGTCAATTTCATATCCGTCAGGAAGGCAATAAACCTGCTCAGTCCGAAGATTGATATAAACATGGTGCCCTGCTTCCAGGCTGTGAGTATATGCATGAGACTTCTTCCCTCTTCCTTGATAATACTTCCCACAGACCAAACAGGCATACACATTCAAATTTGACAGAGAGACAGAACAAAACTTCTCAAAATCAAAATCCAAAACCTGCAAAGCACAGAATAGCAACCGAAAACAGTACTTAAAACCCAAAAAAAAAAAAAAAAAATTTATGTAACTCATCAAAATGAGCTGCACACACACTAGAAACGCATTTAGATAGATACATGCCTGAAGTTAACAGTGCATATACAAACAAGTTTTTTCAAAATCAAAATCCAAAACCTGTAAAACATTAACAATTAACTCAAACAATTGACATTGTAGTTTAAAAAAAAGAAAAAGAAAAAAAAAAGCCCATTTTGTCAATTTATCTTAAGCATCAAAGACAAGAGCAGTATACCTGGCGATTAACAGTATCAAGATAAGGACAGTCCCTCCGGTGCTCAACCTCACGATTACGCCTTCCTTGACCATATCCTTGCTCAATTTGATCCTCTTCCTCCTCTTCTATTCCTTGACCTCCATTGCCATTCTCCACTCCCTCCCCACCGCCATTTTGCTCAGCCATCTGCCTCTCCTCTTCCTCCTCCTCCTCATCATCATCATAATTCGCTAATCCGGAAAGAGGATTCGCAATTGGAAGAGGCGGCGGTGATGGAGATGACTCCAACTCCTCCTCCACCACTCTCTGCCTCTTTGCTTCTGAACCAAACCCTTCCTCCGACACCAAATCACCAGTTTTCCTCTTTGAACTCATTCCGTAACGGTTTAACTAATTATACACATTAAAAAAAAATAAAAAAATCATCAACAACTCTTTATAATAATAACAAATTCAGATAAAACTTTCAACTTTCATCTCAGTTATCCACAATATTAAGTACACTAATTAAAAATCAAAAAATAAATAAATAAAAATTTTGCTAAGACTTAATTTAGAGGAAGAAACAAAAACAACATAAAAATGGACAAAGATATTTATCAGCTATTATGAAGTGGAGATCCATGCAGGCTATCAGTTCGAATCCCCTATTTCCTCTTCTTTTGGGACCAAAAACTCACTTATCAAGAAAGGGAGAAAGTGGCTTCAAAATCTAAATTTATTATGGGAAAAGTTAATGAATTCTCTATGAAAATTAATTTAAGAAATATTTTTAATAACTTTCAATGAAAAAAGAAAAAAAAAAAAACGATTTTTTTTATTAGTTTTTTATATTGGGTCCACTTAACAGGTGCCTTAGGGCACTTCCATAAGAAATATAAAAAACTATTAAAAAAAAAATTAATTATTTTTTTCTTTTCCTATAAAAAGTATTTCATAAACCAATTCTCTTAGGGCATTTTTTTTTTTCCTTTTATATTTTTCATGAAAGCAATACCAAAACTTTTTTAAGTAGTTCAGTAATACCTTGAGGGCACCCGCTAACCTGGCATTTTGTTATCTACAAATTGGCTTTCTCTGATTTTGTAAATATTTTTATACGGTCAAATAGAATTAGTCTTTTTAGTTCTAAAATGACTTCCTGGGATTAGTCCCCTCTGAATCTGTCCCTAACTAACCCTTCACTTCCATTCCAACTAAAATATTTATAATACTGTGTTAATGTGGCAGTGTTGCAGCTTCCGCTTATTGTCTTAGTCGGATCTAGTTCGGCATTTTTGGTGTTTGCAGTATTTACTATGCTTGAAACTTTGTAAAACTCTCTTCAGTATTAATGAAATATCTCATTGACAAGATTAATAATTAAAAAAAAAAAAAAAAAATTTGTTGTGTAAACAACATTTCGAATTCCGCTATCGTTCTATGCTTCCTAATCTAGGTAATTAATTATGCTTACTGCTGTGTAGAATTTGGATTAAACATCAACTTTATTTATTTTTTTTTTTTTCTTATGTGAATAGAACATGCAAATTCTATTTATCCACGAACAAACTCAGGATTGCTGAAATGTAACTCTTTTCTCGGAATATGTAAAAACTCAACAAATAACTAAGTCATAAAAGTTTTTTGGTTAAAATCTAAAACTGACCCTCTAAGTTTCAACTTTTCTCATTTCAGTCTTGTAAGTTTCAATTTTGTCAGTTTCAATTTTGTTTGTTTTAGCAAATAGAACAAAAATTTTGCTGAAAATGAAATTTTTTTGCAGAAAGTACTGTAAATAAAAATAAAAGTTAGCTAAAATAATATAGTGAGACTTATGAATAATACCAAAAAGTGCAGTAGGGTTATGAATAGTAGCAAAAATAAGCTAAAAAGTAAATTAAGTTGGCAAAAATAATTTTTGCCAAACACACACTCAGTCCTCTAACTTTCAATTTTTGTCAATTCAATATTCCATTAAGCCTCAATTAAGTGGTGCCGTTAAATGAGCCAAAACGACACCGTTTATGCTCTTTTTATTTATTTATAATTTCGTAATTAAAATAAAATAAAAAATTGTTATTAAAAAGAAAAAAAGTTAAGGGGAACGATGCCGTTCCCCTTCCCTTGAAAACAAAACCAAAAAACCTGATGAATTTATGCCTTGGTTGAGAAAATTGGGGGAAAAAGAGGGGGGGAAATAAAGAGAGTTAGGGATCAGCAATCAAGATTGAGAAGGAGACTGAGATTGAGACCAAGATAGAGAGAGATATCAAGACTGAGAGAGAAGGAGACGAATTTTGCAACGGGCTAGGGTCTACTCTAGTGGGCTTGGGTATACTCCGGCGGGCTAGGGTCAACTCCATCAGCTCCAACTTCGGCCAAGTACAATTTTGGGTAAGTGATGAAAACCCAAAATTTTTTATTTGGTCATTTTGGGTATAGGTAGTAGTAGTCTAGTAGATGGGTTTTGTGCTAGATTTTGCTGTGTGTTATATAAAGCCGGTAACTTTTTTTAGTTGAAGAGTATTTTTGTTTCATTTCGTTTGTTTATGTTGGACTTTGTTGACTGATAGGTGAGATTAAAAGCATTGAGATAATCAACTTTATTTTATTTTATTTTATTTTGTGTGTGTGTGTGGATAATCCACTTAATTTGTCTATTTGTTGAACATCTTCATGTGTAGTTTTATTGTTTTGAAATAAGTTGGTCCCCCACTTGGAGTTGTTTGCTGTGTGGGTACTTAAAAGTTAGCACTTTATTTTTCTATTGATATTTTGGTGTATGGGATACTTAACATTGTCTTTGTCGGCTAAAATACTTGTGTTGTGTGTTGACCTTTTAATTTACAACTTTCATAGGAAAGATGCTTGGTTAGAATTTCACCTTTTTTTTTTTTATAAGTAAGAAAGATGTATATTCAAAAAACAACTTTATGCAAAAAAGCACAAAGCATATCAAAGATTACAAAAGAAGAGAAAAGGCAACAAACAGAAAAAAGAAACTAATTACAAAGAAATAGAGAGCTAAGAAATAAAGGAAGAGATTCATTAGATGTGAATTCCCAAACCCTAGACCAATCAAAAAGGGAACTAGTAAAAAAAGCAAGAAACTAGTCATTGGATCTAAGTCCTCAAAAGTCCGTCGGTTCGTTCCCTCTAAATACAACACATCCAACACAATAGAGCTAAATTCCAAATGCTAGATGAATGCTTTCTCAACCAATTCCAACAACCAAAAAAGAAACCTGCAACCAATCTTGAGAGAACCCATGAAATTCCCAAAAGCACCAAAGACAAAGCTTCACCAACGATGAGCCTTCCGACAATGTAGCAACAAATGATCCATTGTCTCCCACCACAACGACACATGCTGCACCAGGTGTTTGATGTGGTGTATTTGGAGGGAATGCAATCAGTGGATGTTTGAAGATTTGGATAAATCTGATAAGCAATAGCTTGCTCTCTTTTCTGGTTTCCTTTTTGATTAGGCTCACATCTAGTGATTCTCTTCTTTTATTCCTTAGCTCTCTTCTTCTTTGTAATTAGTGTTTTTTTATATTTTTTTATTTTCCATTTTTTTTGTACTATTGATATGCTAGTGCTCCTTTGCATTTAGCAGTTTTTTGAATATACATCTTTCTTACCTATCCAAAAAAAAAAAAAAAATTCTATCCTAGGCGACTGTCCAAACGAAGAAAGAGACATGCCGGGGTGCCTTAACGTTCCAAGTAACTTTCTATGGAAAAAGTATGGAGGAAGAACTACGCAACTTATGATAAAACAAGCAGATATTAAAATCTCCATTCTTCGTCAACTTCCATCTCAAATGGTCACCATCATCCTCTAAAGGTAAATTGGCTGCCAAAAACCGAAAGAAATCATCCACCAACTCCGCCTCTTAATCATTAGGACCCTAATAAAACAAACATCCCAGTCTCTCATGTCCCCTACTCCTTGCCTTATCAAAGAAGAGTCAACAGAGGCTGCTCTATTAGTAGCAATGGAGTATTGCACCACTCGGTTAAGAGGACGTGTATGTTGTATATAAAGGTATATACAAAGATAGGTTGTAATAATGATGGTTGAGTTTGAAGAATATGGTTTCATAAAGTGAAAATTCAAGTTTTAGAATTTTCTAAGTGAAAATTTGAAAATTTGAATTTTTTGGAATTTTCTAGAATTTTTTGCAGAATTTTCTAGTGACTATTCAGAAAGGTTGAAGAGGTTTTAATCTTTGTTAATCGCTTTATGAAAAATAACTAACTCTCCATTCGTGCCTTTTTATGAAACAGGGTTATGTTTACTTAAAAAATAACTAACCCTCCATATGTGCCTTTTCATGAAACAAGCTTATGCTCACTTAAAAAAAAAAATTAACTAACTCTCCATACATGTCTTTTCATGAAACATAACCCTATGGGTATAAATAGAGACTTATGTTCATTTGAAAAACTAATTCCAAAAATTCAAAAGTTGGAGAGAAACTTAAGAAACACAAGAAATCCTGTGGTCATTCTCCAGAATTGCTATCTGTAGAACCCAACATCTTGGTTATATCTTGGGAACAAATTTGTGATAACCCTTTAGCAATAAAAGTGTGGGGGGCAAATATCGTCTAAGGAAAACGATTTAGTGCCTCCAAGTTATCTATTTTCTGTTTGTCTTCTTATTCTTCTATTATTATTTTGTGCAATATCCCCAATAATCTTAGACAATATTTCTTACAATGGAAGGAACAAGTGATGTTTCAACGTTGAATATGTTGAATCATGAGTTGGTGAAATTGGATCGCTTTGATGGAACCAATTTCGACCGATGGAAAGACAAGATGAAATTCCTACTTACTGCACTCAAACTCTTCTATGTCTTGGACCCAAATTTGATGCCTTTTCCTTCTGCAAGTGATGAAGATACTGATGAGATTAAGGCACAAAGAAAGAAATGGAAGGAAGATGAATTGATATGTAGAGAGCACATTTTCAATACTCTTTCGGATTGTCTTTATGATCTCTACACATCAATGAAGTCACCGAAGGAAATTTGGAATGCTTTGGAGGCAAAGTACAAAACTGAGAAAATAGCTACGAATAGTTTATTATTTAAAAGTATTATGATTATAAAATGCTTGATAATATCTAAGTTTTGAATCAAGTGCATGAGTTACAGATTTTGGTCAATAACCTTCATGATTTGTCAATCAATATTTCTGAATCATTCCAAGTGGGTGTAATCATTGCGAAACTCCCACCAAGTTGGAATAATTTTAGGAAGAAACTTCTGCATATGTCAGAAGATCTTACTTTAGAACAATTCGGACAACATCTTTGAATTGAAGAGGAAAGTCGGGTTAGAGATGTGACTAACACCAATTCTAAAGTGAATGTGAACAATATGAGCAATGTTCAAAGTGGGAGTTCGAGTAAAACCAATAAGCACTTGAAAGTGAACAAAAGTGGGAGAGGTTTCAAGAAAAACAACTCCAAGAATCCCAACAAGGACAAGAAGAATCGTGCATGTTTCCATTGTGAAAAGAAAGGACATTACATTCGCGAATGTAGACTCTTAAAGAACAAGAAAAAGGATGAAGAAGGCAATGCCATTGAAACGAATGTCATTGAGGACATTGTTGCTATGGTAAGTAGCATACATATTGATATGATCACTGAAGTTCATATGGCTGTGATTGCAAATCCTTTTGATTGGTGGTTCGATTTGGGTGCAACGGTGCATGTGTGCAACAATAAGGAGGAACACAAGAGTTATGATAAGTCTTCCATAGAACAACAAGTGCTAACGGGAAACCATAATAAAGCAAAAGTTCTTGGAAAAGGCACTGTTGAAGTGAAGATGAGTTCCGACAAGATGATAATCTTGACCAATGTTTTTCATGTACCCGATATCAAGAAGAATCTTGTGTCTGCCAATTTGTTATGTAAGAATGGTGTAAACTCTGTACTTGAATCGGATGAATTAATCTTATCCAAGAATGGGATATTTGTTGGAAAGGGATATGCTACTGATAGCGTGTACAAACTAAGTATAATTAACAATGAAGTTTTTGGTTGTGCTTATATTGTTGATTCTTCATATTTGTGGCATGCTAGATTAGGACATTTAAATTTCAAATACTTGAAATTTATGTCAAAGCATGATATGATTTCATATAAGCATGATGATGAAAAGAAATGTGAAATTTGTATTCAAGCAAAGATGACAAAAAAACCTTTTTTTTAAGTCGGATAGAAATTCTATTATGCTTGAACTCATACATTCTGATGTATGTGAATTGAATGGTGTATTAACTAGAGGAGGTAAAAGATGCTTCATTACATTTATTGATGATTTCTCTAGATTTACATATGTGTATTTAATTAGAAATAAAGATGAATCCTTTGACATGTTCAAATGTTATAAAATTGAAGTAGAAAATCAAAAGATATGAAAATAAAGATCCTACGAAGTGATAGAGGTGGTGAATATTTTTCTAATGATTTTTCTACGTTTTGTGAGGAACATGGTATAATATATCAAAGTTCAGCCCCTCATACACCCCAACAAAATGGTTTGGCTGAAAGGAAAAATAGGACTCTTGTAGACAGGATAAATGTCATGATTTTAAGTACAGAGCTTCCATTTAATTTATAGAGAGAGACATTGCTTACAGCATGTCATGTGCACAACAGAGTACCTTCCAAGAAGATAAAAGTATCTCCATATGAGTTATGGAATGGAAGAAAACCAAACCTTGATTATATCAAAGTGTGGGGGTGTTTAGCCTTTTATAGAGTAGTTGAACCAAAAAGAAAAAAATTAGGACCCAGAGATATGAAAAGTGTGTTTGTAGGTTATGCTGAAAATTTAAAGGCATATAGGTTATTAGACTGAAGCTCTAATACAATAGTGGAATCAAGAGATGTTTAGTTTTTTGAGGATAAATTCAGTAAAGATTCCATGAATACTTTGATACCTACTCAAACACAACAAGGTGCCTCTAATCTTAATACTACTTTGAGTGGTACTAAGAGGATTGAAAGTGGTTCACCAAGTGAACAAAGAAACAGTCAAAGGATAAGAAAAGTAAAGGACTTTGGTCCAGATTTCATTTCTTATCAAGCTCAATTATTTCTTGTTGAACGAAATAGACAAGCGGTCCTAAATAAAATACCTATAGTGTTTAGCACAGAGGATGATCCTAAATCATATGAGGAAGCTATGGCTTTTAGAGATTCAGTTTTCTAGAAAGAAGCTATGAATGATGAGATAGACTCAATATTATCCAATAATACTTGGGTCCTATAGGATCTACCTACTGGTTCTAAACCAATTGGATGTAAATGGGTATTTAGAAGAAAATATAATACTAATAGATCAATTCAAACTTTTAAAGCAAGGTTAGTGGTAAAAGGCTTTAAACAAAAGGAAGGAGTAGACTATTTTGATACCTATGCACCGGTGGCTAGGATCACGTCTATTCGTGTGTTATTAGCACTTGCATCCATATACAAGTTGATTGTACATCAAATGGATGTTAAGACAGTTTTTCTAAATGGTAATCTTGATGAGGAAGTTTACATGGAACAACCTGAGGGTTTTGTACTTCCTAGAAATGAAAAGAAAGTTTGCAAGTTAGTCAAGTCTTTGTATGGCTTGAAACAAGCTCCAAAAAAATGGCATGAGAAGTTTGACTCAGCAATCTTGTCGAATGACTTTGTGCACAATAATTCCGACAAATATATGTATTCCAAATTCACAAAGGAATATAGTCATTGTATGCCTGTATGTGGATGATATGTTCATATTTGGTACAAATATGAAAGGTGTATGTGAAACCAAAAAATATCTTTCTTCTATGTTTCAAATGAAAGATTTGAATGAAGTGGACACTATTTTGGGAATCGAAATTAAAAGACATAGTAAGGGTTTTGCACTATGTCAATCTCATTATGTTGAGAAAGTGCTTCAAAGATTTGAACATCTTAATATAAAGGAAGCAAATACACATTTTGATCGGCGCATAAAGTTTGGTGAAAACACTGGAAGAGCAATAGCACAACTTGAGTATGTTAGTGCTATTGGTAGCATGATGTATGCTATGCATTGTACAAAACCAGACATATCATTTTCAGTGGACAAACTTTCTAGATTTACAAGTAATTCAAGTGTGGATCACTGGAAAGCAATTGGTAGAGTTCTTGGTTATTTAAAGAAAACCAGAAGTTTGGGACTCTTTTATTCCGAATTTCCAGTAGTGTTGGAAAGTTATTCGGATGCTAGTTGGATTACTAGTGTGAGTGATAACAAATCCACGTCTGGTTGGATATTCACTCTTGGTGGGGGTGCCATCTCTTAGGCATCAAAGAAACAAATGTGTATTTCTCACTCCACCATGGAATCAGAATTTATAGCCTTAGAGGTAGCAGGCAAGGAAGCGGGATGGTTAAGAAATATGTTGTTAGACATAAAGTTGTGGCCACAACCAATACCAACCATTTTGGTGTACTGCGATAGTGAAGCCACCTTGGGTAGAGCATACAGTAAAATATATAATGGTAAGTCTAGACATATAGGTCTAAGACATAATTACATAAGACAATTAATAGAATTTGGTACCATTTCAATTGTCTATGTAAGGTCAAATAATAATTTGGCAAACCCTTTAACCAAAGCAGTGTCTCAAGATATGGTTGGAGTAACATCCATTAGAACGGGACTAAAACCCTTTTTCTAAGAGAATCACCAATAGTGGAAAACCAACTTCGAATTGATTAAATCTAAAGAGGTTTAAAGGGTAACAACAAGCTATTGATACGTGGTTAGTAAAAGCACTAATTTTGTCTCTCATTTAGAATGGATTAGTGCAGACTGTTACGATATAATTAAGGATGAGTTTTACACTTTTAATGAAATTCATAAAGAATAAATGTCTGTGTAACAAGGACATAAGAAGGAACTTCACCTTTGTAAACATAGGAATGGTGCCACTTCTAGCAAGAGTAAAAGGGTATTCTCTTGTACATGTTCACTAAACCAAGAAGAGCACAAGGCCATAATAGTGCTAACAACAATGGATTTCTAAATGTGTCGTGGGTGTTCTCATGTGTGCGTTGTTTCCGATTTCAACACATAAGAGTTTTGGTTTAAACACCAAGCCACCATTAACTCTGTTGATTTCTTGAAGCAATTACACTGAAGGGAGGTTTAAGTCGAAAGACACCTTTTATTATGCATGATAGAATATCAATCAAGTGAGACATATATTATTAAAATCTAGTGGGGGATTGCTGTATATATAGGTATATACAAGGATAGGTTGTAATAATAATGGTTGAGTTTGGAGAATATGGTTTCATAAAGTGAAAATTCAAGTTCTAGAATTTTCTAAGTAAAAATTCAAGTTCTAGAATTTTCTAAGTGAAAATTCAAAAATTTGAATTTTTTAGAATTTTCTAAAATTTTTTGCAAAATTTTTTGGTGACTATTCAGAAAGGTTGAAGAGGTTTAAATATTTGTTAACCGCTTTATGAAAAATAACTAACTCTCCATACGTGCCTTTTCATGAAACAGGATTATGTTTACTTAAAAGATAACTAACCCTTCATATATGCCTTTTCATGAAACAGGCTTATGTTCACTTAAAAAAAAAATAACTAACTCTCTATATGTGTCTTTTCATGAAACATAACCCTATAGGTATATATAGAGGCTTATGTTCATTTGAAAAACTAATTCCAAAAATTCAAAAGCTGGAGAAAAACTCAAGAAACACAAGAAATCTTGTAGTCATTCTCCAGAATTGCTATCTGTAGTACCCAACATTTTGATTGTATCATGGGGACAAATTTGCGATAACCTTTTAGCAACAAAAGTGTGGGGGGGGGGGGGGGAGCAAATATTGTCTAAGGAAAATGATTTAGTGCCTCCAAGTTATCTATTTTCTGTTTGTCTTCTTATTCTTCCATTATTACTTTGTGTAATATCCCAAACAGTATATAGGTGGTAAGGTGAAAGTTTATGATAATGTGGATTTAGACAGCTTTTCTGTACTGGAGGTTAAGCATTATTGTGCGGAGTTGGGAGTGTTGAATTATGTCCAGTTTTATTTTCTTGTGCTTGGGTTTGGATCTTCACAATGGCCTAAGATATGTGACCAATGATGCTGATACTCAGGAACTATTTAAGTGTCTTGACCCCATTGATCCTAAAATAGACATTTATGTAAAACATGCAACCCCTATTCAAAAACAATTGTTAGTCAGGATGTCAGTGATGTTGATGCTGTGAATTTGGTTGGTTGTGGTGTTGGTGTGGAGGATGTGGATATCAGGACAGAAGCAATATTTTTTAACTTGCATATGATATTCATCTAAAACACAACTTGCATCTGATATTAAACTGCCCCCTCACAGAAATTAGCCACCCCAAAGGCAAGCCACAATACGCTTACACTTCCAGATTGCCATACCAAATTCTACTATTTTTTGTTATTAGTATATTGTAGTACGTGCTCCTTCCTTAATTTGCAGTAAAATCAATAAAGTACAAAGCTAAAATCGTCAATGAACAGGTACTAGCCAAACAAAAGCAGAACAATTGTAACCATAAAATCAATCTTAAAAACAGAATTTTTTTTTTTTTCAAAAAAAAAAAAAAAAAACAAGAAGAAGAACTAATCAATTAAGAAAATAATTGCTACAGAACTCGTTCACTCCCCTCTTGAGGCCAAATTTATGAAATCAAAAGTTATCATAACACACAGCAGAATCCAGCACGAAACCCATCTATAAGACTATAACACAAAGCAAAAAATATGGGCTTTTAGAACTTACCCAAAGCTGCACTTGGCCGGAGCCGGAGCTGCCGGAGTAGAACCTAGCCCACCGCGAAACCTCTTCTCATTCTCGGTCTGTCTTCCCCCACCCCCCTCCCCCCCCTCCCGACATCCCTCTCTCTCGGTTTCGATCTCGCTTTCTCTCTTTCCCCCTCTTTCTTTCTCCCCAAAATCCTCAGTCACTCGGTGACTCGGGTGAGCACGACGACTAGTATGGGACTGTTTTGATTTTCAGGGGAAGGGGAACGACGTCGTTCCCCTTAATTGTGTTTTTTTTTTTTTTTTAAATAACAGTTTTTGATTTTATTTTAATTACGAAATTATTTTTTAAAAAAATAAAAATAAAAACCTAAACAGCATTGCTTGGCTCACTTAACGCCACTGCTTAATTCAGGCCTAAAAAAATATTGAATTGACAAAAATTGAAAGTTAAAGAATTGAAATAGCAAAATTAAAGTTTAGAGAACTGAAATAGCAAAAATTGAAACTTAGAGAATTAATTTTGAATTTTAGTTTTTTTTTTTTTTGGTAGGTCTCTTTTTTGAGATTCTAAATTAAATAAATGTGAAACAGAAATTGATAGACCCTAACAAATTTTGAAGAAAAAATATAGACGATTTGAATGAAATGTCACTTAAAAGAATTTTCAAATACCTTAATTCTTAAATCCTATGTGTGTCTCACTGTCTTACACTAGACTTTTGATTTTTTTTTTTTTTCTTTTAAATCTCTTTGATATGATAATGATCACTCACAACCAACTTCGCTAAATCATTTCTTCAACTAGCTTCTCAAATCTCATAACCAAGCTCAATTGCACCTTCAAGCTTCCAAGGCTGAATTTAGGCAATCTCCAATGGTTCCTAGCATTCCAAAACACTACAACACTTAAGGATGGCGATGTTTGTTATTGGGCAACCTCCTCTCTATGGTATGATGACAATGGTGAGAGAAATAAGTGTAGAGAATTAATGGTGTTTTGCTCTCACAAAAGTAGGCTCAATTCTCTCAACTCTTAGTCAGGTGCTTAGTGTAAAATTCATGGAAATAGAGTGTATATGTAGTGGGTAAGGGGTTGGAACAGTAGGTGATGTGTGTAATAAATTTGTCTCTAGTACGAGCAATTCGCGGGTGCGAAAACTCCAGGCCTAGCGACTCGTTAAAAGAGTCCCAACTACGTTTTAAACGGTGGTCATATGTCAAACTTGTAGGTGCCAACTTCATTTGATAGGTGCAAAATTGTCTTCAGCAGCACTACTAAGTCTAATCCATAAGTCCAACCCAAATACAAGAAAGTCCAAGAATACAAGAAATTAAGCATGAAATACAATCAAATTTGCTTACGGAATCAAGTCAACATTAAATACAAAAATTAACAACCTAAAATAATAATAATAATATGTTTAGAATGTGACGGCCTTTCTCATGTTAAGTTAATAAGTTGCTTTGGTAACAATACAAAAACCATTATAAGACAAAAGAAACTTAATAATAGATGCAATCGAGAATATAAAAATTATTATGTATTTAAATTATTCAAAATAATTCATTAATTGTGAATTTATTAAAGTAATATGTTCATTTTTTTAATTATATTTCAATTTTTTTTTTTTTTTGAGAATCTAATTATATTTCAACTTAATTGTTTGAATTCACTAAGGTGATGCTTTGTGGCTCACTATTTAAAAAGGAAATAGAATTCCCTTCATTTTTTAGCATAAATTAGTGGGAATAATTAAATATTTTTTGATTCACTTAAGAAATAATTTCAAATTTTTAATTATAATAATCATAACAATTTACATTTCCTTTCTTTACAATAATATGTATAATATAATTGAAATTAATTCCTTAAATACTATAATAGTAAATAATTTTTTGATAAAATATTCAAAATGAACTTATAGCATGTATACACATTGTGCGGGACATCAACGTACTCGTCTGTTCCTAGAAAATCAGCAATTGGTAGCATGATGCATGAACCCAGACTAAAGTTTCTTTCTTTAAATCTGTTCAAGCTGACATGCAGCCCTGATGCATAAGCCTTTGATCAAGGGTTCTAGGGAGTCTCCAATGCCATTGCCCATCTATAAAGGCACTAGATATCTTAGCAGAAGGATGATTACCTACTGCAAAGATAGCCTGATCATCACAATTGTAGCTAAGCTCCCCTTGAGGATGCCAATCATCATGCTAGGGATGAATTTTGCTACCATCACCAACTATCCATTCTAAAAAACCTCTTACATCCCTCTGAGTTTTAGAATCAGCCTCTATGCCCATGAACAATTTTAGGGTATTTTAGAACAACAATATTTTGGTTTAACAAGTAAAATTTTTTCAAACTCATCTCTAATCTTTGTAAGTAGACATGGCAAAACGGGCGGGTCGGGTCGGGTTCGGGTCGGGTCAATCGGGTTACGGGTCAAACGGGTCACGGGTCAAAAACGGGTCATCTTAAGCGGGTTAAAAACGGGTTCGGGTCAATCGGGTTTCGGGTCGGGTCGGGTTGACCCGTATTGACCCGTATTTTTCAGATGTTTTTTTTTTTATAAATAAAATAACATGTATTTGTCATTTGAAAAGTTATGCAACAAATTATTTTATATAAAATGCATTATTTTGACTTCACCACTTTTATCAAGAATGAATTCAGTTAAACTTATTAATACTTATTCAATAATTTAAAATTATACAAATCTTAACATTGCTATTTAAAACAAAATAACACAAACATAAGAAAAATAAATACACATGTTTTATTTCTATACAATATCAACATTTCAAAATATAAAACAAAATTACAAATGACTTATTGGATAACTCATTTGATAAAGAATAAAAACATATAATAAATTTACAATCTTGAAAATTAATTTTATAATCTATTATAAATTTTGATTGTCACTCTATTTCAATTTGAGATATCATTAAAATTTGATTGCTAAATTATTTATACATGGTCTCTTTTATGAATATCATATCATTGTTAAGCAACACACACTCTAGAAAATATTATAATTTATTTTGAAAAGTCGTTTATTTTGGACATAAATTGTTAAAAATGAGTCTAAGCATTCATAATTTATGCTAATTTGATACTTTGGCTTCACTATTTTTACACTTGTAAATGTTTCTCACACATGTCTACAATTTTAAATCTACATTGTTAACTCTACTGTAACCATATTATCTTGGCATGTACTTTGCTATTTGATATCTAAAAATCTTTACTCATTACAGAATGCTCAACTTTTTATCTTTCAATTAATTTGTATATGTAAATGTATCAATTGTTTCCTTAAAACTCACAACAAACAATTAAACTACTATTGTCTTAATTTTACTCTTTTTTTAACCAAAAAAAAAAGTTTAAAAAAAGTGATTCGGGTTCGGGTCGGGTTGCGGGTCGGGTCGGGTTGACCCGTAAAAAACATGAAAAATTCGGGTCCACAAAAAGGGGACAACCCGTTTTTGTTTCGGGTCAAAAAAATCGGGTTCGGGTCGAGTATTTTTCGGGTCGGGTCAGGTCGGGTCAGAAAATTTTGACCCGTTTTGCCATGTCTATTTGTAAGAGAGTCACATACACCCCATTTTATTTCGGCCTAAACCCAAGGTCCCCAGACCCAATAATGAAAATAAAAACTCCAATCACTGCCAAAGCTGTGTGTGTGAAGTCGAACAGCCCAAAATGCAAACTTTGGCCCAAGTCTCAAGCCCATTCTAGTAAGACATTCCAAAGCAACGTACGCTACTAACCCACAACAAGCATACGCCAGGGTTAGGAATAGGATAGCATAAACCCCTATTACGAGAGGTTCAAAATATATATATATATATATATATATATATATAATCAGATATTAGTTAGAACTCACAAGCCAATTACTGAGAATGCGCATGCAAGTGCAAGTCCCAAACAAGCAAGCTAATTTATAATTAGAATTAATTATTTTGAAAAGATGACAAATTATTCGTAGGGTGAAATTCAAATGAAGAAGATGAAGAGGACATCTATACATGGTCTAGGCTTGATATCTAATAGTGCAAGCAAAGCAACCTTTTTAAATGTCCTTAATTTACAAGCCTTTCTGCCTTTCCATTTTGTCTGTAAGACAAGAGCCTTCTCCGCTATAACAAATTAGTAATCCTCCTATTAGCTTTTATACTATCATTAAAAGAAAAAGGCCCTTTAAACTCAATCCAATCTCTCTGTCTCATTTATAAATGAGCTTCAGATGCTTCACTTGCCAAATTCAGCATTGAGATTATTCCTTGCAGCAGGCTTCCTCACTCTTTCAATTTTTTGTCCTTATTTTCTCTCTCTCTCTCTCTCTCTCTCTCTCTCTCTCGTCTGAAAAAAGGTATATTCCTCTTAAAAACTTGTGATTTTCAGCTCAAGATCTTAGAGAAGTTGAATGTTATTCGTCCATACATATGTCTTTAACTCTTTAAGACTCTAATCAGCAAATTTTTTCATGCTCTTAATTTGATCATCTAGCTAGGATCTCTTTCTTCCATTTCATACTGTTTCCAATGAAAAAAGAATTTAGGCCATCATTTTAGCCTCCTCCCCTTATTTATAATTGAGTTTTCTTGAGAAAGTCCCTTGGATTTCTTCCACCAGCTAAAAGTAGAAAACTAAAGGTTCATTTTTTGTTAACCCTTCCAAAGGATCTAATATAATTTCCAAAGGGTCCCAAGAATCCCAGGATAAATTAGCTTCACATTCGTTTAATACATTGGAGAGAGAGATGAATAGTTCAACCCAAAAAGGGGAAATGCCATTTTCAAGAAGCTGCATTCATGCTGGAGGAAATGGTCATGTAGTTCCTTATTCAGAATCCCAACCCTCAAAATCAAATAGTGCAAGCCCTCCATGTCCAAGTCCAACTTTGGAGGATCACAGACCCCACAAGAAAGTGGTAAGGTACAAGGAATGCCTCAAGAACCATGCAGCAACAATTGGAGGGCATGCAACTGATGGGTGTGGTGAGTTTATGCCAAGTACTGGAGATGAAGGCACCATTGAAGCCCTCAAGTGTTCAGCCTGCAACTGCCACAGAAACTTCCATAGGAAAGAGAGAGAATCTCACTGTCCCTCTCAATGTTACCACACCCCTTTGATACTCAACAATGCAATTCTGGGGTCACCAATAGGGTACCCTGCAAACTCCTTGATAGTGTCCTACAAAAGTGGATCAGTCCCCTCAGAGTCTGATGAGAAGGATGATAATGGATGTGGTGTTGTGGCAAGACCAGCTGAAAAGGTGAGAAAGAGGTTTAGGACCAAGTTCACAAAAGAACAGAAGGAAAAGATGTTGAGCTTTGCAGAGAAGGCTGGGTGGAAGATGCAGAAGCTAGAAGAATCTACTGTGCAGCAGTTCTGCCAAGAGACTGGGATCAAGAGGAGAGTCCTCAAGGTGTGGATGCACAACAACAAACACAAATTTGCACTAAAGAAAGAAACTCCACCAGCTAGCTAGATGAGTCTATTGTGCAACAAAACTATTTTCACATTTTATTTATTTCTTTTCTCATTTAAGATTGCCATTTGCTGATTGTCTTTTGGCTATATACATGTTAGTCTAGTTTAATGAGAGTTTGTCAGTTTCAGCAAATGGCAATGTCCATGCTTATGAAGTTTGTAAAATTGTTTCTATTATCATCTTTGTTTGTTTCATCTCTCTCTCTCTCTCTCTAAACACGTTCCTCTTTTTTCAGTTTGAATTAGAGATGCAAGAAATGATAATGAAGTCAATAATATGTGGTGTATGAAATAATTCAGTGACAACAGAGTTTTCAGGAGGGTGCTCACTGTCGGACTCCCGAAAGTGCTATCCACCCTTTCTTTTATTTGTTATGACAAGATCATAGTTGTGAATAGAACAAAGAGTGCAAATGTACTTGAAGCAAGTTTACTGCTAACTAGACTTTGATGCACTAATGAATTTTACCCAAAATGAGATCATAAATAGACAGTTGTACTTTCGAACTCCAAAAAGTCGCAAAAGGTTATGGAAGAGGATAGATGAGCCATTTACTCACTTCGTTATATATCTCAGTAGCACTAAAAGGTAAGCTATGTCTGCATGCACGAGCTAGCGTGTCTGTGACTATGTGTTCCCGCTCGCTGTGTGTGTCGGTGCGTGCTGCGTGTGTGCGCGTGTGTGTGTGAGAGAGAGAGAGAGAGAGAGAGAGAGAGGGAGTATAAAAATAATCATGTGGATCAGTGGATGTCGGTTTCTTGAATGATTTTTCAGCCCTCCCCCCCCAAAAAAAAAAAAAAACTTTTCCATGCTTTGTTCCTTATGTTTTTTTTTTTTTGAAAACGCTTTGCACCGGTCACAACAAAACAAAAAACAAAAAAAAAAAAAACAACCACGCCACTCGCCGGATTACTTTTGTTGAACTTTTACGGTGAAAACTATTTTCGTCTTCGCATTTTTAAAGTAACAATTAACTTGGCCCTTATATTTTAGCAACAATTAATTTAGTCCATGTTATTTTTAGTTTGTAATCAATTTGGTAGCTAAGTGATTGCACATTTGGCATACTTGTAGCTTATGTGGCTAATAAAATCATATTTAAAGCCACCTCAGCATTTTAATAAATAAGAAAGCCAAGTCAGGAAAAAAAAAAAACACAAAAAATCAAAAATTTGATTGAAAAAATAAAATCAATAAAAAAGAAAAACTCAAAATTTCCTATCATTTTCTTGCCATCCAAACGCACACAAACAAAGAGAAATAGGCTTGCCAAGATTGCAATAAAAATGAAATAAATTAAAATCTCAACAATATTTTTATATATGCAATACCCACACAATCCAGCACTAAAATGAAATGAATTAAAAAAAAAAATCTTATTTTCTTTTGAATTGAAGATCTGTGGAAGACTCAGTGAGATTCCTAGTAGTTCTCCAGCAAGCAGATCCTCGTCGCCGTCGGTGATGATAACACCCACGTCAGACAGCAAGGTAGTCATCATCGCCATACATGGGGCAAGATCTTATTTTATAAAAAAATTTTATTTGTGTTTTCGGTAATGGGTTTTGTGTTTTGTTTCGTGTTTTTAGTAATGGATTAGTGATTTTTTTTTATAATGGAAATTTTGATTTGTGTTTTTGGTAGTGGGTTTAGTTATTTTTGTTTTTTTCAGTCTTCTGTGATTTAGGTGATAAAGGAAGGGAATCCAAATATGAGATTCTTCCATTCTGGGTTGGGTTTGGTTTCTAGTAACAGGGAAATGAGTTTTTATTTTTTTATTTTTTTTTTTCCGGTTAGAAAATCATATGTTTGATACTTGTTTGTGTTTTTTTTTTTTTACGTGGCTTTTTTTATTTGTTAAAATGCTGAGTAGCTTTTTAAATATTATTTTATAAGCTAAGGAAGGTTTAACAATGCCAGCTGTGAAATCTGTCAGCCATATAAACATTTTTTGTTAGTGAATTAACGGTAGAGACCAATTTGACTGTAATTTGAAAATAACAGGGACTAAATTGAATGCTACCAAAATATAAGGACTAAATTGATTGTAAGTTTAAAATATAGAGATCAAGATGGTGCTTCTGTCTTATTTTATTTTATTTTATTTATTTAACAATTAAGTTAAAGAACAGTTTTCAATTCCATGGCCATCCTTACTTGGGGTACGCCTCTACTTTGTAAGGTTTCTTCTGTACAATGACTTTGAATTTGATACATGAGTGGGTTTGAGTGCTTTACTTGTATATCCATCACATAATTATAGCTCTTATGTGCTGATAAAACCCTAAATATGACCCTAATTCGCCTCCATTAATACAAATTAAACTTTTAACATTATTTGCTAGTCCAAAGAAAGGGGAATACAAATAAAGAACAAAAAATTAACTTCATTTTTATTTGCTCGAGCCTTCATATATATATATATATATATATATATATATATATATATATAATATTTTAATATGAAGGTTAAAAAATGCAGTCGAGAGAATGGTAATGCATGCATGTGCATAGGCGCATGACACAATTCTACTTTAATATATGTAACAAAAAGAAAAATGAGAAGGTGAAAAAAGATCATAAATAAATACTGCTAGTATAAAAATATAACAAAAGTTACGAGCATATATAAAAAAGAATGGAAATTTAAAATAATATTTAATATCTATTCATTAATATCTAATTTACATATTAGCAATTTTCAATTCGATTTATATACTTCATCAAATAAAAAAAATGTCCTTTCACACCTTAACCTTATTGAAGTGATTTAAACTTAAAAATTGAAATCAGCCATTCTTTTAAAATGATTGTGTCCAAATGAAGTCAATGCGTGTGATATGGTGTTTTATGCTGCTATGGACTTAGTTATTAACATTTTATTCTGGTTTTATTTGCTGGTAGTCCACATCTAGGAGACTAGGTGATCTCCCTCTACCCATCTAGGATATATTTTATGCTAATTTTAAACTTGGGTAGCACACGGAAGCGACTACGCATGTCAAACTCCTATAACAGCCAAAGTCCTGTGGCATCAACACTCTACACTTTTGTCATTTTCCTTTTTAGTTTAATTATAATTAATGACCTTTAATTTCTACTGGTTATATATAACACTACGAACATTGAACATGGGTTATCTTGAATTTTTTCCCAATAACAACTTGTACTAGAATTTTGAGTAAAAGTGGAAAACGTAGGAATGTTCGAAAAAATGCCACCAGGCCAAAGAATTATTAACCAAAAAAAAATTGGGTTGAATAGGACCTGACTACCATCTATCTTCACTGGAGGAATATATTTATCTAAAGCTTAGGATACCCAATGAAGTTAAAATTAGAATTAGAGGTATAATTATGATAATCTAGGCACTAATTGCTTCCATGATCCTTGTGATATATAAAGGCCACTGCAATTGATTCTCATATTTCTTTATTTTATAATGGTGGCTAGTGGATTTGCTAGGCGGCTGATCCTGATTTCCTTCATGTTCTTTGCTAACAATGATATGATTAATGTTAAGACTACTCCAAAGTTTTGATTGTAAAAACACGCTTTAGACTTGGATGCTCGTTTAGTCCAATTAGAATTTTGGCTTTTCATTGAAGTGAGAGAAAGAAAAACAATGCTAATGAAAACATTTTATTGACTTGTGCTCCATTTTCCATTGACTAGAGTCACGAGACAAGGCATATTAAGGGAAACTTTAAAGGGACAGTCATCCAGACGTTTCTATTATCTATGATTAATGTTATCTTACAAAGAAAAAACTAAGGGTCTATTTAGTTGGAGGGGCGGAAAAGTGGAAGGGTAGAAAGAATTTTAATTTCTTCCTTTTTTGTTTAGCTGGAAATGAAAAAGTGAAGGGTTGGAAAACTTGAATTTATATAAATTTACTTACATACTCTTGTTAAAAATGATGCTCAATTCAAACCAAAAAAGTGACAAACAACCAAAAAAAAAAAAAACACAAAAGAAAGCAAAAGGGAAAAAAAAATGACATACACTCAAACAAAAAAAGGGAAAGAAGTGGCAATGAGGGATGAAAAAAAAAAAAAAAAAAAAAAAAAGAGGGGAGAATGTCCTGGAGGGAATAAAAAAGGTGAATAAGAGTAATGTACGAACAAAGTTCACGTGCTATTGCATAAAGGCATTTTTGTCCATTAAATAGTTCTATTTTCTCTTTTCAATTTTCTCTCCATTTTCAGAAGAAAACTTTTTGGTAAGCTAAATGAGAAAACACCCGAATTTCACCATTTATTTTCCTTTCTCTTCACCTAACCAAAAACACTCCAAAAAAATTTTCCTTCCTATTTTCTCTTCGAAGTTTTCTATTTACTATATTTCCCCTCCAAACAAACACACCCTAAGTGACTTTGTTAGCATTATAATGAAAACGTTCATAAATAATGAAAACATTATATTTTCTATCATTAAACTTTTAAAAGATCTTTCACACTCTGTTTATGGCCAACAATTTCATGCCATATTAATCTCATGTGTATCTTTTCTTTTTTCAATGTAATGATCCGGTTAGATATGTCAAAGTGTAGCCAACTGACACTTTCTTATGCTTTTAATAGATACATCTAAAGTTCAAATTCCCGACTCCCAAATATCTAATTCTTAAAAAAAAAAAAAAAAATAGTACCAGTTAATTAAACACGTGATAAAAGTTAATGGCAGGAATAACACAGAACTCTTTATGGTTTAGAATTAAAAAAAGAGTCTAGTTAACATATACCCTTAGGGCACACATTAATCATTCAATGCTGATGGTCCATGCAAAATGAAATTATGAATTTCTTTCCTTGAATAACATGTGATAAATTTCACAGGTCTGCAAAATATTTGAGCCCATCTCCACCAGAATGTGCAAGTGCTCAGCAATGCTTCCATCCGAAAATGCATCATTGGCTGCCAAAACTAGGCTGAAATAGATGAACTTGTTTATGTACGCCTTTAGGTTTGGATTTCTGGTTGTAGTAGTGTATTAAAATTGATTGATATTCAGCACTAATACAGCAACAACAACAGCAACAACAATTAGTTGCTTACATATTTATTAGCTGTGTTAGTGAGAAACAACTACAACATTGAGATACATAATATTAATTGCACACCTGCCCAACAAATAGTTGCAACCACAGGAAGTTTGGGAAATAATGGAAAGATTTTGACCCAAACACAAATGGGAATAAGATGGAAGAAATAGAAGAAACGTAAAGATATAATTACAGATTTGCATAGGATCGCCACAATTTCAGCTCACAAAGACAAAATTCCAATTCAATTAGTTGGGTTCAGACACAGTTAAACAGCCTAGGTGAAAAGACTCGGTCATTGTTTTTTTGTTGAAAAAGACTCCATAGTTCAATAACATGTATAAATGGCAATCATGTCAGACGCACTTCAAGGGTACATCAATAGTAGTTTCTTACTGTATTAGCCTAAAACTCTGTGTCAAAACAAGCTACCATGACCTTTGAAACCATGGACCTCGCAAAGGGAATGTAGCTCAAGCTATACCTGTTAATCACATGACAGAATGGAAAAATAAATAAATTAATAACATGGTGCAACAATGACAAAGATGAAAAGAGAAGTAGCACATCTCTGAAGGAGTACGCAAAAGAACATAATAGCTTTCCATTTCTTTATGAGATCTGGCATATATAACCATGAAATAAGTAAGGAGTCATCTGACTAAAACTGTTTTCTTATCTCAATTAAGCATTCAAAATTAAAGCCAATTCCCTTTTGACACCTTGAAACTTATTGTAGGTTTTGGCCAATATGGGAATTCATTTGTTTGTTGGACACAAATTGTGAAATTGATGGAGTGGGCAAGGTGAACAGTATACAACTACAGTATACAGAAAACCTTTGCACACATTCTACAGGATAATAAACTATAATAGACTATCAATATCAACATGCTGCCAAGCACAAGATTCAGGTGGTGGTGCAATCAAATGGTAAGCAAGGCAAAAACAATACAAGCTCCAAATAACTAAGGGCATGTTTGGAAACCTTGTTCTACTAACGTTATTTAAGTGTTGTGAAAATACGTGTGAGTGAAAAAGCGTTGTGGAAATATGTGTTGTGTTATTTAAACAACGAAAACTGTTATTTAAACAACTATACCAAACAGACCCTAAAAAATTCAGCACACATTCTATAAAGAAAAATCAACTATAGCAGAGCACCAGATTCAATTGTGATATCATTACGCTGTACACTGAGTTCAAAACTTTTGTCACTTGTCAGACCCTCTAAAGGTTTTTTTGAATTTTTTTAAACGACGACCTCACCTTGCACCCACATTTGTGAAGAAGGATATGCCACAATATCAATTTTGCAAGTCATCCAAATTGGTAATTTGCTTTTTGTAGCATGCCTAATAAGTTTATTTTCACTCAAAAATCAATAGAGAAGATGCATTTCAAAACCTAAGAAATTGACCTCATTCTTGTATGAATTTTATCATCATTTTGTTTTTTGCTAGTGATTCAATTTTGTTAATTAAATTTGTCCACCATACAATGCCACATGAAATTTGTGTTGATCTCAACTCCATACATAAGAATGAGATTGGATAGACGAGAGGTATAATGAGAAAGAATGCAGCATCTTGACATACCAAATTAGCGCACCAAACTCTAAAATAATTGCCAAAAGTGTCAATAACTTGTAATGAACCTGTTTCAATACCCAAGAAAATAGAAAAACACCTTTAGAATGACTCTAAAGGGAGGGCGGGGGGGGGGGGGGGGGGGGGGGGGGGGGGGGGTGGGGGTGGGGTAGAAACAAACAAAACTAACAAAATGGCCACTGTGCAACTTACATAGAGAGCACAAAACAAGGCGATTATCATACTTGCAAGGTATAAGGCTGTGGCATATATACGAACAGGGTCAAGCATCATTGTCACTTGTCTCTTAGGGCCAATGAGAAATGCTGTGCTGCCAAACAAACGAGTCCAGCTTAGCATCCGAAGAACACAAAATAGCCATAGAGAGTAAGTATGAAAAGAAAAAATAACAAATAGCTACACGCATAATTTATTTCAAAAGGCTGAATTAAAAAATCGACACAAGTAACAATACAATTATCTGAATATGTAAAAGGATGCCAGCACAACGTGCCAAATTTGGGAACAAAAGAAGAACAAGCAGAAGAGGAGGAAGAAGAAGGAATTCATCTCTTAAAAAAGACTGCCCACATTCAGTGGAAAAATAACTAAAGCCCTCACATCAATTTGGATAAAGAAAAATGCTCTGGAACCGTAAGATTACATTTAAACCAGGAATGAAATCACAACATTCAAATCTGAAACACAGGTGAATAGAAAAACCTAAATTTAAGACCATGCATGAAATGACCAATAGCCTTTCTCTACTCCTTTATTTTCTATACCATTTGTTTAAAGACAAGCATTTGAAGTTGTATAAGCTCAAAAGATATCATCTGATACTTATATGGAAATTGGAAGATACCAGATTTTGACAATCCATAGAGCCAAAATAAATGAAAAAACCAAAACAATTCACATGATCTCATCCACATTATGTACAAATACCATATTCAATCCCACCACCCTGGGGAAGAAATTAAAAAAAAAAAAAAAAAAAAAAGAAAAAAAAAAAGAAAGAAACACACATGGCCACCTAATTATTTAATTTGAAAACAGCAAAATGGGGCATAAAACTTACAAATCTAGAAACACACCTTCCAAGTGAAAGAAGATTGCCCATTGTGAATGTCATTCCGAACTTGATTGGGTTGAAGAATACAAGCATTGACTGTTGCATGGAAAGGGGGAAAAAACTGTTAAGGCTCCAGTACAATACATTACTGCAGTATTCTTTCCGCAGTAAATGCTGGTACAGAGTTAGTTATAGTTGGTTAAGACAAGCTTGTACTTGGTTAGTTGAGTGAATAAGCTGTAATTTGTTGTACTCTGTTACTAGTCAGTAGAGTATAACACTAAACTGATTGTATTGTGGAATTCATTGAAGAATAATACAGTGATTAGTTCTCTTTGAGATGCTATTGGAGGTTGATTCCCCCGAAGAATATGTGCACTAAACCTTTTAACTCGGTCCTATCCTCATGAAAGTATCAAGATTTTTCTTATTTCTAACCCATGCAAAAGTAGCTCTTTTTCAGGTACTAAACCTCAGGTTCTAGCAAAACTGTGAAACAACATACCTTTTCCAATTGTGACTTATCCATTATAAAATTTTTCAGAGCTCCCCCACTAAAAAGCATACAAGAAGTGAGATATGGTGTATTAGATATGATTCAAGGACTACCATATTACTTATGCCAACTAAATTTTCTAATCTGATCAAGTGAATGCAACTATGAATCTATTTGAAAGAGTAATACCTTTTTCTTTCTTTGCTAAGTGAAAAAGTAATAAGTTAAAGTTGCACATGATGTCTGTAAGTTATACACCCAATGGGTTTTAAACGTAAGTCCCCACCCTCCACCCATTCTTAAGAGAGGAGAAAGTGTGATGCAGACATGGAAGATTAACTAATTACTGCTCTGCAAATTTGTCTATTCAAGATTTATTTTATTTGGTCCACATGTGAAGTCCAATTGAAGTATACATCAAGTGGTTCGAAAGCCTTAGTTACAAAAATTTAAGTTCTGTATTCAGGGTCAAAACAGTAATTTCAGTAACTCCAAAAACATAAGGGTATTTTGGTAATTTAGTTGAGCATAGAATTTTCTAGGAGATCCTAGGTATCTTAGATGCATTTTCTTTGAGTCCAAGCTATTCATTTATTACCTCAGTAGGTTTTAGTTTACTAGCCTAATTAGGTTTTGCTTCAGTTTTATTAGATAGTTAATCCATATAAGTAATAACTTTTATTAGAAATAAGGAAACACTATACAGCATGTATACTAGATGTACATCACAACCAAGCGCTAAGTGTACAATGATCAAGAAACTCTAATCAGCTGGAGAAAGAAAGACTTCCTGATGCCAACAACCAAACAAACAAAGTAATCAGAAAATGCAATTTCAGATATAGAGTTGTCCGCTCATAACCTTCAAAGTTTTCTTAGAAAAAAGTTAAGATCTAGAGTCTATATAAGTGTGTTATTGTACTAAAATAGAGGAAGTTGTTTCATAAAAAATGTATTTAGTTTTTTGAGTATTGAGGCATGTAGGCTTATATTTCCTCTTTTCTCCCTCTCTTTTCTTCTTCGTGTCAGGGTATCTGATGCAGGACCGTTAAGAAATTTCAGCACTATACTAGGCTTCTTGATGAGTTCTTGAGTAAGGAGTGATGTTTAAGAGTTTAGGTTGGAAAAGAATGAATGTTGACGTCTGTGTGGGACTGAACCAGGGGATAAATAGAAAACAATATGAATAAAATACTAGGCAGTCACACCTAGGTCCTCCTAAGCATCACACTCAGGGTTCCTTGGCATCACACCTCGGAGAAGTTTGCATCACACAAACAAAAGCTTAAAATAAGCTGCTGAATTTTATCAATCAAAATATTCTGCCATCACATGAACACAAAAGAGCCTTTAATTAAAGGCTATAGTTATTTTTTTTCCTAGTAGCACTTGGACTCTAAATAACTTATTCCTAGGATGAATAGGAATACTAATAATAATTAAATAAAAGACTTAATAATACGTAAACATAAAATAAGACTCATGGGCCTTTGGTACGGCCAAGGACAGCCCATTCCAGATTTCTGGAAGTTACCAAATTGCCCTTATTCTAATAGACCTTAATTAAAACTGATCCAGCAGCTTCTCAACCTAAAAACTCAATACTAATAACTAAAATGACCTATCAAAGGTGCAAAGCAGGTCCCACATAAAAACTAGACCACAATTCTTGAATCTTTGTATATTTAATCTTTTTTTCCTTGAGCTCTTCCTTGTCCTCATCATTCTCCCCTGGTTAGAGAAAACTTGACCTCGAGTTTTGAAATGTTGAAGTAGTACAATTTTGGGCCTCTTGAATAGCATCCTTGAGGTTGGATAAAAAGCTTGACTTTGAGTGTCCTTCCTTTTCTTTGATGCTTGAAACCATGATGACAATGGAACAACCTGCTCTCCAATGGGAACATTATACTTTTTAGGAATTACGAAATCAACAATTGGAACCACCATCGCAAGTGACACATCCTTAACTTGATGCACATGTGGAAGCGTTAGAAAAGACTTTTCCATCCCTTTGTTCCCTTCTTTCATCATGCTATCCTCTTTTGATTCTAGAGTTTCATCCATTAAGCTAGACAGTTGCTGTTTTAAATCATCTTCAAGTTGTCGAGATGTTTCAGTTTGCTGATTAGACTCTTCTGCTTGTTCTTCTGGCTCCATGGACTTTGTTGCATGTTGAGCTGACTGTTGCACTTGCTGTTTAGGGTCCACTAGTTGCTCATCTGGTTGTTCTACCATTTTAGCAAAGTTTTCTGACTTATCAGCATGTTGTTCCAACTCTTCAACTCCCCTTTGTGGCTGTATAGCTCTTTGTTCTGGAGTTTCAGCAATATTCTTGAGGTTTTTCTGAGTTTCAGCAACATCCTTAGGCTTGACCTCTTGTTTTTGCTTTATTTGTCCTAAACTCATAGGCTTTAATAAAATTGTTTCATTATTGAACATAAATTGATATGTATTATTCTTTTCACAATGACACACATCTTGGTCATAGAGCCAAGGGCAACCTAATAAGATATGTGTCAGAGTCATAGGAATAACATCACACCATATAGAATCATTATATTGCCCAAAAGAAATAGGAACCAAGCATCGTTTAGTTACCAAAATAGAAGTGCTATTTATCTACGCCACCTTGTATGGTTTTGGATGTGGTTCTGTTGGTAACTTCAACCTCACAACAGTAGCCTCAGAAACAACATTCATGTCGCTGTCACCATCAATAATAAGCATCTGAGCTTCAGTTCCACAAGCCTAAAAACCAAAGGAAGAGACATGTCTTCTTCTAATTCTAGGAGATCATCAGCCAAAGTAGCCTTATCTTTCAACTCATTAGCAGTATTGACTTTGTAGTCAATATGGACTTTGTAACTTGGCTGCATAGCGGATGCTCTAGGGTCAACCTCTCTCAAAGGTGTTTTCCCGGCTTGGGAAGAAAACCTTTCAGCAAGGGGCTGCTTCAAACACTTCTCAATCTTTAAAGCTAATTGGAATGCCTCAGCAATTGTGTGAGTTCGTTGAGTAATCATTCAGCTAGGAATTTCAGCCCTTAATCCTGACTTAAATCGGGCTAAGATTTGTTGTGGATCTTCAATTCCTCTATACCAAATTTGAGGTCTTCAAATTTGTTCATATACTCAAATACTGACATATTTTCTTGCCTAAGAGTAGTGAATTTTTCAAAGATCTCATCTTCATAACCACAGGGCAAGTACTTTTGATTTAGCTGCTGCCTCATGTCATTCTCTCATCGGACATGTCATGCCCCTCAAAATAACTTTCCAAAGAAGCAAGCCAATCTGAAAATATATGGGCATCAATTGTTCCAGTAAAATATGGTACTTCCACACTAACTTTCTTCATTGTGTCTCCAGCCTTATTGCAATAATCAAGTCTCTCATAAGGATTTCTATAAGGATCAAACCTATTGCTTGAATTTCTGCTTTTGTGATGTAACCCTTCAAATCTGTCTGCAATTGTATAGCTCTGCCTTTTTAGATCTATCATGCTTTCATAGTGCTGATTTGGGCTCTGATACCAATTTGATGCAGGACTGTTAAGAAATTTCAGCACTATACTAGGTTTCTTGATGAATTCTTGAACAAGAAGTGATGTTTAAGAGTTTAGGTTAGAAGAGAATGAATGTTGACAGCTGTGTGGAGCTGAAACAGGGGATAAATAGAAAATAACATAAATAAAACACTAGGCAATCACACCTAGATCTTCCTAAGCATCACACCTAGGATTCCTTGGCATCACACCTCGGTAAAGTTTGCATCACACAAACAAAAGCTTAAAATAAGCTGCTGAATTTTATTAATCAAAATATTCTGCCATCACATGACCACAAAAGAGCCTTTTATATAGAGGTTATAGTTATCTTTTTCCTAGTAGGACTTGGACTCTAAATAACCTATTCCTAGAATGAATAGGAATACTAATAATAATTAAATAAAAGACTTAATAATAGGTAAACATAAAATAAGACTCGTGGGCCTTTGGTATGGCCAAGGACAGCCCATTCCAGATTTCTAGAAATTACCAAATTGCCCTTATTCTAATAGACCTTAATTAAAAATGATCCAGCAGCTTCTCAACCTAAAAGACTCAATACTAATAACTAAAATGACCTATCAAAGGAGCAAAGAAGGTCCGACATCAAAACTAGACCACAATTCTTGAATCTTTGTATATTTAATCTTCTTTTTCCTTGAGCTCTTCCTTGTCCTCATCAGTATCTTTTTTTTGATAAGTGAGAAGAGAATATTATTAATAAAAGAAAAGCAAGAAAAATACAAGGAGTTCACAGTAGCGAACGAAGGAAAAAAAGAAACAGAAGACAAAAGAAGCCCCTTATGGATTTTCCTTGTCTTCATCAGTATCATTTATAGATACTATTCATACAGCCCCTAACGACATAAATTTCTCTTCTTTTTTTTTCTCCCTTACAGCCCCAAATCAAGACCTTCCTCTTACCTATCAAAATCATATAAGCCCACATAGTTTCTCTACTAAATAGTCATAAAATAACTCATCAAAAACATTCTTTAATTTTGGACACAGTGCTGTCCATAATTTTCTAGCAACTTGTTTTCTTCAATAAATAGTATTCTTGTCCTTTTTACTCATCTTATCAAAACCAAGTCAACTTTGAGCCCTAACCCATTCTTCTACATCTCTAAACTCTAGAACCAAAAATTCACCTAACCCTCAACCCACAACATGCACACATGGTTAAGTTTCCCTAATGTACTATGTCAAAGTGCCATTTGAGTTAGAGATCATTAGCACACTTGAAATTTTGACTTGTAGTCATATGTATCTCAGTGCCAAGTGGAAAGGTTTATGATCATTCCGGTTCATTGAAGCATAGGAAGGTGATGATTAGTATCCTAATGTATTTATCATACATTTTTTACTTCAGCAACAATCTCTGAATTGAAAATTGGTAGCTCTGCTAAGCCAATTTATATTAAAAGGTAAGAGATATCTAACAAAGGGCTGACCCTAGAAAGCAAGCCCAACGGTAAAATTTACGCTTGCAAACAAGAAATGGTACAATGATCACACATGTTGGCAGAAAATGAGTGCTTTTGGTACAGTAAAAATTACCCAACCACTTGCAAAAGAGGATGCTCAAGATAAAGGCAATAACCAATAAACGAGATTTATACTTACTTCAATTGAGATGTGTAAAAATCTAAGGAAATGAGACATGGAGGAATCCTTACTTATCAATAGAAAAATAAATAAAAATACGAGCAACAGCAGAATCTTCAATGAAATCCTTGACACAGAGAACCAGTTAGCAAACAAAGCATGGTTGAGCATGCTTTTAAAGATAAATTAGTCATGACTAATGAGCTCGTTCTAATTGAGAGATTCATTTTCCTTTCATGCAATTTATAATGATTTTTTTAAATTATCTTGATGCAAAAAGTTTCTAAAGTATAGACTCTAGTTATGTGAAGGCATGAAACTAAGTTTATTTATTAAACAATGAGCTCTTGAGATGCTACAGCCTTACTCTTCTTGGCTTTCTCCCAAGAAAATCCTAATTAAGAGTTCAACCCATTGCCCTTGATGCTTCAGCTTATATAAAGGCAAACCAAAGGAAGAAATAAATAAAGTTTTGGAGCACTAAATTTAGTTTTTTATGAACAAAAGTGACACATATTTGGGGAATTGGAGCATCAGGGATAGATGGAAAGGAAATTATCCTTTTCTGCAAAATCTGTTTCATCCAAATGTATCTAACTAGAAAAACTTCATAGATTCAATAGTCTGCCAATAATGACCTTTTCTTTTCTTTTCTTCTTTTTTTTTAATGGGTAATAATTCCTTCATTCAATATACATTTACTAGTTGTCAAGGTTCTTAGCAGAGATACACATTTTAACGAAAACCTAATAAGCCACCTTTCTATTTATCCAAATGAAGTCACCTCCATTCACTTTCCACTGAAAGCACATGTATAAGTCAAAATAATCAGTAGTAACTAACCAGAAAGAAATCTAAACTGAAATCACTAAATGTTCAAAACTTACCAAGAGTGTACAAGCCAAACCAGCAGCAAAGCATATGGCAAAACCATAAAGCCTCTGTTTAATCCGAAAGAAGAGTGAGTGAGATCAATAAATTCAAAAGAATCTCATCAACGAATAGAAAATGTTCAAAGGTCAATCAGCAAAACACGGAATACTCTAAAAATAAAAGCTTGTCGATACTAAACTGAAACTATATAGCTGAAAACAAAACATACCAACATACCCATGAAAATTCCCAACATAAAGGATACAAAAAACACCGATCTAACCAATCATAGCTTGTATTGAACACCCACTTCACATGGAAAATCAACCAGCTATTTTCCTACAAGGGGAGGACCCCCCCCCCCCTAATTGCGCAGTTCTTTTGAATTTCAAATAGTCTTTAAGATCATCTACTTTCGATATAACCTAACCCTATTCCAGTCGCACCTAGACCTCCAGGTATGTAATGAACTTAAATCATTGAATCGACTCGATTGTCATATAACTTTGGTAATTCATGCTTCATTATCATGCATGTTCTTCTCAAATCAAAAGGCAAATCCTGAATCCTCTAATTATTCTCATACAATGTCCCTTCCCTTAGCTAACAATATAAGGGTTAAATTTTTAACAGAAGAAGTTTTTGCCATACTAGGTCGTATTAGTCTAAAATGCAAATTAAATTTCAGATTCATCTTATAACCAAAATAAATATAATTTACTTGCAATTTGACACAACGTTTTTAGCTTGAAGTTTTTTCTCTTCACAATTCACATAATTTGGTTTAGTCCTTATAATTGTTTAGAGCTTTAGACTTGAAAAAAAAAAAAAAAAGGAATGGAACCTGTTTGGTTGACAAGGTGCAGTTGCGATTGAAGTCATCCATGAAAGCGAAGGAGCTGCTACTCTCTTCTTCTTGCTGTTCTTCGTCCACTTCCATTCCCACTATCATCTTCATCTTCTCCAACGCTTGGTTCATTTTCTCCATTTCTTTTCTTCTTCACTTTGATTTTGTTATTGTTTTCTCACTCTTTCTTTCTCGAGAAAAAATAAGAATGCAGTTGTTGGATCTGTGATTTTGAGAATCCAACGGAAAGGAGTAAGAAACTTTTGCTTCAATTCTCAGGAGAAAACAAAACGTTCTGAAAGAGACACCAACGGTGGCTTGATTATGATAATATAACAACTTTTTTGGGCCCTGTGGACTAAGATATTTCGTTGGGTCAGGACTCAGGAGTCGATGCCTTTGCTTAAGGTACCGACTGTTTGGGGGTGAAAATAGGATGTATGGAAAATAAAATGAGAAAAATAGGTATTTTTTATTATTTGTATGGAGAGAAAAAATAGAAAATATGAAAAATTAGGAAGAAAATTTTTCTTCTAGCCCACAAATATTTTTCTCTTAATTTGGGAGGAAAACATTAGGGAAAAAAATAGTGGGATGGGAGTTTTTTGCACTTTTACTAAAAAGCCCCCATCCCACTTATGCTTCTCATTTTTTTTTTTTTAACGTTGTTAAACGTTCTTTTTTTTTTTTTCAACATTACTTGAATGTTTTTTTTTTTCAACGTGACCTAATCTAATTTTTACATTATAATAATAAAAATAATAATATAAATTTATATATATGATGTGATAAATTTTATATTATGTAATAAGTATAAATAAATCTATTTTTTATATATTATGTAACAAGAGTAAAATAGTTAATCTATATAAATTACATTTTCCATCCTTCTATTTTTCTCTTCGATCAAATAAAAGAGTTTTCCACTTTTCCACTTTTCCACTCCTCCAATCGGACACACAAGAGGAAAAATTAAATATTTCCATTCTCACTTTTTTATCCTCTCACAATTTTCCATTCTCTCGCTTTTCCACTCCTCCAACCGAACAAACCAGTAGACTCGAGAGGGGAGAAAGTGTAATAAGCGCTTTGATACAATAGTTGCTTAACAAGTACAAGTGTACGTGGATAATAAAGGGCAATGGCCGGTAGAGGCAAAATTTGCCACATAGCATGATTTTAGAAAAATTTTAGGGAATCAGCACACCAATGAAACTATTTTGTAAGTTAGACTGTTTTTGGAACTCGAGTTTAACAAACTTGAGTTTGGGTTGAAACTCGAGTTTCAAAATCAATCCAACTTACAAAATAGTTTCAAACACATGCAATGTCAAACTCGAGTTTCAAGCCAAACTCGAGTTTCAAAATCTGTCCAACTTACAAAATAGCTTCAAACGCATGCTATGTACCAAATTTTTTTCTAAAAAGCTACTATTCAACAAATTTTGCCGGCCAATAGACATGGCAAAATGGGTCACAATTTTTTGTCCCAAACTCGATTTTTTTAACCCAAAGTAAAAACGAGTTGACTTGTGACCCGACTCGACCTGAACCTGAACCATTTTTTTAAAACTTTTTTTTTTTTGGGTAAAAAAATAGTAAAATTAATACAATATTGGATTAATTGTTTGTTGTGAGTTTTAAGGAAATAATTGATACATTTACATAACTGTATGCATATTAATTGAAAGATGAATGGTTGAGCATTCTATAATGAGTAAAGATTTTTAGATATCAAATAATAAAGTACATGCCAAGATAATCTAGTTACAATAGAGTTAAAAACATAGATTTAAAATTGTAGATACATGTGAGAAACATTCATAAGTGTGAAAATAGTGAAGCCAAGTATCAAATTAACATAAATTATGAATGCTTAGACCTATTTTTTAACAATTTATGTCCAAATTAAACAGCTTTTCAAAATAAATTATGATATTTCTTAGAGTGTGTTTTGCTTAACAATTATTTGATATTCATAAAAGAAATCATGTATAAATAAGTAAACAACCAAACTTTAATGTATATCTCAATTTGAAATAAAGTGCCAACTACAATTGATAATAGATTATAAAATTAATTAGATTGTAAATTTCTTATATATTTTTATTCTTTATCAAATGAGTTATTTAATAAGTCATTTGTAATTTTGTTTTATATTTTAAAATGTTGATAGTTTGTAGAAATAAAATTTGTGTATTTGTTTTACTTATCTTTGTGTTGATTTGTTTTAGATAGCAATGTTAGGATTTGTATAATTTTAAAATTATTAAATAAATATTAATAAGTTTAATTGAGTTCATTTTTGTTATAAGTGGTGAATTCAAAGTAATGCATTTTACATTAAGTAATCTGTTGTATAACTTTCCAAATGGCAAATACATGTTGTTTTCTTTATAAAAAAAAAAATTCATGTGAAAAATACGAGTTAACTCGACCCGACTGACAACCCGATTGACCCAAACCCGTTTTTAACTCGCTTAAAATGACTCATTTTTTATTTGTAACCTGCTTGACCCCAACCTGATTGACCCGACCTAAACCTGACCCGACCCGCCCATTTTGCCATGTCTGATGGCCGAAGTTTAAGTCTCCAAAAAAGAATACCACACACATATACACTTCGATTAAACTAGAGTAAAATTTCCATATTGTATATAAAAAAAAAAAATAGTCTATGACTCTATAATACCCCACATACTATGTGGCAAAATTTTGAAAGGCATAGTAAAATTGGTATCTCCAAAAACCAATAAAAAAATAACAGAATTATAAAATATAAATAGATCATATGAAGTTAATAAAAGGCATAGTAAAATTTATTATTTTTGTGAAAATAATACATGATAATTTTCTCTTCTCTTTTTTTTTTTTTCCTTACAAGAATGCATGATAATTATTTATTAAGTCATGTAGTAAATAAATACATACTTAGTATGAGTAATAAAATGTTGTTTAAGAAATTTTAGGTTTTATCAAGTCAGGTCTAATAATGCACTTTTCAAATTGTGTGTTTAATACTTCAATATTCTTAGTTTTTTTTTTTTTTTTTTTTTAAATTTACTTTAGTATTCAAACACTTCAGTATTTTGTTGATTTTTAGATCATAAATGAGTGCAAAGTTACATGGGATGTTAATTTGAAAGAAAATCAAGTTTTTTTTTTAGAGATTTCTTAAAACAATAATTTCTTAAAATAACTATTAATTGGTGTAATACTTTGCTATTTGTGTCAAATAATTGTTTTATATGCTAGGAATCTAGTGCATTCCACAAATTTCTTAATATTTTGAGTGGTAAATGAAGTTATTTTTTCAAAAATGAAATTCAAATGCTTAAGCAGATAAAAGTTTCAACTAAACAAAAATTATCCCATAACATTAAAAATGTACCGTAGATACTATATAAATATGCAATTTAGATTTAATTTTTATATAAAACTTATCGATATTTCAATTATTCAAAATATATTATTTTTTTTTTCAATTTTATATGAAAGATAGAATCTCATCAAAACAAATGATGTTAAATTTTTTTAAAATTAAATTAAATTAAGAATTTCTATATAATTGTAGTTGTAGTTTAGTATCTATAATAAAATATAAAAAATTTCACTCACATTTTCAAACCAAAAAAAAAAAAATGTATAGATAATTTAAGTTTTATATAATTTCATTTTAGTCTTAAAGGCCAACCTCCTAAAAATATGTTTTGGCACCTACCTATTCTATTATCTTAGGAACCCACTAGGTTCCTCATGGGGACGAGTAGGAATTGTAGGGAAATTGATTTAATTCGAAGTAGTCACCTTCTATAGGGAAAGCGAGCGATTAAGAGAGAAATGTACTAATGCACTAAGCAATTGATTTATTCTTCAATGATGGAAATGTGATTACAAGTAGGTATTTATAAACCATAAAACCATTCTATTGGCCCACATGGCCTTATCTTAATGGTATTATTATTTCCCATGTGTATTAATAATTCTAATATGTGTTAAATGTGATTAACATGCTTAACTAACTAACTAAATGCAACATTACAACAATTATTTATATACCTATATATAGGAGTTCTTAAAATTTCCCTCCTTTTCAAAATACTCTTGCCGCAAGGTGTGGTTGTGCGTCTTAATGAAAGTTCGGTCCCTTACCACGACCCAAATGCTTGCTAGAGCTATTTTACGCCACTCTTGGACACCTTGTTGTTACTTTGCAAAGTCCCATTGTTGTCCACTTGGAGTCTTCAATTAAAGCCACTTTAGAAGTTAGAACCACTTTGTGCCTTACTTGGCAATGCCATGCAAATGAAGTAATGACAGGTTTAAACGGTAACAACAACAACACTAAGAAACGGCATGCAAATGTGATCCTATTAAAAAACCAGCTTTCTTGGACCATGATAAAACTTGCAAGAGTTCGATTCCAAGTCAATTCCCTTGAGTCAGTGCCAATAATCTCCATGTAATCTCTTTCCTTTCCACGTTCCCCATAATAACCTTTTGAGGCTGACTGAAAAGATTTTAGAGGACACATGATCTTCATGTCAACCTTCAGCGACTGACCAAAAGGGAACTAAGGAACATGTCACTATTGCAAATTGGTTAGCTAAAGAACACGCCGCTGTAAGCTCTACTTTCTTGGCTAGTGGAATATAAGAGCTATCCATAGGGAAGATCTTTGTGGGTGCAACATCCATATGCATTGACCCAATAGAGCCAATTCCAAAATTAAAACTACCAACAGAAAGTCTTCTTGACAGATTATCCATTTCTTCCTCCGCAAACTCTATTCTTGCATTAGCATATTTGCAATGTTCATTTGTTGGTTCTTGAAAGATCATCATCACCTTCTTTGTTTGTTCTTTGGACTGAACTTCAAGAGCAGCGTGTACATGTATCATCATCAACTTTGACACAAAAATCAACATCCCATCTTGCAACAACAACAGTAAATTCTTGGAACTTGATTTGTTCTTCGAGTTCCATTGAATTAAAAGATTGCAACTCTTCTTCCGTTATGTTCTCGAGACCCTCTTGCAATCTTGAGAGCTCTTCATTCATGGCCTTGTTAGATTCAGCCAAGGCCTTGACCTTCTCTAAAACGGCATTGTGAGATTCATACAAAGCCTTGACATCCTCTAAAATTTTGTTCACCATTTGTCGTAATTCTTTTTAAAGTTCTCTTCGATCACATTTATCCGTCTCAAGATTGACGGCTTTGATACCACTTGTTAGGAACCCAGTGGTTCCTAATGGGAACAAGTAGGAATTGTAGAGGAATTGGCTTAATTCGAGGTAGTCACCCTCCATAAAGAAAGAAAGAAAGAAATTAAGAGAGAGAGAGAGAGAGAGAGAGAGAGAGAGAGAGAGAGAGAGAGAGAGAGAGAGAGAGATGTACTAATGCACTAAGCAATTGGTTTATTATTCAATGATGGAAATGTGATTAGAAGTAGGTGTTTATAGAACCATAAGACTATTCTATTGGCCCACATGACCTTATCCTAATAGTCTTGTTATTCCTCATGTGTATTAATAATTCCAACATGTGTTCAATGTAATTAACATGCTTGGAATTGAAATAAACTAACTAAATGCAACATTACAACAATTATTATCAATATACCTATAGGAGTTCCTATCATATTATCAAAGTTGATTATCACATAGGTGCAAGATCAATTAAAACAAATTAGAATTCACAGGTGTAAATTGATCACATTTATCACCACAAGTACATATTTAAGAATTCATTAACAAAGTGAAAAGCTTTTAAAGAATTTCTTTGCAACCACTTAAGTTTCAAGAGAAAATGTACTATTATAAAAAATTGTTATAAAGCCTACTTACAAAACATTTGTATCTAGACTCTATGTAACCAATAAAATTACTTGTACTATACTAGGGTTAGCAATTTAAAAGAAAGAATAGCTGGGAATTTGTAGGTGAAGTTATAAAAGTTAAAGTTTTTTTATTTGGGTGAGACCACTTAAGCAACTGAAGATTTCCTGTTTTACACACACACACAAAGATTTACTAGGCTATGCAATTATTAACCCTTGCCATGTCAAAATTCATTTTTTGGGGAAGGGCCCAACAAATTCTCATAATCCATATTATAAAGAATTGAGAAACTATGCCCTCCAACCAATATTGTGGCTCTGCCCTTGAAGTTAGTGTATACCCACGACACATGGTGATAATATTTATGGTTTCAAACTATCAATTGAATTTAGGTTCTTAAATATGTGTAGACACTCAATTATGCACCTATGATTTAATCATGGAAGATGACTGGAATGACCATCCATGTACCCCAAAAATCATGATTGCATTACATACATCAATTTGTTCTTGCATTACATGCATCAATTTATTCATAGCATATCATAAAAATGATCTTGAGATTTTGATAGTCACAATGGTGTGTCCTGTTTCTAAATCGAACCATCGGATTGAAAGATATCGGATGATCAAATTTGCATGATCAACATGCATTGTGTCTAGGAAGAGTCGACCACGTACAATTAATTTAAATTAATTCTGATTGGTTAAACAATTAAAATTAATTATATAATTTTGTGATTAGCTGATAATTAGTGTCTAAAATAGGATTGCATGCATAAGAATAAAAGGGATGATTGGATAATAATAAAATTTTGGATAATCTAAATTTAATCAAGATTTATTTTAAGAAATTTATCTACAAGATAATTCTTCCTAAAAATTCTGAATTATCTAGAAAAAATATAAAAAATCATAGACTAAGGATGAAAACATGTCTAGGTACAAGGATCGGATTAAAAAATCCTAGAAAGAAAGTCCAAAACACACCCAAACACGAAAGTGTGTTTGGCATCTAAGAGCACCATTCAACACTTTTGGAGTGCTGAATGACACTTTAAAAGTGCCGAATTAGCTCCATTTGGGCCTTGGCCCAACTCCCTTTGGGTGACAATAAGACACACCCTTTTGATCTTTTCGTAGAAGGATGAGTCCCAATTCGCGTTCTACATGTCAAACCTATTTTTAAGAGTCTTTTGGCCTCTATAAATAGAGTCTAGATCTCATAATTCAAGGACATTTTTTTGGGAGCTCTGAGAGGCATACATTTTTAGGCTCTCAAATTGCTTATATTTGCTGATCCTTTCTGATACTTGCTGCTAAAATTAGGGCTTTTAGGTTTCAAAAATAATTGAATAAATTTATTTGAACCCTAAAATATCCTCTCAAGAACAAGAAGTGCTCCATGCAAGAGGTTGTTTTCAATCACCCTATTCTTTGTTTTTTCTCTCTTTTATGATTCTTGTTTAAGATGATGCATGTTTTCCTTTATCCATATCATGAATTGTTAATCATTGTTTTGTTAAAGCATGATCTTGATTTTGTTTATATAATTGTTGTGATCTCTTTCTTAATTCCAATAACCTGCATATAATCAATGCCGTTTTCTTAAAATAAAAACAGATCCACATCTTTCTTAGATGTAGATCTAAAATTTTTCTTAATAAAAAAAAAAAAAAAAATATATATATATATATATAGATCTGCTTCTTTCTTAGATGTAGATTTGAATTTTTTTCTTAATTAAAAATGGATTTGCATCTTTCATAGAAGTAGATCTGAATTTTTCTCAAATTAAAAACTGATTTGTATTTTTCTTAGATACAGATCTGATTTTTCTTTAACATATGTAAATTTTGAAATAACGAAAAGGATTAAGCATGATTGTGTTTATGCTTGTTTTGTTTTGTTTGGTTCATGTAGCATAAATTTACGTTATGAGTGAAATTCTCTTCATAAAAAAAACTTTTTATATATATTTTTTAAAAAAACATATAAAAACAGATCTGATTTTTGTTATCAAAAACCACAATCAATTTTTATCATCACAAAACAGATCTGATCTTTTACAAACTTAAAACCATTTATTTTTTTGATTTTTTTTTTACAAACTAAAATCAAATTTTTTCAATCACCAAAACAGATCTAAGTTTTCTCTCCAAAAGACCACTTTTTTATTACAAAACAAATCTGGCATTTTTGTCAAACCAAAATCAATTTTTATCACTAAAACAAATCTGAGTTTTTTAAACAAAGAAGAGAATTTATTTATAAATAAATTTGTGTGATTTAGTTTTGTTCATATATACAACATGCCATTCAAAGCATGCACAAAAGGGTACATTGGTCACAAGAGTCTAGAATACCAGACACTGTCTAAGCGGAATGGGTGCCTAATACCTTCCCATTCCGTAACCTAGCCTTCAAATTTATACAACCCAATTACCATAAGTTGCTAGATTTACAACCTACTATTCACCCAATTGTAAACTTAAAATCAATTATTTTATTCACTCATCTCTCTCTTCTCCCTTCCATGTTTCTTCTCTCTCTCTCTCTCTCTCCAAATCACCACCACCCTCACTGTCATCCTCTCTCTCTAGTAGATAGTAGCTTGTTTGCCATTGTGGGTTGCTTTAGTTCCGATTTGTTGCATTTTGGGTTTGAAGTTGTGGCTTTCAATAGATGTTAAATTGGTGATTATGGGTTTGAATCAGTGGTGTTCTAGCTTGATTTCAATGTTGCTAGGTTGTTTTTTGTGGTTGGGGCTTGCTTGAATTGGTGGTAAGTTGGTTTGAATCGGTGTAGTTTAGCTTGATTTCAATGGTGATGGGTTAGTTTTAGTGGTTGGGGCTTATTTTGAATCGATGTGGGTTGGGTTGTTTTGGTGGTGCTATGTTGTTTCGGTGGCTGGGGCTTCTTTGAATCAATGTGGGTTGGTTGTTTTGGTGCTATTGAGATGTTTTGGTGTCTAGAGATTGTTTGAATTGATGTGGGTTGGGTTTTCTCAATGGTGCTTAGGCTTTGATTTCGGTGGCTAGTAATTGGGGCTTGCATTTGGATCAATGGTGCTGGATAGAGAAAAGGGACAGAGAAGTAGAGAGAGGAGAGATTTATAATATTTTATGGTGTAGTAATATTATTTTATTGTGTGGTTTGGAAAAATAAAAATTGGGATGGTGGGTGTATTATTAGGTGAGATGGTATGATAAATAAGGTAACTTTTTAGATCGTAAAATAGCAACTTCTAAACAACCTCGGATGCCAATGCTCTAAGGGAAAGCATTTTGGATCTACTTTGTATCATGTTGAAAATCATGCCTCTAAGGGCTTTTAAATGTAGAGTAAAATAAACTTCTTCTTTTTTGGCCCTAAATCCACCTTTATAGAATGTCATTTCAATTAGATTTTGCCCAACTCTATTTGATTTAAGCCATTTTTCTCAAGATCTTGGAACCAAAACATCATCTATTAGAAATTTCTAGATTTGAGAAAGGAAAGTCTAGAAATTTACATCCTCCACCTAGCTAGCCCATTCTCCAACTACTCTTCGAGTAAGTGGCTGATGAGTGATGACACAAATACATACCGGCGCCATTTCGATCTAGTGTTTGTGCCAGCCCACTAACCCTAGGGGATTGGGCTTTCACCCATTGTCCTTCAAGTCCCAATTTCTCATCCTAATTGGGATAGCGGAGGTTGCCTATTGTTGGAGATAAGTTGGCGGGGTTACCTTAATGTCGGGTGATTCTTACATTGAGATCTGTCTTAACCATCCTTGATTTAATGTTGTAGCTCAAGAGTCTTCAAGACTTGTGATTGAAATAAACATTGTGGCCCACAATCTCAAAGATGGAGTAGGAGGGCCAACTTGAGAGTGAGGCAAGCCGAGAACGAGCTAAAACTTACAATTCGAAACCAGATAATAGACTACTATAGGAGTCATAGACTATTGGACATCCCATAAAGCGACTGTCAACAAGAACGTTGAGACTTTTCACAAATAAAAATAAAAAGATTTGGCTTTGTCGAGGGTTCTTTTTACGTTTCTTGTATCTTAGACATGCGTCTTGATATTATTGGACAACGCTTAGTCTAGGCTTTTTCTAAGAAGGAAGTTGGGCCTGGCACTTTGCCAAATGGGCCCCAAAGTACCATTCTACCATTGCCAATTTGTGCACAAACACTGAGTCCAAAGTCCAAGGAAAAATGTTGTTAAGTGGGCTTATCCTCTGTTTTCGCTGTAGAAGGAACTTTTATCCAGTTTTTGCCATAGGACTAACTTTTCTATTGTGCAATAAAACCTTCTGTCGTGTAGTAGAACCTTCTACTATGCAGTAGAACTTTCTGCCGTGTAGTAGAACTTTCTGCTATGTAGTAAAACATTCTGCTATGTAGTAAAAGTTTCTGCACTTTTCTATAATGTGAATGACTACTCCTCATTTTTTACTGCAGAAATAATTTTCTACTTCCTGCATATAAACAAATCTAAAACCCAAAGAAAATACCCATCAAGCAAATGCTAGTTTATATGGGTTAGTATATTCTCAAATACATACATATATATACGCATAAATACACTTATACTTATTCAAATATACATATATAAAATATATTTCTGCAAAAAAATGAGATACAATGTATATGTATATATACTTATGGTAGAATAATGATTAGTTCATGTTAAAAGTAAAACACGTAATAACAAAGAAATAAGAAAGCTTTAGTAGAAAATGTTTAGATAGTATAATAACTGACACGGTAAATATAATATAAAGGTGCTATAGCAGAATAACTAGTATAACAAATAAAAATACCACAGCAGGACAACTGATGCAACGAACATGATAAAAATATGCTATAGTAGAACGACTAAATACAATAGATATAAGTTCTAATGAGCGAAATTAAATATATTTGCAGTCGAAATCAAGTTTAAATCTTCTCATAGAATAAGTAAACCAAGAAGGAACCTAAACCCTAACTTAAACAACCTTGTCCTAGGCTTTTGTCATCAAAGTTGTGCATTTTGGAGAATAAGCCTAAATGACTATTAGCTATTACTTTTAGGGGACTTCAAAGAGTGGGTTTGCTAAAAGGGAGGGAAAAGTTGGTCTATTGATGCATGCCCCTATTTCTGCCGTATTTTCTCTCTTCTTTTCACCATTTTTCTTTCTTTCTTTCTCTCTGTTCTTTTTACTCTTAGTTTTTTACTACTATCTTGTTGTGGGTTGTTTTTCCCCCCTGGGTCTTTTCTCTTTTGGTTCCCCCTCTCCCTGGGTTCCTCCCCCCTCTAAGTGCCTCTCTTAGGTGTTTACTGCTCCCCTTAGGTGCTTACTACTCTCTTTTACCATGGGTTCCTCCCCCTTATCTAAGGCTACCTCCCTTTTTTATAGTGAGCTAATTTAATGAGATTTCTCCCTTTTACCCCTAGGGTTTCATCAACTATTTTTGGTTTGTTGTAGGCATTCCCTTAGGACTACCCATCAACCCATTGGTTGCCCAGCCACTACCACTACTCAGTATACGTTTACTGCACCACTACTCATTTTGTAACAAAATTCCTTTTTGTTTGTTCTTGCTGTATACCTTTACCTCTAAGTTTAAATGGATAAGGATTGGGCTACCTCACCACCTATCTCTATGGCATGCATTAGACGATCCCAACCATCTACTACTTCTTTTGGGTAAGATACCATCCAAGCAGGGTATATTCCAAAAAGAAGTCATGGCTATAAACCAAATATAGATCCCTTTTCCTCCCACCACCAAACCACACCCTCTGAATGCTCTTGACCGTAGGCATACTTCCCTTGTATTGGCTGTGTTCCAGCCTTTGAGTGCTTCCTCTACTATCTTCTATTTTTGTCTTCTTTCATTCCCACGTTGTTTCTATTGTAGTAGATTAGCTTTGTTTCATTTTGCTGCGTGTCTCTGTCTTATTTCTTCATGCATTTCCTGCTATGTTTGTCATTTCCTTTGGTTTGGATTTTCTTTTCTTCACGTAATTTTTGCTGCTAACACTTCTTGCTGTTCCTTGTTTCTTTTCATCACGTTTTTTTTTCATTTTCACACATATTCTTTTACACAAAAAGATTTGGGCCTTTGTGGACCAAATAATGTTGACTGGATCTAAAGGGTGCTAAGCCCAATTTACCTTGATATGCTGAAGAACTATATTTTCATTAAATATAGATATGAAATTTTTTAGAACAAAAATAGATCTATATTTTCATTAAATACAGCTCTAAAATTTTTTTTGAATAAAAACTGGTCTGTGTTTTCATTAAATACAGATCTGAAATTTTTTTTGAATAAAAACAGATATGGATTTTCATTAAATACAGATTTGAAATTTTTTCTAGTATAAAAACATATCTGCATTTTCATTAAATACATATCTGAAATTTTTCTTGAATAAAAACTGATCTATATTTTCATTAAATACAGATCTAAAATTTTTCTTATAAAAAAACTAATCTGTATTTTTATTAAATACAAATTTGAACTTTTTCATTAAAAAAAAAAAAAAGTTTTCTTCAATGTGAAATATCAACAATTTTGTGTTTCTTCTTAAATAAAATTGCAGATATTGAATTTTTAAAGAGTGAATTAATATTGAATTTAGAGATTTCAATATGTCATTGTAATGTCATGCATCATTTAAATGGGTATATAAATGGTTATTTAGAGTCTAAAAGACCAGACTTCGTTTAGGCAGAATGGGTGCCTAACTCATTCTCATTCTATAGCCTAGCCCCCGAATCTAGATTTTGGTTCGCAGATAGTGCTTTATCTTTTCTTTTAGATTGTAATCTAGGAAACAAAGTCTTGTAATTTTCCTTTTTGAGATTGTTATCTAGGAAACAAAACTTTGTAATCTTCTTCTATATTGTAATTTAGGAGACAAGGCCTTGTATATTTCATTTTAGCCATAAATGCAATTTTAGTCCCTACATTTTGGCTTTTTTCCATTTTAGTTCCTACATTTTAATTTCACCACTTTTAGTCCCTAAATTAATTAGCGCGTGTTATTTTGGTCCTTTCTGTCAGTCAACAGTCGGAAATATCTGACGTGGCAAACAAAGGACTTAAATATTATTAAAAATCCATATCACCATGACACATCAGCATATAAATTTTAAAAATTAATTTATTATTTTTAACTAAATAAAAAAAAATAAAACGACGACTATGGGTTTAGAGAGAGAGAGAGAGAGAGAGAGAGAGAGAGAGAGAGATCTGGGAGAGTGATTTAGGAGAGAACGATATGGGTTTAGAGAGAGAGAGAGAGAGTGATCTGGGACCAAAAAGGAGAAAAGAGAGAATAAACGACTTTAGGTTTAGAGAGAATTGCCTGGGGGCTGACCAAAATTGCAATCAATGAGGGAATAACTTGGGCGCTGACCAGAAAGGAGAGAAGAGAGAATAAACAACGATTTGGGTTTAGAGAGAGAGAGAGGCTGAGATGTGGCTGCGGTGGTTCGGTTTCTCCCTTGTCGACCAACAGTGAGCAAATTTGCTTATCCCTCTTCTGGGTTTTGATCATGGAGGCTTTGGTGCTTGGTGGGCAGCATAGATCGGAGAAAATGATGGGCAACATGGCATCTTCCCCCTTGTGTGTGTTGCGAAACTCAGATCGGTGGTGGTGGCTGTGGTCATCTTCCTCACCATTCACCGCCACCAACCACCATCAAGGTAGCCTCCTTGATCTCTCCCTCTATCTCTTCTTTTCTTGGGCTCACCCACTCGGTGCCTCTTTCTTTGTTTCGTGATGGTGTAGGAGGTTTGGGTTGTTCAATGGTTCAAAATATGTTTGAGTTGTGGTTGAAATTTGATTGTAGGATTTGGTGGTGATGGATCTGGTAGTGGTGGTGCTAGAGGTCATTCGGTTTTGGTGTTGGTAGATATGGGTTAGTGTGGCGAATTGTGGTGGTGGTCATTGGGTTTGATGGTTTAGATTTTGATTTTTGTGGAAGAACACAACACCCGTTTTTTATTTAATTTACAATTGATTTTTGGTGGAAGAATGTATACAAATTTTGGAATAGAAATTCTTTGAGTACTGTTCTTGTTATTTGAGTTTGCGTTCTTGTGTTCTTATGATCTAGGGAAGTTTTTATTCTAATTGTGTGAATTTTTTCTAGGTTTGTAATAAAGTTGAACTCTTATTGATCTAAGAATATGATTCATGTTCTAGGGATGAACACAAGAACATGAAAATGTTCTTCAGAAAAAATAATGAAAGAAATAAATTTTTTTAATTTAATTATCTTATTTTATTTTAAAAGAATTTAGAAAAAAAAAAAACATGAAAATGACTTTTTTAATTATTATTTATGTTGACTTGGCATTTATTAAATAATAAATATATAATTTTATTATTATTTTATTCGCCACATCAACATTTATTGTGTCAGCAGTATACTCCATTTGCCACGTCAAATATTTCTAGCTGTTGACTGACAGAAAGGACTAAAATTACACGCGCTAATTGATTTAGGGATTAAAAGTTGTGAAATTAAAATGTAAGGACTAAAATGGAAAAAAGTCAAAATGTAGGGATTAAAAGTGTATTTACGCCTTCATTTTATTAAATTGTGATCCATTCAAATTAATGAGAGGTTGTAATATTCAAGTATGTACTTTGTGTATTCTTTTTTTTTTTTTTTTTTTTTTTTTTTTTTTGTAACAAAAAGAAAGTGTCGACTTCATATATAATCCTGAAAAGGGAAGGTGCTGATGCCTCACCCCTTTTCTAAGAGCTAGTTTTTCCGGTTTCTCATAATCTGCACTTTGGCTTCTGAAAATTTATGCTATGAAATATTCTGTAGATGAGCATTCTTCATTTTTGAAATTCAGCAAATTTTGCTGTGAATAGTCTACCGAATGATCTACACTTTGTCTTCTGAAACTTTCCGCTACAAAATATTCTACTGATGAACATTTTGCATATCTGGGTTTCTACTACAAAATATTCTGCCGATGAGCATTCTGCATTCCTAGGATTCTGTTGCGAAATATTCTACTGACGAACATTCTGCATTTCTAGGATTCTACTATGAAATATTCTGCCGATAAACATTCTGCATCTCTGGGATTTTGCTTCGAAATATTCTGCCGATAAACATTCTGGAATTCAGCGGATTCTACTGTAAATAATCTATATTCTAGCTTATGAAATTTTCTGCTATAAAATATTCAGCAGATGAACATTCTGCACTTTTGAAATTCAGCAGATTTTGTTGTGAATAGTCTGTCAAAGGATCTACACTCTTTGCTACGAAATTTCTGTAGGTAGATATTTTGCACTTCTTGAAAAGTTTGCTAAGGGATTTTTCACAAAGGAAATAGTGATTCGCAATAGTATAGTAATGATGAAAGTTTTTCTTTGGCTTCTATATCTTCATTTTTTGTTCCTAGCTTTTCTTACTTGAGGGGAAGTATAGCTAGAATCACTAGCATGATAAGAATGATTGAAACCTTGTGAGGGAATAAAGGGGTTTTTCTCTTCTAAATGCTAGACCCGAATGTGGAGATGAAGAGAGTAGTGTTTCCTTAAAAGAAATGAGAGCAAAAAGTGGTGGAAGTATTGGTTTTGCATGTTTGAATAAGTGGCTTGCCACATATCACACATGCATGGCAAGGATAACAAGTGCCATTTAAAAGATAGGGCTAAGTGTCTTGACCTTATTAGTCTTTGTGTATAGGAAATATTACAACTATTGTAAAGGTCTTCTATTGTAGAGTTCTCAAGATATTTCTGTTGTTGAACCTTATTGTGTTGTAGTGATATTTTGCTACCGTGTTTTGATACAATGCCATTGAACTCTACTATGGCATTATGGTATTCTACCACAACATTCTGCTGCAATATTCTATCATAGCATTTTGCTCTCGATACTGTTCTATTTTAACGTTGCTGTGTTCTGCCACAGAATTCTACTACGGTACTATCTGGCTGTAATGTTGATGCATTCTTCCACAGAATTCTACAACGGTACTATCCTGCTGTAATGTTGTTGCAGTATTCTGCCATAGAATTTTGCAACACTATTTTGCTATAATGTTGCTATGATATTCCGCTATAGAATTCTACTATGGTACTGCTTAAATAGTAATATTAGATTTATGTGATATTTCTTGAAGCATAATAATTTTAGTAAATCTTGATATCATGAATCATTGGGGTACACCAATTTAGAACCAAATATCAAAACTAGCCATTTCTTTCAAAATATATAAAAAGGTTAGAAACTTCCTTGACAGCTTGAACAGTTTAAGAACATCTGTGTCCCACTTTGGTAAGGACTTGGAAACATGTTTGCGGAGGTGAAAAATCTCATTCTCCCCATTGTGATCCCAACTACCCAGTAGAGTTGCCAAAAATGTTGAGAGTTTTTTTTACATTTCTTGTACCTTAGACACGCATCTAGATGTTATTAGACAATGCTTAGTTTAGGATTTTTCTAAGAAGAAAGTTGGGCCTGGCGCTCCACATAATGAGCTTCAAAGTACCATTTTGTCCCTGCTTGTTTGTGCGCAAATGTTGAGTCCAAAGTCTAAGAGAAGATGCTGCAAAGTGGGCTTATTCGCTGTTTCTACCGCATAAGGAACTTTTCTCCAGTTTCTACCACATGATTCACTTTTTTGCTGTGCAATAAAGCTTTCTACTGTGTAGTAAAGCCTTCTACTGTGCAGTAAACTTTTCTACACTTTTCTGTAACGTGAATGACTATTCTTCATTTTTTATTGTAGAAATACTTTTCTACTTTTGGCACATAAACAAATCTAAAATCCAAAGAAAATACCATCAAGCAAATGTTAGTTTACATGGGTTAGTATATTTTCAAATATATACATACATATATCCGTAAATACACTTATACATATTCACATATACATATATAAAATATATTTTTACTGAACATGAGATACAATGTATATATATATATGTACTTATGGCAGGATAATGATTAGTTCGTGTCAAAAGTAAAACACGTAATAACAAAGAAATAAGAAAGCTTTAGTAGAAAAGGTTTAGCTAGTATAATAGCTGACACGGTAAATATAATAAAAAGGTGCTACAGTAGAATGACTAGTATAACAAATAAAGATACCATAGTAGGACAACTGATGCAACGAATGTGATAAAAAATGTACTATAGCAAAATGACTAAATACATCAGATATAAGTTCTAAAGAGTGAAATCAAATATATTTGTAGTCAAAATCAAGTATTGAATCTTCCTATAGAATAAGTAAACCAAAAAGGAACCCAACCCCAACTTGAATAGCCTTGTCATAAGCTTTTGTCATCAGAGTTGTGCATTTTGGAGAATAAGCCTAAATGGCTACTTGCTATTACTTTTGGAGGACTTCAAAGAGTGGGTTTGCTAAGAGTGAGGGAAAAGATGGTTTATTGATGCATGCCCCTATTTTTGCTATGTTTTCTCTCTTCTTATCACTTTCTTTCTTTGTTTCTTTCTTTCTTTTTCTCCATTCTTTTTACTCTTAGTTTCTAACTACTATCTTGCTATGAGTTGTTTTTCTCCCTTGGGTCTTTTTCCCTTTTGGATCCCCCTCAACTTAGGTGTCTCCCCCCTCTAAGTGTCTCTTTTAGGTGTTTATTGCCCCCCTTAAGGTGCTTACTACTCTCTTTTACCATGGGTTCCTCCCTCTCATTTAAGGTTACCCCCCATTTTTATAGTGAGCTAATTCAATGAGATTTCTCTATTTTACCCCTAGGGCTTTACCAATTGTTTTTGGTTTGTTGTGGGAATTCCTTCATGATTAACCACCAACCTATTGGTTGCCCAACTATTAGCACTACTCAGTATACATTTGCTACACCACTACTTATGGCATGCATCGAATGGTCCTAGCCATATACTACATCTTTTGGGTAAGATACCATCCCAGCAAGGTATATTCCCAAAAGAAGTCAAGGTTGAAAACCAAATATAGACTCCTTTTCCCCCCACCACCAAACCACACCCTTTGAATCCCTTTGACCATGGGCACACCTCCCTTGTATTGGCTAGGTATAGGTTAGTGATGCTTCGGCCCTTGTGTGCTTGCTCCACTATCTTCTGTTTTTGTCTTCTTTCGTTCCTACGCCGTATCTGCCATAGTAGATTAGCCTCCTTTTCTTTCTTCTTTTTTTATTTTTTATTTTTTATTTTTTTTATATTCTGTTATGTGTCTCTCGCTTATTTCTTCATGTGTTTCCTACTATGTTTTTCATTTTCTTTTCTTCACGCAATTCCTACTGTTCCTTATTTCTTTTCATCACATTTCTTCATTTTCACACATATTTTTTTATACAAAAATATTTGGGTCTTTGTGGGCCAAATAATTTTGATTGGATCAAAAAGGTCATAGGCCCAATTTGCCTTGATCTACCGAAGCTAAAGCTGAAGAACTAAATTCTGCAACAAATTTGTCTTCTGCTATAGATTTGTATTCTACTACAAATTTGCATTCTGCTGCAGATCGCTTTCCCTTGTATTTCTTTCTTTTGACCTTTCTTGCTCTTTGGTCTTCTTGGTTGGCCTTTGGGCCTTGCTCTTCATTGGGCTTTCCTCCGTATAGGCTTTTGAGTCTTGCTTGATGCGAACCTCAATCGACACACTTTGAGACCCAACAACAATATTGGAATATTTATCCAAGAAAGCTAAAATTCAGAATTTGATTGAACCCTGACCCAACGTTTATAAGTGAAACGCGAACCAAGAGTATAAGTGACAAACCTTGACCTAGTGATTATAATTGAATCACAAACCGAATGTATAAAATTTGAACACCATAAGGACGAATCCCTGATAAGTTTACAGTTCTTGAAGAACCAAAAGAAGAGCAAAGCCTCACATTTTCTGATTTTTTATTCAATGATATATGAAAAACGTTTACAGACTTAAGGGCCTATTGAAGGGCTCCATAAAACTTAACAGACAAGAAAGTATATTCTAAAATAACTCCTAATTGATACCTAATCATATCAGGAATCAAATTTGATCTAAAAAGCATTAAATGCACCTAAAAACAAGGAAATAAACCACCTATACCTAAAATAACGTTTTTTACAAAAAAATACCAAAAATAAAAAATTACAATAATTGAACAGTAAATTGTGTCCTACATCAGACCCCTCTACTTGAAACAAACTCGTCCTCGAGTTCATCTTTGAAATCTAAAATCTTCCGCTCCAAATAAACAAATACTTTGAGTGCTTTAATGACTTGATCTGGTTGTGAAACTTGAATCCTTCATAAAGTGTAGCATAAAATTTCTTCTCATCTACTTTCACTTTATTTGCAACATCAATCAACAAAGAGTTGATAATAAAATTAAAATTTTCTACTCCAAGAAAATCAACATATTGTATAGTCATCTTCAACAAATCAACTGATACTTGAAGATTGTGAGTCATGGACTCATCCGCATATTTGACCTCAATTGAATCTTCCACAATGTTCTCAATAATTACCATCTCTTCTTTCTTTTTCTTTTTTTTGTTTCACATATATATATATATATATATATATATTTTTTGGAGCTGGGTGCACGATTTTAACCTAGTGCACGTAAAAAAAAATAAGATCGATGAATGAAGAACACTAAAGGAACAAGATAGGATGATTACAGTAAACAAAAATAATAAAGGGATAGAAAACTAATTTTAGAACCTGTGCTCTAATACCAAATGATGCGAACCTCAATCGACATGTTTTGAGACCCAATAACAATATTGGAATATTTACCCAAGAAAGCTAAAATTCAGATTTTGATTGAACCCTGACCCAACGTTTATAAGTGAAACGCGAACCAAGAGTATAAGTGACAGACCTTGACCCAGTGATTATAATTGAATCACAAACCGAAGGTATAAAGTTTGGATGCTACAAGGAAGAATCCCTGATAAGTTCACAGTTCTCCTTTAGTGTTCTTTATTCATCGTTCTTATTTTCTTTGACGTGCACTAGGTTAAAATTGTGCACCCAAAAAAAAAAAAAAAAAAAAATGTAAAAAAAAAGTGAAAAAAAAAAGAAAAAAAAAAACAGCAGCAAAGAAATAGAAAACTAAAAAAAAAATTGTTTGTAGTTCCAGTTCTCTCAGACCAAAATTTTGTTTTTTTTTTTGTCCTCTTCCTTTGATTTAGTGTTTCTATCATATTTTTTTCCTGTTGGTATTTAAACACTACAAGTCGAATTCTTGGATCAAGTTTATTAGTTTATTGCAAAACTGAAAAGGGGAAGCTACGAATGGAAAAATGCAAGAGAGTGTGAGACTAATATTGGGAAAAAGCCAATTTAAGAGTGAAACACGAGTGGGAGTGACATAATTTGAGTGCAAACACGTGAGGGAGTGTTGTGAGGAATTATTTTCTAACAATTTTCTATAGTTTCAAAAGTATGTCTTCTAGGGTTGAAACATCAAATAGGGAAGGAGGGGAGGAGTCATCCATCATTTTGCAGGCTATGCAACAACAATTTGAACGCATGAACGTGGTGTTTAATGAGATTCGGGATTGGATGGATAGGCAAGACACTGTTATTGTTGCTTTACATGAGGAGCATCCTTAAAGAGGCCCTAATGCTAGAAGGCAAGAAAGGCGTGCTCGTATGGATGATCCTGATGACTACAACGAGGATGAGTTTGAAGATGAAGAAGATCAAGCTTCATTGAACAATAAGGGCAGGTTTGTGCCAAGGGGAGAAAGGCGTGGTAGAGGTTTCCAAAGAGATTTAAGATGGCAGGATGGGACTAACAGAAACCTAGGAAATATAAAAATAAAGATACCAACGTTCTTAGGGAAAAATGATCTAGAAGCATACTTGGAATGGGACAAGAAGGTGGAGTTAATCCTTGAGTGCCACAACTACTCCGAGGAGAAAAAGGTAAAACTCGCTGCCATTGAGTTTACTGACTATGCTATTATATGGTGGGATCAACTTGTGATGAACAGAAGGAGAAACCATGAAAGACCAATTGAGACTTGGGAGGAAATGAAGGCCATCATGAGGAGGCGATTCGTTCCTAGTCACTACTATAGGGACTTGTATCAGAAATTACAGAGTCTTACTCAAGGCTATAGGACCGTGGATAACTACCATAAGGAGATGGAGATTGCCATGATTCAGGCAAATGTAGAGGAGGATAGAGAAGCTACCATGGCAAGGTTTCTGAATGGGCTGGATCGGGACATTGCCAACGTGGTGGAGTTGCAGCACTACGTGGAGTTGGAGGACATGGTGCACATGGAAATAAAGGTGGAATGACAGCTTAAAAGGAAAGGAACTCGGTCATTTCAAAATCTGGGTGCCTCTACTTCATGAAGGTCAAATGGAAGGAAAGACGAAGGGGCTGTTTTCAAGTGCAAAACCGAACCACCAAAAAGGAGAGATGAAGCTCCCAATGTCAACAAAGGAAAAAATGAATCCCAGACTCGCAATCGTGATATTAAGTGTTTTCGTTGTTTAGGAATAGGTCATATTGCTTCACAATGCCCAAATAAGAGGACCATGATTACACGTAAAGATGGAGAGGTGGAAACTGAAAGTGAGGAAGATGAAGACCAGATTCCATCACTTGAGGATGCTTGTGACAACAATGTGGAGTATCCAGTGGAGGGTGAGTCACTTGTGGCTTGGCATGCTTTAAGTGCCCAAGTCAAAGAAGATGACCTGGAACAACAAAGAGAAAATATTTTTCACACTAGATGCCACATCAGCAACAAGGTATGCAGTATGATTATTGATGGGGGGAGCTGTACTAATGTGACTAGCACTACTTTGGTTGAAAAGTTGAATTTACCAACCTTGAAACACCCTAGACCATATAAGTTGCAGTGGTTGAATGATTGTGGAGAGGTCAAGGTACATAAGCAAGTACTGGTTTCTTTTTTCAATTGGGAGGTACAAGGATGAAGTACTTTCTGATATTGTTCCAATGCATGCGAGTCACATTTTATTGGGTAGGCCATAGCAGTTTGACAGGAAGGTCAATCATGACGGGTTCAAGAATAGGTACTCTTTTGTAAAAAGATAACAAAACCATTACTCTTGCACCATTGACCTTAAGACAAGTGTATGAAGATCAAATGAAACTAAAAAGAGAGAATGACTTGAAGAAAAATTGTGAGACTGAAAGTTAAAAAAAAAAATGATGAGAAAGAGAGTGAAGAAAAAGAGAGAGTGAGCAGAAAAAAGAGAGTGAAAAGACAATTGAGGGTGAAAAAAATGAGAGGAAAACAAAAAAACAAGGGAGTTTTTATGCTAAGGCAAGTGATGTCAAGAGTGCTTTTTATACAAACAAGCGTATATTTGTACTCCTGTACCTCATGTTTTAATACTAACGAGCTTGATGAATCTTTGCCTAGTGTTGTTGTCTCTTTGTTGCAGGAATATGAGGACGTGTTTCCTAATGAAGTTCCTAGTGGATTGCCACCTATTAGAGGAATAGAGCATCAAATTGATTTTGTGCTAGGTGCGAAAATTCCTAACCGACCAGCCTATAGGAGTAATCTAGAGGAGACAAAGGAACTTCAAAGGCAAGTTGAGGAGTTGTTGACCAAAGGACATGTGAGAGAGAGCATGAGTCTGTGTGTGGTGCCGTGTGTGGTGCTGGTGCTGGTGCTGCTTGTGCGGTGCCGGTGCTGCTTGTGCCTAAGAAGGATGGAACTTGGAGAATGTGTGTTGATTGTAGGGCTATCAATAACATTACGGTAAAGTATAGGCATCCCATCCCTAGGCTAGATGACATGGATGAATTGCATGGATCATGTGTTTTCACAAAAATTGATTTGAAAAGTAGGTATTATCAAATTAGGATGAAAGAGGGTGATGAATGGAAAACTGTCTTTAAAACTAAATATGGATTGTATGAGTGGTTGGTAATGCCTTTTGGTCTAACTAATGCACCAAGTACATTCATGAGGTTAATGAACCATGCATTGCGTGCATTTATAGGCAGATTTGTTGTGGTCTATTTTGATGATATTTTGGTGTATAGCAAGAACTTAGATGAGTGTATTGATCATTTACATTGTGTGCTTGCTGTTTTGAGAAAAGAAAACTATATGCCAATTTAAGGAAATGTTCATTTTGCATGGACCTTGTGTTTCTTGGTTATGTTGTTAGCGCGAAAGGAATTTAGGTGGATGAGGAAAAGGTGAAGGCTATCAAGGAATGGCCCACACCTAAGTCAATCAATGAGGTAAGAAGTTTTCATGGTTTGGCTAGTTTTTATCATCGATTTGTCAAAGATTTCAGTACACTAGCTGCACCACTCATTGAAATTATTAAAAAATCTGTGGGTTTTAAATGGGGTAGTGAGCAAGATCGTGCATTTATTGAAATTAAAGAAAGGTTATGTGGTGCTCCTTTATTAGCATTACCTGATTTTTCTAAAACTTTTGAGATTGAGTGTGATGCCTTAAGAATAGGTATTGAAGCTGTTTTGATGCAGGAGAAGCGCCCAATAGCCTATTTTAGTGAAAAACTAAATGGGGCAACTTTGAACTACCCAACATATGACAAGGAGCTTTATGCATTGGTGAGAGTATTGGAGACTTGGCAAAATTACCTTTGGCTGAAGGAATTTGTCATACATACTGACCATGAGTCCTTGAAGCACCTAAAGGGACAAGGTAATTTAAATAGAAGACATGCCAAGTGGGTGGAATTCATTGAGACCTTCCCTTATGTAATCAAATACAAACAATGTAAGGAAAATATTGTGGCCGATGCATTATCAAGAAGGTATGTCCTTGTCTCTACTTTAAATGCAAAGTTATTAGGATTTGAGTATGTCAAGGAACTGTATGCTAATGATGATGATTTTGCTAGTGTGTACGGGGCATGTGAGAAGGCAGCATTTGGAAAATTCTATAGACTAGATGGGTACTTGTTTAGAGAGAATAGACTTTGTATGCCTAATAGTTCTATGCATGAGCTGCTTGTGCGTGAAGCACATAGAGGTGGATTAATGGGTCATTTTGGTGTAAGGAAGACTTTAGATGTTTGACATGAACATTGTTTTTGGCCAAAAATGAAACGCGATGTGGAAAGAACATGTTCTAGATGCATTACTTGTAGGCAGGCCAAGTCTAGAGTCTTACCACATGGATTATACACTCCTTTGTCAGTACCTAGTGCACATTGGGTCGATATTTCTATGGATTTTGTTTTAGGCTTGCCTAAGTCAAGGAAAGGTAGGGATTCGATTTTTGTGGTTGTTGATAGGTTTTCAAAGATGGCACATTTCATATCTTGTCATAAAGTTGATGATGCAACCCACATAGCTGATTTGTTCTTTAGAGAGATAGTACGGCTCCATGGTGTTCCTAGGAGTATTGTGTCTAATCGTGATGTTAAGTTCCTTAGTTATTTTTGGAAAGTCTTATGGGGAAAGTTGGGAGTTAAACTATTGTTTTCGACTACTTGTTAACCCCAAACGGATGGACAAACTAAGGTAGTAAATAGAACTTTATCTACGTTGTTGCGTACTATAATTCAGAAGAACTTGAAAAATTGGGAGGATTGTTTGCCATTTATTGAGTTTGCATATAATCGAAGTGTTCATTCTACTACTAATTTTTCACCATTTGAGATTGTTTATGGTTTTAATCCACTAACTCCTTTGGATTTGCTACCTTTACCAGTTAATGAAATGACTAGTTTGGATGGTCAAAAGAAGGCTGAGATGGTGAAGAAACTCCATGAAAGTGTACGGCAGCATATAGAGAAGAAAAATGAACAATATGCGACCAAAGCCAATAAGGGCTGTCGACAAGTCCTCTTTGAACTGGGTGATTGGGTTTGGGTGCATATGAGAAAAGAAAGATTTCTAGCCCGTAGGCGGCCTAAGCTACATCCTAGAGGGGATGGTCCATTTCAAGTCCTTGAGAGAATCAATGATAATGCATACAAGTTTGATCTTCTAGGTGAGTATAACATTAGTGCTACATTTAATGTTTCTGATCTTTCTCCTTTTGTTGTAGGTGACGATTCGAGGATGAATCCTTTTGAAGAGAGGGGGAATGATGATAACCAACAAACATTCAAGGATCCATTGCATGTACCAGTTGGGCCTATTACAAGAGCAAGATCCAAGAAGATCAAGGAAGCACTTAATGGGCTGATTCAAGAGATTTGGGCTGATTCTAACGCAAGATATTCCAAACTTGACCCCAAGGAAGATGAAGGCGTAATAAATTTAATCCAAGCTATTGAGGGCTGATCTGGCTTAATTTGGAGTGATTTATAGCGTGGATTAATGGCTAATTGACTTTTCAAGTCTATATCAGTTAATGGAGATTTTTTCCTATTCTGGAGCTGCTATTTCAGATTAAATCTACCTGAATTTAGGACTTTTATTATTTAGCACGTTTTTCAGCTATTTTCTTATTTTGGATCTGTTAATTTTGGACCCAATCAACTTTTATTTAGGGTTTTATTATTTAGTACGTTATTTTAGGTTTAGGTGGTTTATTTCATTGTTTTTAGGTGCATTTAATGCTTTTTAGGTCAAATTTGATTCCTGATATGATTAGGTATCAATTAGGAGTTATTTTAGAATATATTTTCTTGTCTGTCAAGTTTTATAGAGCCCTTAAATTGGCCCTTAAGTCTGTAAACGTTTTTTTTTTTTTAATATATTATTGAATAAAAAATCAGAAAAGGTGAGGCTTTGCTCTTCTTTTGGTTTTTCAAGAATTGTGAACTTATCAGGGATTCTTCCTTGTGGCGTTCAAACTTTTTACCTTTGGTTCGTGATTTAATTATAATCATTGGGTCAAGGTCTGTCACTTATACTCTTGGTTCGCGTTTCACTTATAAACGTTGGGTCAGGGTTCAATCAAAATCTAAATTTTAGCTTTCTTAGGTAAATATTCCAATATTGTTGTTGGGTCTCAAAGCGTGTCGATTGAGGTTCGCATCATTACTTCTTACTGGGCTTTCTTCTTCCTCATGAGCTTTTGGGTATGGATTTGCAAAAATGGGCATCAACAGGCTTAATTCACCTTGTGAGGAGAGGAGGTGGGGGGCGGGGGGTGTGCCATGATAAAACAAGGGAATGAAAGGTTGCTTTGCATTGGAAGCTTTTTATTCTCCCCAAGAAAAGCGAAGGCTCCAGAGGTATGGTGGTTTGTGCTATGCCATCATTTCGGATTCATGACTAACACTAGAATCAATTTCTGCCATTTCTTGAAAGTGAATGGACAACAGCTCTTTCCCCTTCTCACAATGTTCCCAAACTTCCTGTACTCATCATTGATCGAATGAACTAAAGGTCAATCATTGTCCCACCTAATCTTTCATCTCCAGTCTCTTGTCTCGGAAGGAATAAGCAAGAGACAACTCTATCTAGATGAACTCCTCATATCTAAGGCAGCTTACTGCAAGCATCCCCCCTACGATTAGTTGGGGGACTGTTCGTGCGTTCTCCACTTTTTGACCTTAAAAAGAGAGAATGTGTTTTCCTCTGAGTTTCTCTCTCATTCACTTTGCAAAGAAAGCAGGCTTTGCCCCAGCTACCACTGTCCTTGGGAAAGCAACAGAGCTACCGCCATCGCCCATATGCTAGAAATTATGTTGGGTTTGTCCCCTTACTACAACCTGGCTTTGGGGCCTTTTCTTTTAATAGCACGACCATGGCTCTCTCTCATGGACAATACTCACTTTGTTGTTGTGTTCTATTTTCTTGACCTTGATGGATCAATGATGATAGTGTTCTATGTAAATGTACCATATTTACTTTCTTCTTATAATTTTGCTCTATTTATACCAAAAAAATAGAGATATATTTAACTTTCACACAAGTTCCAAGTGGTGGGAGATGAAAATTCTTGGTTTTTAAGTGAGATATTAAGAGGCTGTTGGGTTTGATGAGTTTTAAGTTATATAACTAATTTTCATAACTCAAAACTCAAAAATTGTGGGACCCACTCAAAGTATGTTGTTTGGTTTAGTTTTTGAGTTGAGTTTTCATAACTCAAAACTCAAAAAATTTGAGTTAGAGTGATGAGAATTGAAAACAAATTCTAGGAGTTTCCAAATTCTAAAAACTGAGATATTAGGTATTTTTGTAAATATTTGATGATTATAGGACTCACAGTTAGACACTCAAGGCCACACATGTGCTTAAACATCTTTTTCTTCTTCACTTTTTCTCTCTACTGTACTGATATTTCTTCTCTCCCTCTCCTCTTTTCTCTTTTCTTTCTTTCTTTTCTTCTTCAAGCTAGGTTCTTTTAGTTCCTTCTCTTTTTCTTATTTTTTTTTTTTTGTTCTTCTTCACACCTGGGTTCTTTCATCTTCTTCTCTTTTTTCTTTTTTCTTTTTTTCTTTTCTTTCTTTCTTCTTCACTTTGGTTTCTTTTCTCAGCTTCTTATTATTCTTCTTCATTCTTTCTTTTTCTTCACGCGATGATGGCAAAGGGCTTCAATTTCAGTTGTGATTTGTGTTTTAATTGGGTTAAGGTGTGCCTTTTGGGCTTGGAGTTGTGGATTTTGTGGGGTAATTTTTTCTGGTATTTCTTTTTATTTTTATTTTCATTATATATATGTAAAAGAGTTTGCTGTGATGTTGAAGGTGTTGGTGGATCTGCTATGGTGGATGAGTTTGATTTTTGGTGATTTGTATGGTGGTGGATGCAAAACAATGGTGGTGGGTTGAGTTTTGGAGAATTGCAATTGGTGGGTTTGTGGGTTGTCGAAGGTGGTAGAGGCCAAAAATGGTAGAGGCCAAAAATGGGAGAAGAAAGGTTTCAATGTTTCAGGCTTTGTGAAAGAGGAGAGGGAAAAAAAAAATGAAAGAGATGGAGGAATTACTGTTCTAATCTGCACAGTACACGGGCTCCACCACTTTGTCAAAATTTTGAGTTAAGCTCACCCAGATTTGAAACCAAATAAAAATAAGATAGAGTTAAGGAAAAAGTAGAGATAGAGATGTGAGTTATGAAAATTGAGTTTGAATGATGAGAAATAAGATATGAGAATTGAGTTTTGAGTTAAGAGTAAACCAAACAAACCCTAAAATTTCATGAATCATGGGATTCAATAAGTTCAAATTACACCCAATATAATTTTTAATAATTATACACCACTTAATAAATAATTATTAAATAATTTAATATTGTTTAAAATTATACCAGATAACTAAAACTATATATATATATATATATATATATATATATATATATATATAAACCTCAATGATCCACTCAATTCCAAAAAAGGGAATGACAAAATCTTTAATTTATATTCATTTATTTTTCTACACATAAAAATCGAAAGGGTCATTATCCACTCAATTCCAAAAAGAGGGAACGCCAAAAACGTATAAATTTATATTCATATTTTTTCTACACATAATAATTAACAGGTACAAAATTCCAGTAAACTAAAACACTGGCTGCCAAGGACGAGCAATTGTTTCAATCTACAGGAACACAAAGCACACTTAGGTAAGGGCCATTATCACACATTTATCTATTAACAGAACTTTCCACTCATACAGCCTAAAGAAAAAGAAAAATGCTTCTCCGTTCGGTATATAGTGATTTTTTTTGTAGTTTATTTGTCAAAATATGAGGCAAAACCATAAAAATTAACTTACGTTTTAAGACAGAAGAAGCTAGTTCTGGAGTTTTTTCAAAAAAAAAAAAAAAAAAAAAAAAAAAGAAAACTATTTTGCCAAACAAACTAAAGTCTTGATGGAAAACTTTAGTATCAATTAATTTTATAGCAATTTTGTCGTACTTCGCCTTGTGAACCTTGTTTAACATTAAGCATACTCATTTTCACCATTGCCCGTTTAAAATCAGAGAAGAACATGACTTTGTTGGATGCATAGCTATCCACGATTCCTTTAGTTTCTGCGAACGCATATAAGGTTTGATCGGAATCGAGCACTCCGGATTTACATTGCAATGCGCGATAGTAAAGATTATCGAAAGTATTTCTTGTTTCATCAAAGGGTTGCTCTGCAGTATCACTAGTGCTGCATGTTTTGAATAATGTCTCTGCAAAGTCTGCATTTAAATTTGCATCCAAACCACCGACTAATCGGTTTTTAAATGATGAGCACCTAGCCACTCCTAGTGTATGTGCGCCTGCAAGCCAAGATCACAAAAATTAGATCACAAGCAGCTTCCAAATGGATGTGCACAATAATTTTGTCTGCAGGAACAAGAAGCTTGTAAGATATAACATGTTCCTAATAGTAATAATTACACTAATCTTGGCGTGAGGGAGAAGAAATGTGTAACATAATCATAAAAATTAATCATTCATTCAAGTCATAAGTTTTATAACTAAACTGACACATCTTAATATTTTATATGAAGATATCTAGGGTTTAAAGTTACCTTCTGTCAATGTAACCATTGAATTTATCAAGTATATATATTCGAAACTTGTAACATATTTACCAGAAAGAGCCACCATTTCTTGGGAACTAAAACCATGCTGCCCAAACAAGTTAATGAGCTGAGAGGCATTGAAGGTTGGTGCAGGAAGGTTGATTGTGTCTTCTATTTTAGACCTCGTACCATCCATTCTTCCCTTAGGTATGTCATAAAGAGGACCCCTGGCCTTTAAAATTAATCAATAACACCATTATAATTTTGATCTCAATCATTATAATGAAGATGACAAAATATATATTCACTTTTAAATTAACATTTGGTTATTTGGTTACCTTGCATACTGCATCTCTGGCAGCCATTGCAAGAATATCAGCACATGAGACTATGCCAGGGCATTGTTTTTCAAGTTCCCCTTTTATTTCATCAATAAGTTCAAATCCCCGCAAGCTTAAATTTGCTGGGGAGTCTCTCTCTGCTTTGTTTTGCTTTGTTGAATTAAGGAGAACCGACCCGTCACATCCCTACTTAATTGAACAAACTAAAAATTCAAAGATCAAGAAAGTATAAACAAATTAATCTTTTTATTACAATCTTTTGAGAGAAAGAGAAAGTACCTCTATGAAACAATCATGGAAATGCAATCTAACAAGGCTGGCTGCTAGGGTAGGATCAGCTTGCAAAGCTTTGATAACTTTAATTTTTACAATTAGTTCAGCTAATGGGCACCTGCGCAGATAATAGTCCATGCTCAAACCATCTACTACTCCAAATCTAAAACCATTTACTACATCAAATCTAAAACCATCTACTACTTCAAATCTAAAACCATGCACAATCATCTCCATTAGTAAAATTAAACCAAGAATTTTGCCAATAACCATCTTAACTAAACTTAAAGATCTGATTAGAATACTTTTAAAGCGTAAATAAGGTGGCTAAAACGAAAGAAGAAAAATGAGGCTGAGAGAAAAGGAAAATCTTAATATATAGTGGAGCTTGTAGTATATGAAGGGTGGGGAGCTTCTATATATAATTAAAAATGATTGGAAGGAGTTCCCCCCCCCCCCCACCCCAAAAATTGTACGGAAAAGAAAAGGTTGAAGATAATATGTGGCTTCTCGTTCATCATGTTCACCTCCAAATGGTCAATCTAATTATAGCTAGCATTGCATGTGTAGCTCGACACGTAATTAACAAATTAATTCACGATTAGTGATTATATTAATCCTGTATGAGCCGAATCATCCATTAAATTCATGCATGTTTTTGCAACACTAAATATTTGGAAATGTTTACAAGAGGAATATTATTAGGCAATTTTAAAGAAAATGACACTTTTGGCTACGTAAGATTTTAAGGTATGGGTGTTCTCTGTTATGAGTTATGACCACATTTTATAAAGAATTCTGAACGCAAAAAGTTTTCCAACAAGAAGGAGGAATTTCAACCATCTCATGAAAAGATATCAAAAGTAAGATAATAAGGTGCACCTACGAGCATAGAGATTTTCTTGCATTGCCTAAATTTAGAGTTTGGCTTACCTCTTAGTATTTTTTTAATTGGAATCTTATTTTGTTTTATTGAGAAACTGTCACATCACTCACTAAAGGTCCGTTTGGATACTACTTATTTTGCTGAAAACTGAAAACACTATAGCAAAATAATTTTTAAATGTGTGAATAGTACCGTGGGACCTATTTTTAATGAAAAAATTGCTGAATAAAGAGATTTGTGGGCCTCATGAATAGCACACGGGGCCCACTGAACAGTGCCATTCCAATGAAAATTTGGATTGTCAAAGTGGTGGTGGGTCATGTGCACAGTGCACGGGATTCACTGACAGACACTCCCACGTGAAATGCGCACGTCAATAAAAAGAAGAAGAAGAGGAAAACGAAAAAGCACCGTGGATGCCAATTCAAACGCATACTAACTAAATAAGAAATGGTGATGAAAACCCACCATCACTTACTATTGTATATATAAAACAATAGGAGATGTCTAATTAAAATGTAGTGGAGGTAAGCCATACTCCTAAATTTATTAGTATTTTTTTTAAGTAATTATTTCTTAAAAAAAAAATACTCCAACAAGCCTTCTTTCATCTACTTTTATTATTATTATTTTTTTAATTTTAATTTTTATCTATGGTTAGAACTTTACGTAATCTACATTCTACCCCATCCCCTCCCCCGGGCTACTACTCGAAACCGGGAGCCCCATTATCCCCAAAGCCTAACAGACAAGTGTGTTAGATTTTATTAATTAGTACTTGGGTTTTTTGAAAAAAAATTATTGATTAATATTTGCAATTTTTTTTACCAATACTTGGGACTCTCTCCCACTTGGAGTTTGAGGCTATGGCCTGAGTGGTTGAGACAGCCTTGGTTTCATGGTCAAATCTTTATTTGCGAGACTTTTTGAGTTTCAAGATTTATCTATTTTTAACCAAAAAAATAAGAAATAAAAAATTGTAGGAAAGTATATATTTTCCATATTATATATTGAAAACTAAATCAAGGTTAGAGTCGGAGGGAGAGGGGGCAAGGCCACATCCTTCCTATTTTTTATAAAAATAAATAAAATTTTAAATATAAAATTTAACTAATGGGCCCCTAGATTTATAAAATATATTGGTAAAATAACACACATCATTTTTTTCCAACTTATTACTTTTATCCCATATGTAACTCGTGTTCAGTTAAAGTGATTCAAATTATATATTTTTAAAAAAATATATATAAAAGTTTATATAAATAATTAATGCATTATTTTTTCCTTTCTAATACTCTTATATATCATATGTAGCTTGTTAAATCAAAGTATGTTCAAGACATGTGTTTCTATAAATTTATAAATAAATATCATTAGTGTAATCCTTCAATATTTTTTAAAAAAAAATATATATATATATATATATATATATATATTTTGTATTTGGAGAATTAGAACATACAATTTTTTTTATTTTTAAAACAAAAGACAATTGCAGATTTCATGGTTAAAATGTTATAGATCCTTAGTGTATTTTTTATCTATAAAATAAGGTTTTTATTTAATTTTTATTATTGTTATTTCCTTATATTGATTTCTATATATTTGTAAAGCGATGTTTTTTATTTAAATTGTGTAAATTTGATTAATTTTTTAAATATGTTTTATTAATTTTAAAACTATTAGTATACTCTATGTTGATGCCCATTTTTGACAAAGGGTCCAATAGCAGAAAAAGCCTAACAATAAGGAAGATGAGAAGAAAACGAGGGGCAGAATGGTAAAGAAGAGGTAAATGGGCTGAGGAAGCCCACAGAATGAAGTGGGCCCGTAGAGAGGTAAAGGAGAAGTAAAGAAGAAGTAAATAGGCTGAGGAAGCCGAAGGAATAAAGTGGTAAACTCAATGGGCTAACATGACAGTAATGATGACCAATAAGCCCATAAGAGTAATAAGAGGTAAAGATGTAGTAAAAGGGCCACGAAAGCCCAAAGAATTAAGCAATAAACCCATGGGAGTAAAAAGAGGTAAAGAAGAAGTAAATGGGCCGAGGAAGCCTAAGGAATAAAGTGGTAAACTAAACGGATTGACATGGCAGGAATGATGACCAATAAGTCCATCAGAATGATAAGAGATAAGGATGTAGTAAATGGGCCGAGGAAGCCCAAAGCAGAGAATTAATGGGTCAATAGGCTGATACAGCAGGAATACTAGTTAATAAGCCCACGAGGTAATAAGACGTAAAGGAAAGACAAAGCTGTGACAAACACAATGTAGTATAGCGGGATTAATGGCTAAAAGGCCCACGGCCATGAAGGAGGGAGACAAAAGCATGGGCTTAATAGGCTATGGAGATAAAGGCTTTTGCCTGTTCAAATACTCTGCCCAAGAAAGGATAAAAAAAAAGAAAAAGAAACATGAGCCCAAAAGTCCACGCATCCTTTGCGCCACAAAGGATAAACACAAACTAGCATGCATAGTAGAATTAGATAACGCAAGAGTAGCATAAATGGTGTGAAGGTCTGAAAGAAACAAACACAGATGGAGTGGAGTGTGCATAAAGTACCAGGGCACCACTTACTTATACCTAGCCAATACATAGGAGGTGGGCCATGGGTCAAGGTATTCAGAGGGTGTAGTTTGGCAGTAGAGAGAAAGGGGAGGACTATTCTGGGGTTCCTGCCCAAGCTTCTTTGGGGGAATGTCTTACTGGAATGGCATTTCACCTAAAAAAGTAAGTGTAGGCTAGGACCACTTGATGCATGTCATAGAGGTAGGTGATAAGATAGCTTAATCCTTATCCATTGAGATGAAACAAAAACACAGAAAGGTAAGAGACAAGACAAGTAATTTTTTCTGGAAATGGAGAGTGGTGCAACCAATATAGTCTAAACAGAGATAATGGTTGGACAACCAGCAAGTTAGTGGGCAATCTTGGAGAGATGCCCATAACAATCCAAAAATAGTTGAAGGACAAAAGGGATAAATCCTACAATGGCTGATAGTATAAAAGGAGGTAGCCATGAATATTAAAAATGAGAGAACAAAAGAGGGAAGTAGAAAAGAAATAGAACTAAAGGGAGGTAGAAAAGAAAGAATAGAGAAAAGAGAAAACATAGAGAGACAAAAGAAAAGAAAGAAAGATTGAAAGAAAACCAGAGAGAAAGTAAGGCAGTAGAAATAGAGGCATGCATCAATAGACCACATTTTCTCTCTCTCTTGACAGACCCACTCTTTGAAGATTGTAAATCGAAGCTCAAACCATTTAGGATCTTTTTCCAAAGCGAGTAATTTCTATGGTAGGAGCCTTTTGTTAAGGTTACTTGTGTTGGAGATTGTATCTCTTCTTGGGTTTGCTTTTGCTGAAAAGCTTAGCCCATAATCCAGTGGATAAGTTGTTTCATTGGTTATGTCCATTGGATGATTTACTCACTATTTAGCTAGAAATTACTAAGTTATTTACCTTTTTCTGCTGTAGTATTATTCCCACTCGCTGTGTTATTTTTCCATAACTATGTTAACTTTATTCATAGTGTTAGCTTTACCTAATACGTTTTATTATTATAGTTATTCCTATTGTAGTGTATTCCTGTTGTAACACTTTGTTGAGGTCAAAAATATCACAAGTATTGTGTTGAGGCCTAAAACATCACAAATGTGAAATCTAAAACCCAAGGGGGGGGGGGGGCTCAAAGAAAGGCAAAGTCCAATCTGCCAACCAAGACCCACTTAAAATAAGCAAGATGAGGCCCAAACCCATGAATGGTCAAGCTTTGGACCTTAGGAACGAAAGGAAAAGGAAAAAGGAAGCTCAACCCAGCCTTTGAGAGGAAAATTTCCTAGGGAGTCCAAATTGGGATTGGACCAGGATACCTTGGGACTCCCAAAAACTTGGGATCCTCAAGAAATATAGAAAATGGATCAACTGGGATTGGGACAGCTCAAGGGAGCATGATCGTGGACACAAGGAACGAAGATGGGCATGTCCCATTAGCCGCCTATGGTTCAGAAAAGTGGCTAATGACTTAGGAATCAGCACTTCATGAAAAGAAGCTTGTCACCTCGGGGAATGCAGAAAGGTGGACCATGAAGGAAGGTGGCTAGAGATCTTTCAGCTTGATAGAGAAGAATTTGCTCATTTAGAGAAAATAACAAAAGGTGAAACAGCCAAAAAGATGGGTCTGAAAATGGGCATCTAGAAGTTTTGGGAAAAGAATATTGAAAGTTAGCTCTTAGGACCCCACAAAAGAGGAAGGTTAGCTGGGGACTTTTTGGGGAGAAACCTCAAAAGGGAAAAACTGTGAGAAATTAAGGAATGGACCAGCCACCAATGTTGCTGACACAACATTGGTTCTGGTACCTAGGGCAGCAAATGGAGGGAATTAGGGGTACATCAAAAACCCTAGGAAGGAATTATAAAAGGGGGTGAAGCCATTAGCAAAAACCATTCAGCAATAAGGAATCAGAGCAAAAAGATCCTTTGAAAGACTTCTTTAAATCTCAGAAAAATAGAAAAAGGGAAAAAACTATGAGGAATCCCGAGACAGGAATTAGAGGATACACATGGATTCAAGGGGATTCAAACCTCACAAGTCTTGGAAGCCTACAAAGAGCTATCTAAGTTTGTGACTTTTGAATTTATTTGAACCTTGTGACACCTCCTAGTGAAAAGAAAGGTCCAATGTACTAAAACTTCATATAATGAAATATCATTCTATTTTCTGAGGATCCCTAATGTCCTTATTTGCTTTTTCTTTATTTCTTTACTGTTCTTTAACAATTTATTTTACAATATGTACATGTTTGCATGTATGGATATGTATGTGTTGTAGGGCCCATATTTTGTGCACAACTTGGTTCATAATCAGCTCAATATAGTTGCGATGAACCAAGCTTAGTACACCAAACAACAAGTATAAGGCCGAAGATCATTTTTCTAGTTAGGTCTAGGTACTATAAAAAAAATGACCCACACACTTGTAACAGTTATTCCTGATGTGACCACATCTTACATTTAGCTCATAACACTCATGTCAGGATGTGTCTACATTGGGTGAGCCTAACTTGTGCATAAGCTAGCTTGAAACGCAGTACTAGCAAGGCCAGTTCCATCTCTTTTACCTCAGACTGATGGGCCATAGTACAGCAGAAGGGGTTGAGGCCTAACAATACAAAAGGCCCCCACACTGTATTATTGGTATAATCTTCTCTAAATTATTTAACAAAATCTTGATCTAAAATTTTTATAGAATATTTAATTATGATTGATATGATTTAAAAGATCATAATTTGCAAATTGATTGGATGGAAAAAAATATTTGAGTTTTGTAACGAATTACCTTATGTAAAAATATTTGCGTTATACATGAGAAAATAACACATGCTAATGAAGAAACAAACTTATCAACAAGTAATGTTATATACAAAATAGTTTCAAAAGTTATGGCTAATATATTGAAGCTAATTCTGCCCTAGTTGATTTCGCCCACCCAAAGTGCTTTTGTTCTAGGTCTCCTTATCACTAACAATGTATTGGTGCTTATGAGATCCCCATGCTATGCATTGCAGAAAGAAAGGTAAAAAAAGGTGTTTTGGCATTGAAGTTGGATATTAGCAAAGCTTATAACTGAGTAGAGTGGACCTTCCTTAAGGGCATGATAGATAAGTTGGGTTTTCCAGAACTGTGGAATGATCGTATTGTAGTAATATTTTGCCATCTAGGGGGCTCTGTCAAGGATACCTTCTATCCCCTTATCTATTTCTATTATGTGAAGAGGGGTTCACGTCTTTGCTAGCAAAAGTAAAAGAGGAGGGATGACTTCATGGAGTTTCTGTTTGCTGGACAACACCTAGCATATCAAATCTGCTATTTGTAGATGACTCACTCTTGTTCTGCCAAGCAAAGCAAGATGAAGTACATGCCATCATTGACATCTTCCAGTTGTATGCCACAGCTTTTGGATAATGTATCAATCTGGACAAATCCTTTGTTTTCTTTAGTGGCAATATTACAAGTGCACAACAAGATTGGATAAAAAATGCTTTGGGAGTCCAAGAAGTGGAAAAATTTGAATCTTACTTGGGTTTTCCCACACTAATTGGCAAATCCAAATATCAAGCTTTTTCTTTTCTTAAGGAAAGGGTTTGGAAAAAAATACAGGGGTGGAAAGGGAGATTACTATCTAGAGCTGGGAAGGACGTATTAATAAAGGTAGTGGCTCAATTAATTCCCACATACATAATGGGAGTATTCCAATTGCCAATGAAGCTTTGCAATGAGCTTAATGCTATGTGTACTAGGTTTTGGTGGGGTCAATGTGGAGACGAAAAGAAGATTCACTAGAAGTGCAAGGATTCATTGATTTTACCCAAAAAGGAAAGAGGGATGGGTTTCATGGATATAAGGAGTTTCAAACTAGCCATGTTGGCTAGACAAGGGTGGAGATTATTTTAGGACCAAGGATCACTTCTCTACAAGTGCTTCAAACCAAAGTACTACCCAAGATGTAGCATTCTGGAGGCATCTGACAACCCAAACAGCTCGTATGTCTAGAAAAGCTTAATTGTAGGTTAAAAAATTCTAAAGAAAGGATATTGCTGGAGAGTGGAAAATGGTTCTTCCATATGGGTTATTGGGGACATATTTTGTAATTGGCATATCCTTTGATAAAACGCACTTTACTTGTATTTGGATAAATCTAAGTAGGTTCAAGATCATCATTACAAGTGGTTAAATTGAAGACATGAAGATTACTCAAGAACTGCTCAAGAAAAGTGCAAACTGCAGGTCTCGATACCTCCTCGACAGAATCTCGATCTGTCGAGATTCATTAAAGCTATACAGATGTCCCAATCGATCGAGCTTACGGGCTTCAGATTATAGCCAGCAACGTTTTTATTCTAAAAGGCTAATTGTTTATGGGTTTGTATAATTCTTATTGGACTAGAAAAACCCAAGGTTTGTGTAAACCTATTTGGAATAGGAGAGCCCATTAAGCTTCTATTTAAAGGAGGTGGAAAAAGAAAAACCTAACCCTAGAGAGCTTTATAAGGTTTTCTTTTTGAAACCCTAGCCTCCTCCTACAGAAGAAAGAGTTCTTGCTGCGTTTCTTGTACTCCTTAGGGTTTTGTAACCAAGCAAAGTCTCTTGCACCAACATTGAAGATCTTATTGGTGTTTCTATGTGAAACTGTTGCAAATCAACTACAACAATCAAAGGGTTGCTGTGGTGTTAGTCACGTATTAGGATTCGTGCAAAGGAGTAAGCCGCGTACTAGGATCCGCGCATCAAATTGGTTAGTCACGTACTTGGGAGCCGTGCATCAAAAGGAGAAACTGTCACTACAGAGCAAGTCCAATTGGGTATTGGGGTAAGGGTTCAACTGTAGGTTGGTAAGGTACTTGGGATTCCTTACTTGTAACCACTTGTTGTGATAATAGTGGAGTTTCGGGAGTGGTGACCTTAAATCACCCGATGGGGTTTTTGCTGTAAGGTTTTCCCCATTCGTAAACAAATCACCGTGTCATTTAATTTTTCGCTGCATAACTTAGTTTTGGTGATTTGTTTGTGCTACCACGTGATATTGTATGTTAATTTGATTAATTAATAACTGGGCTAATTAATTAATCTAATTTATCACAAGAGGTCAACATTTGTGGCTTGTCAAGTGGTATCAGAGCGGGCACACTCTGATTAGGTTTTAATCTTTGATGTGTGATCCATTGACCCCTGTTGTCATGGAAACTCTTGATTGTTTTGATTCGCATGATCTTGTGTTGAATGATGATGATGATATTCATGATGCCTATTGCAAGCTTTATAATTTTTGTATGAAATCTCTTGAGTGTTCTACAAAATTAAAAGCTAAATTTAAAAAGGTCAAGCTTGAAAAAGATGATTTGATTGCAAAATTGGATGAAGCCACTAATTTGAATGAGAATTTTAAAAATCAAATTTCATCTCAGGTGGACAAAATTAAGAGTTTGGAAGAGCAACTAGTTGAATTTAAAACTGAAGTTGAAAAATTAACTAGTGCCAAACTTGTTGTTGAGCCTAACTCAAAAGAAAAGGATTTTTATATTCCCCCATTTAAAAGGAATAATGAAGAGTTGAAGGCTAATATTGCTAGGATAGACAAAGGTAAACAATCTGATGTTAACGCTGAAGTTTCTAAACCTATGTCTAAAACTCCTCTTAGGTTGAATAAAAATTCTGAATTTGTCCCCACTTGTCATCATTGTCATATTGTTGGTCATATTAGGCCAAATTGTCCTAAGTTGAGGTCTTTGTCTACCTCTAAGGTTAGACCTCCTTCTAGGAAGCCGAGTAGTTCTAAAACTGCTCAGGTTTGTCACCATTGTGGTGTTTCTGGGCACATTCGTTCTAATTGCTTTAAGTTGTATCCTCATAAGCAATTGTCTAAACGGTTACAAGTTTTCTCTCAAGGACCTACACCTTTGTTTGGAGAGTTATTAAAAGTTTTGAGTTTTTTAACTCAATTTCAGGAGAATTTTAATTCTTCTATGTCCTTTAGTAGACATACTAGGACCCGTGCCTTTTCATCTTCACGGCCAAAGACTCGTGCTGTGTGGGTGAGAAAGGTGCCTAAGACTTAATTGTCTTTTCTCTTTGTCCTTTGCTTTAATTCTTTCTATCTAAAGCAGGACTCTCTTTGCTTGATTTCTTATCTTCTGTTGAAATCATGCTTTCATGCATCTACACCTTTCTATCATACCTTCATGCATATGCATCCTTTCATGCATTCTTGTTGTTTGTCTGTTTTTGTTTGGTTGTTTAGTTTTTATTTTTTTAAAAATAAAAAAAATTGAAAAATACAAAAACAGTGTGTTTGTGTGCATTGGTTCATGTGAACTTTTGAAATGGCCATTGAAACAGAGTTTTCTAAACTTTGTATCACCTGTAACTTAGATGAGCATTCTTCTGCACAACTAAGCAAGTGAGTTTTGTAGCTTTTTGTTTGTGATGAGTAAGGTTAAGTGATCTCTTCTTCTTAACACTCATATCACTCTTTTTGATGGGTTGAACTAGAAAATCTTAAGAGAAAGGCATAAATAACCATCTCACCATTGTTACTCGCCAATCATAATATGACATCTGTATGCTTCGGCATAGCAAAAGTGCAATGTCAATGACATCTGTATGCTTCGGCATAGCAAAAGTGCAATGTCATAAGCTTAACATAATTGGGTATTTCTTTTCTTTCTCTTGTATGCCCATGCATGATATGCTTAATAAAAGAAAATATGCAAAGAAATAAAAAGCAAAAAGATCAAAAATGCTTTAAAATATGGTTGCAAGCGTGTTTTCTAGGAGATGTGGGAGTTATAGGATGTACCTCAAAGGTGATAGTCCCCATCAAACAGTTATGATTGTGTGTGAATTAAAGTGATTTTCTCAGATTTCAAATCGTCATAACATTGAGACACTTATGCGATCTTGCGATGTTTTCACACACAACACGCAGTATTCTTTGCTATTCTTGATACATGTGCAGGTACAATGTGATTTGGCCATCATAAGGTTTACATGCGTTAATGTATGCTCACTAAACTGTCTTAACTTATTTTTGAAATATAAAATTGGTTAGACTTGTTTAGTGTGTGTGTGTGTTTTGGATCAAAATGCATGACATTTTTCTTGTTGAGAGATGTTTTTGAGAGATGTTGCTTGGATCATTGGTTGAGTTGCATGCTTGATTGCATTCACATCTATATTTTTCTCTTCTTGAAAAACTGCTTTTAAGCCATCTCGACACCTTCTTGACACCTCTCGATACCTGGCTTATCTGTCGAGATCTTCAGTTGCATCTTATCGCAATTTCGACACCTCTCGATAGCTAGGTGGATCGATCGAGGAAGTTTCTGTCTGCTCAATAGATCCTCGACACCTTCTCGATCCATCGAGGTATGCTCGATAGCTTCTCGACACCTCTCGATCCATCGAGATACCCTTGCATGCATTTCATCCTTCTTTGTTTTGCATGTTTTTCCCTTTGTGTCCATAGCATCTTGTTGTTCTTTCTCTTGTAGGTCTATGGTTCTTTGTTCTCCTCTTTCCCTCTTTATCTGTTTTCTGTCTTTCTCCGGTCAAGTCTTTTGGCTTTTTATATCCTTTGACAATCATGTCAAAAAGGGGGAGAAATTTGAGAATTGAATGTCATTCATCAGGGGGAGTAATAGACTTAGGGGGAGAACTTCATGTTAAAGGAAAGAAAGTTTTTGTTGTAGCTAACTTAGGGGGAGAGTTAGTTTGATACACATTAATATTGATATATTTTTTGTGTGTTGTGTATCTTTTGGTTTTGTAACCATTTTTTTTACATACATGATACTTATCAAGTGGTATATGTGATGATGTATGTGTTTCACTCTTTATCTCATATGTGTTGTTTCTTTTCTCTATTTATACACATGTTTCTTGTTTATTTAACTTGTCATTATTTTCCACATGGTACCTTGAGGTGTTTTGTTTAGTGCCTTTCAGGAAAGACAAGTTAATGCCAAGTCAAGATTCCGAACCTTCTTCTTGCAGCAACTTCCAAGGTTCAAATCTTTTAGACTAGGCTTATTTGTTCTTGAGTAGAATGTATTCTAGGACATTCAATGTACTCTTGTGGTTTTGTCACGGATTGCCAAAGGGGGAGATTGTTGGGGACATATTTTGTAATTGGCATATCCTTTGACAAAACGCACTTTACTTTTATTTAGGTAAATCTAAGTAGGTTCAAGATGATCATTACAAGTGGTTAAATTGAAGACATGAAGATTACTTAAGAACTGCTCAAGAAAAGTGCAGACTACAGGTCTTGATACCTCCTTGACAGAATCTCGATCTGTCGAGATTCATTAAAGCTCGACAGATGTCCCAATCGATCGAGCTTACGGGCTTCAGATTATAGCCAGCAACGTTTTTATTCTAAAAGGCTAATTGTTTATGGGTTTGTATAATTCTTATTGGACTAGAAAAACCCAAGGTTTGTGTAAACCTATTTGGAATAGGAGAGCCCATTAAGCTTCTATTTAAAGGAGGTGGAAAAAGAAAAACCTAACCCTAGAGAGCTTCATAAGGTTTTCTTTTTGAAACCCTAGCCTCCTTCTACAGAAGAAAGAGTTCTTGTTGTGTTTCTTGTACGCCTTAGAGTTTTGTAACCAAGCAAAGTCTCTTGCACCAACATTGAAGATCTTATTGGTGTTTCTATGTGAAGCTGCTGCAAATCAACTACAACAATCAAAGGGTTGCTGTGGAGTTAGTCACGTATTGGGATTCGTGCAAAGGAGTAAGCCGCGTACTAGGATCCACGCATCAAATTGGTTAGTCACGTACTTGGGAGCCGTGCATCAAAAGGAGAAACTGTCACTACAGAGCAAGTCCAATTGGGTATTGGGGTAAGGGTTCAACTGTAGGTTGGTAAGGTACTTGGGATTCCTTGCTTGTAACTGCTTGTTGTGATAATAGTGGAGTTTCGGGACTGGTGACCTTAAATCACCCGGTGGGGTTTTTGCCGTAAGGTTTTCCACATTCGTAAACAAATCACCGTGTCATTTAATTTTCCGCTGCATAACTTAGTTTTGGTGATTTGTTTGTGCTACCACGTGATATTGTATGTTAATTTGATTAATTAATAACTGGACTAATTAATTAATCTAATTAATCTAATTTAGTTTTGGTGATTTGTTTCCGCTGCATGACTTGTCTTTAAAATGTTTGGATATATTTAGCTTGGTTCTTCTAATAAACTACTTTTTCTTTGCCATTGATGAAGACATTGATTATTAGATAAAATCATGGGATTGAAATAAATCAAGAAATTGATTTTTAGATGAAATTATGGGATTGAAGTAATCAATTCAACATTACGATTAATTTGTGTATGTAATTTTAATTATAAAAATGGTGCTGGTATCATTTATGTCTAGGAGGAAGATCATACTTCCAACTCCACAAGTGCCAGTGATAGTGGATAGTGGTACATACCAAGTTTCTTTTTCTTTCATCTTTGCTTTAGTTTTGTTGGGGTACAGGTCAAAATTCTAGTAAATTAAAACATGAGGTGCCACGGATGAGCAATTAATTGATAGTTAATTACAATCTAAAGAAACACAAATTAAACTAAGGTAAGGACCTTTATCACGCAATTATCTATTAAAAAATTTCCAGTCTTACTACACCTAACTTAACTTAGATTTTTTTTTTAATGGGACTAACTAATTAGTTGATAGAAAGCTTTAACATCAATTAATTTTATGGCATTTTTGTCTTACTTTGCCTTTTCAACCTTCTTTAACATCAAGCTTACTCAATTTCACCATTGCTTGTTGGAAATCAAAGAAGAACCTGGCTTGGTTGAATGCATAGCTGAAAGCTCGGATTTGTGTAAAAACACAAGAGCTATTCAAACCCTAATTTAAAAGATTACGGCTTGGTTGATTTTACGCTAACTTAAACTAAGTGTGGAATAGAGTAAATGCGAGTGAACAAATAATAAAACTGTTCTAAGCCATATTCATTATATAACAACAGTAATATGAAAGCTAAAAGAGTAGGGAAGAGAAATATAAACACAAGATAACACGCCGATGTGTTATCGAAGAGGAAATCGAAGAACTCGGTGAAAAACCTCTCCGCCGCCCTTCAAGCGGTAAATTGATTCACTAGGCAATAAGTTGGGATACACGAATAGCAAGAGGCCCTCTAAGCCTAATCTGCCTAATGCACCTAAGCCCTCCAAGCTCCTACTCCAACAAGGCTTATCGAAACCGTGTCTCGTCTAGCTTTTTGGATCCCGTAATATGCCCGATTGTATCTACCAAAGTTTGGCTTCTACCAATACTTCTCAGTAACACCAAAACCTCACTTGACGCTCTGATTGGGTGTGGTAAGTGTTTGGGTTATCAACCTTTCAAGGATATGGATATGGAGAGGTAGGAGTATGAGGAAAACCACAAAGGATTGTGTAGATGATTATGGGTGTAACAATCTCTAACTCTCAAGTGTGTATACTAGGGTTTTCTCTCTAAAAAGCACTCTATACAATATGCTTGTAATGTGCGTATATATAGTGTGAGTGAAGATATTGTGGAGCAAATAAGCCAAAATAGCAAAACAGAATGTTTCGCGAGTATTTCGCGGGAAGGCCTTACTTACGAGATAGCCATGAAAACTAGCTGTCACCAGATTGTCATGACTCTTCGCATTCCAGTCATGTGCTCTTCACGTAGATTACTTCGTAGGAAGTTTATTTGCTAAATACCCGCAAAAACCACTCATTCGTCAATGCAAGCTTGAGTCTTCACACTCTCTCACACACAATCCATACAATAAAATCCCACATAAAATACAGGGTAAACATGATTGAACAAAATTACAATAAAATTTGGCACGAAATTAAGGCCAACATAAAATAGTTGTAAATAACAACTTTACAATCTCCCTCTTTGGCTATTCCGTGACAAAACCCCTAAAACAGACTCTAGACTTAAATGTGAATTTGAGAACAATGGCAAAACTCACTCATACCTAATCTAGAAGCACATAAACAAAACTTTCATTAAGCTTATGAAAAGTTGAATACAAGGTACGTATAGGAACAAGTAAAATGCGATCAAGGTAATAAGCAAGATATAAACTACGAAGCATAACTTGATCATACAGGAACAGTCATTAAAGAACAACTACAATGAACATTTAACTAGTAAATGATCATCCAGACACGCAATGCAACCAATGCAAAATACCAAAGCATTTGCATTAAGGATACAAGATCCAACAAGGGCACAAGTGTGTAGTACTAAAGATAATGTATGCATTAAACTAAAAGTACTTTAAGAAGCTACAAAGCAAGGATACATAAAACAAAGTACTAAATATAAACTAAAGTTTTAGACTAGAGTGCTTTAAAGCTTTAACAGTAAGCAATGTAAATATCCATAGAACAAAATATTGTGCTTTTGATCTTGATCTCCAATGCTCCCCTTTCAATCTTGCTCTTTCTCCCCCTATCATGGACCATCTCCCCCTTTTTGTTATGGAATAGCTAGTCTTCATCTTCCTCTAGCTTCCTCTAAATTTGATCCAATTAAGTTTGGAGAGATGTGAACTTCGTATTGAAACGAATGTATTGGGAGTGCATGAGGGTATGGGTTCTCATCTTCCAAGGGATGAACGCCTTTGAGCTTCAAAATTTTTGAGATAAGACAACATAAAGGAAGGCAATTCCTTGAGGCATTTCTCTTAGCTGCTTTGCTCAAGATGTGGAAGATATCTCTTCATCATTGATTAGGTCATGAAGAAAGAAGGCCTGGTCGAGATTCATATACCTGGAACTTGAGAGAGGATAGAGGTTGTGAAACATGATTGTTGTGAGCAGCCTCAATTCGGGTGATAGTGATGTAACACTCACCAATTTCCATTGGAAGAGAACTCCAAGTTTTCTCCTAGAGTTTCTCGAAGTAAATCCTGCTCGGGATCCAAGTCATCATACACCGATGGCTTTGGAAACATGGGCCAATTGATGCGCAATATGTCAGCAAGATAAATGGGTGTCACTGTGAAGTTTTTTTCCTCTAACCCAACATTTTAGCTCATCTCCCTCGGAAATGGCATTCGCATAGATTTCCTTCACCATATTCTCGTACGATTCATCAAAGCTTGAAAGAAGAAAATTCCAATCCTTGGTGGCAAACCATTTTGGAATGCTCGTATCGAGAAGAGATGCTTGCTCAACTGCCTTTTCAACCAACAAAGGGCATCTTTGAAATAACTCCCATAGGCTTAAAATGCAGCGTATGATCTGAACTTTTCAGTATCATAGAACCCTGTCGATGAACGAGTCTTCTTTGACTTTGGAGTGACACTATCAAGATCAATCATGGGTTCTTTCCCTTTGCTATTACTCCCTTTCATAGTTGATTTCTTGAAGGGAGACATCTGCAAAAACAGAGACAAAAACACAAAGAAACAAATGCAAAAACACAAACATAAGAACACAAACTTGATTAGTATTAAGTTAGTCAATAAAACGACTACAAAGTCCTAAAAAGAACATAAACAAAGTCATAATATCATGTTATGTATGCTAAACATGTTATAACAATTATCTAGCATGAGTGATATGCAAAACATGACAAGTGAACAAGTGTGCGCATCAAGTGTGCGTGTGGTGTGCATATATCATCATGATCAAGGCATGACAAAACACATATAGGTCAAAGTGTGTAAAACACATAACCAATGATCAAAACATGATAAACATGCATAATTATGGCAATCCCCAAAGTTTGGTACTCATCGGAGTCCAAAACAACACCAAAATGTCATTTGGGCATTTTATCAAACACTTGGTATGCACTACTATAATTATCATGTAAGCAATGCATGAACATGTGTGAATTTTGCCTAGATACATGTTAAAATGCCACAAGGGGCCAACACAAACACGAACAAAACAAATGGGACAGAGTCCAATCAAGAATTGAAAAAATTTGTCACAAAATAGAAGATTCCTAACCCTTTTTCAAAAATATCCCAACTCATGTATAATCTATAATCTAAGGCATTATCTTATGAAATAGAGAGAAACGATTGAATGAACATACCTTAGAGATGTTTAGGAGATGATTACACTTGAGATTTAGTTGGGTTTTTTAGAAAAAAATTGGTTTTGGGCTGAGAGAGGCTCAAGGGAGTCAAAAGGGTTATGTTTGAAAAACTGTAGAGATCGGCCCTTAAAAACTAAAAACACGTGTTTTTCACAAGATAGCTTCTCACGAAGTTACTCGCCAAAAATGCCACTGAAGCATAAAAATTTTTGTGGGATAGACTTACTTGCGAGACAGTCGTGAAAGTTTTTGTCTATATTTCATGTGTTTTCATTTTTTGCCTATCTCATTTTCGTGGGAAGAGCTTACTCGCGAGCCTCTCGCGAAAATGCCTCTGAAGGAGTTTTTGATGAAAACATAAAAAATACAGTATGAACAAAAACTTAAAAACACAAAAAAAAAAAAAAACAATTTTCAAAAATATAAAAATACTTAAAAATCTTTTTGGGTTTGATCGACAAGCAATTGAGTCTACACATCACATTTGAACATGTGCAATCACACAAATGAAATAAGCATTCATTGAACAATAGATTAGTGTGTTGTGTTTGTGTATCAAATGTGGAATAGTCCTTAGTTTAGAGTAAAGCTTCAATGATCAATTCAATCAAGTCATACATAACTAGTACTAAGTCAAGTGATCTTTTTCAATTATTGAAATGAACATATATGACCTCCCACAAGAAAATGATCACAAAATTTTGAAGCTTTTCTTTTTAGCTTCTTACAACTTATAACTTTTGATCACATAAGAACATTACATCTCATTTTGAGATCGATGCTTGAAACTTTTGATATTTCAATTTTGTGAGCAAGCCTTTGGCTTTTTAAGGCACCATATATTTCAATACAAGTCGCTTTCCCTTTTTCCTAGTCAAATACTAGTATGTGCGAAAAATTTTGAAGCTCATTATCTCTTTTCAAGATTTGACATTTGATTGAGCTATAAAGCAAAAACATAACAAGTGTGAGAAGATATATAGGCACAAGTCTATGCATATATCAAAATCAATAAGACTATTGACTAATCATTCATGACAAGCTTGGAGATCGATTTACAACAATCATACATAGATTTCAAGATTTTTCCCACAAAGATAGATATGCATATAAAACAAGCTACACTCGTAAATGCACTACGCCATTAGTACGAAGGTACTAGGCCAAACTCATACGTGATAAACACAACATAGGTGATCAATCTTTTTGGAGATTTTTCAATTTTTATGGGTTTTTGAATTTTTCAACACACTCAAAAATAGAACATGTGAAGTAAGATCAACAGAAACAACAAGTACAAAACAAAACTTGTAAAAGAAACATGCTATAAACCGAAAGTAATGACATAAGAAGATTATGTATGTCATGATACATGAACCTATGACCCTAAACATTGGAAGTATTAATGCATGGGCATAGAGAGTGATCATGCATGAGTACCCTTCTTCATTAACACTTTACGAGTGTTTTGGGTGAGCTCCTTAGCTAGAGAGGTATGACTAACATAACTTTCCACCTCGGAGTGAAGCTAGCAAGGCATAGTGAGATGTTCTTCAACATTTCCAAAACATCTCCAATGAGATCTCCTTCACTTTCTCCCTTAGCTTGTGCTCCCTTTAGTCTTTTCTTTGAACTTTCTTGGCCATGCATAGAGTCAACCTTCTTGAGTGCATGAAGCTTGAAACAATTCGGCCTTGTGTGCCCTTGAACGCCACAATGATGACACACATGCTTCACTTGAGGCCCCCTTGATTTTTAGGTAATAACTTCCCTTTATCCTTAGGTTTTGCAAAAATGGTTCTCTTTACAACAGCAGGGGTCTCAATCTCAAGCTTCACTTCTTTGAGTTTCTCTACATTCTTGGCTGATACGATCCTCACTTCCTTCTTCGGTTTGCTGCTGGAGCTTCCTTCTCCGGAATAGCCTAAACCGTTCTTATCATCTGAAGATTTTTGTGAGGATAGCACGTTGTCAAATTTCTTGGTGGAGATATGCTTAACATCAGCTTGGATAATTTCAAGTTCAAGAAACTTGATCTTAGAATAAGCTTCAACCAATTCTCCCTTAAGTCCATTTACTTCACACTTTACTTCTTTAAGTTGCACAAGTGTACACCTATGCTTTTCTTCAATCTTTTTCATCTTTCTCACAGCATGGTTCGCAACCTTGGCATATTTTCCACAATCTTTTAACAAGCCATCATATGCTTCATAAAGGTTGTTCTTACCTTCATTTTGGCATACCTCTTCATCTTCCGAGTCTTTAACTTCCTCACCCTTGGAATGCTCACCAAGTTCATCAACCAAATACCTCAAATCATCCTTAGAATCAACAGAGGTAATTGCCATGAAGGCCCTATAATTTCCGTTACTATCACACTCTCCTTCCATGTCTAAATTTGAGCTTTTGGAGTCGCTAAGAGTAGTGGCCAACACTTTACCCTTCCCTCTCAAATAGTTGGGACATTCCTTTTTGAGATGTCCATGACCATTGCATTCGTAGCACATGATTCTTTGAGGGGATTGAGAGTCCTTCCCATCTTTCTTCTTAAACTCCTTCCTATCACCTTTGGAGGATGAAAACTTTCCTTTGCTGAAAGACTTCCCAATGTTTTTCACCTTCAGAAATTTTTGAAAATTCTTGGCAAGGAATGCCACCTCCTTCTTCATATCATCTTCTTCAGAGGATTCATCCATTCTCTCGTTGATGGTTTTGAGAACAAGTGATTTGTTTGGCTTGTAGGAAGGCAGTCCAAGCTCATATGTTTGGATAGATCCAATAAGCTCTTGAATCTTGATCTTATCCAAATCTTTGCTCTCTTTTATAGCTATGACCTTTCCATGGAAGCTCTCCGGTAAGGACCTCAAAACTTTCTCACCACCATAGCATCCTCAATCTTCTCTCTAAGATTGAGCTTGGCAATCACAATTTCATTGAGCTTCCTATAGAATGAAACAAATGACTCATCGTCACTCATCTTGAGCTCTTCAAATCAAGTGGTAAGCATTTGGAGCTTTGTGTCCTTGACTTTCTTGGCATCTTCATAAGTAGTCTCAAGAATCGTCCAAGCTTCCTTAGTGGTCTTCACATGCGATATCCTGTGAAATTCATTAGTAAACACATCACAAAAGATAACATTAATTTTTCTACTATTAGCATTTGCCAAAGCAAGAGCTGCCTTGTACCATTTGGACTTGGTTATCGTGGGTCTAATATACCCATTCTCAACGAAATCCCATATAGACTAATCTATAGCACAAAGGAATGCCTTTATACGGACTTTCCAAAATGCATAGTTGCTCCCATCAAAGAATAGTGGAGCATTGAGCGATTGTGATAAATCCATCACAAAGAGGGGGTCTAGGATCGCACTTAGGTAATGAAACCATAATAAGTGCACCCGCTATGATACTAATTGAAAGCTCAGATTTATGTAAAAACATAAGAGCTGTTTAGACCCCAATTCAAAAGATTACGGCTTGGTTGATTTTACTCTAACTTAAACAAAGTGTGGAATAGAGTGAATACGAGCGAACAAACAATAAAACTACTTTAATCCATATTCATCATATAACAGAAGTAATATGAAAGCTAAAAGAGTAGGGAAGAAAAATGCAAACACAAGATAACATGCCGATGTGTTATCGAAGAGGAAACTGAAGAACTTGGCGAAGAACCTCTCCGCCTCCCTCCAAGCGGTAAATCAATCCACTAGAAAATAAGTTGAGATACACAAATAGCAAGAGACCCTCCAAGCCTAATTTACCTAATGCACCTAAGCCCTCCAAGCTCCTACTCTAACAAAGCTTCTCGGAACTGTGTCTTGTCTAACTTTCTAGATCCCGCAATATGCCCAATTGCATCTGCCAAAGCTTGTCTTCTTCCAATGCTTCCCAGTAGCACCAAAACCTCACTTGACTCTTTAATTGGGTGTGCTAAGTGTTTGGGCAGTCTTTCAAGGACATGGACATGGAGAGGTAGGAGTATGAGGAAAACTACAAAAGATTGTGTAGATAATTGTGGGTATAAAAATCTCTAACTCTCAAGTGTGTATGCAAGTGTTTTCTCTCTAAAAAGCACTCCATACAATATGTGAGTAATGTGGGTATATATAGTGTGGGTGAAGACATGGTTGAGCAGATAAGCTAAAATAGCAAAACAGAATGTTTCGCGGGTATTTCGTGGGAGGTCTTACCTGTGAGATAGTCGTGAAAACTAGCTGTCACTAGGTTGTCATGGATCTTCGCATTCCAAACAAGTGCTCTTCATGTGACTTACTTTGCGGGAAATTTACTTGTGAGATATCTGCAAAAACCACTCATTCTTTAATGTAAGTTTGAGTCTTCACACTCTCTCTCACACAACCCATATAATGAAATCTCCCATAAAATATAGGGTAAACATGATTGAATAAAATTACAATTAAATTTGGTACGGAATTAAAGCCAACACAAAATAGTTGTAAATAACAACTTTACAATAGCCATTCACGTATCTTTTAGTTTCTGCAGATGCATACAGTGTTTGATCTATAGAAAGTACCTCGACTTTCCTTTGCAATGCATTATGGTAAAGATTATCGAAAATATTTCTGGTTTCGTCAAAGGGTTGCTCTGCAGTATCGCCAACACTGCATGTTTTAAACAACGTCTTTGCAAAGCCTGAATCAAAATTTGGATCAGTGCCATGCATCAATCGTTTCTTATATGATGCGCACCTTGCCATTCTTAGTGTATGTGCCCCTGCATACAAAGATCACAAAAATTTTGATAGCATGCACATTTCAAATGAGTTTGCACAATATATATATATACACACACACACAGAGGAGCATAGCCAGGAATTTTTACAAAGGGGGGCCAATTCGAAGTATTGATATAAAAAACATAAATCACAAGTCTATTGAATATGAAATTTCAATTTTGTTATATCTTAAACATTAATGAACATACAAAAACTGTCTAGTTCACTATAGACATATACAAAAATTTCCACAAAAAAAAAAAAAAAAAAAAAACCATTTCACATCAAAATCATGTCCGACGACGATTTTTCATGGAATAGAATTCATCCATAATCATTTCCATGGTGAAGTTCCCAACAAAATTTTAATTAGAAATTTTTACTTCATTGTATGGATGTTATTCATACTTAAGAAAAAACAAAATTTCCACTACAATTTAAACAGTCAACCCATTTTTAATACAACTTTAATTAATAATAACCCCTCAAACAAAAACAAAAATTAAACACACAAGTATTAGTACACAACATAAACCAAACAATTTAATAACACCACAATATCAATTAAAGAGAAGAAAACTCACCACTAGTTACAACTTATACTAATATAAACTGTAAACAGGCTTGCTTTCCTTCAATAAAGTTGAAATCACTGTATCAATCAACTCATGTGCATCTTCCAAATTATTCACCACAGCTTACAACAACAAAATTAAGCAAAAAAATCACAGCTTTAACCAAATTTCCATATGAAAATCACAATTTTTTCACGGTAAAAACTAAAAAACCCAATTGGGTCTCAATCAATTTTTTTACCTGATAGCAAGTGATAGTCTAAAAACACAAACACCAATGACCGAACTCACCAGGCCAGGTAGTCACCGAACTCACCAGGATTTTTTTTTTTTTTTTTACTGTGAGGACAGAGGGGTAGAGGACTGATGCTGAGAGGCTGAGAGTTAAGTTTTGACTGTATCAATCAACTCATGTAGTCATGTGCATCTTCCAAATTATTCACCATAGCCTACAATAACAAAATTAAGCAAAAAAATCACAACTTTAACCAAATTTCCATAGGAAAATCACATTTTTTTTCACAATAAAAACTTTAAAACCCAAATGGGTCTCAATCATTTTTTTTTTACCTGATAGCAAGGGACAGTTTGAAAACACAAACATGAAACACCGAACTCACCACCAGGCCAGGTAATCACCGAACTCACCATGATATTTTTTTTTTTCCCGAACTGTGAGGACAGAGGACTGATGCAGAGAGCTAAGTTTTGGGGGCTGGTAGGCAGTGGAGTGGGAGCGTGGGACTGAAAAGTGGAAGTGTGTCAAAAAAAAAAAAAAAAAAAAAAAAGAATATATGTAAAGGGAATAAGGGGATTCCGTGGGTCAAGTGGGCGGGTTTTTTGAGGTGGAGAGAAAGTGTAATTTTGTTGTTAGTGTTTGGCCATTTGGACTTGAGTATTTAAATGTAAGTGGGCCAATTTTTTTTTTTTTTTTTTTTTTTTTTTTTTTTTTTTTAAATTTGGAGTAGGCCTAAAACTTCAGCTAGGACTTGGGAGAACAGTGAATATATGGGCTATTGGGGGGGGGGGGGGGAGATGTCCAAAATTGGGGGGGCCCAATTATTTTTTATATATACTCTAATGGATTTTTTTTTTTGGCAGGGACCTGAGCCCCCCCAAGCCACTCTGCCCCTATATCTATCTATATATATATATATATATATATATATATATATATATATATATATATTTTCCTGGAAGAACAAGAAACTTGTAAGTTGTAACATGTTCCTAATATTAGTTACACTAATCTTGGTGCGAGTGACACGAAATTTGTAACATAATCATATAGAATCAATCATTTTGAAAACTTGTAACATATTTATCCGAAAGAGCCACCATTTCTTGGGCACTAAAACCACGCTGCCCAAACATGTTAATGAGCTGAGAGGCATTGAAGAAGGGTGCAGGAAGGTTGATTATGTCTTCTATTTTCCTCTTACCATCCATTCTTCCATTAGGTATGTCTTAAAGAGGACCCCCGGCCTTTAAAATCAATAAGACCATTACTAATTGGTCTCAATCATTATAATGAAAATGACCACACAAAAAAAAAAGTGAAAAATAATTCACTTTGAATTAATATTTGGTTACCCAAAATACTGCTCTGGCAGCCATTGCAAGAATATCAGCACATGAGACTACGCCTGGGCATGCATTTTCAAGCTGCTCTTTCGCTTTATCAATAACTTCAAATCCCCGCAAACTCAAACTTCCAAAGGAGTCTTTCTCTGCCATATTTTGCTTTGTTGAATCAATGAGAACCGACCTGTCACATCCCTACTTAACCAACAAAACAAGAAATTCTAAGACCAAGAAAGTATAACCAAATCTTTTCATCAACAAAGAAAATAACCAAGCCTTAAAAGACAATCATACGAGAGAAAGAGAGAGAGTACCTCTATGAAACAATCATGGAAATGCAGCCAAACAAGGGTGGCTGCTAGCTTAGGATCAGCTTCCAAAGCTTGGATAACTGCCGTCTTCACAATTGGTTCAGCCGATGGGCACCTGAGCAGATAATATTCCATGCTCAAACCATCTACTCCAAAACTAAAACCATTCACAACCGTCTTCATTAGAAAAATTACACCAAGAAATTTGCCAATAACCACCTTATCTAAACTCAGAGATCTCATTAGAATGTGTTTCAAGTCTAAATTAATTAGGTAGCTAATTTGAGGTCAAGAAAAGGAAAATGTAAATATATTGAGGAGTGTTGGACTATGAAGCATGGGTGTGGCTCTAGGGCCGCCGCACCTACACCGACGCGCATGACGCGGCGTGCAGTGGCCGACGCCGCTGATGGCATGTCCGTATTGTGTTGGGTTTTTTTTTTTTTTTTTTTTTTTCATTTTTGTGTTCACGCCGACTCGAGCTAATTTGGGGCCGATTCGCGCTGAAACAGGCCGAAACGGGCTTTGACTTAGGCTGAAATTCTAGTAAAAATAATAATAAAAATTATACAAAAGTATAACTTGCCATTTTGAACTTTGAAGCAATTTTAAACAAAAAAAAAAAAACCCTAATCCCTCTCAGTTCCTCTGTGCCTCTCTCGTTTTCTCATTCTCCGTCTCCCCTCTCACACCCTAAATCACGACTACTCACTCAGAATCTCTCCTTTGCCTCATTGCCCAAGCACTCTCGGTCTCAATCTCTCCATCTCTCGGTCTTAATTTCTCCATCTCTCTATCTCAATCTCAATCTCAAGCTAACTAACACAGACCTAAGTCCCAAGCTCACTCAGGTATTTTGCTTCCATTCTCACCCTCCAATCTCCATTATACTCTCGCATACTCTATTGCTCATTCTATATCTATCCCTTAATCTATATCTATTATCTAATTTTTAATTTTTTTTAGTTTTTTTATATAAGCTATAATGTTGAGACTTGGGTTGATCACTTGATTTCTTATTTAGTTATTATATATTTGTCAATTTATTTGTAGGTTAAACAACTTAAATTGAAATTATTAAATTTTCAATGGATGAAGCAACTAGCACTGAACCTTCATCAGATGGTCCTCTTTGGCAGTATGTAACTAAATTGGAAAAACCTCTTGGTTCTGTTTCTAAATCAGGTGGAAACACACATTTTAAGTGCAACTATTATGATGGAATTTTTGTGGGATCCTATTCTAGGGTTAAGAATCATTTATCACAAATTAGTGGTAAAGATATTAGAGCATGTAAGAATGTGACATCAGGCCATAGATTAGAAATATAGAGAGTGCATGATCAGGTTGAGAATGATAAGTTGGAGCGAGAATGCAAAATTCAAATTCCCTTACCCCTACCTCTCCATGGGTCGATTTTCTCATTCCGGAGACAGGAAGGGAGTGGTAGTACAGATGTAGCGGTTAATGGTAAGAGGAGGAAGGTGATTGTGAATTCTCCTTTGGAGGGAGCATTCCAAAATAATGCTAAAGCTAAATTGAACAATGGAATTACTAGGATGTTTTATACTGGTGGGCTTCCATTTCACTTTGCAAGGAAACCAAATTATCGTAATTCTATGCATAAGTTGCTACCCATAACATTCCAGAGTTCAAAGACAAACATTTTATTGTAGGGGTGTTAAAGGATGCTATAAAACAAATTGGACATGAAAAAGTTGTCCAAGTCATCACTGATAATGCTAATGTGATGAAGGCTGTTAGAGCTCTTATTGAAGGTGAGTTTCCCAAAATATTTTGGACACCATGTCTTGTCCACACTCTTAATCTAGCTTTGAAGAATATTTGTGCAACAAAAAATACTGAAAAGAATGAAGTTACATATGAGGAATGTAATTGGATTACACGTATTGAAAATGATGCGTCCTTGGTATGTGTTTTTATCATGAACCATTCAATGTGGTTGACAATGTTTAATGAGTTTTGTCCATGAAAACTGCTCCAAGTTGCTGAAACTAGATTTGCTTTGGTTATTGTTATGTTGAAAAGGTTGAAGTTGATTAAAAAAAAAAAAAAATGCCTTCAAGCTAAGGCTATTAGTGACTAATGGGCTTCTTATAGGGAGGATGATGTTGGAAAAGCTTAAAAAGTGAAAGATTTGATTCTAAGTGATCATTGATGGGATGTTGTTGATTATATCATTGAATTCACTACAACTGTTTATGATATGCTTTGAGAAGTTGATATAGATAGACCTTGTCTCCATCTTGTGTTTGACATGTGGGATTCAATGATAGAGAAGGTGAAAGCAATAATATATCGGCATGAAGGCTTGGAAGTAAATGAGTATAGCTCATTTTTAATGTGGTGTATGATATACTTGTTGATCGATAGACTAAAAATTGTACACCACGACATTGCTTGGCTCATTCCTTAAATCCTAAGCAAGTACTTTCATTTTCTATTGTCCTTAATTCCCCCTTCTAGTAAAACACACACTTCATCATCTATATATATATTTGTTTTTTTTAACTAGGTATTACTCCATTGAATGGCTTTCGGAAAATCCAAAACGCATCCCTCCATATCAAGATCCTGAAATTTCTATAGAAAGGAGCAAAAGTTTGGAGTGATACTTTGAAGATGAAATGAATTAAGGATGATGAAAGTTGAGTTAGAGGGAGGTTTCCTTCACTAGATGCCATGACAGATAGGTGAGTCTTACAACATTTGGTTTGGTGGCAATACCATGGCTCTTCATTACCAATGCTTCAAACCCTTGCCTTTAAACTTATTGAATAACCTTGTTCATCCTCATGTGCTGAGAGGAATTGGAGCACATACAAATTCATTCATTTCTTAAAAAGAAACAAAATGACTCCTACACGTGTTGAGGATTAGGTATATGTGCATTCTAATCTTTGACTGTTGTCAAGGTGCCATAAGGAGCAAGTAAATGCAGCAACAAAGATGTGGGATATTGCGAGAGACTCTTGGAATGAAAGTGACATACATGGAAGAGCTGGAATTCTTGAGAAGCCCTTACACTTGATGAGCTCATTGGAGGCCATGGTTATTGGGAATGCTAGCACTAATGCTATTACTAGTGGAAGTGAAGTTCAAAGTGAAGCTATTGATCTTGACAATGAGGATGAGGGTTGTATTTGATTGTCTTGAACACTTGTCTTTTATTTTGTTTTAGTTTCAAACTTGTGGGTTGTATTCTAATTTCTGAACATCATATTTTAATTATGATCTACTATTGCTCTTAAATTGGTATATGTTACAATTATATGAAAAAGTATGCTTAGCAATATATAGAAAATATAAATAAAAATATTTTTAATAATTTTGTAAAAAATGTATCCTCCACATCTATACCCTACTTTTTCAAAAATTGCCAAGTCATCGTACAGTACCTTCACTTGCACTTGCACCCGAATCCGAACCCGAATCCACACCTGTGCTTCATAGGTATTGGAGTTTGTAGTATATGAAGGGTGGATAGCAAGCAATGTGTATATATAAATGTAAAGAATTAGAAGGAGTTGCCCCCGAAACGTATATGGACAAAGAAAAGGTTAAAGATAGTGCTGCTTTCTCTTCATGTTTTTCTCCAAATGGTCAATCTAATTATGTTATTGCATGTAGGTCGACACGTAGCAATTTTTATTTTATTTTATTTTTGAGAAGGACGCATAACAAATTAATATAGTGATTATTAAACCTGTGTGAGCCAAATCATTTATTCAAATTCATGAATGCAAGTATGCAACATTAAGAGTTTGTTTATCAAAAAATAAGACTAACGGAGTTTAAGAATATCATTGGGAGAATATTAAGAGTGTTCACCGTCATGATTACATTTTATATCTCAAGCAAAAAGTTTGCCGACAATAAGGGATTATAATTAGTAAAAGCTAGGGATTATAATTAGTAAAAGACTAGCTTATAACCCCATGCATATGCATGGATACACTTACAAATGTAAAATAAGATACGCAATATAATTCTTATATATATAATTTAAATACTATTAATATTTGAAAAGGATAAAATTAAGGTAGACGGACATGTTCAACAGGGCCTGTCATTGGTGACGGTATTGAATAGTGGATGATCAAAGTGAAAGAAGACTATGACAGATCGTGTCCAAGGAGGACAAACTCTCCCTGATGGACTGATGAGAAAGTAGATGGATGCAAAGTGGACGGGTGGCAAAGTCACGTGGCATCCACATGGCTTAAGTGGTCTTCAAGAAACTTCAAATGGAAATGTCTTGTGCCCCATGATTTACCATAGTCAACAAAATTTCTATATGGAAAAGATCTCGTAAAATACGTGTATTTATGATGATCTTCCCTACAAGGAAACATCTTCTTGGCCAAGAAACCAAAGTCGGTCCTACACTACTACAAAAACCCAAAACCCTCAAAAATCAAGGTACGCATAATTTACCCAGCTTTGATACTCTAGAGTTGTGAAAATTCTCTAACTTAACTTTCGAAGAATATTTGGCAGGTACCACATCGGTACTCTCTATAGGATCTTCTTCTTTTTTATTGTGTAGGTCTCGTCTAAGAGTACTGAGGGACTGTGTAGCTCACTAACGATTTTCAGCATTATCAATAGTCATTTTTATAATTTGTTAACTCTTTAAAAAAATTTGTGATACTATTAGGTATAAAAAAATTGTCCACATTTATTTATTTATTATTTTGAAAAACTTTTTTTTTATGATTCATTTATTCAAAACTCTTTAGTTCTTATACTTAATAACTCATTTGGATGAATATTTATGATATGGTTCTACATTTATTTCTAAAATTAAGAAATAAAACTCTTTAAGAATAAACAATTTAGGACACATGGCGTAAAATTAGAACTCTAATTTGGAATTCTAATTTGAGTTTCTCTCAACCTCACCTATTATTATATATATAGATTGGAACCTAAAAATTAGGACAAAGAATTTGTATTTGTATAAGTCAATGCTTGCTAAAAAAAATGGAGTTTTTTCTACAGTTACAACAAATTTTTAAAATATTTTCATGATAAACTGAGCTGTCAATACATCATAAGCTAAAAAATAAAATAAGATTTCATTCAAACCCATCACAACTCAAAATATGATTATTTTGAAAATGTCTTTAAATTTTGTTGTATCGACTTTTCTGAGAAATTTTTTAAAAAGATTTCAATCAAAGCTTTCTGAAAAGTAGGCTTAGATTTAATAAATCTCTCTCTCTCTCTCTCTCTCTCTCTCTCTCTCTCTCTCTCTCTCTCTCTCTCTCTCTCTCTCCTACTTCATTCTATATGCCATCACTAAGGCTGTCCAAATCACTTGTGGACCTGACCCACCTGCCCAAATTGATAGGCTTGATTTGTAAACCGCCAAATCCTACTCCTATGGCAGTTGGAGGTAGTTTTCAAAGTCCAAAACCTAATTCTGGCAGGTCGGTTGGCAGGTCATTGCAATGAAACCCGTTTTCAACCGACCCGATCAATTCCACCCCCAAATGGTCATCCTTTTCCGCCGTTTAAGGAATTCCTCGGCTAGATTTCGCCAGATCTAGCAAGTTTTGGCTAGATCCCCTCCTCCCTGAACCGATGGAGACCAATTGCCATTCGACCAAGACTTGACCAATCCAACCCAATTTCTTCACCGATCAACGGCGGGTTTGGAAAATGTCCACCCGACTTGGTCTAGTCAATTGTGGGTTGGGCACAAACTCGTGGACACCCTTAGCAATTAATAATAGAGTAGTGATTTTTAAAAATTTTATGTATCTTGTCTCCAATTACTTCAACCAGCTTTGAGACAAAAATGATAGAACTTAAATATAGTTTTTTTTTTCCCCCTTTTTACGGAAACATAAGTATAGTTCTTATTCTCTAATATGCATGTATGTATATAACTAAATATAAGTAGAAATTTTATGTGCAAGATTATGCGGTTATACCATATGACAAATTTTTTTAGATTTCTTTCATTTAGCCTTCTACATCATATTTTAATAATGTCATGTATCACTTTTTTAAAAATTCTTTTATTTAGCATTCCACTCATCTTTCAAAAGTGCCATGTGTCGCTTTTCTTTTCAAGAGAAACATGTATTGTTCATTTAACCTTCCAGTAAATACAAGACTATTAATCATTTGTTGAAGTATTTTTAGTATTCTTTTCTATTTAGTAAAATATATATATATATATATATATATATATATTTCTTTAATGACATAATATTAATTTATTGTAAGGTGGTTAATGGGGTGTACATCATTTCTAAGTATCAATTTTTAATAGGTACGGGGCTCCAACTTAGACCTAGTTATCCTCCTCAAACTCTAAGCTGTCACCCTTTTTCTTACCTCTTCCCTCTATTTCCCAGTTTCTCTCTTATCACTTTCCTTCCCCCCTTTTTCCAACCCCCTGAACTATGGCCTAGACCTCCTTTTATATCCCTCCATGAGTGGGGTGGCCATAATTATTATTCCCACTCATTCAAGTATTCCCACATCTCAGAATCCTAAGGGATCCTCATGAATTCAGAGGTTTCCCTCGGAACTTGTTCTAGACGCCGGTTAAGGTTCAGTAGTGGATTCTTTTCATAATCATTGGCTCTCGATTACCAACCTCCTTCAGACCGCGTATAGAATTCCTTCGTGACTGTTTCAGATCCCCCATTCCAAAAGGACCCCTCAAGTAGGGCCGTGCTAAACTCTCAATGCTCGGCTAGTGGTCGGGTTAAATATGAGGAAGCCCGGGGCAGTCTTTCCGTTGTATCTCGGACTCACTTCATTCAATGGGCCTTGGGCTTCGTATCGGGCTTTGCCTGTACAGTCGGCCTAGTCCATCAAGCCCAGTTCACCCACAGGTACCTATAATAAACAAGACCTATAGTGATGAAACTTTTCATCACAAAATTTCCTTATTTCGTCGCTTAAAACATATGGCGATGAAAAAACATATTTTGTCACGAATATGAATATCTTTAGAGACGAAATATTGATTTCGTTGAATGTTATTATTTAGAAATGCAATTGTTTTTCCTCTCCAGATTTCATCACTATAGCCCAAGTTTATTGTAATGGTTGGTGCAATAATTATTAATATAATAAAGGAATTTATATAGTTCTTTTCCAGTTTTTTCTTTTTTGCTTATAATAAGTTAGGAGGGATGATTTATAATTGTCTTTTCCCAGGCAATATCACTTAGACAAGGATCTTGGTAATTTATATAGATATTTTTCTAATATTTCTATTTTTTTAACAAAAAATTTGATTTGTAATTGGTAATAATACTTCCAATATTAAAAAATATATGAAAAATAATTATACAGTGGAGTTAGTTAAAATAATTAAATATTTGTAATTTCATTCAAACAAGAAGTACATATATATTAATAATTGTTTCTCAAATATATACCATACTTATGCATGATATATAAAAATAATTTTTTACAAAATATATCAATATGAAATTATAATGTACTTATGCATTGCATAAAACATCTGCTAGACTTAAATACACAGCAGCATTAACTAATGAAGTATATATATAATTTTTCAAAAGAGAATGAAATTCAGTACCGTTGTATGTTTGAATCTTATGGGAATTCTAATAGAACTAAGTCATGTTCAGACAAAAAGACAGATCTAGCTTCTTTGGATTTACTTACTTACACACACACACACACACACACACATATATATATATATATATAGATGGGTTCAAGTTACACCTTCTGTAATACTAAAGAGTTACACATTTGTTTAAACTATTAGATTTAAGTAGATTTAACAGTTAAAAAAAAATTATAATTATTATAAATATTCTTATTAGAATCTATTTAATTACTCTCATTTATTGCCTTCTAAACTTATCTCTAAACTAAAAAAAAAGTTTGACTTTTGACTCTCTCTCATGGGTCATTCTACCGTACCTCCTAGAAAAAGGGGGGTACCGTACCCACCTTAATCTTAATCGTTGATTTAACATTGTTTAGATCTTGACCATTGGTATAATTTGAAGGGATATTGATTACTGGCTAAAGAGGTTAAAAAAAATAAAAAATAAAAAAATAAAAACAAAGTAAAAGATCGCATAATCATTCACGCATCAACAACGCCTCTGGTTTTCCTCTCTACTCTGTCTCATCTCATCTCTAAAGCCTCTCCAGCTCTATCTCGTTTTCCTCTATCTTGTCCCATAACAATATCACGTTTACTTCTCTAGCTCAACAAACCTATACCCATAATAGAAGAACCAGACACTGGTGCACCATCGAATCTCAATCCAACTCGGCGGCGCCACCCTCTAGCTTTTTCTATTCCAATCCAACCTCAAATCCACATTCAATCCAACTCAGCGGCGCTTCTTCCGTCGCTCTGCCCTTTTGTTCGAAGTTTCCACCGTTTATCAAATCTAAAATCTCAGTACGTCTCATTCTTATTTTTTAATTTTCCATATGGGTTTTTAGCTGTTGCCGTTTGTTCTCTGTATGGCTGAATTGTTATTAAATTTTTTTTTGTTTACCATTGAGTTGCTAGGAACAAAACCAATCTATTATTCCTTTTGGTTCATAGCAAGTTCATAGCAGGTGAGAGAATAAGTTATTGTATATACTTGAATTAGTAAAACTTCTAATTGTATGTCTAATACTAATTTCAATTTGGTTTATTTTTCTTTATATTGTCTGGCTGGGTTTGTTAGTATTGCCGTTTATACTATTTGGGTTATTTATCATAGGTTTTTCTGGCTAGGTTGAACAATTTGGGTTTTTTTCTCTAGGTTGGCAGGAGTTGGATAAATTCTCTGGGTAAACCCCTTACAATTAGATTTAAATTGCTTACTGAAAAAAAGAAAATATATATATTGATAACCTTTGGGTCAAATTATCAGTTGAAGCAGTGAAGTGCCTTGCTTTGACCCTGGTCATTAGAGTGTGAATGGGGTTCATGTTATGGTATAAACATAAGTGTGTAGGCGTATTGAAAAGAAGAATATATGTATTCTTGGTCATTAGAGTGTGAAGGGGTTTACCTTCCGGTATAAACAAAGGTGAGTAGGCTTATCAAAAAGAAGAATATATGTATTGTTTTAAAATAATATTTTTAGGTACTCAATGGAAATTCGTAACAATGTGATTTAATAATAGCCAAACCGTTAACATTTATTTCACATATTATTCGTGACAAATGAATTACCTAATTACAATTATCAACCTTGAAAGAAATTAGCACATCTTTCCTTCAACTTCTAGTGCTTTTCGTATACATGTTTTTATTTCAAAATATGTATAAACTGTACCATTATGCTATTTTTCACATTGTGGTAAGTAATTAATGTAGGTGGTTTGCTATTTTTCACATTGTAGATGTGAAATGTATAAATCTCTGTTGGTTGATGGTATCAAATAATTTGAGCTTTTTTGTGGGAAGTGATTAATGTAGGTGGTTTGATATTTTGCACATTGTGTATTAGTGTTGTTACTGATTCTCAAAAGCTTGAGTTGGTTTCAGGCTAGGTCACATAGCAAGGCTGCGAGCATGTTTTCTGGGACACAAGAAAAATGTTCTACTTGTGGTAAAACTGCTCACGCACTTGAGAAGTTAAAATTCTAATATCCCCTAAAGTCATTTTGTTGTGATATTCTACATCGAAAATCTCGAATTTTTATCAAGTTGCTAACTCTAAGCGCTCTTCTTTTTCCACCTTTATTTCCTCTTTTCCTGGTCCAAACCTAGCAGTTTGAGGCTGTGATACCCTTTTAGTGTTTTTTCTATTAGATGAGTGCATTTCTTGTGTGCATCTGTTGTTAATTATAATTTACGGAATTGGAGTATGTAGATCTCACATTTCATAAATAATATCTAGCAAACATGGGGAAATAGGTATAGCATTCTCGATTCTTTGTTGACAATTATGTGTTGGAGTAGAGTGGGATTAATGTCTATAGTAATCTCAATTTGCAAATATGGATTTAAGATTTCAAATTTGTCGATTCTAATGCCATTGGCCCCCAAGTCCCTCTTGTTTCATGAACTTTCATGATCAAATTCTAGCCAAATATGTCTATGTATGTATGCATACAGTTGGCTAGCTTTTTACCTAGATTAGACCTGTTTGGCATGGCTTATTATTTTGGCTTTTTAGTTTATTTGGTTATGTATAGTTTTTTAAAGCCTCATTTTTAATAGGTAAACTTTCAGCAAATAAGCTTACAAAAAAATGTAACATTCAAATGCACCTTAAATAAAACTTTACAAGTATGATAGTGTTGATTACAATGTTGGTTTGTTTTGACTAAAAATTTGCAGGTGACAGTGGAGAGCTAGGCCTACCACAAGTCATGTTTCAAGTGCTCTCATGGTGGTTGTCCTATAACCCCATCTAATTATGCAGCTCTAGAGGGAATTTTGTATTGCAAACACAAATTCTCCCAGCTTGTATATTGTATTTGCACAATTTGCTCATAGACTTATAGCACAGGTCCCACTTGTAAATTTTATTTGGCTAAAGAAGTATTTGATTTTCATGGTCAATGTCTCACCTTTTCTTTTCTTTTAAAATGCACTTATTATTGCAGCGGGTAGTAATATATCCTTTGTTGCATTTATTTTATTTTATTTTGTTATAACCTTTGTTACATTTGTAATTGTATTGGTGCAACCTGTTGCGGTGAATGATGAAGATTGGATGAGATTAGCAAATCCAATCTATTTAAGCAATAAAATGGAAATTATTGTGTACTCACGGAGTACTATAAATGTGTGCTCCGTCCTCTCACATGAATGGTGAGTTCTACTAATTAAATTCATGATAGGACTCACTATTCATGTGAGAGAAGGGAGTACGCATTTATGGTACTCCAAGAGTACCTATTAATTTTCCCAATAAAATAAGGGGTCCATATACTTTTGGTTATCAGTTATTTTAATCATATACATATGGGGCCATGATTATAAGATAATGCAGCTCCAATTAAGTGATCAACACCTGTACTCCATTGACAATATATTTTACTAATTAAGCTATTTGAAACCAATAAATAAAGGTGATAGTGTTAATTACAATGTCGGTTTGATTTGGTTAGATGAAAAAAAAAATTTAATTCCTTCGACCTATTTGATTGATAAAAGAAAAAACTAATTTCCAAAGTTGATCGAGGTTAACTGGTCAAGAACCCTCTGATCCTTAAGTTAGTTTTCTCTCTTAAACTTGGGAATTCCAACTCTATAAGTGGTGAAAAACTTACTTTAATTTATATGGCTGAGTCCTTTTATAGCGAGCGTTAGAGTGATTACTTGTTTAGTAACTTCCTCAATGTAGATGAAAGTTAGAAGGTTTAGACTTAACTTCTACACAATGTGATAATGGAACCGTCATATACTTCAGAATAGTAGAACGTGGTTCGAATCATAAGCTTTTGGATATAGATTTACTCTGAAATTTTCTAAGTGTTTGGTGGTCGTCCAGGTGACTCCATGCTAGACAACCTCTTGCACTTGGATGACCTTTCTGGTCTTGAAAGACACTATGGATGAATTGAAGACAGTTTAATTTTTGGTTCACCATCATATATAAATAATAAAAATATAAACATCAGGAAATTGACCTCGACTATGTTATTTTATAGGAAGGTATGCCCCTGAATGTGATTGAAGCTACCAAGGGAGATACGTAGGAAGTTAATTGGTATATTCAAATATTTGTGGAAGAAACCAAGATAATTCCAGCTAATGTTTTTTGTTAACAAGAGTAATTATTGTGGTTGGGCTAACTTCATAGGATGCCATTTTTTTTTTTTTTTTTGGTTTTCAATTTTAGATTTAAATTTCTTAATAACTTAAAAAAAAATTACTATTGTGATGAGCGGTTATTATTAAGTAAAAAAATGACCTCAGTGATAAGCCTAAATGTAAAATTATGATCAGATGTGATATTGGTGGTGCTTACTATGACGATTGAATTGTCAATTATAAGGAAAAAAAATAGAGTACCACCGAATATGACAAAAGTATGATAAGAAGTAATGTGAGTACTGTCCAATGAAAAAATAAAACGATCAAATTTGAGAATAAAAAAATAGGGTACCACTGAATGTAACAAAAAAAGAATCAAATGGGATGTTGGTACTACTTAATGTGACAATGAAACCATCAAATGTGGGAAAAAAGTAAGGGAACCACCAAATGTGAGAAAAGAACTGTCACATGTGATGTTAGAACTGCACAATATGAAGATAAAACCGTCAAATGTGAGGAAAAAAAAGTAAAGGAATCACCAAATGTGAGAAAAGAATTGTCACATGTGATACTGGAACTGCACAACATGAGGATAGAACTGTCAAATGTAAGAAAAAAAATAAGAGAATCACCAAATGTTACAAAAGAACTGTCACATGTAACAAAAATAGAATAAATGCAATGTTGGTACTGTTTAATATAACAATGGAACCATCAAATTTGAGAAAAAAAAAAATAAAGGAACCACTATGTGTGACAAAAGAACTGCCAAATATGATATTGGAACTACACAATATGATAATGGAACAGTCAAATGTGAGAAAAAGAAAAAAGGGAACTACCAAATGTGAGAAAAGTACTATCACATATGATGTTGGAACTTACAATGTGAGGATGGAACTGTCAAGTGTGAGAAAAAAGAAAGGGAAACATCCAATGTGACAAAAGAATTGACACGTGATGTTGAAATTACATAAAGTGAGAATGGAACCGTCAAATGTGAGAAAAAAAAGTAAGGGAACTATCAAATGTGAGAAAAGAAGTGTCACATGTAATGTTAGAACTGCATAATGTGAGGATGAAACCGTCAAGTGTGGGAAAAATGTAAGGGAACCATCCAATGTGACAAAGAACTGTTATATGTGATGTTAGAACTGCACAATGTGAGGATGAAACCGTTAAATGTGAGAAAAAAAGTAAGAGAACCACTAAATGTGAGAAAAAAAACTATCACATATGATGTTGGAATTGCACAATGTGAGGATGAAATCATCAAATGTGAGAAAAAAAGTAAAGGAACCACCAAATGTGAGAAAAGAACTGTCATATGTGATGTTGGAATTATACAATGTGATGTTGGAATCGTCAAGTGTGAGAAAAAAGTAAGGGAATCACCTAATGTAACAAAAGAATTGTCATATGTGATGTTGAAACTGCATAATGTGAGGATGGAACCGTCAGATGTGAAAAAAAAAAAAAGTAAGGGAACCACCAAATGTAAGAAAAAAATGGTCACATGTGATATTAGAACTGCTTAATGTAAGGATGAAACCATTAAATGTGAGAAAAAAATAAGGGAACCACTAAATGTGAGAAAAGAACTATTATATGTGATGTTAAAACTACACAATATGAGGATGGAGCTGTCAAGTATGAGAAAAAAGAAAAGGAATTACCCAATGTGACAAAAGAACTATCATATGTAATTTTAGAACTGCACAATATGAGGATAAAACCATCAAATGTGAGCAAAAAAGTAAGGGAACCGACAAATGTGAGAAAATAACTATCATATATGATGTTAAAACTGCACAATGTAAAGATGGAACCGTCAAGTGTGAGAAAAAAGTAAGGGAACCATCCTATCTGACAAAAGAACTGTCATATGTGATGTTGGAACTACACAATGTGAGAATGAAATCGTCAAGTGTGAGAAAAAGTAAGGGAACCTCCTAATGTGACAAAAGAACTATCATATGTGATGTTGGAACTGCACAATATTAGGATGAAAACATCAAATGTGAGAAAAAAATAAGAGAACCACCAAATATGAGAAAAGAATTGCCACATGTGATGTTGGAACCGCATAATGTGAAGATAGGTTCGTCAAGTTTGAGAAAAAAATAAGGGAACCACCCAATGTGACAAAAGAACTGTTATATACGATGTTGGAACTACACAATGTGAGGATAAAACCGTTAAATGTGAGAAAAAAAAGTGAGGGAACCACCAAATGTGAGAAAAGAACTGTCATATGTGATGTTGGAACTGCACAATGTGAGGATGGAACCTTCAAATGTGAGAAAAAAGTAAGGGAATCACCGAATGTGAGAAAAGAACTGTCGCATGTGATGTTGGAACTGTACAATGTTAAGATGAAACCGTCAAATGTGAGAAAAAAGTAACTTTGTGTAATAGGTTACCTACTAGTGGGTACCGTACTCCCTTTTTTTTGGAGGGGGGGACCGTAGAATTACTCCTCTCTCATTTACTTTTTTCTCTCTCTCCGTTTCTCTATCTCCTTTTCCTCTACCACCTCCATAGATTGCCGAAGAAAAAAAAAAAAAAAAAGAAACCAAAATGGCGTACAAAGATGTTGCTAGCATACAGCCATATCCTCAGCCTTTCTCAGAGTTGCCTACCACAATTGCTTCAACAAGTTCCAACTTCCAAATCCGAATCCATCCTTCGTTTTTAATTTATTAGGGAAAAAGGGGTGCTCATTCAGTCAACAAAAAAAAAAAAACAAAAAATTCAGTATGAATGTTTCCTAGAGAAACAAAATAATCACTGAAACCACAAACTTGACATGGATTCAACTTTAAAAAAACTGAAAACAAAAAATAAAAACTGTACAAATAAAATCCATAAGAAATCATTGATACTCCTGTACTTTCTAATCCCTACCCTTTGAAGCTAACAACAGTACAACACACGTCTCAACATTTTAAAATTGAGATATTAGATATACTTGGGAACTTCCTAAATATCAAGAAACCAAGAGGATAACATAATAATAAAAGTGAATATTAGTCCATAGACTGTACATTTTGAAATAACAAATCCTGCATCAGTAAGCATCATGTGAGCATCATGTGATAATGGTAGCAATAGCGGTGATATTTGTAGCATTTGGAAGTTTGTGATTGGAAGTGGTCCAAGTGGATTTGGCCATGTTAATGTTGCTAAGATATTGATCAGACCAAAAGAAACTCTATTCATAGAATTTGGAATTACCATTGCTCAGAATTTGCTGGCAACCTGTGGAGGTGGTGGAGGAGAAAGAGAGAGAGAAATGCAGAGAGAGAAACGGAGAGAGAGAGAGAGAGAAACGAAAATGAGAGAGTCAAAAGTCAAACTTTTTTTTGGGTTTAAAGATAGGTTTAGAAGGTAACGAATGAAGGTAATTAATTAGATATTAATCAGAATATTTGTAATAATTATAGTCTTTTTTTAACAGTTAGATTTACTTAAACCCATCTCTTATATATATAATCTCATTGTTCTGTGTTTCTTATTAGAAATAGCTTTGTCTCCCATACTCAACTCAGAGCTCTAGCTCTGCTTATACTTTTTAATTAATTAGGACTTAGAGTTAACATACTCGCTATTGCTAGAAGGTAGTGGAAGGCTACTAATATTTAAATAATAATTATTAGTAGTTGAAGTTTAATTTGTTAGTCAAGAGTCTTATATCTCAATTAGTTAACTTATTTTGGTGTTTACAACGGAGACAATTAAGATTTAAATCCCTCCTCTCCTGTTATATCTACTGAATTATCCACAAAAATAAAAATAAAAAACTTAATTTTGTTCAGTTTTCTTCCCTTTGACTAATAATGTGTGAGTACCTCAGGTTATCCATATAGACATAAGACAAATACGAATTGGTTAAACGCACATGGAAGTGGGGCTGGTGGGAATACGTAGTGCTTGCAGCTAGCTGGTCCATTCGAGAGGAAGATCCATATTCTTTGCTTGTCAAGTGGGGAGAATTTGTTTTCCAACAAAAGATGTAATTGCACACATCTGGTGGTGGTGGTATCATTTACATGTCTGTGGAGGAAGATCATCCACGTTGCTTGAACACAGTTAAAATGGCCAAGTACCCATACCCATGCCTTACCCGCGCAACTTAGGTGTATAGTTTATTTTGACTCTTAATTTGTACTTTAGACAACATTTTATGGGGGTCCATTTATTTCTTTTTCATTTATTATTGTGTGGTAATTAATTTTAAACGTGTTTTCAAGAATTTTATTGTTGTTACTTAATTTTAAAACCTAAAATCAATATATTATGGCCAAAAATATTTAAAATATAATTTTAAAATCTAAAATAAATATATTATGTCCAAAATATTTATAATATACCTAAAAACATTAATTAATTAATTAATTTTTATAACCTAGGCATGTCATACCCTAATTTTTCAAGAAGTATTGTAACCTATACTCGTATTCAAATCTTATCCGTACACATGTCAATATCCATGGGACTGAGAAGATCATTCTTCATTCCAACCCCACCAGTGCCACTGATAGTGGTACCGAGTTTCATTGTCTTTCATCTTTGCTTAGTAAATTCCAGTAAACTAAAACATGAGCTGCGAAGGATGGGCAATTGCTAGAGTCTAAAAGGAACACAAAGCTTCCATCCAACAATAAAAAAAGGGAACATCAAGCACACTAAGGTACGGACCATTTTATTAATTTTCTAACATAATATTACCATTACACTATAAAGACAGGTTTAATTTACTTTATAGAAACTTTATTATCAATTAATTTTATGACAATTTTGTCGTACTTCGCCTTTTGAACCTTCTTTAACATCAAGCAAACTCATTTTCAGCATTGCCTGTTGGAAATCAAAGAAGAACATGGCTTGGTTGAATGCATAGCCATTCACAATTCTGTTAGTTTGTGGGGATGCATACAATGTTTGATCTGAAGTAAGCACTCCGTTTTTTCCTTGCAATGCATTAAAGTAAAGGTTATCGAAATTATTTCTTGTGGCATCAAAGGGTTGCTCTGCATTATCACCAGAACTGCATGTTTTGGACAATGTCTTCGCAAAATCTGAATCTAAATTTGGATCCACGCTAATCAATCGGCTCTTAAATGATGAGCACCTTGCCACTCCTAGTGTATGTGCCCCTGCAAACCAAGACCACAAAATAAAATTAGATAGCAAGCAGCTTTCAAGTGAGTGTGCACAATAACTTTTTATATAGGAACAAGAAACTTGTAACATGTTCCTAATAATAATTACACTAATCTTGGCGTGAGGGACAAGAAATATGTAACATAATCACATAGAATTAATCATTTTCAAAAGTATGTAGTTAGTAACACGTTTACCCGAAAGGGCCACCATTTCTTGGGCACTAAAACCATGCTGCCCAAAAATGTTAATGAGCTGAGAGGCGTTGAAGAAGGGTGCAGGAAGGTTGATTGTGTCTTCTATTTTAGACCTCTTACCATCCTTTCTTCCCTTAGGTATGTCATAAACTGGACCCCCGGCCTTTAAAACCAATAACCCCATAACAATTAGATCTCAATCATTAAATGAAGATGAAAAAATTAAAATGATAAAAAAGTGACAAAAAAAAAAAATTCATCATTTTAGCAGAACTTTAATGAAGTCAACTATGAGTAGTGGAAAAAAAAAAAAAATTGTTTCATGTGAAAGTGTTCTTCCTCAACTTATCATATTGTTCACCCTCTAAAAATCATTGGCTTAAGTTATTGATTATGATCTGATAGAGCTTATCTTCTTTTTTGGTTCACCATTCACAGTTAACCACTTCAACAAATCGTGGCAAAAGTTGTAGCGAAGTGTGTGGTGCAAAAGTTGTAGCAAAAGTGTGTAGTCATATACAGAAGAACTGTTAGTATTTGGTTACCCAGAATACTGCATCTCTAGCAGCCATTGATAGAATATCAGCACATGAGACTACTCCCGGGCACTGTTTTTCAAGCTCCTCTTTTGCTTTATCAATAATTTCATATCCTCGCAAGCTCAAATTTGCAGGGGAGTCTTTTTCTGCTGTGTTTTGCTTTGTTGAATCAATGAGAACCGACCCATCACATCCCTACTTAATCGAACAAAATAAGAAATACTAAGATCAAGAAACCATAACCTAATCTTTCAATCCGAGTTGAAAATAACCAAGCCTGGGAAAACAATCATATGAGAGAGAGAGAGAGAGAGAGAGAGAGAGTACCTCTATGAAACAATCATGGAAATGCATTCTAACAAGGCCAGCAGCTAGGGTAGGATCAGCTTGCAAGGCTCTGGTAACTGTATTCCTCACAATTTGTTCAGCAAATGGGCAACTCATCAAATAATATTGCATGCTCAAACCATCTGCTACTCTAAAAAAATTTACTATCAACTCTATTACTAAAATTACACCAAAGAATTTGCGAATAACCATCTTAACAAAACTTAGAGATCTTTTTAGAATATGTTTAAAACGTAAATAAGGTAGCTAAAACAAAAGAACTGAGGAATATGAAGCTGAGGAAAGGAAAAATCATGATATAGTGGGGAGGAATGGAGTTTGTAGTATATGAAGGGTGGGGAGCAAGCAATCTATATATAAATGAAATGATTGGAATGAGTTGCCTAAAAAAAACATTTTGGAAATTGAAAAGTTGAAGTTAGTGGCTTCCTGTGTGTATCATGTTTGTGGTGGGCATTTTTGTGTTGTTGGGCTTTGGTCTCTTTTGCTGCAATGCAGCCCATGAGTCTGAGGTAAGAGAGTTGAAGCTAGCCTAAATGAAATATACTTTAGGTCAGTTTGTGCACAAGTCAAGTCATCCCAATATAGACGCGTCTTGGAAAAGGTATTGAGTGTATGGTGTGCCCATAGCAGGAACAACTGTCACAAATGTTTTAGCAAGAACACAGTATGGCAGAATAACTATAATACTAGACAAATGCCTAAATAAAGGAAAATGGCCTAATGAGGTTATAACAAATAATACAACCATGAAAAGAAAACTATAGCAGACAATCAAATAACAGAACAATAAACTAATCACCCAACAAGCATTAAAAAAAATAAAAAATAAAAAACTTGTCTGCTAGAAAAGTAAGCTTAACTTTTCAGTAAATGGAAATCCAAGAAGGGAACCGGTCCCCAATGCGAGTAAACTCAAAGAAGGCTTTTGCCATAAAAGTCACACACTTTGAAGAAAGGATCTAAATGGTTTAAGCTTTAATTCTCAATCCCTCAGAGAGTGGGTTTGTCAAGAGGGAGAGAAATGAGTGGTCTATCAATGCATACCTCTATTCCTACCACTCATGCTTCTCTAAATTTTTGTATTTTCTTTTCTTTTCTCTCATTTTCTTTCTTGTTCGACCTTTTCTTCTTTCGTTCCCTTTGTCCCCTCTTTACTGTTCACAGCTACTACTTATACTATTTGTCATGGTAGGATTTACCATATTTACCCCTTAAGTGCTTTTGGCTCTTTATGGGTGTCCTTTCGAGACTGCCCACTGGCCTGTTGACTGCTCAGCCACTACCATTGCTCTAAATGTGTTGGTTGTACCACTCCTTATTCCCAGACAAAATTGCTTGTCTTGTTTCTTACCTCTCTCTGTTTTTCACTACTCTCGTCTGGATAAGGATCAAGCCTCTACATTACCTACTTCTATGGCTTGCATCGAGTGATTCCAACCCACATTTACTTCCTTTGGATGACATGCCATCCCAGCAGGACATCTCCCCTCAAAGAAGTTTGAACAGGAACTCTAAAATAGGCCCCCCCTTTCTCCTCACCTCCAGACCACACCCTCTAAAATTGGCCCTTTGTGCATGCTCCATTCCATCTAAATTTGTTCCATTCTGACTTTCACACCATTTATGCTGCCTCCGTGTATATTTGATTCTGCTATACATTTTGGTTAGTGTTTTTCTCTTGTGTCATAAAGAATGTGTGGGCTTTTGGGCTCATCTTCCATGCCTTTCATCCTTTCCTTGGACTAGGTGTTGGTTGGGTGAAGGCCCTCATCTTCCTGCTGAGCCTATGTTTTTTCTTTCTTGTATCTGTAGGCCTTTTGGCTATTGATACTACCATATCATTTCATCGTGCCTACGATAGCTTTACCTCTCTGTTTTTTTTCTTAATACCCTGTAGGCTTACGGGCTGATGCTCTTATCGTGTCAGCCCACTTCTTTATCAATCTTTTGCTCAGGGCTTCCTCAGCCCACTTTCCACATCTTTACCTCTTTTGGACTTTATTGGCCATCATTCCTGTTATGCCACCCCATTTCATTATTTCATTCATCGAGCTTCTTTGGCCCACTTACTTCGTTTTACCTCTTTTACTCCTATGAGCTTTTTTGCTAGATCAATTGAGCTTCCTCAGCTCAATTACCACATTCTTGTCTCTTATTACTTTTTGGACTTATTGGCCTTTAAGTCAACCTAATGAGTTTACTAATTCATTTCTCGGGTTTCTCTGACTCATTTACTTCCTCTTTACCTCTTGTTATTCTCATGGGCTCACTACTTCGTTCCATGGGCTTCCTTGGCCCGTTTACTCCCTCTTTACCTCTTTTTATTCTTGTAGGCTTGTTGGCCATCAATCCTGTCATTTCAGCCTATTGGACTTGCTTTGTTATTCCCTTACTATTTTACCTTTCCCACATTTTCTATATTGTTGGGCTTCTTTCGCTATTGAGCCTTCTATCAAAAGTGGGCATCAACAATGTTCTCCACCAAATGGTCATTCTAATTTTTGATTTTTTTTTTTTTATACAAGATAGAAATTATACTCTAACCTAATCTAAGTGCATATGTGTGTGAAGTTTCCTCCTAGAGACTTGAACCCTAATCCTTACCCCCCATATTGTTGTGCCCTAAAATCCAATTTATTGCAATGTTATAAATAAGTAAATTATATGAGACTATTTTTTAATGAACTAATGGGATATTATCATAGTCCTTGAGATGCATTGTATGTGATTTATGTGAATTAGTTACAGAAGATATAAATCACATATTCCTTGTAAACTTAAAATATAGTTCGTAGTCGGTGATGAAAATGGGCGTTTCATTTGTGAAAATTATAGCACATCAACTAAGATGGTTTGTCTTGATCATGGAAGTGGAGACTTCTAGTTAATGTGTTGATATGTCTTAAGTGTGTAAGACATATTGAATTGGACTGCTGTGAAATTAATTATTCAATTAACAACTTTCACATGAATAATTAATCTCATAACTTCTAATTTCATAGACTCTCAATCATGAGAGGATAGTGAACCTGATCATGAAATGTAGGTTACATTGATATATCAGAAGTGAGATCTAGTTTCACGGTCAAAACTTCAGTATGTTGGGTAACCACACGTAGTGTTGAGGGAACACATATTCTCAAGATGGAATTTATAATCTCATTCATAGAGACACAAAATATCCCATTGAGAGAAGTTTAACGGGAACTGGTTATTCAAGACTGGCCACTTTAGTAAAAAGTTACTAATGTTTATATTTTATGAAATTGGATTTCATAAATATGAATAACTAAAATATTAAACTGGGTACTCAAGGAATAAAATAGTTGTTTACAAAGTGACAGTTTATTATGATTTTGTTCACTATGGATATTTCATGGAGATGTTAAATGATATCATATTAAAGTCTTGGGAAATAATTTATTAATAAAGTCTAGAGTGCAATTATATATTCATAGTGGTACTTGTTATATAATTAATGGTAATTTTGGGCTTGTCAAGAGTTGACAGATAAATCTAAGGCTCATTTGAGCTAGAGCCTTATTAGTCCCTTTGGTTCCATCCCAAGCCACATACTTAAGCCCAATTGAGCTAGCCCAAAAGGCTAACCCAATTAGATAATCAGTTTTTATTTAATAAGAGTTATTAAATAAAGTAACTGCCAAGATAGTTAATATGTACGTACGATTAAAGAAAGAGAAAATAGTTTTTCTCTACAAAGATCTTGGAAATACATTTTCCAAAAGAAAATCAACGTACACAAAAACTGATTGAAAGACCACTTATCTTGGGCACCATGTAGAATTGAGATGAAAATTGAAGGTATTCTCAAGTTTTGTTTCGAATCTCACTGCATCAAGATACGCTTTCTTTTCTTTGTTCTAGAATTCAAGGTTACATGTTATTTCTCATTAATGAAGTAGACCCTTGTGTTACTTCCGCTGTAGGTTTTGTATGAGATGCATAACCAATTTTTTCAACACATATTCCATAAGTACTTATATTTATGAAGTGACCATTGCGCCAAAGATGCATGGTGGTAATGGTCAATCCAATTAACCTTATTGCATCCACCTTGCAAATAACTTAGGTCAGCACGTAACAAATTAATTCATGATTAGTGATTATCAAATCTGTATGAGCCAAATTATTCACTCAAATTCTTGCACGTTGCAATACTAAGTATTTTTGAAAAGTTTACATGAGCAAATTTAAGAAATTTTAATGAAAACAACACTTTTGACTAATGGACATATCAGAACTTGTCACGAGACTTAAGGCTGTTCACTGTTATGACCACATTGTATAAAGAATTATATCTCAAGCAAAGTTTCCCGACATTAGTTGAAAAAGTCAGAAATAAAAGATGTGCTCCATTAGCTTGCTGAGAAAATGATGATGCAAAGGATTCCACTCGGCTCTTTCTGATGAGTTGGCTTAATAAATGAACGCTACTAGTCGAGGTTTGTTCCTGAAATCTTTACTCTCGAGGCTTCATAGGATTCAAGATTTCTCCACTATTTTCAATCAAATTATAAAATATTTCTCTAATATTTACCTAAAAATAATGGCAGAAAAAATAAAAGCTAGACAAAATTTGACTACAAATTTAGTTGTAGTTTTTTTTTTCTTTTGGAGAGAAAGTTTTAACTTAAGACGTCTGCTCCTAATGATAGATAGCTCTCTATTATCAAACCAAGATAACAATTAGTTTTTTGTGTAGACGGGAATTAAACTCCAGATTTCTTAATATTTTTTTTATTGGATATGAATTTTGACAAATCCTTAAATGGATTATATATATTTTTTTCTTTTTATATTTTTCATACTTACAAAATTTCTAAAAGATGAAAAATCAATAGCTATATTATCAATCAAATGTTTAAATTTTAAGTTTTGCAGTATAAAATTATGCATAAAAAATAAGTTAACGGATCAAATAATAAATAACATTTGATTTTCATGAAATTTAACAAGTGTATTAAAAACATAAAGTGCATACAATTCAACAATTAAATTTTTAAAATATGTAGTCATTTTTTTTATAAGAGTTATAACCTTAGACTATAACCAATTTTGTAGTTAAATTGTGTCCTAAAACAAAATATAGTCTTCTATCATGTGACTTACCCTGCTAATATTAGAAGGATGTGTAAATGATTTAATTTATCTTTTTATAACAGCATAGTTTATGGGATCATTAAATGGTTATAAGTTTAAACATTATCTATGTCTGACCTCTTATTTAAAAAGTTAAAAATCTGATGAGTTTGATTTCAATTATTAAAAGAAATTTGAGCCCATATGATAAGAAAATGAAAAAAAAACAATATATTAATGTTTAAATAATTAAATTTATCTTCTTCTTCTTTTCTAACATATATTCAACTTTTGAGATTTGTCTAGAGTGTTGTAGGTGCACTGGCGCCTCCACACGTAGAAAGCAACTTTTGAGAACAAACCAACAAATACATATCATCGTGGGTTTGCCATTTCGTTGTTGCAACCGTTCCAATGATCACCACGTATGCGGGACAATTTGGTCAGATTGAGTTAGGGATGATCGGTGGAATTTTTTTCTTCTTTTTTGAAGAGTCATGGTACTGTGGGTTGGTATGACGTGGAATAACTTTTTTTTTTTTTTTTTTTTGGTTTGCTGGGTAATTGTTTATGCAAGGGCTAGAATCTGACCGGGTACCACTTAGGCCAGAAGGCCCGGTGAATAACTTTGGTGCTCTTTATATGGTTCCGAGTATAGAGACATGGTATTTATTTCTCTCATATTCATAGTATGAGCCACTTATTAAATTTATGATATAATCTATCATAAATATGAAAATAAAGAGCCCTACATTACCATATTTTGAGAGTACTTAATGATTTTCTTTAATGATGTACGAAAATTGTCAGTGAGTTGATGGCTCTTGATCACACCAATGTGTAGCTAAAGACTAAGAAAATAAGAGCCAAACAGGAGGCACCAATGGAGGTCAAAGACCCTCCGAAAGTTAAGTCAGTGAATGAGAAATCTATAAGAACTCTATAGTGAGTTAGAGATTTTCTGATTACTTAGAAAAGGAGGAGGATTGGTGCTTATATAGCGGTGGGGAGGAGACATAGATCCTGAGAATACATGGATATTCCTTAAAGGAAGAAGGCAGAGTTAATGCTATCAAGATCTTAGGAATACTCTCCACTCTGGGAAAGTGAAAATCATGTGGTAGGGTGTAATACCCCGATTTGATTTTATGATCATCACCGTCATTGTTATTATTAATATAGAGTTGAGGTACATTATGTGGGTGCATAGTAAGATCGGAGTAGACAATTTTGTGGTGTTACAAAATAGCTGAAAAGATTTAAAGTTTTAGTGCATATAATTTAGTGCGGTAGTTTAAATAATTAAATAAATAAATAAAAGATGAAGATGCTTATGGGCCTCTTGGAGACTAAGAGATAAGTTTAAGTGGGTTTTAAAATTACAGCCCACTACCCCACTAAGCCCACATCTTTGATGTGTTGAATATAAGGTAGAGGAAAAGATAATTAGGGTTTTGAGAAGAGATAGTCAGGGTTTTATCTAAGGAGGCTAGGAGGTGTATTCTTTCCTTGGAGTTAATCAAAGAGGCAACCAAAGAATTCTAGGTATGCTTTCTCACAATTAGAAACATAGAATTAAAAGTTTCTAAGGTTATTCAGAAGTTTGATTTTGGTCCTAAAATTCTACTTATATTTTACGGTTAGAATTGTCGTGGTGTATCCATGTTAGATGTTAGATTGTTCATTAGGATATATATATATATATATATATATATATATATATATATAATTCTAGAATCAGCCACAAGATTTCAAAAGAAAAAAAAGAAAAAATCCATGATTTGGCTTAAGGCTTCCGTCGGTTTAGTACATGTAATATATATATATATATATATATATATATTATAGATATATAATAAGTCAACCGTGCGGCCATTGTTTTCTTTGCTTTGGGGAGATATACAGCCAACCATTTTATTGAGATTGTGCTATTAAACCATTGAGATTATATATTAAAGTTGGATTTGGCTTTTGTGGAATACGGTTCTCACATTGTTCTCCATGGGTCCCTAGAATAGGTAAATATTTTTCCATTAGGTTTTCTATTGGATTTGTATATGTAGGGTCCTTTTAGCTTTGCCACATTTTTGTGATTATATATGTTAGGATGAATTAATTTTTGGGGTTTTATATTAAATCTTAGGTCAGTGATATTTTTGGCCACTGCCTTCCTCATGACAATATGAGTCTCAATCAATACAAGAGAATATTATTGGTTAAAGCATCATTGGTTAGAGAACCTTTAATTTAGTGTTAAAAGTGTTAATAGTTTAGCAAAGTATAATCCTAGTGAACCCATTTATATAGTTTTATAAGCTTTATATTTTTTGTGGAGGATATTAAGTAATTTTCACGATTGATTATAGGTCCTACTTGAGAGTATTTTGAGACTTTTGGAGGGTGTTTCAGCTGGACTTTCAGAGTGATTCAAGTACTGTAAGTAATTATGCATGATATGCACAAGTTTTGTTCTTTAGGTTCTTAGAAGTTAAAGGTTTTCAAAAGTTATATTTTTTTTTTGGCTCACGTTTTAAAAGTTTATCAAAAAGCATTTTTACACTTTTGAAAGAGAAATTTTAATTGGCTTTAAAATAATGTTTTAAGAGAACTTTTGAATTTTAAATAACGTTTTGAACGTCCAAATCCCATTTAAAAGATAATTTTTTTTTAAACTAAACTATTTTCCGAAAATAATTGAGTTTCAAAGTAAGCTTTCCAAAAAGATTCTTGTTCTTTAAATTTGTTTCAAACCAAGTGATTTCGAAGTCATATTCTTATTTTTCAAATGGTATTTAAGACGTGTCTTTTAGCAATTGGATTTTCAAACTTACTCAAGAATTGTAAAATTTTCTATATAAACTCTTCAGTTCTTATTCATTCCCTAAGAGAGTCAAGCATCCGTTGATTTTGTTCCAATTCAATATTGTGATATTTGTTATGTCTCCATCTCTGGAATAATTGTTATTATTAAGAAAATTATTTTATGTTGTATAAACTTTGTTGTTTTGTGATATGTGACTCAAAATGAGTGTTTTTAGAATTGATCAGATATATGTGTAAATCCGCTCACAGGATTGTATGTGAGAATATGTGTTGATCCCTCACCAGCAGGGGTTAGATGTTGGTATCCGCTCACAGGATTGTATGTGAGAATATGTGATGTGTATATGTGACACTGTGCTCTGATCAATTATGTGTATGTGTTTTCGAAATACTTTAAGATTTGATTACATATGTATTAAGTAATTCACTATATGTTTTAGAATAATTATTTTTGATATCATCGAATGAGTTTGTGAAAAATCAAAATACTCGTGCCTTGCTTGACTCTACTCTGTTGTGTATTTTGTATAATTACTTACTAGATGTGTGGCTCACCCCATCAATTAATATTTTCAGATTAAAGTGTAGTTGGGAATTAGAACCCTTGGATCGCTTGTAAGGTGCAAGGTAGAACGTGGAAGTTGTAGGAGACTGCAGTATTACTTGAAGACTCATAGAATTTTAGTTTCCTTTGTTTTGGTAATTCACGTTTTTTTTTTTTAGTGGAGATTGTTTCCAATTTGTGGAGTTTTTGTTTTAAGATTATTAGTTATTTTGTATTTCCGCTTTAGACTTCACAGTGTTTTGGAGATTGTTATAAATTGTGGATTTTAGTTATTGTAAGAGATTTTATTAGTAGCATGGTTTATTTGGAGATTTATGGAACTATGTTTAAAATTATTTTTTTGTTGAGCTAGTAAGGTTAGCAAATTAGTCATGCATCTAAATTCATGTTTCATGGATTTGGGTCGTGACATAGGGTCTTTGGCAATGGTGCACCAGATGTTTCCATATATGAATATGTGTGCAGGCCATGTAATGCCACGTAGGACCCGTCGGTATGCTTCTCCGTCATTAGGGGTCATTCGTCAGTCTATTAGGGGGATGCACCTGTCAGCTTCATCTGGACCCATCTATGTAACCGTTGGCATTCTTATTGGTGTAAGGTGCGGGGTCCTGGACAGTTCCTAATGAAACCGGCAGCTTCTTTAAGGCCAACAGTTCTTTGAGGTTGTCGGCTCTATTGTTGATATGATAGCTTTTTCTTGACGGGCTCTATTGTTTAAGGATCCCAATTTTATTACAAAAATACCCTTATTAGCTACCTCTTACTTCGTGGTCCCATCGGCTATGCCTGACAGGTCTCAAAGTAATAGGGGTTTTATGGGCATTGACTTCTCTATTGAAAAGTGTGTCATTAATGGAGTAGGTAGTCTTTGCAATGAATGCTAAATGACACGTGGCACTTATCCATTGGCCTCGTTTCTAATTAGAAGCATCGCTTTGTATATTGCGCTCCTTCGTCCTATAAATAGTTCATCTTCCTTAGTTTTCTCGTTTTATTTTATTTTCATCTCTAGAGCACTGGAATTCTAAGCCCTTCTATCGCTGCTTCCATGTTCATCTTAATCTGTCGTTTTAACCATAGAGTAATCGTTGTCCCCTTACGTAAGTTTTCTTTTCTCTTCCTTAGTTGTTGTTTTTCTAGTTGGTCGTCGCTTTTTAAAGACTCATAGCATGAATAGGTTCTTAGAGCACTTGCAGCAGTGGAGCTAAATAGTTATATAGCTATTTTAGCTCCACCAAAACACAAAAAATACCCTTGCAGCAGTGGAGGTATAGCTAAAATTTTTAGCTTAATTGCTACAGTGCTCATGTATAGATACATAAGCACTGTAGCTCAAAGCTAAAAGAAAAAAATAATTTTCTATTCAGCTCCCGATTAAAATAATTGAGCTCTCTCTCTCTCTCTCTCTCTCTCTCTCTCTCTCTCTCTTTCTCTCTCTCTCAGCTCTTTTCCTGAAGCTCTCAACTCTCTCAAAACTCTCTCAAGCTCACCGCTGCCGGCCTGTCACCTCACCACCACACGAGAAAGAGGAGCTCAGCCACCCACCACTTCTCCAACACCATACACACACCACCACCACCTCCAACACACAAAAACCCACAAATCCACCACCACTAAACCTATAAATGCACCATGAACCACCACCAACAACAACCAAAGCAACCCCAAAACCCATTAAACCCACACCACCATCAACACAACCAAAACCAACACCATCAACCCACTACCACCAATCACCAAACCCATCTCAAAAAAAAAAAAAAAAAAAAAAAACCCCACCGATAAGCAAACCCATGAACCCAAAGCTCAACCACCGCCGAATTTATGGAATCAAGTAGAAAAAGAAAAAGAAAAAGAAAAAGAAAAAACGAGAGTAGAAAATGAGAGCTGGAGAAAGAAGGCGTGAGAGAGAGTTAGGAGAAAGAGGAAAGTAAAGAAAAAAAAATGGAGAAGATGGAAGAAAACGTGTGTGGTGGACAAAATGCAAGAGAAAAAAATAAAAAGGGAAACGTATGAATGGTAGAAAGGCAAAGAACAAGAAATTTAAAAATACTACTACAATATTTTCACAATAAATTTTAAGTAATTAGCTAATATTGGTGAGTAAAAATATAATTTTAGTGGTGGGTTCAAATTAGAACTAATAACAACTTTCCATATAAGATTTTGTTACGATTCTTGTGAAAGTATTGCAAAAAATATTGTGGATGTAACACTTTTTGTTAAAAAATATAATTGTTGAGATTGCGATTGCGGTGGCGGTAGCGGTAGCGGTAGTGGCGGCGGTGGCGATAGTGGTGGCGGTAGCGATTGCGATTGCGGTGGCGGTAAAAGAGTCAATGGCGGTGGTGGCAGCGGTAGCGGTTACGGGTGGTTATGATTGTTGTTTATTGTAGCGGATATATTATTTTATTGTAGTAAATATATTATTTTATTGTAGTAGATATATTATTTTATTGTGATGTTTATATTATTTTATTGTATTGAAAGCTAAAATAGATCCACTGCTGTAGCATGTTTTGTAAAGTGAGTAGGTAAAATAGATAAAATAACTTTTTGTGGAGCTAAAAAGCTAAATTTTTAGCTCCACTGCTGTGGATGCTCTTAGAATACATCTGTTGCTTACAGGTGAATAGATGTTAGGTGATAGAGAAGCGACGAGTGAACAGTCGTCTTCAATCCGTAAGGGTGTGGGCTACGATGAAGTCTATCCGTCGGGGTGTGAGCCCATGGAGGATTGGACTTAGTCCCCAGAAAGGGAGTCATCTGCCCATTCTCCTATTGATGAGGAAGAGGAGGAGTACAAAGGGAATGAGGAGGAAGGAGAAAAGGAGGATGAGGAAGAGGAAGATGGTGAGGGTGAGAGTGAGGGTGAGGGTGAAGAAGAAGGCAATGATTACTAAGAAGGAGATCATGGGGAAGGTGATGGGGCCATTGGCCAGGTAGACGGTGGCAGTCACAGACACTTCATCCTTCCCTTAATATGGACAATGAATGATTTCTGCCCGACCATGTCCTTGAAGGTTTTCAACACTCTTCATGATTGTTACTAGATTCCTGAACACATCCCCCTACGGTTGCCAAGGAAGTTTGGGAAGTGTTATTCAGTTGGGATGGTGGACGTCGGCATGTATGATGTCATGTTTATAGCTAGATTGAGGCTGTGTTAACGAAGCTACACTGTCAGCTTGCTAACTATTTAGTCCTATCCATAAGCTAACTTGCTTCAAATGCGTGAAGGATCTTTGTTGAGGCCGAGGTGATATGGGGCTAGTAGAGTGGTGGCAACCGTCCCTTTACTCTCGATGAGTTCTTCTACTACTACAAGCCTTGGCAAATATACTCATTAAAGGGCATCTATCACTTCTTGGCAAGCAAGCAGTCATTTAGGTTGGTGACAGACATGCCTGACTTTAATAGGAATTGGAAGAATAGGTATTTCTTTGTCTAGGGAACAGATAGAGTATGTAAACCCGAGGAGTGGGATAACATGCTTGACGGGTTTGATAACACTTGGTTTAAGGGAGTCTGGTGAGTCGTTGACGTCTGTTATCCTTTTATTCCCTCAGTTTTGATTATGTAACTGACCTACTGCTTTTTTGTTTTCAGCTCAAGCCTGTCTGGAAATAAGCGAAGAGTAGGAGAGTTTCCTCAGGCAAGTTTGGGCAATTCCGCTTGAGTAGAGAAAGTGGAAGGATTTAGTCATGCTTGATACCCTTCGTGCTTTCTATGGTGGTTTAGAGCCGACGGCTGAAGCTCGACAGTTAGACGCTTTCTTTCATCAACGTAAATTTTTTTTTTTTTTTTCTCTCTGTCCGCTCGCTTATCTTTCTAACCATCCATTCTAGTTCGTCCATTTTCATTATTTCTTTTGTTATTGTTTTTCTAAGATGGATGCTAGTAGGCAAAGGACCATGGTGAGGAAGTCTACTACTACTCTCCAAATAGCAAGGGGAGGCATCGGTGTCTACCCTTAAAGCAATGCTTCCTTCTAGAGCGGCTCCCAAGAGGAAAGGTTGAAAGGATGACCATCTTTCCAAGAAGGCAACGGGTCAATCTACTAGGGAAGTCCAAGAGGAGTAGCCACAGAAATCTTCTCCACCTCCCCATCATAGGGCTGGCAAATGCCTCATGTCAACCCATGGTCCCATTGTTTCTGGCCCTGTCCAAAGGATGGTGAGCCATAAAGGATACGCCGTTGAGATGGTCAACTCGATCATCAAGGACATGGACCTGGACGAATATGGTGAGCATGCCACTATGGACTTAGGGCCTCTGGCCTCTTCGACTTGGCGAGGGTAAGTATTCGTCTAGTTTACTTTCCTTCTTTTTTTTTTCATTCTTCTCCATTATAACCGTCATCTTTTTGTAGGCAATGGTGAGGATGGAGACCCTTCAAGATAGGTGTAAGGCCAAAGAGGGTGTGGTCCGTTGATAATGGAAACGTATGGAATACAAAGCAAAGCAACTAGAGCTATATAAGGAAGCTTATCATATTCTCAACATGGAACTAACGGCAAAGATTGCTTTGATGGAGTAAGAGACTCGTCACCGCGACGAATTGGCCAAGGTGAACACTAGCTTGATGACGGAGTTGGCTGCCCTCCGCTTGCAAATGGACCAAGCCAAGATCGAAGTTGTGGTGGGGTTTCGGACCTCTCAGTCATACTATGACAAGTGCGGTGGCTTCTATGGCACTAACTTCAACAATTGCCTCGAGTAGGTGGCTGTTGTCTGCCATGACTTGGACCTGTCTCAAGTGGTCATCGATGATACCATCCCACCAAACTCCTGGAGGCGCCGACGCCGTCATGGATGAGCTAACGGCTATCCCACACAGCCGAGGAAAAGGTGAAGGAGTTTAAGGCCATTGGCCAGCATACTCTTAAGGGCCAAACCATTCCTGATAGTTCTACTGCTCCTTAGGGTTTGTCTACACCTGAAGGTCCGTCTACTACTAAAGACTAGCCTACTTCCAACGTTTCTTCATCCTAGTTTTATCTTTTTTATTGTTGCTTGATGTTTTTTGTAAAACTAATTTTAAGACAATGGTGGGCCCTATTTTAGGCTTTATGTACAAACACTTATTACCATTGGGTTTATATTTATTGCTCTTTTATCCGTTTCTTTCACTTGTTGCTTGTTTCTTTCACTTTGTATGTCTATTGCAATTGTGGATATGCCCCCTATCTGTTGTAAAGACTTGACTATGCCTACCCGGTGCTCTTCAATACCTTGGGTCATCTGTCAATCTCGTAGGTAGGACTTTGTAATTTTGTGACTAGGTACCCGTTGGTATCCTTGGTCATCCTCACATCCCATAAGTAGGATTTAGTAACTTTGTGACCAAGTACCCGTTGGTATCCTTGGTCATCCATCCACTCTATAGGTAGGATTTAGTAATTTTGTGACTAGGTACTTGTTGGTATCCTTGGTCATCCTTCCACTCTGTAGGTAAGATTCAGTAATTTTGTAACTAGGTACCCGGTGGCATCCTGATCATCTGTCCTTCTTGTAGGTAGAATTTAGTAATTTTGTGAAGAGGTACCCGTCAGTATTCTTGGTCATTCGTTCATCCCATAGGTAGGACTTAGTAATTTTTTGTGACCAAGTGCCAGTCGATATCCTTGGCCATTTGTCCATCTCATAGGTAGGACTCATTAATTTTTTATGACCAGGTGCCTGTCGGTATCCTTGGTCATCTGTCCATCCTGTAGGTAGGACTTAAGTAATTTTTTGTGACTAGGTGCCTGTCAATATCCTTGGTCATCCATCTATCCTGTAGGTAGGACTTAGTAATTTTTTGTGACCAGGTACTCGTCGGTAACCTTAATCATCTGTCCATCCCTAGGTAGGACTAAGTGATTTTTGTGACCTGGTACTCGTCGGTATCCTTGAACATCCATCCATTCTGAAGGTAGGACTTAGTAATTTTGTGAAAAATCTCTTAAAGGGTAAATATTTAAAAAAAAAATATGAATGATGTAGAAAAACGTAGATAATGTGTTTGATAATCCTCAAGAGTTTCATTTCAATAATCTAAATACTTAATATCCTACTTTAACAACATAAAGAAAAGAAAGGCAATAGCATAGTTTGTAGTTGTCTATTACTGGTAGTATCTCCGTAGGTGCTTGGTGTTCCATGGGTGGTGGAGTCTTTGTCCGTCGAGGGTCTATAGGTGGCAGGTCCCCTTTCTATGGCAGTCAACGATCCTGTAAGGTCCTTCCTAGTTGGGGCCAAGCTTACCCTGTGCAAGGTCATTGGTAGCTATTGTCACCTTCCTCAAGACTAGGTCCCTGACCTAAAAATGGCAAGGTTTGGGCTTGGTGTTGTAGTGCTTTGCCATTAGGTCCTACTAACGTGCAAATTATTGTTCCACCGTTGCCCTAACTTCATCTAGAAGGTCCAACTGCAAGCACATTAATTTTTCATTCCTTCATTCATCATGGTGGGCCACCTTGTAGCTGGTTAATCCAACCTATGTCGGGATGACGGCTTGATTCCTAAATGCAAGATGGAAGGGTGTTTCATCTGTAGGCGTACGAGCTGTCGCCTGATATGCCCATAACACACTTGGCAGTTCTTCCAACCATATCCCATTTTCCCCCTGTAAGCCGAATCTTGATCAACTTAAGCAAGGATCAGTTTATAATCTCAACTTGACCATTAGCTTGTGGGTGGGCGGGGATGAATAGTGGTTTTTGATTCCCAACTGTTGGCAGAAGTCCCTGAATGTGTCATTGTCAAATTGTTTTCCATTGTCGGAAACAAACTCTAAGGATGACTAAACGGCAAATAATGTTCTTCCAAAAAAAGCCTCGGACATTCTTCTTAGTGATAATGGCCAAGGGTTCTGCCTCAACCTATTTAGTAAAGTAGTCGATTCCTATGACAAGGAACTTAAGCTGCCGAATTGCTATGGGGATGGGCCTCATTATGTCAAGCCCCCACTAAGCGAATGGTGAGGGAGAGTTCATTAGGGTAAGCTACTTTAATGGTTGTCATATGATGTTGCTGAAGCATTGGCATTTTCGCATGTCTTTACGTAGGACTGGGTGTCCTTCTACATAGTGGGCCAATAGTACCCTACTCATATCCACTTGTGGACCAACGAGCATGCTCCCAAGTGGTTTCCACATACTCCCTCATAGATTTCCCTCATGTCGTAGTCTCCTTTGTCGGGGATTGAGCATCTTAGATACAAATAAGAGAAGCCCCTTTTGTAAAGGACATCCCCAATTAATACGAAATGTGACAATTGCACCTTCAGCCTATGGGAAGCATTATGGTCTTTCATAAGCATCTTGTTCTTAAGGTAGGATACGATTGGTGTTGTCCAATCGGCTTTAATGGGAATCACCTGTACATTTATTTTGTCCATGACAGGGGAGTATAGTACTTGATCAGTGATGACCATGTGCTTCGCGGATGCAGCCTTGGCTAGATGGTCAACTTGCTTTTTCTCTTCCCTCAGGATTTGCACAAATTTGACTAAGAGCTTCTGGCTCACCCTTCCTTTGAACATGCTTCGATATTTCTTCATCCGTTCCACTTTGGCCTCATAGTCTCCTTTTATATGTTTGATGAAAACTTGTGGATCACAGTGTATGGCTACTTGCAAATAGCAGTGTATGACTACTATGGTGTGTGCTTGGAAGTACGGCCTAAGTTTTCGAGCAGTCAAGATCAAGGCAAAGGCCAGCTTTTCCATGAAGGGATACCTTCCCTTCCCTTCCCTAGAGTGTGTAGTTGGTGTACTAGACGGGTAACTGTACGCAATTCTTCTCAAATGAGAGTTGAGCTGACAGCCGTTGGGGACACAGCCAAGTAGAGGCAAAGCTCTTCATCGAGTTTGGATAGATTGAATAATGGTAGGGATGCAAGGTATGCCTTCAATTCCTCGAGGGCCTTCTAGCATTCATTGGTCCATTTGAAGGCCCTCTTTAGTGTTTTGAAGAAAGGCTAGCACTCCCAAGAATCCACTAATCAACAATCAAGCAATTACAAATATAAGGAATCTTACCAACTACCATGGGCTATTCCGAAATACCAACCTACAATTGAACCTTTGCTCTAATACCCAATTGGACTTGATCTTGTAGTAGCCTTCTTTCCTTTGAAACATAAACCTCCAATTTTTGACTAACCCTTTGCATGGATCCCAGTACATGACTAACTCCAGCAACTTGAACAGATGTTGTTGGCTGCAAAGCTCTTCACTTCATCAACAATGAAGATCAAGAAGTACTTGGTTACAAAACCCTATGGCATACAAACGCAATAACTTCTCACAGAGAAAATAAGTCTCTTGGTCTTTGTACCTGTGTGTGACGATTAAAAATAAGCCTTATATATGTCTAGGGTTGTGAGAGAATAAACCCTAAACAAATACACCAACCTAGACTGAATTTCATATCTAGAAATTCTAAAATCGTAAATCTCAATAGATTGAGTTGTTTTCGAGCTATCTATCAAGCTTCACATTAATTCTCGATAGCAGGCATCTATCGAGCTATCTGTTGAGACTTAATGAATAGTTTTTCTTCATTTGTTTCTTGGACCAATCTTTTGTCTTTAATACTTGACTTGAAGGACATGTTTCTTAAAGTATTAAACTCATCTTAGATCGACCCAATTACAAGTAAAGTGCATTTTGTCAAAGGATTAGCCAATTACAATCAAATATGACCCTAACAATCTCCCTATGAGAGACCAGGAAAAACTAACCTAAGGGTGCTCTCAGAAAAGGAGTGAGACATCTGCATTTCTCTTTTCAAGATTATGTGTGGAGTCGCCACTTATTTTTTTGTTACAAAAAAAAAAAGAAAAAAAAATACATTGGGTACGTATCTGAATAATACAACTTCTCATTAATTTGAATGAATTACAATTTAATAAAATGAAATATACAAGGCTTTGTCTACTAAATTACAATCTAGTAAAAGATTACAAAGCTTTGTTTCCTAGATTACAATCTAAAAAAGGAAAATTACAAGGCTTGGTTTCCTAGATTACAATCTAAAAGAAAAGACAAAGCCCTATCAATGAACCAAAATCTAGATTCGGGGGGGTAGGTTACAGAATGGGAAGGTGTTAAGCACCTATTCTACCCAGACGGAGTCTAGTCTTCTAGACTCGAAATGACCATTTATATACCCATTTTAATGATGCATGACATTACAATGAAATATTGAAATCCCTAAATTCAATATTAAGTCAATCTTTAAAAATTCAAAATCTACAATTTTTATTTAAGAAGAAACACAAAATTGTTGATATTTCAAGTTGAAGAAAGCATTTTTTATGAAAAAGTTCAGATTTGTATTTAACAAAAATACAGATCAGTTTTTATATTTGGAAAAAAAAATCAGATCTGTATTTAATGAAAATACAGATCAATTTTCATTTAGAAAAAATTTCAGATCTGTATTTAATGAAAATATAGATAAGTTTTTATTCAAAAAAAAATTTAGATCTGTATTTAATGAAAATACAGAAAAGTTTTTATTCAGAAAAAATTTTAGGTATGTATTAAATGAAAATATAGACCAATTTTTACTCAGAAAAAATTTCAGATCTGTATTTAATGAAAATACAGATTAGTTTTGTTATTGTTCTTTTTTTTTTTTTTTTGAAAAGAAAAATTTTTTAGTAATTAATTGCAAATTTTGAAATTTAAAGGAGAACTAAATCTTAAGCATGATCATCAACCAAAGAAAAAATCGAACTAAACATGTAAACATGGTATATATAAAAAATGAACAAGATTGTATTGACAATGAAATCAAACATATATATCCATGAAAACCATGCAATGAATAACACACATATATCAATTAGGAAAGTCAAAAAAAAAAAAAAAAAAGAAGTGAAATTAAATGCCTACTTGCATGAATGTACCCTTCAACGAAAGAATCCTTTAGAAATCAAAGAAGTTTAACTTCTTTGGGATCTAAAATATATTTACTTACAAAAAAGAAATTCTTAAAGCCAAGGCTTATAGAACGTCTTTAACATAGGGGGAGCAAAGAAGTCAGGAAAAATGGGCCTTGATTTTTGATGTTTTTCCTCTATTTGTAGGGGGTTGGATGCTTGAAAAATAAGCTGAATAAGATTAAATACGAAGTAAACTGTGTCGTTATCCCCAAAAATTTGAAATAACTGTGTTCCAGCTTAATCAGAAGATTTCCAGGTCGGGCCTCGAAGTTGTGCCAATCAGCATTTGAGAAGAGCCAATTGGCACTTGGCATGGGCGATTGGCACTCCAAGAGTGCCAATTGGCCCTCTCGTGTGCCGAGCCCCACTTCCAATTTTGGTTCAATTGGGACTCTTTTTGAGGATTTTCTGAGTCGGGAATTGCACCTGGACGTGTTTTTAACTCGTATTCTAAAATTAATCCCTTTTATTTTGATAATCAAGTCTTTAAAAAAAATCATTATCTGATAGTTAAATATTCTTAAAAAGACTTAATTATCAACAATTCTCTTGTTATCTGATCATCCATTTTATTCCCATGCAAATAGGCTTATTTTTGACAAAAACCAATAACTAATCACAAAATTATTTAATTAATTTTAATTGTTTAACTAATCAGAATTAATTTTAATTAATCACATGTGATCGGTTCCACCCAAACAAAATGCGTGCAGACCGAGAACATTTGATCTTGTAATATCTTTTAATTTGACGGTCCGATTTGGGAATTGGGCATACCGTCGTGACCGTTAAAATCTCAAGATCATTTTTATGATATGCAATAAATGAATTAATTCATTTAATGCAACTATGATTTTTTTGGGTATATGAAATGGTCATTTTAGTCATCTTTCAAGATTAAATTATGGGTGTAAAATCGAGTGTCTACACCCCCCTCTTTGGCAATCCATGACAAAACCACAAACAAAAATTAAAAGAGAAGTCTAACACAACTATCTCATAATTGACACAAAAGTACATAAGTCTAACCCTACTACGAACTCTTGAAAAGCTTTGCAAAAAGAGAGATCATGGTATGGTAGACTTGCAACCTGTCTTAATTGAAACACTTAAACAAGATTAATCAAGTGTGAAACATAGACAAGTTGTGTTAAAGAAGAAACATGTGTATAAAGAGAGAAAGGAAACAACACATGTGAGACAAAGGTGAAGAAAAGAACATACATCATCATTTATAAAAAAGAATACAATGTATGTAAAAAGTGATCACAAGACCATGGTACATGAAGTGAGAAAAGATACACCAAAACCTCACTACATCCCTCACATACACTCTGCCCCTACCTAGCATATCCTATGCTGTCTCTCCCCCTAACATAAAGACTACTCTCATATACAAACTACTCCCCCTTTTTGTCACAAGTGACAAAGGGTGTATCAATGAGAGGCGTCTTCTCATCATCAAGAAAAAAGCTAGAACCATCAGCATAATCATCATCATCTCCACCAAAAGAGAACTCCTCAATAGACTCAGGTGAAGGTGAGGGCGTGAAACCACCTGATGAGAATCAACAAGCATTAAAGGATCTATTGCATGTTCCAATTGGCCTTATTACTAAAGCAAGATCCAAGAAGATCAAAGAAGCACTTAATAGGCTGATTCAAGAGATTTGGGCTGATTCTAATACAAGACATTCCAAACTTGGGCCAAAGGAAGATGAAGGCGTAATAAATCTAGTCCAAGCTATTGAGGGCTGATCTGGCTTAATTGAAGTTGCTAATTTTAAACCAAATCCGCCTTAATTTTAGGCTTCTATTATTTAGAACGTTTTTAAGCTATTATCCTATTTTGGAGCTGCTAATTTCAGACCAAATCAACTTTGATTTAGGCTTTTATTATTTAGTACGTTTTTTATATTTTTCTATTTTCAATCATGTCTTATAAATAGCATGTACTCATTGTAATGAAGGATTATGGAATAAAAATCAGAAAAAACGTAGGGTTTGCTTCTTCTTTTGGTTCTTCAAGAACTGTGAACTTATTAGGGATTCTCCCTTGTGGCGTTCAAATTTTATACCTTTGGTTCATGATTCTGTTATAATCATTGGGTCGAGGTCTGTTACTTATACCTTTGGTTTGCATTTCAATTATAAATGTTGGATCAGGGTTTCTATCAAAATCTGAATTTTGGCTTTCTTGGGCAAGTATTCTAATATTATTTGTTGGGTCTCAAAGCGTGTCAATTGAGGTATGCATCATTTGGTATTAGAACACAAGTCCTAAAATTAGTTTTACTATCCCTTTATCTTTTGTTTCCTGTTATCATCCTATCTTGTTCCTTTTGTGTTCTTTATTTCTTGTCCTTATTTTGTGATTCGCACCAAGTTCAAAAAAAAAAGTGGAAAAAAAAGAAGAGATGTCAAAAAAGAAAAGAAAACCGAAAAAAATATTATTTGTAGTTTCAGTTCTCTCAAACCAAAATATTGTTTTCTTTTGTCCTTCCTTTGATTTATTGTTTCTGTAATATTTTCTTGCCATTGATATTGGTTTGAATACTACAAGTAAAATTTCTTGATCAAGTTTATTAGTTTAATGAAGAACTAAAAAGGGGAAGCTATGAGTGGAAAAAGGCAAGAGAGTGTGAGACTAATATCAGGAAAAAGCCGATTTAGGAGTGAAACATGAGTGTGAGTGACATAATTTGAGTGCAAACACGTGACGGAGTGTTGTGAGGAATTATTTCTAACATTTATCTATAGTTTCAAAAATATGTCTTCCAGTGGCGAAACATCAAATAGAGAAAGAGAGGAGTCATCCCTCATGTTGCAGGCTATGAAACAACAATTTGAGGTCATGAACGTGGTGTGTAATGAGATTTGGGATCGAATGGATAGGCAAGACACTGTTATTGCTACTTTGCATGAGGCACGTCCCCAAAGAGTCCTTATTGCTAGAAGGCAAGAAAGGCGTGCAGGCATGAATGATTCTAATGACGACCACGAGGATGAGTTTGAAGCTGATAAGGATCAAGCTTCATTAAACAAAAAGGGTAAGTTTATGCCAAGGGGAGAATAGTGTGGTAGAGGTTACCGAAGAGATCTAAGATGGCAAGATGGGACTGATAGAAACTTAGGAATCATCAAAATGAAGATATCATCGTTCCAAGATAAAAACAATCCTGAAGCATACTTGGAATGGGAGAAGAAGGTGAAGTTAATCTTTGAGTACCACAACTACTCTATGGAGAAAAAGGTAAAACTCGCTGTCATTGAGTTTATTGACTATGCTATTATATGGTGGGATCAATATATGATGAACAGAAGGAGAAACCGTGAAAGGCCTATTAAGACTTAGGAGTAAATGAAGGCCAGTATGAGGAGGTAGTTTGTCCCTAGTCACTACTATAGGGACTTGTATTAGAAATTACAGAGTCTGACTCAAGGCTATAGGAAAGTGGTTGACTACCACAAGGAAATGGAGATTGCCATAATGCGGGCTAATGTAGAGAAGGATAGAGAAGCTACCATGGTAAGGTTTTTGAATGGGCTGAATCAGGACATTGCCAACATGGTGAAGTTGCAACACTATGTGGAGTTGGAGGACATGTTGCACATGGCAATAAAGGTAGAACAACAGCTTAAAAGGAAAGGAAATTGGTCATTTCAAAATTCGAGCTCTTCTGCTTCATGGAGGTCGAATGGGAGGAAAGGTGAAGGGGTTGTTTTTAAGTCCAAAACCGAACCACAAAAAAGGAGAGGTGAAGCTCCTAGTGTCAACAAAGGTAAATATGAATCTCAAACTCGTAATCGTGATATTAAGTGTTTTTGTTGTTTGGGAGTAGGTCATTTAGCTTCACAATGCTAAAATAAAAGGACCATGATTGCATGTGTTGATGGAGAGGTGGAAATTGAAAGCGAGGGCGATGATGTTCAAATTCCATCACTTGAGGATGCTCGTGACGATGATGTGGAGTATCTAGTGGAGGGTGAGGCACTTGTGGTTAGGCGTGCTTTAAGTGCCCAAGTCAAAGAGGATGACAAGGAACAACAAAGGGAGAACATTTTTCATACTAGATGGCACATCAACAACAAGGTATGTATTATGATCATTGATGTGGGGAGTTGTGCTAATGTTGCTAGCACTACTTTAGTTGAAAATTTGAATTTACCTACCTTGAAAGACCCTACACTATATAAGTTGTAGTGATTGAATGATTGTGGAGAGGTTAAGGTAAATAAATAAGAACTGGTTTCTTTTTCAATTGGGAGGTACAAGGATGTAGTACTTTGTCATGTTGTTCCAATGATACAGGTCACATATTATTGGGCAAGCCAGGGCAGTTTGACAGGAAGGTCAATCATAATGGGTTCGAGAATAGACATTCTTTTGTAAAGACAATAAAATCATTACTCTTGTACCGTTGACTCCAAGCCAAGCGTATGAAGATCAAATGAAATTAAAAAAAGAGAATGAGTTGAAAATAAAATTGTGAGATTGAGAGCTCAAAAAAAGATGATGAGAAAAAGAGTGAAAGGAAAAAAGAGAGTGAAAAGAGAGTGAAAAAAATGAGAGAAAAAGAAAAAACAAGTGAGCTTTTAAGCTAAGAAAAGTGATGTCAAGAGTGCTTTTTATACAAACCAGCCTATATTTTTACTCTTGTACAAAGAGGCATGCTTTAACACTAACGAACTTGACAAATCTTTGCCTAGTGTTGTTGTTTTTTTGTTGCAAGAATATGAGGATGTGTTTCCTAAAGATGTGCCTAATGGATTGCCACCTATTAGAGAAATAGAGCATCAAATTGATTTTATGATAAGTGTGACAATTCCTAACCAACTAGCCTATAGGAGTAATTCGGGGGAGACAAAGGAACTTCAAAGGCAAGTTAAGGAGTTGCTGGCCAAAGGACATGTGAGAGAGAGCATGAGTTCGTGCACAAGAAAACGTACCAAGGTGCGGTGAAATTCAAAACAAAAAATTAGAAGTACTTGGAAACACTCTTAATCTTCACTCCAATTCCACTTAATGCCCAAGAAGTGTGGTCTCTCAATCAATTTCCAAGGAGAGAACAAAAGAGTGTCCAACACCCACATACAAATCATTTCATTCCTTATATAATCTTAATGAAAGACCCTTATGAAAAGTCTTCTAAAACTCTGTATGTTTATCTCTTTATATACAACTAATTATCCAATTAGGTTAACTTTTTGGCCTATTCCAATTGGGCTCTAGCATGTGGCTTGGAGTGGGACCAAAAGGGAACAAATAAGACTCTAGCTCTAATGGGCCTTGGGCTTTTCTGTCAACTCTTGACAAGTTCAAAGTTACCATTAATTATATTCAATACCACTATATGAATATAATTGTACTCTAGGCCTTATTATTTAATTATATCCCAAGATTTTATTATACATGCAACCCCTTCATTAAAATATTCGTAGTAATACAAAGTCATGAATGTTGACTGCCACTTTGAAGATTACTATATCATAATCCTTGAATACCCGGTTTTAATCCTTTATGTTATTCATCATATATTTATGAAATCCAATTTCATAAATATATACTTTAATAACTCCTTACTAAAGTAGTTAAGCCCAACACTTTGAATAACTTATCTCAATAGAATATTTTATATCTCTAGAGAATATTTCATATCTCCATTAAGAGATTATGAATTTCATCTTGAGAATATATATTCCATCAACACTAAATGCGGCTGCCCAACATATTAAGGTTTTGACCATGACTAATAGATCTCACTCTTGATATATCAAAGCAACTTACATCTCATGATCAAATCCATTATTCTCTCAGGATTTAGAGTTGATAAATCATGTGTGATGGAAAGTCTACAGAAAGACCTTCCATAAGAGAAAAAAGGAAATGAGCATGAGGCTTGGTAATAGTGTTATAGTGTGACTATGGAGTGAGTGCAAAGGTCATCACCATATTAAGGATCTGTGGACCCTAAGCAAACTCAGTTATGGAGAAATTTAAGGTACCTCCCCACAATATGGCCTTCTCACAAAAGAGTGAGGCCAACTCATCTCTAAAGATGGAAGAGAGACGGCGATAACTAGGATAATCTGGACAATCCACCCTAGGGATATGTAGTACCTCGCTAGTGAGCTCCGAGCTAACTACAATACGTGTACCTCAGAATATTGTAGTAAACCTAAGTACAAAGGTATCGATGGCATGCATGTTGGAGTAAAAATCCTATATGAACACGTCGGGACACCTTGAGAGTTTCTCACAACGAGAAGCCTATTCCTAAGAGCTAAACGCATCGAGAAGAGGAGTGTCTAGAAAGTCAAACAAAATGACCTAGCGTTCCGAATGATTCACCTAGTCAAAAGAGTTCTCAAAGAAGTCATCTCGTACCTTCTCATCATGGAACTAAACCGAAGAAGAAGAAGAAGAAGAAGAAAAACCACGATGAATTAGGTTTTTAAAAGGAACTAATTTCTTAGGTTTCATGACAAGGAGACTAAATGAGAGAGAGAGAGAGAGAGAGAGAGAGAGAGAGAGAGAAGAAAGACAGAATTACAACAGAAGATCAGGCACAAGAAAGAACAAAAACAATGTGCAATGCATGATAATGCATGAACATGTTATGTGTAAAAAAATTGCATCATGGGTAGAAACCCAACCCAACCTAACAGCATTCACCAAATATAATCAGTCACATAATCCTAGAACACATGAAACATTGTTATAATAAACATAGAATGCAATGCATGAGCACGTGAGATCATTTTAACAAAACTCAACCCAAAAAATTTGACAAAAACCCCAAATTTTTCAAAAACTGAAACTTAGGTCACAAAAATGTATGAAATGCATGAAGAAAGGGAAATGAAGAGATTTGGAGCACTTACCAACAAGTGAAGGAAACTTGGATTAGGCTGAAATCTTGAAGGGAGGAAAGATTTTGGTGAAAAGAAGGGGTTTGGGTTAAGAGAGAAGTGAAAGAGATCGAGATATTTGAAAAAGATCAAAACCTTGTCAAACTCTAATATATATATATATATATATAAAGAAAACACAACTCGATAGATCGAGAAGGTATCGAGCTTCTATCGAGAACAAAATCTGAATTAATCGAGAGGAGGTATCGAACATCTATTAAACAGACAGAGACTCCAAAGAATTTGGCTCGATGGATCAGGCTATCTGTCGAGAGGTATCCAGAATAAGCCCAGAAATCTTGATAGAAGAGGCATGCATCGAGAGGTATTGAGAAGCTATCGAGGAGGTGTCAAGCTGCTATCGAGATGTCTAAAAAGAGGTTTTCAAGGAAGAGAAGCAGCACAAGATGGTTGCAAACATGATACATAGTAAAACAAACAAAAAAAGAGCATTTTAAACATAAGAACACAACCTCAATTCTAATGCAAAGCATTCCTAGATCAAAAACACATTAAACAAGTTTAACTAATTTTATTGCAAAACATGTTTAGATAGTTTAGAGAGCATATACTACCACATGTATTCCTTGTGATGGCCAAATCACATTGTATCTATACAATAGTATCAAGAGTAACAAAGAGTATACGTGTTGTGTGTGAAACTTTTGTAAGAGAGCATAAGTAAATTATTGTATGAAAAGTAATGATATAGGAGGATCAAATGCATTCACACACAATCATAACTGTTTGATGGGGACTATCACTTTCGAGGTACATCATATAACTCTCACATCTCCTAGAAACACACTTGCAACCATATTAAAAGCATCTTGATTTTTTTTTGCTTTTCAAGTTCTTTGCATATTTTTCTTTTAAGCAAATCATGCATTGGCATATAAGAGAGAGAAGAAAATACCCAACTATGTAAGCTTGAACATCCTTATTTTGTTGTGCAAGTGCTACACCTTACTAAGCACGACTTTTATGAATTGCATACAGATGTTTTATGATTAACAAGTTTTAGTAGTGAGATGGTTATTTATGTCTTTCTCTTAGGATTTTCTAGTCCTTCCCATCAAAATGAGTAATTTAAGATATGAAAGATAAGAAATCATATAAATCACATAAAAGAGCCACAAAACTCACATTGCTTAGTTGTGCATAAAGATACTCATCTAAGTTACAAGAGATACAAAGTTGAGCAACTTTGTTTTAAAGGCCATCCAAGGTACACAAGAACCAATGTACACAAACACACACTGTTTTTGTATTTTTCTGATTTTTTTTTCTTCTTTTATTATTAAAAAAAGACTTAAAACAAAGAAAAAGAAAACTAACAAACAAACAAAACATTTTACAAGACTGACTCAAACCACAACATTAACCATGCAAGAGACCAAAGAGACAAAATCACTTAGAATCTTTTTCCTTCCAGATGGGAAATTTGGATGGAGATCCTTTCTTTTGCATGAACCTTTGCTTAGATGGATATGGAGGAAAGTTAAAACTATTGAAGTTCAAGAGAAGCATGACCGCCTTAAGAAGTTCTCCAAGAGGGGCTAAAGAGAGTTGGAGATAATTTTGGTTCCCCAGAGATTACACACTATTGCTTTGTTGAGTGGCTAACGATTTATAACAATTTGCATGAGTGTGCCCAGATACTCCACAATAGTGACAAAAGTGGGGCTTCTTTGGTAGAGACTTCTTGTTGGTGGAGCGATGATTATTCTGCCTAGTCTCCTTCTTACCAACCTTAGGGGGTGATCCTAGAATGGATTTTCCCTTATCACTTTTATCCTTTCTCATATTTTCAGTTTTAGGATCAATTGTCTTAAATTTATCATTATTAGCAGGTGGAACAAAAATAACTCTATTAAAAGCATTAGAAGAGATACTACAGGAGGAGAGAGAATGATCATACCTGAGACCTGTTTTGTCAAATGCAGACTTCTAGAAGTTTAGCATTTCATCAAGCTTGGCACTTGAAGTCCTTTCCAATTGTGCTCTAACCTGAAACAATTCAGCATCCAGTTTCTTGGTCTTTTTAACAAGAAGGTTGTTCTCAAATCTTACTGCTCGAATGGTTTGATTAACTTCATCATCCACCTCAAATCTTACTGCTCGAATGGTTTGATTAACTTCATCAACCTTGGTGGAGAGTTCCTCACGTTCCAACTCCACTTCACTGAGCTTTCTCATCGCTAACCGGTAGAGCTTCTCATGCTTCTCAGAGACCTTGTACAACTTAGTGTAAGCAGTGTGGATGTCATCCTAATCATCCATCTTCTCAGACTTTGATTCTATCAACTCTTCTTCCTCATTAATTAGGTCTACTACTTCCTCTAAAGACTCAATAGTAGCTATGAAAGCACTCATTATAGTATAATAAGAATCTGCTTCTGGTTCTGTATCACTCAAGGTGGTAGCTAAGGCTTTGCTTTTGCCAATGGATTTGATATATGTGGGACACTCTTACTTCATGTGTCCAAATCCTTGACACCTATAACACTTTGGTCCAGCAGGAGCATTGTTGCCTTGAACAAGATCCTTGAATTCTCTCTTGCCTTTGTCTTGGGACTTGAATTAAGAGAATGCAGACTTTTTGCGATCCTTATCAACTGCTTTGATATTTGCATTTTTGATAAATTTCTTGAACTGTTTGGTGATATATGATTTTAACTTGGTATCCTCATCATCAAACGACTCATCGTTGTCGTCATTCTTAGTCTTCAAGGCCATGTTCTTGCCTTTGCCACCCTTGCCAACCCTAGTTCATAGGTTTGCAAGTTTCCAATTAGCTCTGTCAAATGAATAAAGTCAAGATCCTTTGATTCTTCAATGGCAGTGATTTTGGCATGGAATCTCTCCAGAAGAGATCTGAGGATCTTCTTGACAATCTTGGGCTCCAAAATCTGATCGTAAGATTGAAGGCAAAATTTACTATGTCCTTGAGCTTGGCATAGAAATCATCGAATGACTCGTCATCATCCATCCTTATTTCCTGAAAACTGATAGTGAGCCTTTGGAGTTTGGAGTTTTTAACAGTTTTTGTGCCCTCATAGGTATTCTGAAGAATAGTCTAGGCTTTCTTGGCATTGTCAGTGGAAGAGATCTTCTTGAACTCTTCATTGGTCACATCACTAAACAGAGCATTCAATGCTCTACTGTTAAAGTTTGCAGTTTTGATCTTGGTATCATCCCACGTTGTAGGTGGCCCTCTAGTTTCTTCCAACCTACTTAAACTGCAAGCCATACTTTCTCATCTAAAGACTGTAAAAAGGCTCTCATGTGTACTTTCCAGTATGCATAGTAGTACCATCAAATAGAGAATGAATAATTAGGGATTGCCAATGATCCAGAACAGTAGAGGTCAATGGATCACACAGCAAAGATTAAAAATCAAATCAAAGTGTGCCTGCTTTGATACCAATTGTTGGGTTAAGATAGCTTGACTCCGATTAATTAATTCAATTACCCAAGTTGATCAATTAGATTTAATTGCATGCAAATCGTGAAGGCACCAAAAAATCACCAAAAATACTAAATTCTGTAGAAAATAAATTAGATACAGTAATTTGTTAACAAATGGGGAAAACCTCACAAGGCAAAAACCTTTTGAAGTGATTTTAAGGTCACCACTCTCAAGAATCCACTAATCAACAATCAAGCCGTTACAAGTATAAGGAATCTTAGCAACTACTCTGGCCTATCTCGAAATACCAACTGACAGTTGAACATTTGCTCCAATACCCAATTTGACTTGATCTTGTAGTAGTCTTCTTTCCTTTGATGCACAGACCTCCAATTTGTGACTAACCCTTTGCTCAAATCCCAGTACTTGAATAGATGTTATTGGCTGCAAAGTTCTTCACTTTATCAATAATGAAGATTAGGAAGTACTTGGTTACAAAACCTTATGATGTACAAACGCAGTAACTTCTCATAGAGAAAATAAGCCTTTGTATCCGTGTGTAGCGGCTCTTAAAAATAAGTCTTATATATATATCTAAGGTTGTGAGCGAAGAAACCCTAAACAAATACACAAGTCTGGGCCGAATTTTAGATCTGGAAGTTCTGAAGTCGTAAATCTCAATAGATCGAGCTGATGTCAAGCTATCTATCAAGCTTCACATTAAGTTTCAATAGTAGGCATCTGTTGAGCTATCTTTTAAGACTTAATGAACAACTTTTCTTCACTTGTTTCTTGGACCAATCTTTTTGTGTTTAATACTTAACTTGAACAACATATTTCTTGAAGTATTAAACCCATCTTAGAACTACTCAATTATAAGTAAAGTGCATTTTGTCAAATGATCAGCCAATTACAATAAAATTTGACCCTAACAGGTATGTCGCCTCTAAGTTCTTCAATCTGAACGGCATGACCTTGTAATAAAAGAGTCCTTATCTCATAACAATTGAGGTCTTCTCCTAGTCAACTTTGTCCAACCTAATCCGGTTGTATTTGGGGAAGGCGTCCATGAAACTCAATAGCTAGTGTCTAGCCATTGAGTCCACGAGGAGGTTGATAAGAGGGAGTGGGTAGTTATGCTTAGGGCACGCTTTTTGACCATCACTACATTGGCCAACCATTCAGGATAATATACCTCCTTGATGAAGTCTGCTTCTAGTAGCTTGCAGACTTCATCGGCTATGGCTTTGTCCCTTTCCAGTGTGAAGACTCTTTTCTTTTATCAGACGGGAGAGAAGGACAGGCACACATTGAGTTTGTGGACCATGACACTTGGATTAATTGACGACGAGGAAGCTAACCTCCTTAGTGAGTTGTTGAGGGTACGTTCCAATGGTTACTGGTAGGGTGATAGGCTTGACGGGGAAGGCCTTAGTACTGCCAAATCTGACTAGTGATGTGTCCGAGGGCAGGAGACATTCCTTGTCAATCCTCATTTGTTGAAATGCAGGATAGTAGAGGATATCTTCTAAACTCCTATTGTCTACTAGCACCCGTCAGGTGTTAAAGTCTGCAATCAATAGGTTGATGACCAGGGCATCATCATGAGGGTGGTGGAGTAATTGGGCGTCCTCTTCTGTGAAGCTGATAGCTAGGTTGTCAACTCTAGTCATTTTACATGTCGTCTAGAAATCTGGACATTTTGCACCATCCATAAGCACATCTTCCTTGCCTTTTTGTAGGAGCTAGCCATTATATTCCCTCCTACAATCACCCTTATCTCTCCAAGTGGGGCTCTTGCCCTTTCTTCGACCTATCGATTAGGCTCGGGGTCCCTTGGCGGGTTTTCTTCGTCCTTGACAAACCATTGTAACTTTCCTTGCTTGATGAAGGCTTCAATCTGCTACTTAAGGTAATAAAACTCAGAAGTGTCGTGCCCATGGTCTTAGTGGAAGCAACAATAATTATTTCTAGGCCTTTTGTTCGAATTGCCCTTCAGCTTCTCTGGCCAAGATTGCACCGCGTCGTCCCTTATCTGCATGGGGACTTAGTCCAACGGGGTATTTAGGGGTGTGAAGTTGACAGTCCTCCCAGGCAGAGGTCTTGATCTCCTGTTGTCCCTTCAATCACTTGTTCAGGCAAAATTTCTTCCTTTGTCGGGACGTGGATTGTCCTGTCTTTCTCTTTTCTTTGGCTTACCCCTTTGGGCAATCATGGTGTCTTCAACATTCATGTACTTCATGTCTTTGTATAGCATATCAGCCATCGTCTTTAGGTTGTTCTTGCAAATGGAGAAGAAGAACTCTCCAGATTGTAGCCTGTTGGTGAACGTAGTGACCAGAACTTTGTTGTCGGCTTCATCAATCAAAAAGGCCTCCTTGTTAAAGCGAGTCATGTATGACCTTAGGCTCTCATCTTCCCGTTGCTTAATATTCAATAGACTTTTTGAGGACCTTTTATACATCTACCCTCCAATAAAGTGGGTGATGAAGTGTCCATTCAATTCTTTGAAGGTGGCGACCGTGTTAGGGGCCAGTTTTCTGAACCATACCCTTCCTGGTCCCTTAAGTGTAGTAGGGAACACCCTGCACATAATCTCATCTAGAACCCTTGTAGGTGTATGAGGGTTTTAAATGACTCTAGATGGTCAAGCGAGTCCCATGAATTGTCGTATGTTTTCACTTGTGGCATTTGAAACTTGGCAGGGAGGGGGAAGGTAGTCACCTGCGCTATGAAAGGTGAGTCCGTTCTCTAAACTAACTCGTCCAGGTTGGTGGAAACGCGTCCCCTCATGGCATTCATCATCACGTCTATCTTCTCCTTCATCATCTGCATGTCCTGGGCCATTCGCATTGCACTGATTTCCAATTCCAATGGGCAGCCGGTGTCCTTCGGTCTATCCCATCTACTGGGGAGATTGATTTCTTCCTGATCTTCCTTCCCCTGGCGGTCCCCCATCGGGAGATGACTACCGTTTTGCTTATCATTGTCCCGTTCGTCACGCTGGTCTTCAAGACGTCACTCGTTCCTTTGTTTAGTTGTTACTCCAACTCTTGGTTGTATTGGGTAAGCCGTTCGATTGCTACTGCCAGGGTCTGCACTTGCCCCTCCAAGGCGTTGGAGGGATTTCCTGTCTCCTGGTTGATGGTGGCCATCAATCGCGTCTGGACCATTCAACTTTTTGTCTCAAAAGCAGTGATATGGCTAATCACTCGTTTCCCACAAACGGTGCCAACTAATGATGCATGAAAATCGTTAGTGAGTTGATAGCTCCTGATCACACTTATGTGTGTACCTGAAGAATAAGAAAACAAGAACCAAATAGAAGGCACCGATGGGGTACCGGTCAAAGACCCTTCAAGGTTAAGTCAGTGAATGTGAAATCTCTAAGAACTCTATAGTGAGAGAGTTAGGGATTTTCTGCATACTTGGGAAAGGAGGAGGACTAGTGATTATATAGCGGTGGGGAGGAGAGCTAGATCTCTAAAATACAAGGATCTTCCTTTTAGGGAGAAGGCGGAGTTAATGCTATCAAGATCTTGGGGATACTCTCTATTTTGGGAAGGTGAAAATCATGTGATAGGGTCTTAGTGCGTGGTGCGCAAGATGTTTTCATATATTAATATGTATGTAGACCACATAATGCCATGTAAGACCCGTCGATATGCTCCTCTGTTAGTAGGTGTCATCTGTCAGTTTAGTAGGGGGACGCACTAGTCAACTTTATCTAGACCCGTCTATGTAACTGTCGGCATTCCTGTTGGTGTAGGGTGTGGGTTCTCGGATGGTTCCTAATGAAATCGACAGCTTCTTTGGGGCCGACGGTTCTTTGAGGCCATTAGCTCTATTGTTGATACAATACCTTTTTCTTGACGAGCTCTATTGTTTAAGGATCCCAATTTTATTACAAAAATACCCTTATCATTCTTGGTGTGTATATGTGTTTATTTCTTTTCTTTTTTTAATTCAATAGTTACAATGGAAGAAGAGAATTTGAACTTTAGATGTTTATGTTGGAAACAATAAGAAGTGTAAGTTGAATGATAGGATATATGACAAAAATGATAAACATCAAAATTTTACAAAGGGTTGGTGGTGAGATTGTGGAAAGAATGTTTATTTATTTATTTATTTATTGTCTTCCTCTATAAAATTATTTACGGATGTGAAGACTGTGCTAATGAGATTGCTAAAAATGTTATGGTTAGAGGTGATGATCGTTTTTAAAAAAAAAAAAAACAAGAAGGGAAAAAAAAAAAACTAGCAATCATCAAGTTTTAGGAAAGAAAACAATAGAAAACGATTTTTTTTAATTCCCAAAAACATAAATTCTCTCTCTCTCTCCCTCTCTCTCTCTCTCTCTCTCCTCAAATATCTTTCTCTAAGATTTAGCTCTAGACTAACTAAGAGTATTTATGTGGATTCCAGTTAGTTCAACTAGTAAAGTCTCTGATGGTTGAATAAAATATCTAGGGTTCAATCCCCGCCTACACCAAAACAGATTGGTGTCTTGGTCTAATGATAAAAAGCTATCATCAGGAGCGAATGACATAGGTTGAAACATTAAAAAAAAAAAAAAAAAAAAAAAAAAAAAAAAAAAAAAAAACCTAAGAGTTTTTATTAAGTATTTTAAAAGCAATGCTCTCTTCTTTAAAATAATAGTAATTCTTACTAATTATATCATTATGTGGTCCATCATTTATGTGAGAATCAGAGAACATTACTTTGGAGGTATTAAATAAATTTCATTAAAGAAATTAAATTAGGATATTAAGATTGATATTTTCGCTTTGACATGGAAATTTCTAGGAGTGGCAAGACAACTAATTATTTAATTAATAATTACTAGAAGTTGAAACTTTAATTGTTATAAATAAATAAATTAAAGAATTAGAACTTTTATTTGATGAATTTGCTTACGAGAGATGCTACGTCCACAATATTTTTACAACATTTTCACAACAAATCACAGATGGTTAGTTGTTATTGGTTCAAATTTAAATCTAACAGTAAGATTATTTTTTTATCCTAACAATAACAACCAATAACAGCCTGTCATTTAGGATTTGTTGTATAAATGTTGTGGACATATCATTTTTCTTTACTAATTTGACTTCCCTTAGTTTGGCAAATAATAAATTAATAATGTGTGAGCAACTGGGTTGATATCCATATAGATAAAATATTATTTTCGTTCCTAAACTTTTATAAAAGTTTGTTTTTCATCCTTAAACTTTCAAAAATTCGTTGTTTGCCCCTAAACTTTACAAAATGTTCTACTTTTTATCCTTCCATTTATGTCTATTAATTTATGTCCTATATGACCTAACAAAATGATGACGTAGTATTTAACTTGGACCAAATGATTTTTTTAATAAAATTATGGACAAATGACTAAAAGTTATTAGCACACATGGATTAAAGATTTTGTGACATGGCATCCTTACAAACTGACTAACTTGGGCCAAATGATTTTATTTATAAAATTATGGACATATGGCTAAGAGTTATTGGCACACATAGATTAAATATTTTGTGATATGGCATCCTTACAAACTGACGAGGCATTTAAAAAAAAAAAATTCCATCTCATAATTATGTTTAGAATTTACTAGGATTTAAATTATAAACTTAAAACACCATAACACTAAAAGGAAAAAAAAAATCCCAATTTAAGTTGTCCATCTCCAATGACGTCCAACCAAAACTTCTCAGATCTTGTCCATCCCAATTTTAGCATTAGCTTCTATTATCTTATGATTAAGTTTTGGATCTTTAGGGTGTTATATATTGTGAGGCGTGAATAGAGGAAGGTTTTTTTTTTTTTTTTTCTTTTTTGAGAAAACACCAGATCTTCTTGTAGCGTGGATTGGTGTGCAAGTGAGGACAGATTTTTTATGGACAACAATGAAAGTCTTTGTAATTCGTAAAAGACCACTGTTTATTGGTTGCTAAGAAACCCACTACTTTGTTGTCATCGTCGTCATCCCCGACCCTTCTTCTTTCTCTAGTGCTCGTCATCATTATAAAAAAAAAAAAATGAACGTCTGGATGGATAGAAATGAAACCAATGAGGACATGAGTGGGTGTGATTACCGAAGAATAGAGCTTGAATCAGTACTGATAGTGAAAGATTGGAGGAGATGAATAGTCGGCTTTGTATTAAGGATTTTGATTTTTTTTTTTTTTTTTTCACGAGATAGAATTTTTATTCTAGCTTGATCTGAATGTATATGTGTGTGATAAATACTTACATTAAAATTTGATCTTTTTTTTTTTTAATTCATGTGTCAATAACTCTTTGCTATGTGTCCATAATTTTATATCATCATTCTATTAGGTTATATAGGACATAAACTAATGGAGATATTAGGTTATATGGGACATAAACTAATGAAGATAAACAAAAGAATCAAAAGTAAGACGTTTTGTAAAGTTTAGAGGCGAAAAACGAACTTTTAAAAATTCAAGGAAGAAAAACAAACTTTTATAAAAGTTTTAGGGATGAAAATGGTATTTTACCATATTTCTATTGATGATTGTAATTAAAAGTTATTTTTTACAACTATCAATCTCAATTATTTGCAAGAATTGTATCAGATACAATACCTTAAGGGTTTGTTGGAGAATTACTTATTTTGTTGAAATTGAAAATTTTTTACTAAAAATATTATAAATAAAGATAAAAGTTAACTAAAATAATACAAAAATCTATAAATAATATTAAAAAATACAATAAAATTTATAAATAATAATAAAAATAAGCTGAATAATAAAATAATTTCGTCTTTTTCACGTGCAATCCAAACACTAGATCTTAGTCCGATAAAAGAAAAGGCAACAGTGAAAGGCAAATGAAAGTGGGGGGTGGTGGGATTAAAAAGTGCCTGCAGCTGGCTTCCATTGAGAAAGGAAGATCTGGCCCATCTTTTCTTGTCCAGTGCTAGTGAAGTGATGGAAACTTATTTTCCAATCAAAGTTGGAATTGCGCGTGAAATTCAACACTTTCATTGTATAGTGCTACGCACACGCCTAACTCAAGTGGTGCTGGTATCATTCGTATTCCCAATGCATGTCTGTGTACTGTAACTCCACGAGTGTGGTAGCGGTACCTTTTTTTTTTTTTTTTCCTTTAATTTTGTTCGTGTACGGGCCAATGCACTATAGCTAGTCGATTAGCCGAAGCTTCCTACAACTTTGCAGTCGAAAATGTTACATTATGTTTGGCAAGTAGGGGTACGACAGATAAAAAGAAAGAAAAGAAGAGAAAAAGGATAATAGTTTTCCTTACCTCCCCTTCTTTTCTTTCATTTCATCTTCCCTCCAACCAAACATAGTCTTTAATGCTCATATATGTGTAGTACTCACTGTTCATATATGTCTCATCAACTTACCGATTCAAATTTTGAACTTTAAATAATTTTCTAATTGCAAATTAAGATATTATTTGAAACTAGTCTCACAACACGCGCTTCACATGTGTGATGATGTCTTTTTTTTATTAAGTTTCAAAAAATTTTAGAAAAATAAAAGAAAAAGAAGCAACTAAAAATCATATGAGCAATAAAATGATAAAAATAAAATAAAAGACTAAAAAAATTACCTTATAGGAAAGAACTACTCCTTTCTCTGAGAAAAACAAGGAAGAGAGGCCTTTAATTTTTGTTAAATTTTAGTAACTAACTTGTCATTCAAAAAAAAAGTGTCATGTCCACAATATTTTTATAACAAATATATGTTTAGCTGCTATTGATTTAAATTTGAACCTAACATTAAGATTATTTTGTTGGCCCACCAGTAACAACCTACCACTTAGGATTTATTGTGAAAATTTCGTAAAAATGTTATGGACATAGCAACTCTCTCCTTTTGAGTGATAAGTCAATTACTAAAAATTTAAGAGATGGAAGTACATGATTTTAAGAGATTTGGATAAGAGGTTATGGTTGAATTAAAATGAATTAGCTAAAAAAAACTTACGTGAGAGATAGAGTGGAAAAGAAAAAAACAACTTTTTTTCATTTATCTAAAATTTATGAGTGTTTGATCAGTAATTTTACATATCTAACCCCATTATTTAAATTTTTTAAACATATAAATTTAAGAGTATTTTAGTACACAAAATAATAAAACTCAAACAGAGAATCTTATTATTAGTACTATAAATTATGTTCAACTTTGTGCTATTTTCAATTTGTATTTAAATATAAATTGGTTCCTATTTTTAAGGATTAGATTGAAATAAGATTATTTCATCATTGACTATATAAGTAAATTGAATCCATTAATAAAAATTAAGTAGAAAATTAAATAATAATAAAATCTAATTTTCCTCTAAATTTAGGAGGTTAGTCACCTCAAACAACTAATCTATATTTCAATTATCCTAATTCATATTTTATGACTTCCACAAAGAGCAACCATCAGTAAATGTCGCATCCAACCCGTCCAGTGTCGCGGTCTCCTCTGTTGGCAAGGCATAAGCCAACATGGCTTGTTCGGTGGCCCTTAATTATTACCAGCCATGCCTAACATTTGTTTAGTTTTTTTTTTTTTTTTTTTTTTTTTTTTTTGAGAAACCCATTTGTTTAGTTTGTGTTAAGGTTTGTCATGGATTTAATTGTCACGCATGAGGCCTAATTGATCTCCTGCACCCTTCTTTTTTTCTTTCTTTTTTTCTTTTTTTTTCTTTTGATAAAAGACCTCATGCACATGAGTGGAAGGTTTCCCTCCCTCAATACATTTTGTATGCATTTTAAAATTTTGAATAAAGTTCTACCCTTTTATATGATATGGGTTTAAATTATATATGGTGTAATTTTTAAAAAATTACATATTTTCTTGACCATTAATTCCTGTTAAATCTAAGAGTAGAAAAACGATCATGTTATATTATAATTGTCATAGGAATTTGGAATTAAACTGTATTAGTGCTCTCTAGCCTTTGCCTAATGTTTTCTCTGTCTCCCCTATCTCTAAATTTCACCCTCTTGAAAACAGTAAACTCTCTCTGAATTTCATCCTTACAAAAACAATTAAAAAGAGTTACTCTACTTGACATTTGAAGTTACACCACTCAATGTAGGAATAGGATCAAGTTATACTTAGTGTAATTTATGCAAATATTACACTACTTGATATGATTTATATTATCTTTTCTTGTGAATTGACTTTAGTATTATATATAAAAACTATTATTCAATTATGCATTCATTACCCCATAACTTAGGGCCTGTTTGGTAATATTGTTTTAGTAATGTTGTTTGTGTTGTGGAAATATGTGTGAATGAAGAAGAGTTGTGAAAATACGTGTTATGTTGTTTAAACAAAGAAAACTGTTGTTCAAACAATGTTACCAAATAGACCCTTATTTGACTAGATAACATTTTAAAAGTTCTTTGGAGCAATTGTTAACAAAAATGTTTATTTGAATAGATACAACATTATAAAAGCTTTATGTTAGGACACAAAGTTTTAAGGTTGTAACCAAAGTTGTCAAAATCGAGATCCTATGTATAATTGTAGAAGATAGGTGAGAACATAAATCGTAAGATTCTACATTTTTTTTAAAAAAAATAACTAAAAATACACATTAATATGTTAAATAATCACATAAATTATACATTCATTGATATAATTACTATATATCACTACATTCATTTGTAAGCATTATTTAAAGAAGCTTAAAACCTCAAAACGTTGTATCGGGATATTTTTATTTGGGTCTAACTGAATCTCCCTCTATATTAGAGTAGAAAAACCTAGTCTATTGAGATTTTATTATTCTTTTGAGTCCAATTGAGCCATGATCAAGTTAAAGAAGATTATATGAAATAATGGTAGTTTAAAATCGTCAAAGATCTTGGTCGTTTTGGACAAGGAGGACCATAGAATAGTAAGATTCAGTTTGAAATTTTGACAAATATGGCTGTAACATTACCTCTTCAATTAGCAAGAAGAGGATTCAAATCCAAACTCCCAGTTATTGTAACTATTCGAAATATTATAAAGAAAATGGGTGGAAAGTTATAACTCAAGCAATGGCAAGGAAATTAAGAAAGATACTGAGTTAATGCAGCAATTAGGTACTCGTTTTTTCTCTTGACCATTCGTGTTAATTTCATTTTCTCGTTTCTTGTTAAGGACTACTGTCATTGGTATGTACAAGATAAAAAAGGAGGTAGGAGTCCAAAAACAAGTCGACCGCCCTAATGCAATCTTCTTGGCCTGATTCTTATGTACACATTTGTTTTGGCCCAGGAAAAAACTCCTAAAAAATAAATAATAAACCTTTACAAACGTTCAAAACCTCAGCGAACATCAAAAGGAGCAGTCAAGCTCTTTCCGCTACCAACAGCAACAGTCTCATCCTTGCAGTGTCCACTGGCTTTGGTATTTCGGTTGGAATTCCTGCATCTTTGACAAACAAACTTGGATGGGACAGAATCGGAGTCTTTGATACCAGAACACCTAGTGTGTTGCCACACACCACAAACATCACACGCCATCATTCTCTCTCCATCATCATCCTTGGCCCCACAGCTGCAATCCACCGTCCACCTCTCGACACCCCTCTCCATTCTATACCTACTCAGTCCATTTTTCCCAAGGCATCTACCTCGCACTCGAACTGATTCAGTTGACCCTAGCAAAAGTTTGACCTGGGTGGAATCATCTACACCGCCAAAGCCAACTAGCTCTTCCCCTTGAAATCTTCTAAACATCAGATATACCTCTTGAAATGCTTTGGACACTTCAAGCTTAAGGTCAGAAACTGTGGCATATGGGGGAAGGATAATTAACTCCAGCGGCGGATTTGTGGTAAACTCTTCAGATTCATCTATGAGCTCCACTTGACATGACAGGCATACAGCAAATGGGTTTGCAATGGATGACATGTTCTCATCCTCGTAGATTTTCAAAAAGTGCTTGCAGTCAAGGAGCTTCTCTGCTGAGCTGATTGCAATATTCCTTGTTGCCTGAGGGTCATAGTTTACCATAGTTTGAGGGTGGAGCAAGGATTCATACAGGTATCTGAGATCTTGCAGAAGATTTTCTACAGATGAGCAGTTTGAAATCGAAGAATCACTGCGAGCAGTTGTTTCAACTATGGAACCACTTCCAGGCTCGAGTCTGTAAATGATAAAGTACAATCAGTCCAAACAAGTAACACAACAAAAAGATAAACATATCAATGGGATGGATATTTTATTCCCAATCACAAGTTTAAGCAGTCTTTTACAGCTTAAAGAAAATCCTATGCGCAACAATCACATGATTCTTTTCTCAAACGACTAAACCAATTAACAGCAAAAACAGCATGTAACAACCAGAATGACCACTCACCTGTACTCAAGGGCTCCTGAATCAGGATTGCATCGGGCTTTAACAACCATACCATCTGCTGCAAATTTCCCTCCAAGTTTCCCAAGGCAATAATCTAGGAGCTCCGGAGGACCCACCTTAAAAACAGCGCCTCTAAGAAGACGACAATTTACCCAATTAGAGCCAGACACTGCACGAAGAACTCTGAAAATGGCTTCTTCCACCCGTTCAACGTCAGTCGCACTCCATGAACAAAAGACTGCCGCTGAAGTGGAGATAAGACGTTTCTTGCAGGGGGCATCATCGACCCTAGACGGAGACTTGTGGGCATCATGTATCAAGCTCAACAAAAAACAAAAGAGACCTCTTATATTTAAAAGCTTATGCTCTGCTAAGGACTGATAATGTGAGATTGTGTCCTGCAGGCGGGTGCAGGATTCCTGTCCCCGAGAGAGAAGAATGGACAACTGCAGGCTGGAGAGGTTTTCAACAGCCATTTTATAGGCATCAAGGGTGAGAGCAAAGCTACCAGCACCAAATTCATAACCCCATTCGCCGTACCATGGATGGCCTTTGGAGATGGCATGAAGCAACCGGTACTCTAAGCCATACTTTTTTGACACATCCATCACACTCACTTTTCTGTTGATGTATGAACAAGGAATGAATAAATAAAACTGACTTTAAGATGCGGCTAAATTTTAAAAATACCATTGGACTAAAAGGGCATCCATAATTCCAAAAAAAAAAAAAAGGCATCCATCAGCACATTTGCATCAGAAGATGGGAGGGCAAAATAGAAGGAAACATGAAACATGATATGATATGATATGATAAAAAACAGAGACCAAGCAAACTTGTTAGCACATCATGAGATGAATGAAAAGCAAAACAAGAATCCTCTCAAAGTAAAACAGCATCATATAGTCTTTAACTGAACCTTCAATTAACAGATTGATATACCTAGACAACTCCCCACCAATATTAAAATTTTTTCACGTTCTTTGCATTCTTCTACGTACCTACTTTGAGGTAGCCACTGTAGCAGCCAATATGATATGTGATTCTAGTACATCTTCCAATTAAATGATTATAAAACAGACCATTTCACTGAACTTCTCACAATATAGCAAGAGGGGGGAAAAGGAGGGGGAAAAAAGGAAGCAAATATATATATATATATATATATATATATATATAATTCTAAAAGAAACTGATTGAGGAGATGAAACTAAATGGCTCATAAACATAATAGAAACACTTCCATTAGTAAACAAACAAGGAGCTGTAATTACAATAAAAGATCTCAACCTGACTCCAAGTATTTTACAAAGGCGATCCCAGAAGTCCATGATATGATATCCAGAGAGAATCCTTGAACCTCCTTCCCTACCATTAACCCTAAGAAGGTGACCATAACCATTTGAATGAACCACACCATGTAAAAGGTGAGTTGTGTTTTCCAATTGGTGGAACACCCAATCTTCAACATCATCTGTACTAGTCACGTGGTTGCATGACTTGCACCTGCAATAAAGAGCATATCATGTATCGCACAAATAATGATACCATCCTTTTCAAACTAATTATATGCAGCAAAAATGTCATACTTTTGTATAAATCCTTGCATTAAACCAATTTAACACCAATGAAATCAATATCAGAGTTCTCAAAAGGCCATAAAATTCAGTGTCCATACAGTTCCTTATGAACAAATTACGACAACTGTTACAGTGCTCTCATGATACTTACTAACAACATAATGGTAGAAAACCAAATTTCAGTTCTAAGAAATAAGCATCAATGACAAATTATATGCCTAAAAGATGTTTCTATATACATATGCACAACTAAATCTTGCAAAAATTAATTTATAAAACGTAACAACATTATTTAACTCAATAACATAGAAAAATAACTTTAGAGCAAGCACAAATACTTGGAAAGGGAGTTAAAATGCCTAATAGTTCTCCATGGCAAAGTCAATTAAAAATGTATATCTAAGAAAATATGGTTGAGGACTGAGTTATCATAATTCCACATAATGTGCATTTGTCAGCATATGCTAGGGTCACAACACTTGACAACTGAATTGAACCTCGGAAATTTAATTGAAGATAAGTTAAACAAACTTCAGCTAGATTATAGCATACCGATAACCACATAAGAGCTACTACACATCTTTTTTTGAAAAGGCTACTACACATTTCAATTATACAAAAAAAAAAAAAAGGGCAAATTGAGGAGAAAAAGTAATGGTCCTCACTTGGATTCTGACAAATGCAAGACATCTCCACAGCACATGCATGGCTTGTGATACCCACCAATGGAACTACCATCAGCCTTTATTATAAAATGATAACGTTTCCCACATACTGGATGCCCACTCCAACCTGAAGTTTTGATAATAAGTTAGTAACTGCAATCTTTTTGGAAGCTAAATCTTAACAATGTCCTACAACTCAGAAATCAGACAAGATGATTTGCGTAGTGTATACAAGCACCAAATAGAACAACCTCCTTTTTGTTCTTTCTTAATAAAAACCCAAAACAAATTGTCAAATTTCCAGGGTTGTATTTTTCATTAAAAAAAAAAGAACAACAGACAAAATTAAACACAAATTTTCAGGTGATTTTAACCAAAGCTCACATAGGTCCATCTTAATATTTAGAAGAAGAAGAAGAAGAAGCAGTAACAAAAGAGATGGGCCCATCTTACTACTTAGATTCATGTGAACGCAAAATATATAGGGTGATGATCTATTAAACATAAAAAAAAATCCAAAAAATAAAATAAAATCAATTCATAGGTATCAATAAAATTAATTCCAATGAAAGCAATTAATCAAAGCCTTATATGGGCTAACAATTGTAATTTAAAAATAAAAAGGTACGAAATTATCCAATTTCATAAAGGGTATTTAGGGTACATAAGGAAATGATAGCTGCGACGCAACAGCGAAAGCATGCTGTTCCAATTCCAATCAAATAATAGACGGTCCACATGAATGCCACGTGTAAAGAATACAAGCAGCCAATGACAAACGGGTAACATTATAACATCCCTTTCAATCATATGTCTACTTTTCTTTGTCTTATCATGTCAAACTGGACCCATATTCTTCTAAATATATCCCCACTACTTTTATTTACTAAAAAATATCTCAATTCACATCATCTCGTGATATTTTCGCGAAAAATTGAGTGACATAAATATCCACAGCTTTGGTTCCAACAACTTTTTCAGTTTAATTCACGTAAATCCATCGATTTAATTAACCCTCAATAATAAATATCTTATTTCATATCATATCGCCATTTTATTCCCGCGAAAAATTGAGTGACAAAAACTTTTTAGAACTTCCATCAAGTTATTCATCACCTCATTAACACTCAATAATATCACAGAATGCACTATTTAGTAAGTATTATTTTACTTAGAACACACACAAAAAAAAAAAAAAAAGGCATCTCGTAATACGAGATGACCACGATATTTGTAAGATATAGAACAAGAAAATAAAGAGAGGGAGGGAGAGAGTTAGGGAATCGGTGAATTGGCTCGGTGAGTGACTCACCAACAACTCGGCACTGGTCGCAATACACAGATCTGGATCGAGCCACATCTTCTTCAACTACGTCAAGGTAGACCACATCCGGGAGCGAATCAGGGCCGTCGGTGACATCTCCGACGCGGAACAGCATCTGCCACGTAAGCAGGTGAGGGAACAGCGACGAAGGAGGAGGGAGAAGCGCGTGCTTCGTCAGAAATTCCTTCACGCGCGTCCTGAACGGTCCTCCGAACGTACCTTCTTTACCTTCCATGGAAGACAAGGAAGGAAAGTTCAAGAAATCGTGGAGATCAGCTGTCACGCGCCTCTTCATCCTCTTTAATGGCCTTCCGTTCACAACCATAGCGCGTGTATCAAATCTGAAGGCTCTCCAGATCTAGATCTGAAAGTTCGAGATCGGACGGTTGAGATTGAATCTGGAGGAAGAGAAGTGGTTCAGTCTAACTTTTCAGAGAGAGAGAGAGAGAGAGAGAAAGACAGAGAGTGGTTGGGAGGGAAAGAAGAACGTTTTGTTTGGGAGTTTTGTTTTGGGGTTAGGGTTCTCTGTGAGTGTTTGGATTCTGAGATTTCATGGACATCCAATTACTTTTATTTTTTTTCCTATATTTCTTTATAATTTTTTTCTCGTTGTAATATTTTAAATTTTTGTACTTTGTAAGGAAATCAAATTAAATTTTAAAATATTTTCTGGGAATTCGGGACAGCAATAAAGTCGGTCTTGTTTGTTTGAGAGAGAAGAAAATTTATAGGATCGAAATCTTAATCGTTAAGCGAGTTTACCGATTCGTGAGTTTTTCGAAAGTATATAAGGGCCTGGGAATGAATGAAATTACGGTAGTGCCCTTATCATGAGGCCGACCTGACCAACTGGCAATTCGGACTGGACTCTGGACTCTAGAATGTTCGTTTGACAATGTTTGGTTTCGCTGTACTTCTTATCTCATGTATCGCCGCATGTTTATGATTAATAAGATGCTCACCGATTGTGGAAATACCCACTTACTTTTTCTTTTTTTGGATTAAAATTTAAATTATGATTTTTTTTTCCTCAAATTCTCTTTTTTAATTTGGTTTTTAACGTTAATTTGATACCTTTCAATGTTGTGTCAATTTAATCATTACCGCTATCTCTTAGATAAAAATTGCTAATATAATTAATGGCCAAAATAAAAATAAAAAAATTAATTTTCGTTGATGTGAGAATAAACTAATGTTTATTTTGGTTGTTTATCATGTCAACAATTTTCATCCAAGAAATAATAGTAAGGACTAAATTAACATGACACTGAAAGGTTGTGGACCAAATTGACACTGAAAAGTTATGAATCAAATTAAAATATTATGTAAATGATATGGACCAATACATAGTTTACCATCTTTTTTTGTCATATTTATCTTTGAAGTTTATATTTGTTGTCAATTTAATCCTTTTTTGTAGACATGGCAAAACAAGCAGGTCAGGTCGGGTCAAACGGGTTGCAGGTCAAACGGGTCACGGGTCAAAAACAGGTTATCTTAAACAGGTTAAAAATGGGTTCGGGTCAATCGAGTTACAGGTCGGGTCGGGTCTGGTTGGGTCAGGTTGACCCGTATTTTTCATATGAATTTTTTTATTTTTTATTTATAAATAAAATAACATGTATTTGTCATTTGGAAAGTTCTGCAACAAATTATTTGATGTAAAATGCATTATTTTGATTTCACCACTTATATTAAGAATGAATTCAGTTAAACTTATTAATACTTATTCAATAATTTTAAAATTATACAAATCCTAACATTGCTATCTAAAACAAAATAATACAAATATAAGTAAAACAAATACACATGTTTATTTCTGCACAATATCAACATTCCAAAATATAAAACAAAATTACAAATGACTTATTGGATAACTCATTTGATAAAGAATAAAAACATATAAGAAATTTACAATCTTGAAAATTAATTTTATAATTTATTATCAATTGTGGTTCGCACTCTATTTCAATTTAAGATATATATTAAAATTTGATTACTTACTTATTTATACATGGTCTTTTTTATGAATATCATATCATTGTTAAGTAACACACACTCTAGGAAATATCATAATTTATTTTGAAAAGCCGTTTATTTTGGACATAAATTGTTAAAAAATCATTCTAAGCATTCATAATTTATGCTAATTTGATACTTTGGCTTCACTATTTTTACACTTGTAAATGTTTCTCACACATGTCTGCAATTTTAAATCTATATTTTTAACTCTAGTATAACCATATTATCTTGGCATGTACTTTGTTATTTGATATCTAAAAATTTTTACTCATTACAGAATGCTCAACCTTTTATCTTTCAATTAATTTGCATATGTAAATGTATCAATTGTTTCCTTAAAACTCACAATAAACAATTAAACTACTATTGTCTTTATTTTATTTTATTTTTTTACCCAAAAAAAATGCTTTAAAAAAGTGATTCGGGTTCGGGTTGGGTCACGGGTCGGGTCGGGTCGGGTCGAGTTGACCTGCAAAAAACTTGAAAAACTTGGGTCGAGTCACAGGTCAACTCGTTTTTGTTTTGGGTCAAAATAATCAGGTTCAGGTTGAGTATTTTCCGGGTCGGGTCGGGTCAGAAAATTTTAACCCGTTTTGCCATGTCTACTTTTTGGTCAATCCATTAAAAAATTTTGTTAAACCCTGATACTTGATTCTTTTTTTTTTTTTTTTGTTTACTTACATTTTTTTAATAAAATATACAAGATAAAAAATTATTAAAGTCTTCCTTTAAGTTTAGGCTTAAAGCAAGGAGTTGTTTTCTTTTTAACCCTTTATGTATTCAGATTTTTTATTTTAATCCTTAATATTTAATATTTAATTTTGTTTCATATTAAATTTGCCATCCATTCTTATTAATAAACTAATGACACATGGCATTATATTGATGACGTACATTGATGAACATCATTTATCTAGCACTTAATGATCATATTAATTATAGAAATGGAAGGCAAAATAAAAAATGAAAACATAACCAAATATAAAGGGTTCATTTGAAAATTTTGAAACGTAAATGGCAAAAATGAAAATCTTCCAAATTCGAAGGACCAAAGTGACTCTATTCTATTAAAAAAAAAATACCACTATCTCTCTCATAGTTTGGGGGCTAACTCCTATGGCAATAAATTTAAGTGTTGTCTCTGATATTTAAATATTGATTAAATAAAATACCAAGCAATTTGATAAATTAATACTAGCCAAACTAAAGTTAATTTTATATAGAAAATCAAATACTATGGTTCAAACATAACATTTAACCAAAATAAATGAAAATTTATTATTCTTTTAAAAATGAGGTTGACTTTTCATCTTGGATACGGTAATATATCTTGAAGTAAAGTTGTAATCTAATTTTTAATTTTGATTTTGATATTAAGAAATGGATAGAGATTATTAGGAATATATATATATATATATATATATATATGGGAGATTAGATGTCTAGTGCTCACAATCTACCATTTATGATATTGGTTTACAAAAATTGAAAACTCAAAACTTTTTTTTACCTAAACAATTTATGGATTTCAATTGCATGGAGTTTCGATTGGTTTAATATTTAAATCATTCTGGAGATGAAATAAATAATACATAGCCTTTTTATATTTTAAACCACTTATTATCATATAAATTTGGGAAAAAAATATTATATAATATAAAATTTTTACTCTAGTTTAATTTAAATGTATACGTGTATGAAACTCTCTCTTAGATACTTGAACCTCTACCATTTCCCCTACTCTCACAAGAACTTGTACTTGTGGAGCAATCATCACACTAAGGGTACGCAGTGGTAATTTTGGAAAATTTTCTAAAGGTACTACAAATCTTCATAAAGAACACAAACTAGTGTACAAATGAATGAGATTGGTGGGATTAAACCAATAATAAATTAATGGTTTGAATTATTTATGAGCAAATTACAACTTACCCACCTGTGGTTTAAAATTTAGCACTTTACTTGCCTAGGGTTAGCTTCATTACACTTTTGTAATCCACCTATGGCTTTTCCGTTAGAAAAAACTTTTAACATCAAAATATAATATAAAACGAATCAAAAAGCTAGAGTTAAATGGTGGCGGTAAACAAAGTAGTGAACAAGGGTACACAATGGTAATTTTGGAAAATTCTAAAGGTACTACAAATCTTCACAAAGCATACAAACTAATGTACAAATGAATGTGATTGGTGGGATTCAACCATCTAATATAAATTAATGGTTTGAATTATTTATGAGCAAATTACAATTTACCCACCTGTAGTTTGAAATTTGGTACTTTACCCGTCTAAGGTTATCTTCATTACACTTTTGTAACCCATCTATGGCTTTTTTGGTAGAAAAGAACTTTTAACATCAAAATATAATATAAAATGGATCAAAAGGCTAGGGTTAAATGGTGGCAATAAACGAAGTAGTGAACAAACCGAACACAAAGCCCAACCTCCTTCTCAAATCAGCCATGGAATTGTAGCAAAGGCTTGAGAGAACCATCATCTTAAATGGTGGTAGTGAACAAAGTAGTCACAAATGGCAAAAGCAGAGGTACAAGAAGTTTCGACCATATGTTCCTTGGGTGAGATAGAAGAGAGAGAAATGTATCTTCAAACCCTAGCTTTTTGATTTGTTTTATATTATGTTTTGGTATTAAAAGTTGTTTTCTAACGGAAGATAACCCGTCTAAGGTTATCTTCGTTACACTTTTGTAACCCACCTATGGCTTTTTTGGTAGAAAAAAACTTTTAACATCAAAATATAATATAAAACGGATCAAAAGGCTAGGGTTAAATGGTGGCAATAAACGAAGTAGTGAACAAACCGAACACAAACCCCAACCTCCTTCTCAAATCAGCCATGGAATTGTAGCAAAGGCTTGAGAGAACCATCATCTTAAATGGTGGTAGTGAACAAAGTAGTCGCAAATGGCAATAGCAGAGGTACAAGAAGTTTCAACCATATGTTCCTTAGGTGAGATAGAAGAGAGAGAAATGTATCTTCAAACCCTAGCTGTTTGATTTGTTTTATATTATGTTTTGGTATTAAAAGTTGTTTTCTAACGGAAAAGTCATAGGTGGGTTATGAAAGCTTAATGAAGCTAACTTCAAGTAGATAAAATGTCAAACTATAAGTGAGTAAGTTGTAATTAGCCCATATATTTATTTTGTGATTGATGACACATTAGTGTATTAGCTTAGTATCCCTAGTATCACTCTACATGAATTATGGGCTTTTTAAAATAGAATAGGGAATATAACCATATTTTTAATGGGGACCTTAGGCCTAGGGTTTAGGGAAAAGTGGTCTAGGCATTGAGCAAATGCTATCAGCTCCCTAGCCACCAACTTCTTCTCTTCTTCACCTTGAGTTTGTGAGCCGGTGGCAGTAGATGAACCTAATGGTTCATAGCTCCAAAAGTTCCTCCTCCACCGTTGTTTGATTGTTTCTCATGCAAAAGCTTAAATATATAATGTTGCTTATATATATATATATATATATATATATATATAATGTTGCATACAATTTTTCCTACACCTAAATATTCTAATCCAGTTCAATCATTTTGGAAACAGATCATATGCCCAAAAAAGTAGAACTCCGAAATATTAGCTACACTCCACCATTCCTTTTTTCGCCATGAAGTTGTCTACTTTAACAGATGTTGAGCGAAGCTTTAATGTGGGTGCTATCTGTGTAATTTTTCCTCCCGCTCCTTTATTTTTTATTTGTTGTCTTTATAATGAATATTCTTATTTGGAATTGTCGGGGTGCTATTAACCCCTCCTTTCAAAGTTTTGTTAATGATATGACCCAGACTCACTCCCCTGCTATTATGGTCATTACTGAAACTAAAGTCAGTGGTCCTAGAGCTAAGGAGATTACAAATAGGCTTCATTTTGATGGGGCAATTCATGCTAATAATTTCGGTTTCACTAGTGGTCTTTGGGTTCTTTAGGATTCAGCTCGAGTGGAGGTTTCTGAACTCGCCTCCACAGAACAGGAGATTCACGTAATAGTGAAAGACATCTCTTCTAACATATCTTGGCTTTTTTCTACGGTCTACGCCAGTCCCAGATTGTCAGAGAGACGGCTGCTGTGGGAGAATTTAAGAAAGGTAGCAGAGTTACATGCTCTCCCCTGGATTATGGCAGGGGATTTCAATGAGGTTCTCATTGGAGATGATAAATTTGGTGGTCGTTCGGTTAATATCTCTAAAGCTGTTGTTTTCCAAGAGTGTTTAAATGCTTGTGGTATGATTGATTTGGGCTTTTCGGGGCCGCGGTTCACATGGACTAACCGTCGCCCCCTCACCCAACTTGTTCAGGAGAGAATTGATAGGGTGTTTGTCAATGCGGCCTAGAATGTTTTGTACCCAGAAGCTTATGTCCGACACTTAGAAAGATCACACTCTGACCATAGTCCTGTTGTTCTAACCTTACGGTATGATCACAGAGTGCACTACCCTCGGCCATTTAAATTTCAACCAATGTGGCTTTCTCATCCTTAATTTCCTGATTTGGTTAAAGAGGCATGGTCGATGCCTATGGATCTCCCTGCTGCCATTACTTCTTTCACAACCAAAGCTAGGATATGGAATAGAGATCACTTTGGGAATATCTTCCACCGAAAGAGGAAAATTTGTGCTAGACTCAAAGGGGTGCAAACGGCCTTGGGGGTTAATCCAAGCAATTTTTTGATTGAGCTTGAGCAATCCCTACTTCAAGAGTTGTCCAATATAGAAAATTTAGAAGCAGAGTTTTGGAGTATGAAAGCTAGAATTTCGTGGGTGATTGAGGGGGATAGAAATACGGCCTTCTTTCATAATTCAGCCCTGATTCGGAGAAGAAGAAATCGAATCACTAGCATGAAAGATCGATCAGGAAATTGGTTGAATGGGGAGCAAGCAATAGCAGATTTCATCCGACAAGGTTTTATGGATCTTTTCACAACTTCTCATGATAGTGCCACTTGGAAAGAGTGGCAACCCCCCTTTTGGAGATGTAGCTTAAAAGCCAAGGATAAAATCAAGCTTGACCTTCCTGTCACTGATGGGAAAATATTTGATGCTTTACGATCCCTCAAGCCTTATAAAGCCCTAGGACCCGATGGTCTACACGCGGGCTTTTTCCATCGCTTCTGGTTGGTAGTAGGGGATTCAGTCAAGGCTGAAATTAAACAGGTCTTCAATACGGGTATAATTCCCGAGTACCTTAACCGAACTCTTATTACTCTCATTCCCAAATGCAGCAGCCCTGAATCTCTCAATAACTACCACCCCATCGGTTTATGCAACACGGTTTATAAGGTCATAACTAAAGTAATCGTGGCCCACATCCGCCCAGCTTTGAGCTACTTAATTTCCCTTCCAAACAGCCTTTGTTCCTAAACGTATGGGTGTAGATAATGTTATTATTGTGCAAGAGCTAATTCATTCCATATCAAGGAAGAAAGGAAGAGTTGGATGTATGGCAATTAAAATTGATTTGGAAAAGGCATACGATCGTCTTGAGTGGAGCTTCATTAGAGACACTCTATCTCTTTATAGGTTTCCGAGTCACCTCATCTCTCTTATTATGAGTTGTGTCTCTTCCTCCACTGTATCTGTGCTTTTCAACGGGGGTGCTTTGGACCCTTTTCAACCATCCAGGGGCATAAGGCAAGGGGATCCTCTTTCCCCTTATCTGTTCATCTTATGTATGGAAGTTTTGGGGGCCCTTATTGCTGAAAAATGTGAGGCCAAGTTGTGGGACCCTATCTCGGCTTCTAGGGGTGGGGTGACTTTTTCACACCTCTTTTTTGCAGATGATCTCGTGCTTTTTGCCAAGGCAGATATTAAGAATTGTAGGGCTGTTCGGGATGTGTTAGACATCTTTTGTGGGCTGTCTGGACAAAAGGTTAGTGATGGGAAATCTCGGGTCTTTTTCTCGCCTAATGTCACACAACAAAGACGGGAGGAATTATGTAACATTTTGGATTTCCGATCAACCCCATGTTTGGGGAAATATCTTGGCTTTCCTATCAAGCACACGGCGATCTCACAAGACTTTGGGAATGTGGTTGAGCGTGTTCAAAGTTGTCTTGCTGGTTGGAAAACTCATCTCCTTTCCTCTGCGGGAAGACTAATGTTGACTCAAGCAACCTTATCCACAATCCCGAATTACACCATGCAGTGTATGGCGCTACCTTCCAAAGTTACACAAAGTGTTGACAGATTATGCCGCAATTTTATATGGGGTACAACAGAGAATAAAAGGAAACTTCACCTTGTTGGCTGGAATAAAATCACTAAAGCTAAGAGTGATGGAGGATTGGGTTTGCAGTTAGCCAAGGAAAGGAACATTGCTCTTCTAGCCAAGCTCAATTGGCGTTTTCACAAGGATAAAGATTCCTTATAGGCCCGTGTCCTTGCTCACAAGTACTCTAATAGAAGAAGGCAGAACCTTTTTAAGCCTAGGACTTGCTCTACTACTTGGACAGCTCTTCACAAAGGAGAATCAGTCTTCAAGAGGGGTGTTAAATGGATAATAGGGAACAACTCTCTTTCCTTTTGGAATGATAAATGGTTGAATGATGGGGCTTTGAGAAGTTTGATAGCTGGTCCTTTTCAAAGAGGAGAGGATTCTCTTCTTTTAAAAGATGTTTATCAAGCGGGGTTTTGGAATCTTGAGGCTTTATCTTTTCCTATCCCCTTCACTATTAGCCAAAAAATGAAAGCCACTCCCTTCCCTATGGCAGTAACTAGTATAGATCGGCTTTCCTGGTGTTCTCCGCCAAGTGGGGATTTTGATCTTAAAGAAGCGTACAAGCTTGCGGTTATGGACAAAGACATTCACCACCATGAGACTTTTTCAGGTAATTGGGTTTGGAAGTCAGCCACCTTGCCCAAAATACGATTTTTTTTATGGCAATGCCTCCATAACAGTTCACCAGTTAGAGAGACACTTGCTGCTAGAGGTTTAAGCATTCCTCACTCCTGCCCTTTATGTGGTGTAGCTTCGGAATCAATTATTCATACTTTGAGGGATTGTCTACATGCTCGTGCCTTTTGGGATTCTTTTCCCCCTCCCCTCCATCTGAATTTATTTTATGATGCATCTCTTTCAGATTGGCTTAGGCTGAACTGTAATTCACATCAGATGGTAGCTTTGGGTATTAGATAGGGTATTGTTTTTTCTTTCTGTGTTTGGACTCTTTGGCTTCAGTGAAATCGGGTGGTGTTCAACAATCACAATACTTTCAGCTCTTTAATGATAGAGACGCTAACCAAAGCTTCTGAATTTGCTTACCTTGGGTTGAATGACAGGGTGAGGCGCTCCATAATTCCCATTTAGGTGCGATGGTTACCTCCTCCTTATGAATGGGTAAAGCTGAATACTGATGGCTCTTCAGTGGGCAACCCAGGTAGAGCAGGTGGTGGCGGTATCATTTGTAACTCTCATGGTGACTGGTTAAGTGGCTATGCCAGAGCTATTGGTTATACCACTAGTGTCACGGTTGAGTTATGGGCCTTTCGAGATGGAATTAAGCTTTGTATTGATTTATGTCTGCAAAATGTTGTGATTGAGCTGGATGCTAAGATAGTGGTTGATATGCTTCAAAAAAATGAGGGGAATTCGAATAGTAATGATGTTATTTTGGCTGACTGCAAAGAGGGGTTGCAGAAAATTCCAAGAGTTCAAGTCCAACACTGTTTTAGGGAGGCAAACAAGTGCGCCGACGCTCTTGCTAGGAGAGGTGCTTTACTTTCTCAAGATTTTGTTTTATATCAATCCCCACCAGCTGATGTGGCGTTGTTGGTTAGCCTTGATGCTGTGGGCACTTTGTATGAGCGTTTTTGCTCCTCTGCTTCAGTTTCTTAGTTAATAAAGTTTTCTCCATGCTTACCAAAAAAAAAAAAGTGCATACACACAACATATTTACTTCTGAAAGCTCGTAAAAATTGTCAATCCATCGAGATGGGTTCCGAACTCCATGTTTTTTAGACATAAATTCCCTTTTATGGAGAAATATGTATCTCGGTAAACCTCCTATTTGGCATGTCTATTGAGTTATGTATCTGCCCCTCTTATATAAGTCTGGTACAATAGTTGTAGCCACTATCATCATACTCACAGGGCTGGCTCAATACATTGTGGGACTAAGGCAACAATGTTATGTGTGGCCTTTTCTCATATTATAATATTTAATTAATAAATTTTCATTCAACTTTTTATATCAATTTTATAAAATATATTTTTCTTGCTTTATAAGATACGAAATTATCAACAAAGATTTTGTTTTCAAGTTCCCTTAATATATATTTTCTTCAATATAACTAATGCACTTAATTTTTTGTGGCATAATTGATTAGTTATACATTTTTTTATTTGCAATTTTTTTTGTTAACAATTAGAATATTATAATAAAAAAACCAAAAAAAAAAAAAAAAACATAGAAACAAAGAAAAAACATAGAAACAAAGAAAAAATTGAAGTAAAATTTTATTTAAAAAATAAAAACCTTTTTTGACCAAAATAATAATAAAAATAAAAATCTAAGAGATAAGTATGTAGTGGTGAGTGATTGGAGATTACTATATTAATACATGTCCCCACTCCTAGCCCCAGGACCCAGCCCAACCCAATTTGTAAATCGTAAAATTAGGCTCGCCTAACTGTGTTAGAATGTTAAAGCTTCATAGTGAAACAAGTATCAAACAACCAAGTAAAACATTAACAATGTAAACAAAGTAGCAAGAACCAAACAAAGACAAAGTAAGCAAGAATCATACATTTTAGAGAAGTGCAAAAACTAAAGAAGGGCAACGCTCAACAAAGAGGAGGGTCCAATGCGCTACTAAGAAACGTATGAAAAAATCACTTTACAACAATTCATTGAGCCAACCCTGCATACTCACACAAAGTTACCATCCTCGACACTAGATTAGACATTTAAGCAAGAGTGAGTGTGTAGCTTAGTTACCTTATGGTTAAGAAATGGTACTCTTTATTCTAACAAGGGGAGACTCTCTTTGTTAGGAAGCTTGTGCCTTGGAAAGGATGTGTCGAATACCATTAAGCAGGGGCGACTCAATGCATTTGGGGGCTTAAGGCGAAAATTAATTATCTTGTATTAAATAAAAAATTACTACTAATTAATATGAACTACGTAGAATTTTTTTTTTTTAGAAATTTTATAAATAGAAAAAGTTTCACAAAATTTTTCATACTTGTTGATGTGGCAGATTGATAGTGGTAAGTAAAAAAGCGGTGTAAGTGGTAGACTTAAATGAAAACTAGTAAAAGTTTGTTAACTCAACTCTTATTATTATTCTTTTTTTTTTAGAAGTGCAATATTCACAATATTTTTTATAACAAATTCTAGGTTTTAAGTTGCTTTTTGTTTTCTATTTGAAAATATCACTATTATTTTTTTTTTTCCCCATCAATAACAACACTACTCATTAGTTGTAAAAATGTTATGAAAAATATTGTGGATGTTGCATTTTTTTCTCTTTTTTATTTGTTTTTCATTTGGTAGAAAAATATTATTTTATTTATGGATTATAAATAATCCTATTGGTTAAAATTTGGGGGCCTTTTTTTTGCTTGGGGCCTTAGGCGAATGCATTTTTTGCTCTAGCATTTAGCCGGCTCTGCCATTAAGCAAGCTAGCATGATGAGCCTATAATTATGGTAAAAAGCCATGGTTGTTGCATGTTATTGTGTACATACATACATATATATATGTGAACAATTAAAACTGTGAGTTTTTTTTTTTTTTTTTGAGAATCCAGCCCAACAGGGTCTGGGATTTAAAATTTTGTGAGTTGAAGACACAATTTCAAGTAGGACACGTGTTTTTATCTCACGTTTTCAATTGTTACACTCATGTGCGTCCAAACGTTGTGCAACAAGTATTTGCCTATGATATGACTCATCATCTGTTAGTTCAGTTTGTTCACTGATTTGCACCTCTGTCGAGCTCGATATTTGATGGTATTTTTAAAAAATTGAAAAATTATTTCATGTTATTCTTGTTTAAATTTTTAGGTTCTATTTGTGGTTCTGGGATGGGTTGTCGAAATAGTTCCGTTTCTTTTATTGTTTGGTAGAATATGGAATTAAGTTCTTATTTTAATCAAGTTGGGTGCCTTTGAAATCTTCTTTCAGGTAGAAAAGTGGTGCAGTAGTTGAGGGTTTTAATCATGAAGTCATGGCTTTCGAGTTCTAACTCTTTTCTACTCTCCGAAAAATAAAACTCGACATTTTTAAATGGTATTTTATCCTTAAGGAACTTTAGAACACACTTGTGATCTTCTTGCCATCACTACTGGAAAATTTTTTGAAGATAAACTTAAAAGGGATGTTGCATGTCCTGATGTCCGAAATTTTTTCATCTTGGTCCATTTGAATCATTGCAAAATTTTAGATTTTTTTATTTAAAAGAAATTTAATAGCTTTTCAATAATAAAAAAAATATTTTGTAATAGTTAATGACAAATTATGGATGGAAACATCATGAAATGGTCAACTTTGGCAACAAATGCAAACTTTATGGACGAAAATGATAAAAAAAAAAAATTGAAACTTTTGCAACAGTAATTAAAATTGAACCTAAATTTAATGGGTGTAATTTAGATTTTAGCCTCTCTTTTTTCTCTTTCTTTCTTTTGCGTGCTTTCATTTGCTAATTTTGTCTCATTCACTTATTCGCTTTAGACGTAAATCGAATAAAGTAAGTTGCATTTGAAAGAAAAAAATTATGTAAAAGAATATACACGAATCAAATCAAACAAATAAGTTAAAAATCAAACCCAAATGGCTATGAATAATATATTACTTTAAAAAAACTCACAAAAACATATTTTATGGTTTATTTTGAGTATTTGTTGAAAATGTACTCCATTGGTAACCAAACATTTAAAGCATTTAAAGAATAGATTTTTTGTGCATATTTTTTCTAAAGGTAAACCAAATCATGTAGTATAATATATTAAAGTTAAATCATAATCACAATTTAAATTAACTTTTGATTGTAGTATAATTTTGTGTCAAATGTCAAATATCAATTTTAATGTTCTTATTTTTTGGGCCAAGTCACCCGTTTGGATCCCACGTCCAGAGTCCACATTCTGCGTTTTTGCCTCCTCTTTTTTTTTTGACTAGCGCTCTTGCACTGTTCATGGAACATGAATAGTTCATTAAGGCAAATCTACAGTGTTTTCAGCAGTAAACAATAACTCAAAAATTATTTTTTTATTGTTTTCAGTAATAAATTTTCAGTTTTCAGCAAAATAAACAGTAGTTAAACGAAAACTTAATCACCCATTCATAATATAAGAGGAGGTTTGGGTTCAATGCACTAGATCCAGTCGGATGATGACACATGTCTAAAAATAAACTCGTGTCACAATCCTAACGGGTCTAATGTCATTGGGCATTAGACCTAATCCGAACCTCATAATATAATACTCTACGGGAAAGGTGAGATTGCCGCTTTACTCACCTATATAAGTTAAGATTATCTCATCATCACTGTTATTGAATATTTTTGTGCATAAGCATGGTTTACAATCCACCTTTTAGAGGAAAATTTCATTAATCAACATTGCTTTGCATTTCATTAGCACAAAAAATGAAAATGAATGTTAAGTTTCTAATTTGGTCCTCCAACTATAACACAAAGTTTCGATTAATCTTCCAACTATTAATTGTGATAGTGTCATCCCCCAAACTTGGCAAACTTGATAACCACTTTCAATTTTCCATCCTTGAATCTCCTCTCTAATAAAATCTTAATGTTATTGACGAGTAGTGTAAAATGATTGTCCATAAAGTGACCGTCATTACTAAGGACGACCGTCATTACTAAAGACGATCGTCATTACTAAGGATGACCGTCATTACTAAGGATGACTGTCATTACTAAGGACAATCATAAGCACACATTAATGATCAGATAAAAATTCCTCATTTAAATGGCACTAGTGTAACGGACGTACAACCTTTTTAGCTTCCAGCTCACAGCTGTTATAATTATCTCAAGCTGACTATTACACAACCATTACAGAACATTGAATGGGGATGGCTAATAAATGAGCATTTAAGCCTCCAGCTCAACAATAACTGATGGATAGCGATAAAATGCTCGTCCATATTGCAAACTGTCCATGTTAATGACAAGTAAAAGTATGAACGAGCATAAACACATTAGTTCCAAACAACATTTGATATACAAATGATAAATGAGCACAGAGCCGTTACTACCGTCCAATTATGCGCATTTAATGGCTGTTACAAACATTAAAGGGCTGAGGATAAATGGTCATCATTAGGCCATAAATCCTCCAGCTGTGGTACAACGTTAGAGGGGCTAGTAGATTGAGCATTTACTCACACAGAGGCTATATAAAGCTAGGAGAGACAAGTAAGTGGACCATGTTGCACACACACACAAATTATTCTACAAATTATAGATTTCTAAAGAGTTTAAGCTAATTTAAGTATCGAAGGGTCTTTGACAGGCCCCAAATCAGTGTCATTATCTGCTTAGTGCTTTCTTTGATACAAGATCTCTAGGCCATCCATTATACTGACGAGGTACATACTGATGAACTCCAGGTCGTCCATCGTACTGAAGAGGTACATACTGACGAGCTCCAAGTCATCCATCATACTGATGAAGAACATACTGACGAGTTGAAATTGTGCTTCATCAGTTATTATTTGAAAATGGTGTGATGAAAGTGGTTATTAATGTTGAACCTTACATGTACTGCTTTGTTTGCTTGGTTAGATAATCCTTCTAATAATTTTAACAAAGAGGAGACTCATGAATGAATAACCGGATTTTGAAAGTAAGGGGTTGAAATTGATGCAAATAAAAATAGAAGGATCAAATTGAGACAATTAATAGTTAATGGATGAAACTAAACTTTAACCAATATTTAGTAACTTGACCTATTCTTTATGTCTTTTCTCCCTATTGAGATGCAAGAGTAGCAAACGTGTCTCAAGTAGCACTCTTCGGAAATTTGAATGTTGGAAGCCTCCCCCCCCCCCCCCCCCCCCCCCCACCCCCTTTAATTAATATATTCAAAGTTTGAATGTGGTAGTTTTTGTATTGACACTTGGGATGAGCATGTTTGTATTGATACTCAGGATGAGTTATGTGTGTGTATTATATGCTTAAATGTATTCTTATAGTCTTGTAAATCTCAAATTTGGTCCTCCAATAATGGGGTAAATGGTAGATTCATTCTTATACGTTTGATTGTGTCAATTTTACCCATCAACTATTATTAGTGTCAATTTTATTTTAATTTCACAACTTTCAAAATTAAATCAATTTTATCCTTATTTAAGTTGAAATTTTAATAATAAAATTAACTCAAATTTGAAAATTAAGGGACAAAATTGATTTTTAAAGTTGAATAACAAAAATTACTTGAGTGGGAAAGTTAAAGAATGAAATCAATATATTAATAGTTGAAGGATATTAATTTTTAAAGTTGAAGAATGAAATTAATAAACTACATATTAGCCTCATCACATGCGCAAAGCGCGTGCGATGAGGCTTTTTTTTTTTTAGTAGTTCTATTTTGTAGAAAAAAAATTGAGTTTTTTTTATATATTTTATTATATATATATATATAATTTTTATTTTAAAAATATAATTTATAAGTGGATAAAGTAATTTGAAAATTAATAGGAAAGTGGTCCTATTTTTTAAGCAATATTTTAGTGGGAGTTAGAGTTGCATTTTTACCAGATTGTCCTTTAGTTTTATCTCTACTTAAACATAGGGGTATCGAGGCATTTTTGAACTATAAAATGAGGAATCCAAACAAGAAAAGCCCATTAAATAATAGTATATATACAGCAAAATGGAAATTTTGACAAATGAGTAGGGTCAAAATTATAGATTGGCCTATATTTAGCAATACATGTGAGAAATTACAAATTTTCAAAATATTACTTTAACCATATTCTTCAAACCTCTCAACATCACCAATTGCTTTTCGAAGAAAAATTGACATTAAGGCGTAAAATTAATTTTTTTTGCATATATAAGTTTTAAGAGAACTCAACATTCTGCAAACCAAATACTTAGTATTCTTCTCATCTCTTTTCGTGTGTGTGTCAAAAATACTTAGTATTCTAAAAAAAAAATAATTCTGCAAACCAAATGACCTTTTAAGGGATATCTCAAGGCACTACAACAAAGCTGACTTTTTCAAGGGTCAAAATCCTTGAAAAAAGGTATTAAAAAAACCTTGAGAAAAATTATTTTAAGAGTCTAATGGACCCTTGATAACTTTCAAAACTTAGACCATCCAAAAAGAAATTTTGAAGACCTTCGTGACCCTCAAAACAAGTGCTCTATCTTATTTTGAAGGTCAAGAGACCCTTAAATTACCTTATTTACCAAGGGTTAAAAGATATACAACCTTTGATAAAGAAGTTTATTTAAGTGTCTCTTAACCCTCAAAATAAGATTTTCTTTTTAAAAAAAAAAAAAAGAAGACCACAATCATGCACAAATACGACAACCAAAAAAATCAAAAGTCATTGTATACAACCAAATACATCAAAAGTCCAATGTACTATAACCAAATACAAATATAGAAGAGAAATCCATTTAGCTAAAGAATTGAATTAATAGTTTTCAAAACCACAATTCATCATCCTTATTATAGAAACAAGATATTGCCCCAGTGATTTGTTAGATTTATGCAAAAATAGCCTTCTCAGCACCGAGCTTAATCCTTTTCTAGACAACATAAACAAAATACTTAATAGTCAAGTCAGTTGGGACAAGGTATTTGCAGCAATAACAGATAAGTGGGGCTCACTCTGTGCATAAAATGAAGTTGACACTTGACAAGGCCCTCCAATCCAAAGGAACATCAAATTCTTATATATTAACATAGATGAAGAAACTTCAATTAACTATTGCAAAACTAACAATTTGTCCAAGCATATTATTTCAAAGAAACTAACTTATCAAAAAAAAGAAAAGAAAAAAAACATACACCATCATATATATATATATATATATATATATATGTATATATCAAGTAAGTAAAATGTATGTAAAGTGGTCACAAGACCATCTAAAACCTTACTACATCTCTCAAAACACTTTCCCCCTAACTAGTCTATCTCTACACTAGCTCTCCCCTTAACAATATGACTACTTTCTGATAATCAAAACTACTCTCCCTTTTTGTCATGAGTGACAAAGGGTGAGTTACTAAGAAATAATCATCTCATCATCACTAGGAGAGCTAAAAGCATCATCACTCTCATCATCTACATTATCAGAATACTCCTCAGCAAGCTTGGGAGAGGGAGAAGGAGCAAAACCACCAAGATGAGACTGTTGCCGAGCGATGTTACCAATCCTGGTATTCATCTTACACATCTCATCAGAAAGATGGTCAAGACGATTACCAAAGCACACACGTGCTAAAGCTGATCCATGATGGCAGCGAGAGATGCCTCTACTCCAGAAGTAGAAGAAGATGGAGCAGATGAAGTAGGGGGTCAAGAGGCATAACCAACATCCTCTGTAGCATGAAAGTCAGCCTCCTCCTGCTGAGTTGGAGTAGGCTCCACACGAGACTGCTTAGTAACTAGCTGTGCATTACTTCTCCGTATAGACTCCTTACTGATAGCACCCATGTAAGAGACGAGAGGGGTAGAAGGAGTAAGAATGTACATATGTGTGATAGCTGTAGGAAAAATTAGCTTATCACATGTAATTGTGTCTTGATAGATATCTATCTAGGAATGGCAATTTTTATCTGATCCATGGGTACCCAACTCGTGAAACAGTAGGGTTGGGTTTGAGCTTTTAAAATAAAATCCGAAGCGAGTTCTGGTTTTAGTGATACCCACCCCAAACCCGAACCTAGACCTGACCCGTTTGAAACAAAATTATTAAAAAACCTAAATATATATATATATATATATATATATATATATATATATATAAAACCTTAATTTCCTAACCCTCAATTCACTCAGCCGCTCCCCATCTCCCCTCAGGCCCTCACTCTCCTCACCCACTCTCATTTCATAGCACAGCAACCCCATCTCCTCTTACTCTCATTCATTCACTCTCAAGTCTCACCCTCACACACTCTCACTGCCGGCTAAGGCTCTCCACGGGAAATCGCCACCCAAAACTCGATGTTTCTTGGTCGAGTGGTGGTTTTAGATCTACCTTTACCTCTGTCCAGATTTGCATTTGCCGTGCTTAGATCTACCTTCGCCGTGCTCTATCTCCCTCCTCGCCGTTCGATCTCCCTCTCCATGCCTAGATCAGTCTTCATCATGCCACAATCTATCTACGTTGTGCCCTAATCTGTCTTCGCCATTCCTCAATTTGTCTTCTCTGAGCCTCGATCTGTCTTCTCCTTGTGTAGCTTAGCCCAGAGTACCATCTCTGATCGCATCTTCGCCAAGATCTGGCACTTCCAATATCTCTCCACTTTTTTTTTTGGGGGGGGGGGGTGTTCATTACTTGGTGCCTAAAAGAGATTTTATGTATATTCATTTGACTTGTTGAAATGGACCAAATGATTTGTAATAGTCTTAAATTTGTTGGATTTATTTTGTAGATTTTTGAACTTGTTGTAATGGTCCTGGATTTGGATTTGTGGCATTTATTTTGTAGCTTTTTTATTTTTATTTTTTATTTTATAATGATTATCATGTTATCTATTGATCTTAGCTTAGCTTGTATTTTGTTTTAATTGAAAAATAAGGGCTGGATTTATAATTGAAAAACAATGGATATATGTTTGATTTGTATTGGATTTTAGAATGTGGCCACAGGTTACGGCTTAAAGCTTTAGGAAAACTTAAAAATGATTATTTTATTATTATTTTTTTTAAGATTGGGCCACAGTTTAGGGCCTTTAAATTGGGCCACAGTTTAGGGCCTTTAAATTGGGCCCTGAAGTGGTAGGGTGGGGCTTGTGGGGCCCGATGGAACGAGTTTGGGTTTTTTTTTTTAAATAAAAAAACCTGTTTATTAAATAGGGTGGGTTTAGGTTTAGGCATAAAAAAACTGCCCCCAAACCCGACCCATTTCCATTCCTATATCTATCATAGATACTATCATGTGTGAAGGAAAGTCTATAGAGAGACCCTCTAAGAGAGAGAAAAGAAAATGAGCACGAGGCTCAGTGATAGTGTTATAGTGAGGCCATAGAGTGAGAACAAAGGTCATCACCAAATTAAGGATCCTTGGACCCTTAGCAAAGTCATGTGTGGTGAGGTTTTGAAGTCCACCCCACACAATGGCCATTTCACAGAAATGTATGGCCAACTCATCTCAGAGATAGAGCAGAGGCAAGGATGACTAGGATAGTCCGGACAAACTACCTTAGGGAAATGTAGTGCCTCATAAATAAGCTCCGGGCTAACCACAATACGTGTTCCTCTAAATACCATAGTAAATTGAGGAACAGTGGTATTGATAGCATGTATGTTTTGTAGGACAAATACATGTTTGTATCGCATACAAAACATGTATAATGGAAAAATAACGGATCTACTTCATTTACAATTGATAACATGTACTATGTAAGTTTCAGAATTTAAGAAAAAGAGAGTGTATCTTGGTGCGGTGAATTTCAAAAACAAAGATTAGAAGCACTTGGGAACACTTTTAATCTTCACTCCAATTTCACTAACACCCAAGAAGTGTGGTCTTTCAATCAGTGTTTTAAGAGAGAATTAGAGAGAGTGGCTAACACTCACACATACACCATTTCAAAAAAGTGTTGTTCCTTAATAAAAATTATGTATGTTTCTCCCTTTGTATCTAATTGGACTGGCCTTTTGGGCCTTTCCAATTGGGCTCGAGTGTGTGGCTTGGAGTGGGACCAAAAAATACCAATAAGACACTAGCTCCAATGGGCCTTGGGCTTTTTTGTCAACTCTTGACAAGTCTAAAATTACCATTAACTATATTTAATACCACTAAATAAATATAGTTGCACTCTAGGCCTTATTTATAAATTATAGCCCAAGACTTTATTGTACATGTAACCCTTTCATAAAATATTTGTAGTAATACAAAGTCATGAATATTGATTGTCACTTTGAAGATTACTACATCTTAATTCCTTGAGTTCCCGGTTTAATCCTTTAAGTTATTAATCATATATTTATAAAATCTAATTCCATAAATATATACTTTAGTAACTCCTTACTAAAATGGTTAGGCTTAACACTCTGAATAACTAAACCCATTAAACTTATCTTAAGGAAATATTCTCTATCTCCGTTAAGAGATTATAAATTTCATCTTGAGAATATATGTTCCATCAACACTAAATGTAGTTGCCCAACATATTGAGGTTTTTATTGTATCTTTAGACCTCACTCCTGATATATCAAAGCTACCTGCACTTCATAATCAGGTCCATTATCCGTTCAGGATTAAGAATTCGTGTAAATAGAAATCGTGAGTTTATTATTCATTTGACAGTCGGTAGGAGAATAACAAATCTCACAGCGGTCCAGTTTAATATGTCTTAACTCTTAAAACATATCAACATATCAACATATCAACTAGAAATTTCTATTTTCATGATTAAGACAAATCATCTTAGTTGATATGTTACAGTCTTCGCAAATGAAATGTCCAATTTCATCATCGACTATGAACTAAAATTCTGAGTTTAAAAAGAACTTGTGATTTATATCTTCTGTGACTAAATCACATAAATCACATACTATACATTTGATGGACTATATGATAATGTCCCAATATTCATGTTACCATTATTTTTAGACAATAATAAAACAACTTTATTAATCACAAAAGTAAGTCATATATAATGTCATACATAGTTTCACACAATAGGATTTAAAGGCATACATCCTAACATGTTGGAGTAGAACTCTTGTATAAACACGTTGAGACACCTCGAGGGTTTCTCACAAAGAGATTCCTAGCCCTGAGAGCTAAAGGCTTTGGGTAGAGGAGTGTCTGGAAAATCAGACAAAATGACATGGCATTCTAAGTGAATTGCCCTTTCACTAAAATTCTCATCAAAATCCTTTTGGTATTTTGAATCATGGAACCGATCTCTAGTAAGAAGAGAGGGAAGAGAAGAAGAAGAAGAACCACAATGAGTGATCGGGTTCTTGGAAGGAACAAACTTTTTGGGTGCCATAGTCATAAGCTAAAGAAGGAGAGAGAAACAAAACAAAAACATAATCGAAGAGATGCTTAGGAAAGAAGAAAAGGAAAAAGAGCAATGCATGGTAATGCATGAACATGTTACGTGCAAAAATAAAAGCATCATGGGCAAAAATGAGAAACAGTATTGCTAAACAACTAGAATAACAAACTCTATATCCCTCATTAGAGAATGGTGGGTGGAAGAAATAGAGAGATATATACCTCAATGACAAATGTAATCACAATTTTATCTTCACTTCTATTAGGTAAGGTAACAACAACCAAAAAAAAAAAAAGTAAAGATGTCAAAGTCAGAATTGTAACAACCACAAATTGGGATGAATTTATTTTTATGAGTAACTGTAATTGTAACAACAACCATAGATTCAAATTCATTGAAGAAGAAACTTCATCAATAGAATGCGTTAAGCAAACTGTTTCGCAATCTCAACAATGGAACTTACATGGTCAATTTATCTAGAGAAACCTCATCAACCAATTCATCTAAAGAAACCTCGATTCATGGTTTCATATACCTTACAGATTTACATCTTATCAAAGAAAAGAAAAACATCTCGAAAAACTATAGGACACCCTAAACAGACTAAATTTCAAAAAATTATGATTGCATTATAAAAAATTAAATATTATGGAATGTAGCCAATGATCATAACTCCACAATAAGTCAATCACAAAAAAAAAAAAAAAAAAAAAAAAAAAAAAAACCTAATACCAATTTAATGAATAATGATACGAATTCAATCAATAAATAAAAACAAAGACAACAACAAAAGTACTGCGCGATAGATATTTAATCAATGCGATTGTGTTGCGTAAATCATGATATGAATTTAACGAATAATGAGTAATTTTTTTTAAAAAAAATACCTTCAGAAGATTTGTTGGAGGAAGTGATAGAGAGTACTGAATTCTCGTTGGTGCCGCTAACCTTGCCGGAAAATTCCTTCTTCCAATCAGAGACTCCTACACACTTTGATTCATCTTAGCACACCAAAATTTTTGTAAAGAAAATTCTAGAGAAAGCAATTGCTAGAGAGACAAAGAGCGATCACTATAGGGGGAGAAAGAGCAATTAAATGAAAAAGAAATCAAAGAGAATAAGAAAGGAAGAGCCTAAATACTTTGATATCTTAGAAGTTTGAACGGAATAGAGAGGCTTTTGTTTTAATCTTGTTTCAAGGGATATATTTGAAAAAATCTTTAAAAAAATTTGAGCGAAACCTCGCGGGTGTGCCCACCCTATTTTCCAATAATTATTTCAACTGAGAAACTTATTTCAAGAGTTGTGTTATCTTATTTCAAAGGTTCTCAATAAGTCTAGTAATAGTCACCCAAGTGTGTTACATTAGTGTTTGGACAAACTTTAGTGAACCCTTGAAAAAAAGGGGTCAAAATAAGTTAAGTTTCTTGTAGTGAGGTATGTTTTAGGGGTTAGTGATCCTAAGGCCTATTTTGAAATTTATTGTACATCTATGTGTTAAGGGATTGGGATCCTAAACTTTATTTTGAACTCTATTGTGTATTTAGTGGTTTTTATTTTTTATTTTATATATATATATATATATATATATAACAAGAAATCTAGCAGCACAACTTTTTTATATAAGTTTTTTCTTAACAATTGACTTGGTTTGTTGTTATTAGTATTGGTTTCAATGTTAGATCTATGTCAAAGTGTTATTGATCCAATCAAAACATATCACCTTAGTAAGTTGTAAAAAAGCTTATGAAGTTTTCTATTCCTAACACTTTTTTTTAATAATAAACTTTTTTTTTTTTGAGAAAAAGGTAAGCGTAGTTTTATTAATGAATCAAATCTAATTGGAGTACATCTTCCAAATCATTAGGCAGTTCTTCCACCAAAACATCAATATCACTAGATGAAACTACTCGTCTCGTGAAGGCGTGGGCTAGGTTGTTACCCCCTTCTTTACATGTTGAAAACTAGTCCTATGCAAATTGGAAGACATAATGAATCTCCTTTATCACATGGCCATATAGTGTGAGGTTCACCCGTTGGTTGTTAACAGCCTGAACAACCCGATTGCTATCCCTTTCAAAGATGACATAGAAAAGGCTCAGTTCCTTGGCAAACGAAACTGCCCGACTACACGCTACGACCTCAATAGCATCCATCGAGTGAGCAAAGCGAATCTTCTGGCTAAGAGCAATAATCACACTTCCATCACAATGCCAGACCACAACTCCATTCCGAGCTAATCCTATGTTACCAAAAAAAGCCACATTAAAGTTGGCTTTGTACAAACCTGCCGAAAGAGGTTGCCAATGAACTGGGTCTGCTTTTCCACTCACCTTAGGATGCTACTTATCAATGTCAAAGTATTCTAACACCAATTCCTTTTCCCAATTGCTAACTTTAGAAATAGGCCATGATGGTTGCTTCTCTCTAATTCTATTTCACCTCTGCCATAAACTCCAAGCTATAGTACAGAACCAGGTAACATGGAACGCTGAACCTCTACCTAAAACAGCTTCAAACAAGTCCATGAATGACCTGGATTGTGTTTTGTACAGCGGAGCAAAACTAATTTCAGACTTCCACACCTGATCACACAACTATAAGGCATGCAGATTTGTTTCTTGATACTCATCACAGAGAGAACACATCTTATTCAAGGGTATTTGTCATTTGCTGAGGTTTTCCTTAGTTGGTAAAGAGTCCTTGGTAGCCCTCCAAACAAAGTGTCATATCTTGTTTAGAGCTCTAATGCTCCAAATCCCCTTCCAAATCTGTGAGGCTACTAGAGGAGTAGAGGATGAAGCTGTTCCAGCTGAACAAGACTCTGATGCAAGCATTCTATATGCACTACATGCAGAATAAACCCCATCCATAGTGAAAGGCCAAACATTGGCATCTTCCTGTCCTATTCTGCTAACATGGATTTGTTTAATCTCTTCAGCCTCCCATTAAAGGAAGGCATGATCAATTAGATCCACATTCCAGGTTTGTGAATTAGGAAGGAAGAGCTCACTAACCCAAGTAATAGTAGAATTCAATCTTTGGGATATGATCTTGTTATTAATGAGAACTGGTAGCCACCTTTGTTCCCAAAAATTTATTGATTGTCCATCTCCTACCTTTTAAATGGCTCCTCTTTGGATTACCTCCCTAGCTTGCAAAAGGCTTCTCCAAGTATATGAGCATTTTGAGGGAACAACAACATCACGAACACTTCTTGTTGGGAAGAATTTGGCTTTGAGCACCCTATATAAAAGAGTATTTGTTTGGTGAAAAAGCCTTCAAACTATTAGGATGTGTGTCCTTAAATCCTATTGTATGATGCTATGTATGACATTATGTATGACTTAATGTTGTGATTAATAAAGTTTTTATTATTATTATCTAAAATAATAGTAACATGAATATTCAGACATTATCATATAGCCCATGAGATGCATAGTATGTGATTTATGTAATTTAGTCACAGAAAATATAAATCATAAGTTCTTTGTAAACTTAGAACTTTAGTTCGTAGTTAGTGATGAAATTGGACATTTCATTTGCAAAGACTATAACATATCAACCAAGATGATTTGTCTTGATCATGGAAATGGAGATTTCTAGTTGGTATGTTGATATATTTTAAGAGTTAAAACATATTGAACTGGACTGCTGTGAGATTTATTATTCTCCTAACAACTGTCAAATGAATAATAAACTCACGACTTATATTTACATGAACTCTTAATCCTGAAAGGATAATGGACCTGATCATGAAATGTAGGTTGCTTTGATATATCATGAGTGAGATCTAAAGTTATGGTTAAAATCTCAGTATGTTGGGCAACCACATTTAGTGTTGATGGAACATATATTCTTAAGATGGAATTATAGTCTCTTAACGAAGATACAAAATATTCCTTTGAGATAAGTTTAATGGGTTCAGTTATTTAAAGAGTTAGGCCTAACCACTTTAGTAAGGAGTTACTAAAGTATATATTTATGGAATTGAATTTTATAAATATATGATGAATAACTTCAAAGGATTAAACCGGGTACTCAAGAAATTAAGATGTCGTAATCTTCAAAGTGGCAGACTATATTCATGACTTTGTATTACTACGAATATTTTATGAAGGGGTTGCATGTACAATAAAGTCTTGGGATATAATTTATAGATAATGCCTAGAGTGCAACTACATTTATATAGTGGTATTAAATATAATTAATGGTAATTTTGAACTTGCAAAGAGTTGACAGAAAAACCCAAGGCCCATTGGAGCTAGTGTCTTATTGGTCTCATTTGGTTTCATTCCAAGCCATACACTTAAGCCTAATTGGAAAGGCTCAAAAGGCCAGCCCAATTAGATAATTAGTTAGATATAAAGGGAAAAATATGCAATTTTTTTTAAAAGAGAGTAAGAACACCATTGTGAAGTGGTGTGTATGTGAGTGTTAGACACTTTGACATTCTCCCTTTGAAAATTGATTGAGAGACCACACTTCTTGGGCTCTAGTGGAATTGGAGTGAAGATTGAAAGTGTTTCCAAGTGCTTCTGATCTTTGTTTTTTGAAATTCACCGCTCCAAGGTACACTCTCTTGTTCTTAAATTCTAAAACTTACATAGTGCATATTAACATTTATAAATGAAGTAGATTTGTTATTTTTCTGCTGCGTATGTTTTGTATATGATACAAAACATGTATTTATCCAGCACAAACTTTCTTGGCCAATAAAGCACTATTAAACTGCTGAAAGTCTCTAAACTCCATACCACCCATAGATTTAAAGGAGCAAAGTGAACTCCACTTCACCTAATGGATCTTCTTTGTCTCATCTTGGCCCCACCAAAACTTTCTGATCATTGCTTGGATGTACTTGCATAATCCAGTAGGCAACTTGAATACACTCATAGAGTAGGTTGGTATAGATTGGATTACTGCTTTGATCATAACCTCCTTGCCGACCTGAGGGAGCAACTTCTCCTTCCAACCTTTCATCTGGGCCCACACTTGCTCTTTAATTTAAGTGAAACATACATTTTTATTTCTCCCAACAAAAGAAGGTAAGCCCTAGTACTTTTCATAGTGCTGAATAACTGGAACCCTCGGATTTTGTTTTATAATGTCCTATGACTATTTATCAGTATTTTTGCTAAAGAACAAAGTTGTCTTGTCCTTGTTAACCATCTGACCCGATGCTCTTTCATAGGCAGCCAACAACTCTTGAATCTTCTTACATTCAGCCAAAGAAGATCTATAAAATAATAGGCAATTATCAAAAAAGAATAGATGGGTGATCTTTGGGCCATGTTTGCATAAGGAGAACCCTTGAATATCGCCAGCCTCAGTAGCCTATCTAAAAATGGCATTTAACCCTTCAGCGCAGAAAAAGAATAGGTAAGGGGAGAGGGGATCACCTTGTCTGATACACCTTGTCTGATACGTCTCGTCGGATAAATCATAACCTTTGGCTCCCCATTCACCAAGACAAAATATGATACCATAGTAATACACTTAGTGATTAGAGAAACCCATGAACATTGGAAACCCAATTTCAGAATAATTTTCTCCAAGACAATCCATTCCACCCGATCATAATCTTTGCTCATATCAAGCTTTAGGGCCATGAAGCTTTTCTTGCCAAAATAGTTAGTCTTCATATGATGTAGCGACTCAAATGCTATCAATACATTATCCATGATCAGCCTATCAGCTGTAAAAGCACTTTGTGTTTTTGAAATAATAGAGTTAAGCAGAGGCTTAAGCCTATTATCAATCACCTTACTTATGATCTTATAAATCACATTACATAGATCGATAGGTTTGAATTCAGATACTCTTTCAAGATTTTTAACCTTTGGGATTAAAGTTATAAAAGTGTGATTGATAGATTTCAGAAAGGAACCAAAATTCAAACTAGATAAAAATAGCTTCAGTGACATCCATACCTATGTTCGACTAGTAGGTTTGAAAGAACAAAATGTGTGCATAGTTTCAAACTTTCAATTATTATTATTATTATTATTTTTTTCTTTTTTGGATAAAGTAACTACTTACTTTATCCAAAAAATATAAAAATCATAATAAATGTTAGTTTGAAAATATGCGCACATTTTGACCCATAATTGATTCCATAAGCAATTAATTTATGAGCCTTGAGCTATAACTCTAATTATCATCAAGAAACTTGCTTAGCCTAGCCTCTGTGTGGATTTCATAAAGAATGGACAACAATTTTTGTCCGCTATTATTATTTTTGAAGCTGATGTTTCTTAATTTTTTGGTACCCAAACAAAAAATAACAATAGGAACTTTCTTTTTTTATTTTTATTTTTGAAGAATAACAATAGGCACTTAAGAAGATAAAATGCAATACTAGAAATATTCAATCTCAATATAATTTATAGTAAACAAACACTGATTAAATAAAAATAAGTCAATCTTGAATAACAATGCAGAAAATTGTTAAAGGAATTGCAATGACAATTTTAGATCATTTTGAGGATGAGCCCTTTTCTTTTAGTTTTTGTAGCTTTTATTTTGATGCTGCTATTTGTCCTAAAGGGGTGTTTATTGTTTGTCGTATGTAGGAATGACTTAGGCTCCATCTTGTCTATCTTCATGGATATGTTTCCAGTTGATTTTGTTACTTGGGCTGAATCCATATCCACTTAGCTGGTTGATGTTTCTGAAGTTGAGAAATCCGGTCTTACCTCCATGGAATTTGAAGGAGATTCTCAAACTGTGATCTCGACCTTATAGTTACTGGGATATTGTTAAATATTTTTTTAACATTAATAACTCTCTTCTCCCTTCTTTTCTAAACTAGGTGGACTCTCATAGATCTTTGAATTTTCTTGCTCACAATTTTCTATCCCTCGGTGGGTTTTTTTTTTTTTTTTTACCTCTAGATAGAGATGTTAGTCATAAGCACTACAAGATTTTGACATTTTGTGACCAATGTTTTAGTGACGACCAAAAAGTCGTCACTATTAGGCGTACATTAGCGACTATATGGTCATCGCTAATAAGTGCATGGTAGCGACAACGCTAAGGTAGTCCCAAATAAGTCGTTGCTAAGATCATGGAGGGAATTTTATTTACTTTTGGAAAATGGTGAGAAACTTTTAGCGATGGCAATAAATTTTATAGTGACGACATTTGCATCGCTAAAATAAGATTTATTTTAACAATAATATCTATCGTTGCTAATAATCATCTTTAATGAAGACCTTGTGTGTCGTCACTGATATGTGGCCAAAAATATATAGTAAATATTATATATATATATATATACACACATATACGCTTTCTTTATCAGTGATGACACATTGGTCGTCGCTAATAGAAGGCTATTAGTGATGATATAATTTGTCGTCTCTGATAGTCACCTTTTTAGCAACAATACAACATGTTGTCGCAAATATATCTATCAAAATATAATGGAGGAAAAATTTTCACTCTCAAAAAGTGGAGGGAATTAATGGAGGGAAGTAGATTATATATTAGCAACGAATTAGGTCGTCACTATTAGGGATCTGTTAGGACATGTTTTATGTAATTGGCAAATCATTTAACAAAACACACTTTATTTATAATTGAATAGATCTAGCATGAGTTTAGTACTTCAAGAAAACAAGTGTTCAAGTTGAGTATTGAAGCCATGCAAGTCTGACCAAGAAACAAGTGAAGAAGTGTTGTTCATTAAAGCTTGACAAAATCCTTTCTATCGAGATTTAATGTTGAAGCTCGACACAAGCTATATCTGTCAAGAATTACAAAATCAAACTTTTCAGATCTAATTACACGCATATTGTAATGTATTTGTGTAGGGTTTCTTTTGTCACAGCCCTAGACATATATAAGGCTTATTTTAAAGGTCGTCGCATTATGCACAAGATATGCAAAGTGTATGAAAACAAAACACAAGCATATTATGACTTAGTTCATCATTCTCTCTGGAGAAGCTACTGCGTTTTTACGCCAAGGGTTTTGTGACCAAGAAGCTTCCTGATCTTCATTGTTGATGAATTGAAGAACTTTATAGCCAACATATTCCTTAAGTTGGTGAGTGAGTCATGTACTAGGATTCGTGCAAAGGAGTTAGTCACGTATTGAGATCTGTACATCATTGGTTAGTCACGTATTGGGATTTGTGCATTGAACGGAGAAATTGCCGCTACAATACAAGTCCAATTGGGTATTGGGGTAAGGATTCAACTGTAGGTTGGTATTTCGGGATAGGCCATAGGGTTTGGTAAGATTCCTTATACTTGTAACTGCTTGTGATTGATAATAGTGGATTCTTGGGAGTAGTGACCTTAAATTTACCCAATGAAGTTTTACCTTGGTGGTTTTCCCCATTTGTAAATAAATCACTTACGTCAATTTTTTTTTTCTTCTACATTTAGTTATTTGGTGATTTGTTTGTATTATTATACTATTGCATGTAATTTGACTAATTAATTAACTTGGGTAATTAATTAATTTGCAAGAGGTCAATTCATTTTAACCCAATAGGATCTTTTAATGACAACAAAGATTGTCGTCACTAATATGTGGCCAAAATAATTTTGATATAATATGATTTTTTTTATCAAATCCTCCAAAATGCTTCTTAAAATATTTAAAATGACATAAATTTCTTTAAAATACATGAAGTGATTAAAATACCAATAGCCTCATCAAAATGACCAAAATAACCCTAAGCTTATACCTTGACCAAAATAACCTTAAAACCTCTAAAGTAGTTTAAAACCCTCCAATCTGTTAAATAAAATAAAATAAGAGACTAGGGAGGGCTTTTTGCTTCAAAATACTCTCAAATCATAATTTTACCCATTTGAAACTCAAATTGAGAAAGTTTTGATTCTACTCCAAATATTGATTAATACCCATAGTTATTAAAATGTGAATTGTATCGCCAATCAATTTTTTATTTTTGTGTATCATGTGCCATAAGATACACAAATACTTAATAAAATTATACATATACATATATGAAAGGTATATTCATTATAAATTCATAAAATATTCAACTAATAACCAATTCAGTCATTAATAATGTAATTGTTGGAAAAAGTACTTCTTTGTATCGCATACAAAACATATGCAGCAGAAAATTAACGGATCTACTTTATTCGCATTTGATAACATGCACTATGTAAGTTTCATAATTTAAGAACAAGAGAGTGTATCTTGGAGCGGTGAATTAAAAAACAAAGGTCAGAAGCACTTGGAAACACTTTTAATCTTCACTCTAATTCCACTAATGCCCAAGAAGTGTGGTCTCTCAATTAGTTTTCCAAGGGAATATTTCAATGTGTCTAACACTCACACATACACCATTTCATAAGAGTGTAGTTCCTTTATAAAAATTTTGTATGTTTCTCCTTTTGTATCTAACCGATTATCTAATTGGGCAGACCTTTGGGCCTTTCCAATTGGGCTTAAGTATGTGGCCTAGAGTGGGACCAAAAGAGACCAATAAGACACTAACTCCAATGGGCCTTGGGCTTTTTTGTCAACTCTTGATAAATCCAAAGTTACCATAAGCTATACTTAATACCACTCTATAAATATAGTTGCACTCTAGGTCTTATTTATAAATTATATCCCAAGAATTTATTGTACATGTAACCCCTTCATAAAATATTCGCAGTAATACAAAGTCATGAATATAGACTGCCACTTTGAAGATTATTACATCTTAATTCCTTGAGTCTCCTGTTTAATCCTTTAAGTTATTTATTATATATTTATGAAATCTAATTTCATAAATATATACTTTAATAACTCCTTACTAAAGTGGTTAGGCCTAACACTCTGAATAATGAAACCCATTATACTTATCTCAAGGGAATATTTTGTATCTCTGTTAAGAGACTATGAATTCCATTTTGAGAATATATGTTCCATCAACACTAAATGTGATTGCCTAACATACTGAGATTTTGACTATAAATATAGATTTCACTCCTGATATATCAAAGCAACCTACACTTCATGATCAGATCTATTATCCTTTCAAGATTAAGAATTCATGTAAATAGAAGTCGTGTGTTTGTTATTCATTTGACAGTTGTTAGGAGAGTAATAAATCACATAGCGGTTCAGTTTAATATGTCTTAACTCTTAATACATATCAACATAGCAACTAGAAATCTCCATTTCCATGATCAAGACAAATCATCTTAGTTGATATGTTATAGTCTTTGCAGGTCAAATGCCCAATTTCATCACCAATTACGAACTAAAATTCTGAGTTTACAAAGAACTTGTGATTTATATCTTTTTTGAAAACTAAATCACATAAATCACATACTATGCATCTTATGGACTATATGATAATGTCCCAATATTCATGTCACCATTATCCTAAATAATAATAAAACAACGATATTAAACACAACATTAAGTCATACATAATGTCATACATAGCATCATACAATAGGATTTAAGGGCACACATCCTAACAATCTCCCACTTGCCCTAAAGACTATTGTGCATTAATCTAACTCCCATCTCTTCCAAAAGTGACTTGAAAGTCGTTTGGGGCAAGGCTTTGGTAAATGGATCTGCTAGATTCTTTGCACCATCAATTTTTGCGACAACCACATCTCCACGAGCAATAATGTCTTGAATGATGTAGAACTTGCTCAATTCTCACAACACCAAGATCAGAAAGAAATTTCTTGAGCCAAATAGCCTTCTTTGTTGCTTCACAAGCAGCAATATATTTAGGTTCCATAGTGGAGTCGGTAATACAAGATTGCTTAACAATCCTCCAACTTATGGCTCCACCTCTCAAGGTGAATACATAACCCAACGTGGATTTTCTGAAATCAAGATCCGACTGAAAATCTGAATCTGTATAGCCATGAGAATCAAATCCTCACAAAGGTAAACAAGCATATAATCTCTAGTTTTCCATAGATACTTGAGAATATGCTTTATAACTTGCCAATGTTTAGGTCCTAGATTTGATTGATATCGGCTGACCATGCCAACTGAATAACAAATATCCGGTCTAGTACAAAGCATGGCATGCATAGGACTTCCTGTTGCAGAGGCATATGAAACTTGTCTCATCATGTTTTCTTCGTCTTGAGTCTTAGGCCTTTGGTCATCAGACAGAGGAACTCCATGTCTGAAAGGAAGTAATCATTTCTTGGAGTTTTGCATGCTAAACCATTCTAAAGCCTTTTCAATATATCCAGCTTGTGACAAACCTAACATTTTGTTCTTTCAATCTCGCCAAAGCTTGATCCCTAGAATATAGTTAGCTTCGCCCAAGTCCTTCATATCAAATTGGCCTGACAACTAAACTTTAATTGATGACATTACCCCTACATCATTTCCAATGAGTAGAGTATCATCTACATAAAAAACTTGAAATATTACTACTAAATCTCGATGTCTTTTGTACACATATGGTTTATAAAGATTTTGTTTAAAACCAAATAACTTGATTGCTTGATCAAATCTGATGTTCCATGACCTAGATGCTTGCTTAGGTCCATAAATGGACCTTTTCAACTTGCATACCATATGTTCTTAGTTCTTTGTTATGAAACCTTTCAGTTGCAACATATAGATTTCTTCCCCAAGATTGCCATTAAGAAATGCAGTCTAGACATCCATTTGCCAAATCTCATAATCATAATGAGCAGTAATGGGATAAGAGAATTCTGATAGATTTAAGCATGGCTACTAGCGAAAAAGTTTCATCATAGTCAATGCCTTCTTTTTGTGCATACCCTTTTGCCACTAGTCTTACTTTAAAGGTTTCAACCCTTCCATCTATCCCTCTCTTCCTCTTGTAAAGCCATTTGAAACCAACATGTTTAATGCGATTAGGTGCCTCTACAATATCATACACTTGATTGAAATACATAGAATCTAGTTCAGATTTCATAGCTTGAACCCAATGATGTGCATCTATATCATTTATTGCCTCTTTATAAGTGTAGGGATCTGATTCAGTTTCTTCTAAGATAGCTTCATAAGTTTCTCCTAAACCTATAAATCTTATAGGAGGTTGAACAATTCTCCCACTACATCGAGGCACCTGTGTACTAGACATCTCTTGAGTAGTATCTTGTGGTGTATTTAATACAACCACATTATCTCTTATTTCATCCATTGGTTGTTTAACTACAGGTACATCTATTTTAGCCAAAACAACTTTACTCCTAGAATTAAAGTTATTCACATAATCATTCTCTAAAAATTTGGCATGAGTGCTAACACTTTGTTATCCTTATGATTATAGAATAAATAACCTTTAGATTCCTTTGAATACCCTAAAAACATGCATACTTCCGTTTTAGCTTCCAACTTATCAAACTTCCCTTTCAACACATGTGCTAGACATCCCCAAATATGGAGACACTTCATACTAGGCCTGCGCCCACTCCACAATTCCTTGGGTGTGTTAGGAACAGATTTTAATGGAACCAAATTTAAATTATGCATAGTAGCTTTTAGTGCATATCCTTAAAAGGAAATTGGTAAAGTTGAATAACTCATCATGGACCTAACCATTTCCAAAAAAGTCCTATTCCTTCTCTCCGCTACACCATTTTGTTGAGGAGTTCCAAGTGCAGTTAATTGGGATACGATCCCATTCTAAATAAAGTAACCCTCCCTAAAGTCTTTGAACTTTTCAAAAGCTTCGGACTTCTGTCTCATTGGGTACACATAACCAAATCTAGAGTAATCATTCATGAAAGTGATGAAGTACTTATAACCTCCTTTTGTTTGGGTTGACATAGAACCACATACATCCGTATGAACTAAATCAAGCAATTTTTGGGCTCTTCTACCTTTTGCATTAAAAGGTCATTGAATCATTTTACCATCCAAACAAGATTCACAAACTGGAAATTCATTAAAGTCCATCTTTGATTAGTCTTTGAATCCTATTTGAATTAATATGACCTAAACGCAAGTGCCAAAAATATGCATCATTAGAAGGAAAATTTCTCTTTAATTATTTTACATGAGACTTACTATCTAATTCAGAATTGTATAAATCATGCTTATCAGGAGTCAAAATATAAAGACCATCCACAATATTTCTAGAACAGATAAACATTTTATCCTTCTTTATTATAATATTTTCTTTAAGGATAACACAATACCCATATTTACCTAAATAAGTTGCAGAAATTAAATTCATACGAACATTAGGTATATATAGACAGTCTTCCAACATTAAAACCCTAGAACTAAAACATAAATTAAACACTCCAATAGCTACAACTGGAATTCTACTCCCATCCTCTAAGGTAAGAAACAATTCTCCTTTATTCAGCTTTCTAGTCTCTTGGAACCCTGCAAAGAATTGCAAATATGATCAGCACAACCTGAATCCACACACCGAGAATTCGTAGGATTCAGTACCAAACATATTTCAAGAAGGAATGTGCTTTTCATGCTATTATTCTTGGCAGCTTTGAAAATTGGACAATTCATCTTCCAATGACCTTTCTTGCCGTAATGGAAACACTTTCCTTTGGCCTTCTTTCCCTTGTTGGCAACTCCCAAGGCAATTCGCTTACCATTTTGCCTAGTGAAGTCCTTCTTCTTCTTCTTACCCTTGCCTTTCGACTTAGGTTGAGAAGTAGAAGCTTCACACACATTGGCTTTAACACTAGAGGTACCAAGGATGCCTTTCGCTGCTACCAATTCATTCATTAATTTAGACAAAGAATAAAGCTTTTTGTTCATACTATAATTCAGTCTGAATTCCTTGAATGATTTCAGTAGTGACTGCAGTATCATATCCACTTGGGATTCTCCATCAATGTTGGCACCTAAAACCTCCAATGTATTCAGATTAGAGATCATTGTAAGACTATGCTCCCTTACTGAAGTACCTTCAACCATTTTGGTATTATAAATTTGCCTCATGGTTTCTTGCCTTGTTGAACGGCCTTGCTCACCAAACATCTCCTTTAGACTTAGCATGATGTACGAAGCTAGTTCTACATCCTGCATTTGATGTTGTAGAACATTTGAGATAGATACTAGGATATAACACTTGGCCATCTCATTAGATTTTTGCCAATGATCATATCGCTATTTTTCCTCAAGAGGAGCATCTAATGAAGGAAAGCTAGGACATGGTTGAATAAGCACATATTTGTGCTTCAGTAGTTAAAATAATGTCCAAATTTCTTTTCCAGTCAACATAGTTGGATCTAGTCAGTTTGTTTTGATTAAGAATAGTAACAAGTGGGCTAAATGATGCCATGTTCAAATCTGGAAACAATAAACATGAATATAATAAGTAAACTGGACATTATCAATTTAGCATATAAACATATAGTATGGAATCTTAATAAAACCATAACATAATATATGCAACGACAACCTAATTCCATGTTTATAATTCCTTGGTAGCAAGTTTATTACAAACACTATGATTGATTGAGAACTATTCTCATTATTAGTGCTATCATGATAACTCTTATCAAATATTAATAATATGTCGTAATACCTTTAGCCTCTAAGTAATAATGACATAGCTCCTTCGGGAGGTTAACATTACACTTAGTCTAGTGTACACCATTATCTAGAATTATATATAGCCACATTTCATCTCCCTTTATAGTGTTTAAACTTGTAGTACCATGAAAACAAAGCACCCTCCTTTGGGATCGTGAGGCATATACGCCAAGATGAGGTGCTTGTCCACACTACTTTAAACGGGTAAGTTCAATCTTGTAGTACTATGAAATAAATACCCTTCTTTGGGATCACAAGGCATATACACCAAGACAAGGTGCTTGTCTCACACTACTATGAACCGATAATGGAGGCCGTGAGATCTAACCCTTGTATCTCTTTCCCACTCGATGTTTTAAAATAGAGATTTTTTAATTTAAAACATGCGTAAACAAATTACACATAGCCTTGCTCTTTATATAGGTAAAAAAACACTTGGAGAAAATTCTGAATCCTCAGTCCTTGATCGATCAAGAATGTACCTTGATTGAGGGTTTTGGCTGCTCGATCGATCCTCGACAAATGCTTGATCGATTGAGAAAAATTCTGCGAAACTTGATCGATGATTAAGAGATCCTCGATCGATTAAGAAAACTTCTGCCAGCTCAATCGATGCTCGATAGATTCTCGATCGATCGAGCGTCACAAATTTTGAATTTTCAAGAATTTTTCTAAGACAGTTTTTTAACGTTTTCATGAACAAAACAGCCATCATATGGACATAATAGACAGAAATTGATACCAAAATTGAATTTCATTAATACTATAGCCGTAAAGTTCAGTTTAACATACTTAAACTCAAAATTAAACAATATCATAACATCAATATCAACTTTTATCAAACAATAATTTCAACAACCATGCAAAAAAACAAATTTTTAACAACATGAAACTGTTGTTAATAATTCCAAAACTTAAAACATGTTAAACAAATACGAAATGAAGACCGCTTTGATATCAATTGTTGGATTAAATACATGTTTGTATCGCATACAAAACATATGTATCGAAAAAAAAAAGAAATAGATCTACTTCATTCATAATTGTTAACACATACTATGTAAGTTTCAAAATTTGAGAACAAGAGAGTGTACCTTGGAGTGGTGAGTTTCCAAACCGAAGATCAAAAGTACTTGAGAACACTTTCAATCTTCACTCCAATTCCATTAACGCCCAAGATGTGTGGTCTCTCAATCAATTTTGAAAGGAAGAATGTCAAAGTGTCTAACATTCCTTACACACCATTTTACAATAGTGTTGTTATTATTCACACACACAAAATTTTGTTTGTTTCTCCTTTTGTATCTAATTGATTATCTAATTGGGCTGGTCTTTTGGGCCTTTCCAATTGTGCTTAAAATGTGTGGCTTGGAGTGGGACTAAAAGGGACCAATAAGACGCAAGCTCTAATGGGCCTTGGGCTTTTTTGTCAACTCTTGATAAGTCCAAAGTTACCATTAATTATATTTAATACCACTATATAAATGTAATTGCACTCTTGGCCTTATTTATAAATTATATCCCAAGACTTTATTGTAGATGCAACCCCTTCATAAAATATTCGTAATAATACAAAGTCATGAATACAGACTGCCACTTTGTAGATTACTACATCTTAATTCCTTGAGTACCCGGTTTAATCCTTTAAATTATTCATCATAAATCCAATTCCATAAATATATACTTTAGTAACTCCTTACTAAAGTAGTTAGGCATAACTCTCTAAATAACCAAACCCATTAAACTTATCTCAAAGGAATATTTTGTATCTCCGTTAAGACATTATGAATTCCATCTTGAGAATATATGTTCCATCAACACTAAATGTGGTTGCTCAACGTACTGAGGTTTTGACCGTAAATATAGATTTCACTCCTGATATATCAAAGCAACCTACATTTTATGATTAGGTCCATTATCCTCTCAAGATTAAGAGTTCATGTAAATAGAAGTCGTGAGTTTGTTATTCATTTGACAGTCGGTGGGAGAATAATAAATCTCATAGCAATCCAGTTCAATATGTCTTAACTCTTAAGACATATCAACATAGCAACTAGAAATCTCCATTTCTATGATCAAGACAAATTATCCTAGTTACTTGTGATTTATATCTTCTATGACTAAATCACATACTATGCATCTCATCGACTATATGATAATGTCTCAATATTCATGTTGCCATTATTCTAGATAATAATAAAATAACTTTATTAAACACAACATTAAGTCATACATAGCATTATACAATAAGATTTAGGGGCACACATCCTAACATAACCAACTTTAACTAAACTTTGACTGCACCTTTCTCTAAATGCAACTGTTTGATTATGACCATAATTTACCAGAATACCAGATCTAATTATGGTATGTGATGGACATGTGTTGCATACCTATATGGCTCTATTCCCTTAATTTGACCTTCCAATTAGTTTGAAATTTTGCCAACACCAATATGTCACTATACTCTTGAAATCCGATGATCAAGATTTGAATATAAATTGGAGCATGGTGGTTACATGCCATGCGGCCCCATGAATATTCAGTTATCCTTGTTCTTATAATTTGACCATCCAATTAAAATTATGTTCCCCAAATTACTTCATTTATAGTAATGTTTTTCCTTAGATCACATTTGGGAGTGACAAAAGTATTAGTTTAAAGTACTGCCTTTAAAATTATATTTTCCATAAAAAAATAATAATTTTCAAAAATTCATTTTTAAAGGGAAGAAATAGTAGGTGCTCTCTTGGATCAAACATGAGATTGAGGAATCTTGACCAATTTAATAAACTTATCGGGTTAGTGTTGACCTATTTAGTCAAATACTTATGAGTCGGTACAACACAAATCTGACATGTAAACACAAATTGCCACTCCTACAACCCACTGATATGAGTGCTCTAAAATAGCTTTGAAGTTATTATTTAGTGTGGGTTTGGGTGTATTATTTTTTGTTTTCAATTTTTTGATTTGATTGAGGTGAAATAACTAGTAATACGTCATAATTTTTGTAATAATTGTTTAATAATAAAATTGAATTAAATAAATTATTAAGTTATAATAATAAGTAAAATTTATTGGAAAAATTTCCAAGAAAAATTTAAAAAACATTTTTTAGGTGAAATTTGCCACGTTCCTATCAAACAAACCAATTTAATTAATTACCATTTGATGGTACACGAAAATCAGTAGGCTGGAATGTTTTGGACTATGGTGATGGCTTTAAGACCTAAAAGGAAAGAAAAGACTATCAAGGGTGACTGGTGTAACCCAGCAAAGGACCTTCTGACGGTTAAGTCAGTTTTCTCTCTAGAACACAAGGATGGGGAAACTGCGAATAGTAAGACTTACCTTAGGTGAATGTGACTTGATCCTTTTATAGAGAGTTGGAGGTGGGTCTACTTGCTCGGATCCACTACCATCGTGGGAGATGTGTGGAGTCAATGAAGAAAAAGTGAAGAGGGTTTCGAGGAATTCCCTCCACAATCGAAAATGGCAGATCGTCTATTAATTGTGTAGAGCATATAGAGAATTCTTTTGAAATTTACCAAGTGTTGTATGGTCGTCCAAACCCTTGTGAGCCCTGGATGATCACTCTTGATCGTCCATATCTTGTGAGCCACTCGATCATCCTAACTTAGATGTTTATTATATCTTATGGATGGATCATCATGTTAGGGTGCTTCTATTAGGCTTCTTTTCTTGTAAAACCTTAAGGATGTGTTCTAGTCATGGACGACCACCATGGATGAACTAAACTTGATTTGGATCCTATCAGTTGCCCCATTGTCCTTGTGTCATCCGTGCCATTATTACTTTTACACGTGGCAATTCTTTATTGGTTGGAAGATTGTCTAGGTGGTATGTCAAGGTGGTTCAAAATAAGATGCCTTAGATGTTAACACGTGGCTTAATCCTAGAGGTCTAATGGTCGTGTCGTTTTGTTCTCTGAGAAGAGTTGCCCCGTGGCATATTCTAGTTGGCTCGCGTCGCTTCAATGTCCAATTCTGTCGCCTATAAATAGTCCAATATCTCTCTTATCTTCTTACTCTCTCATATTTTCCATTTTGACATCAGTCGTCTTCTGCACCTCGTCTAGAAGCTTCCTCCCATCCTTAGTCTTCTTCGTTTAGAATTAGGTATCCTCCTTCTCCTATCTATAGGCTTTCTTCTTTAGCATTCTTTACATATGGTTAAGATTGTAGTGTCTTCGTCTAGCGATGGGATGAGAGAGAAATAGATGAGTATCATGATGAGAGTAATACTAGTGGTAGTAGTAGCGATAGTGATAGTAGTTGTAGTAGCAACAGTGGGGGGAATACCACAGATGAGCAATACTCATTCGGAGTCCTTGGGGTTCCTTTAAAGGTCTTTCAGGAAGAAATGAGCACGAGGGTTGCTTATGGTTAGTCTGATGGTCCGTTAACCAGTGCCCCATTGTCCACGTCCTCATTAAGTGAGGAGAAGGACACCTTGTATTGTTGTGCTATAGGCATTCCCTCAAGAATGAACGAGAAGAAGCTTAACTCACTTAGGGGTTGGTATTAGATTCCAAATGATCTTAACCTTTGTCTTGCTGTCCCTAGTGAATGGTGTTATACTCCTAACCTAGGGGTTGGTATATATGAGGCCTATCAATTTCCTTTTGGGGATATGCCTTAAGTACTGCAATATATCTTTTGAATTCAGTACCTTTGAGGTCTATTCCTAAAACACTTGTAGAGTTGTGGACTAGGCATAAGCCTAGTATAAGACATCTCCATATTTGGGGCTGTCTAGCCCATGTGTTGAAAGGAAAGTTTGACAAGTTATAGTCTAAAACAGAAGTGGTATTCTTTGTAGGATATCCAAAAGGAACTGTTGGAGGTTTATTCTATAGTCATAAGGATAATAAAGTGTTTGTTAGCAAAAATGCCAAATTCTTGGAAAATGACTATATGAATGATTATACTCCTAGAAGTAGAGTTGTTTTGGCTGAAATGAATGAACCTATAATTGAACAACCAATGGATGAAACTAGGGATAATGTGGATGTATTAGACACACCACAAGACATTAATCATGAGATGACTAGTACATAGGTGCCTTGTTTGGCCTCCTATAAGATATATAGGTTTGAGAGAAACTTATGAAGCTATCCCAGAAGAGGCTGAATTAGAGCCCTACACTTATGAAGAGGCAATGAATGATATAGATGCACATCATTGGGTCCAAGCTATGAAATCTAAATTGGATTCTATGTTTTCCAATCAAGTATGGGATCTTGTAAAGGCGCCTAACGGCATTAAACCTATTGTTTGCAAATGGGTTTACAAGAGGAAAAGAGGGATAAATGGAAATGTTGAAACCTTTAAAGTAAGACTAGTGGCGAAAAGGGTATACACAAAAAAAGGTATTGACTGTGATGAAACTTTTTCCCTAGTAGCCATGCTTAAATCTATCAAAATTCTCTTCTCTATTGTTGCTCATTATGATTATGAGATTAGACAATTGGATGTAAAGACTACATTTCTTAATGGCAATCTTGAAGAAGAAATCTATATGATGCAATCAGAAGGTTTCATAGCAAATAACCAAGAGCATATGGTATGCAAGTTGAAAAGGTCCATTTATGGACTTAAGCAAGCATCTAGGTCATGGAACATCTAGGTCATTTGGTTTTGAAAAAAATTTTGATGAATTGTGTGTGTACAAAAGACATTGAGACAAAGTAGTAATGTTCCTAGTGCATTATGTTAATGATATTATACTTATTGGAAATGATGTAGGGGTAATTTCATCGGTAAAGGTTTGGTTGTCAAGCCAATTTGAAATGAAGGACTTGGGTGAAGCTAACTTTATTCTAGGGATCAAGCTTTGGCGAGATCGCAAGAATAAGATGTTAGGTTTATCACAAACTGGGTATATAGATAAGGTTCTAGAATGGTTTAGCATGCAAAACTCTAAGATAGGATTACTTCCTTTTAGACATCGAGTTCCTCTGTTTGATGACCAAAGGCCTAAGACTCTCGAGAAAGAAACTATAATGAGAAAATTTCCTTATGCTTTTGTAGTGGGAAGTCTCATGTATGTCATGCTATGTACTAGACCAAATATCTGTTATTCAGTTGGCATGGCTATATCAATCAAATCCACGACTTAAACATTGGCAAGTTGTAAAGTATATTCTCAAGTATCTACGGAGAATAAGAGATTATATGCTTGTTTACCATAGTGAGGATTTGATTCTCATTGGTTATACAGATTTAGATTTTCAGTTAGATCTTAATTTCAGAAAGTCCACTTATGGTTGTGTGTTCACCTTGGGAGGTGGAGCCATAAGTTGGAAGAGTGTTAAGCAATCTTGTATTGCAGACTCCACCATGGAAGCTGAATATGTTGCTACTTGTGAGGCAACAAAGGAAGCTGTTTGGCTCAAGAAATTTCTTTCTGATCTTGTTGTTGTAAGAATGGAGCAAATTCCCATCACATTATTTTGCGACAATAGTAGAGCGGTTGCACAATCCAAAGATTCAAGGAATCACAAGAAAGGAAAGCACCTTGAGAGAAAGTATCACATTATTCGAGATATTGTTGCTTGAGGAGATGTAGTAGTAGCAAAGATTGATAGTGCAAGTAATCTAATAGATCCCTTTACCAAAAACTTGCCCAAAAGTACTTTTGAGTCACATTTGGTGGGAATGGGAGTTAGATTAGTGCACAATAGTCATTAGGGCAAGTGGGAGATTGTCAATATGTGTGCTCTTAAATCCTATTGTATGATACTATGTATGACATTATGTATGACTTAATGTTATGATTAATAATTTTTTTTTATTATCTAAAATAATGGTAACATGAATATTTGGACATTATCATATAGTCCATGAGATGCATTGTATGTGATTTATGTAAAAAGTCACATAAGATATAAATCACAAATTCTTTGTAAACTTAGAATTATAATTCGTAGTCGGTGATGAAATTGGACATTTCATCTACGAAAACTATAGATAATCAGTTAGTTATAATGGGAGAAACATATAGAATTTTTTATAACAGAAAGAAAGACATCATTGTGAAATGGTGTGCATGTGTCAGTGAAGCCACTCAATTATTCTCCATTGGAAACTGATTGAGAGACCACACTTCTTGAGCGTAAAGTGGAATCGGAGTGAAGAATAATAGTATTCCTAAGTACTTCTAATCTTTCGTTTAGGATTTCACCACACCAAGATACGCTATCTTGTTCTTAAATTCTGAAATTTACATAGTGCATGTTATCAATCATGAACAAAATAGATCCATGTTTGTTGCTTCCGCTGTGTGTTTTTTATGAGATACAAAACTAGATTTTCCAACAGAGCCACATTTGGAGTGAGGTATTCTGATGGTCTTCTTGGTACATTATTGTAACGTTGGCACTTATTGCATGCTTCGACATAAGCTTTGGCATCTGCTTGCATGGACGCCCAGTAGTATCCTACGAGGACTATCTTATGGAAGGGATCTGGCCCCCATGTGTTTGAGTCAAACACCTTAAATAGGGTTGAGAGAAACCCCTCTTATATAACACCTCGTCCATGAGGACAAACCTTGCTTCTCTTACCCTTAGCTTCCTTCCTTCTTCTTTATCCTTTGGGAGGAGTCCGTCTTTGAGATAAGGCACGATTGGAGTGGTCCAGTTGTCTACTTCGTCTATCTGATTCACTTTGATACTTAGGATGTATTGAACTTTAATTTGATCACCCACCATTTCTTCTACAGAGGCTGTCTTGGCTAGGACATCAGCTTTCACATTTTCTTCCTTTGGTATCTGTTGAAAGTAGGTTGTTATGAAGCCTTTGATGCACTGCTTAACTTTGCCTAAGTACTTTTTCATCCATTCTTCCTTGGCTTCATATGTTCCGTTCACCTAGCCTAGCATTAACTGCGACTCTGCCTAGAAGAGAACTGAATCTACTCTGAATGACTTGGCTAACTCCAAGCCCTGGTCATCTGAAATTGTAGATAGATGGCATACTTTAGGTGATCCCCTTTTGGTGAATGTAAAACTATTTCAACTCCTCCTGCGTGCTGTATGGACGAACCACCCACACGGATGACCCACTACTTGGTCCTCTAGTCTCCACTCTACTGATCACTGGTAGGAGTAAATTTGGCAATGAAGTTTTCAAGGTGTGATGCCTCAATTTGATTGATTATGCGATGTGTGTGGGTGTGTGATGAGTCCTACATCAGGTGTTTACTGAGTAGATCTGGGCTATATTAACAACTACAAGGACTCTCAATTGTCACTAGTCCTTTTGAGGTATAATGCATATGTGACTAGTACTTTTCCTTGGGTTGTTACACAAAGGCTTGGGCTTTTATTGCTTCTCTTGGCCTATATCACGTGTCATATTCGCTAAGTTCCACTGCCCACTGGATCAATTTTCCAGTGGCCTCCAGCTTATTCATAGCCTTCTTTAATGGGTGATTTGTTAAAACATTGATGACATGAGTTTGGAATTAAGGCCTGAGTTTTCTTACCGCTGTTACCAATGAAAATGACAACTTTTCCATTGGAGTATACCTTCCTTTGGCTCCTTTTAAAGCTTTGCTAGTTTAGTAGACGGGCTTCTATACCTTCCCTTCTTCTCTAACTAAGGCTAAGGTCACTGCATTGGGGGACCACTCTCAACTCTCTCTATGCCACTCACGCTCAAGGCACTCGCCATTGTTCTCTCTCCATCTCACCATTTGGATCCCTTCCTCCATGGAATTCAAGTCTCAAGCACCAGTAAAGCTTTGTTCTTTTCAATCTTTGTTTTAGGTATTTGATATAGGTACCAACTTTGAGGCTTTATTTATAGATTATTTTAATCTTGATTATGATTTGCCCTTTTTGTATACGAATGTGCTTATCTAGTTTGTTAGTTTTAATTATTTATATGATTTTCTCTTATGCCTTTTTTTAGTGATTAACTGAGATTATTTCTATTTTTAATAAACTATATTGATTTTTATTTTATTATTACTCTCTAGTTTTGATGTATTGAGATAGTGGCTTTTCAATTGCAAACTTTGCAATTGGATTCCAAATATTGATTTATTGTAATTTCTATTAAATGATTTTACTCACACTTGGTGGTTGATTTCTAAGGGTGCGTACTTTGTAGGTGTGATTCCAAAGTTGGTAAAGCTTTTTAAAGAAAAACTTTGGGTTGAAAGTCTAGGAAATTTCATCAGAAAAATGCTCTGAGGCATAGATACAAACATTTGAGGAAGCAATGTAATGATACAAAGGTTCTTCTTGAGCATAGTGGGTTGTCTTGAGATCAAGAGAAATAGTAACCTCTAAGATTATGTCTAGGCTTCTTATACCTTGGTGAACTGCCATTTATCCTTTCTAGTTTCAAAACAATTCAATAAAGTTGGTCTGCTTATATTGTTGTATTTTCATAGTAGTGTTTCTTAATCTACAATATTAGAGTCCTTTCAGTTGCATTATCTCAGTTTTTGTCATCCAAAATTTGATGTTGTAGAGATCACAATTTTCAGTTTAAATTAACTTTATTTGTGCTTGATTTATGGAAAGCTAACTTCTAATGGAGGGTATAACCAAGTGGGTCAAGATATTGGTTGTAATGGTGTTTATGTGAGTTTCTTTTGTCAAGCCTTCCACTCTGCGTAAAAAATAAATTATATGGATTGTAGTCAATGAAAAATTTGGTGAAAGTGTTCAATGTGGCTTAATATTTGTGTTCTTGTTCAGATTGCATTGATTACAATAGAATTTTGTCAAGTAAGTTACTCTGGACAGTAGTCAATGAGCAATTACTAAAGTCACTCTCAAGACATGGAGGACTATGAGTTATGAGTAATGATCCCTGTCTCTCTCTCACAAAATACTACATGTAGGCAGAAAATATTCGTATGATCAATTTATGACCACCTGCAGATTTATAGATTCGTGTGAAAACTCCACTGGCATGTATAAAATACAGGTGCATTAGCTATCTATTCACTATTATGATTAGTTTAAAAAAATTGTCTAATTACTATTTTGATAAGTTTTTAACTTTACTATGATGTGATGACTACATTAGACTTTCCTGAAAGTGTCATGTAATTATGTAAAAGTAGTGAAATGAAATCTCTCAATTTTTGTTAATGTTTGAGATTAATGCTTTTTTTAAAAGCTATATGAAATAAAAATAAGTGTACCATTTTTTCTTTGGTACCTTTTTCATTTAGAATAAATTCTCTCATAATAATGAGTAATTTTGAAATGGTGGGTGAAGAGGTTGACCAATTATTTGCTAATAGTCATTCTCATGGTCCATTATTTTTTGACCTTATGTTAGAGTAGTTGCACAGAAGAATTTAATTGGTCTTGCATACAAAGCGCAAGCTTTGACTTGGATGATTTCATTATTTAGTAAACAATTTAGACATCTTGGTGGCAAAAAAGTACTAGAAGATTATTATTTAAGTTTAATGAAACACTATACATGCATCAAGGATCACTAGCTACAACGAGGGGGATTTTGAATTGTTATGCCATTGTCATTGAGCTACAAAATTCTTGGCGACTAATATGCTATTACAAGGTTAACAAAAGACATTATAAATCCATGTGTTTTGGTTGTGCAATAAAGTTTACCTTGTTCACTACCTTGTATATAAGCCTAAAATGTCAGATAGCATATACATTGATCTCATATGCTTGGTTTTGGTAGTAATGGAGGAGCAGTTTATACTAAGAGTTATGCCTTTTGTTGCAAAGCAACTAGATTGCCCCTTAAGTGAAAATGAAAATGCTTCATCTTTAGAAGACAAGTCATTGGATTTGTCATTTTCGGGTGAGAATGTGCACTCCTTGATCAAACTTACTTTGCAAAACTATTTTGTGATATTCTTGAAAAAAACATTTGACGACAATGTCCAAAGTAGGAAGATGATGCATTAGGATTGCTCTGCATTCATAGATCCTTTTGATGCCCCTAATGGGTAGTTGCATTCGTCAACTTGTTCAAAGCCTTATTTTTATTGTTTGATATTGCTTATTACAATGAAGAGGGGTTTTTTGTGAGTTTAAATTATTAAGGAAATAAATGTATATCTTCCAATATTAGGAGAGTGAGATGAGGACAAACAAAGAAAATGTTTTGTCCGTAAGGTCATAAGTTTCATCATATCAACTATATTGTAGTCCTTATTTCACTTCCATAATGAACTCTTAGTCGTAATTTTACTGCAAAGTATAATCATTCAACTTATTGTAGGAGTTGACTCTCTCTGTGACAAGGAAGAAATTATTTCCCTAATAGGTTACATACTTGAAGTTGCAAAAACTAATGGAATCATTATATCCTATTAAAAAAAAATAATACTTATTACTCATTGTTATAATTGGAGTGAGCTTATGAACCACATTATGTTAATAATTTTCTTTATAAAAAATAGTTAATGTTTTTTTTTTTTTACTTTGTTTTTTTGAAATATTATGTTATCTATTTACATTCTTTGTTTTCATATGGTTATAAACAACAATCATTTATCAAAAAATTAATGAGAAAATTAAAAATTGTGCCCCTAAGGTAGCTAGAATAACTTTCTAAGTTTAGTTTGATGTGGAGTCTCCTCAAGCATGAGCTGTAGCCATTATTGATTCTATTCTTAGCCTTTTTTTAGTATTCTTGTATGTCTTGATTTTCGGATTCTTGTAATTTTTTAAAGAATGTGATTGTGATTGTTTAGAATTTTATTTGTGCAGTTTGAGAATCTGTTATTTGAGGTATTTATGTAGGCATCTATTAATTACTTTTGATAGGAATTGTTGGTTAGGAAGAGAGCTTCAAAGAAGACACTATTTCTATAAGGTATGTTACTACATCAATTAGTTTCCCTAAAAATTTGACAATTAGGTTCCATTACATGCTACGCTACTTTTTTTTTTTTGTTGTTGTAAAGACTACACTACTTATTAACATATAACCACATCTACAAAGCAACAAGGTTAGGCTAAAAATGTTTTCTCCACCTAATGAACCACCATATGAGATGACTGACTCAACGCCCCTTTCAAATGAGCAAGGAGGCCTTAGTGTATCTGCAAGTGCAAGTGTAATTTTTCATGTAGATATCTTTTTCATCGTATAGATTGAAAATAGCTTGTCTAATAGCTAGAAATAGTAACTTTATGGAGATATTTTTTTTTAGTATTTCACATAAAATGTCTGCATATAGTTACATATTGGCTAAAACTTTGTGATGGACACTAAGTTATGTTTTATTGTTAAGGTGGTGTTTGATTGATTTTTTTTTTTTTTTTTTTTTGAAATTTGGACTAATTGCTTTTGGAAAATTAGTCTTCATGTAGATTAAGTTTTGTTAGATATAGCTAGGTGATAAATATTTCTTATGTTCTGAATTATGGTAATTTTGACAAATATAAAAGTTAAAAGTTTTACTTGGATATTAAAAATATTTAGTATTACTTCATGGAAAAATGTCTCATGTCTTGGGCTGCAGATGATGTCAAGGGGAGGTTCATCTCATCACAACCATTTTTAGCTTGATTAGCAGTATTATATCCTTATGAAGAAGTTATTATTTGATTAGAAATCAAGGCAATATGTTGTAATGTGTTTAGGAATAGAGTGAAATTTAGATTATGTACATGATAGTGTACTTAGTATAGTTTTTCTTTTGTTAGTATTTATTGATTGAATAGTTGTTATGCCATATGAGTGTAGACACTCAATTTTGCACCCATGATTTAATTAAGGAAGATCACTAGAATGACCATCCATGTACCCCAAAAATCATGATTACATTACATGCATCAATTTGTTCTTGCATTATATGCGTCAAATTGTTCTTGCATTACATGCATCAATTTATTCATTGCATATCATAAAAATGATCTTGAGATTCTAACGGTCGCAATGGTGTGTCCGGTTTCTAAATCAAACTATCGGATCGACAGATATCGCATGATCAAGTTTGCATGGTCAACATGCATTATGTCTAGGAAGAGTCGACCATGCACAATTAATTTAAATTAATTCTGATTAGTTAAACAATTGAAATTAATTAAATAATTTTGTGATTGGTTGATAATTAGTGTCTAAAATAGGATTGCATGCATAGGAATAAAATGGATGATTGGATAACAATGAAATTGTGGATAATCTGAATTTTATCAAGATTTATTTTAAGGAATATATTTACAAGATAATTGTTCCTAAAAAGTCTGAATTATCTAGAAAAGAGATAAAAAAATCATAGACTAAGGATGAAAACACGTTTAGGTACAAGGACCAGATCAAAAAACCCTAGAAGAGAGTCCAAAAAGCACCCGAACACGAAAGTGTGTTCGGCATCCAAGAGCACCATTCGATACTTTTGGAGTGCCAAACCACACTTTAAAAGTGCCGAATTGGCTCCTTTTGGGCTTTGGCCCAACTCCCTTAGGGTGACGATAAGGCACACCCTTTTCGATCTTTTTGCAAAAGGATGAGTCCTGATTCGCGTTCTACACGTCGGAGCTATTTTTTAGAGTCTTCTAGCCTTTATAAATAGAGACTGGATCTCATAATTTAGGGACTTTTTTTTTTTGGTGCTCTGAGAGGCATACAATTTTAGGCTTTCAAATTGCTCATATTTTCTGAACCTTTCTGGTATTTGCTGCTGAAATTAGGGTTTTTAGGTTCTAAAGATAATTGAATAAATTTCTTTAAACTATAAAATATCCTCTCAAGAGCAAGAAGTGCTCCATGCAAGAGGTTGTTTTCAATTACCCTATTTTTTTTTTTTTTTTTCTCTTTTATGATTCTTGTTTATATCATGCATGTTTTCCTTTATCCATGACATGAATTTTTAATCATTGTCTTTGAAAGCTTGGATTTGTGTTAAAACACAAGAGCTTGTTTTGACCCCAAATTAAAAATAACGGCTCGATTGATTTTACTCTAACTTAAACTAAGTGCGGAATAGAGTAAATGCGAGCGAATAAACAAAAGGACTACTCTAAGCCATATTCATTAAAACAAAGTAGTGAAAAGAAAGCTAAAAGAGTAGATAAGAGAGATGCAAACACAAGACAACACTCCGATGTGTTATCGAAGAGGAAACCGAAGAACTCGGCGAAAAACCTCTCCGCCGCCCTCCAGGCAGTAAATCAATCCACTAGACAATAAATTGGGATACACGAGTAGCAAAAGACCTTCCAAGCCTAGTCTACCCAATGCACCTAAGCCATCCAAGCTCTTACTCCAACAAGGCTTCTCGGAACTGTGTCTTGTCTAGCTTTCCGGATCCCGCAATGCGCTTAACTGCATCCGCCAAAGCTTGGCTTCTTCCAATGCTTCCCAGCAGCACCAAAAACTCACTGGAAACTCAGTATGGGTGTGGTAAGTGTTTGGGCTATCAACCTCTCAAGTATTTAGAAATGGAGAGGTAAAACTAGAGGAAAACCATAATGGATGGTGTAGAGAATTGTGGGTATGACAATCGCACACTCTCAAGGGTTTGAGGTTAGGGTTTTCTCTTCTGAAAGCTCTCTACTTAATATGTGGGTAATAATAGAATATATATTGTGTATGAGGATGTAGTGGAGCAGATAGAACAAAATAGCAAAACAGATTATTTCGCGGGTATCTCGCGGGAAGACCTTACTCGTGAGACACTCACGAAAACTAGCTGTCACCATCTGTCATGACTCTTCGCATTCCAGTCATGTGCAAGGCACATGCATAACTTCGCGGGATGATTAGTTGCGAACTACCCGCAAGAATTCTTTTATCTTCACATGCTTGAGTCTTCACACACTCTCTCTCTATCACACAACCCTTACAATATAAACCTACAATAAATACAGGATACAAAAGATTGAATAAAAACACAATCAGATTTTGCACGAAATAAAAGCCAACACAAAATAGTTGTAAATCACTACTTTACATTTTTGTTAAAGCATGATCTTGATTTTGTTTATATAATTGTTGCGATCTCTTTCTTAATTTCAATAATCTGCATATAATCAATGCTTTTTCTTAAAATAAAAATAGATCCACATCTTTCTTAGATGTAGATTTGAAATTTTTCTTAATAAAAAATGGATCTGCATCTTTCTTAGATGTAAATCTAAATTTTTCTTAATTAAAAATGGATCTGCATCTTCCTTAGATGTAGATTTGAATTTTTCTCAAATCAAAAGTTGACTTGTATCTTTCTTGGATACAGATATGATTTTTCTTTAATATATGTAGATTTTGTAATAAAGAAAAGGATTAAGCATGATTGTGTTTATGGTTGTTTTGTTTTGTTTGGTTCATATAGCATAAATTTATGTTATGAGTGTATTATCTTCATAAAAAAAAACTTTTTCATATTTAAGAAAAATAGGCGAAAAACCCATTTTCGACATTTTCACGCAATTCCCACTTTGGTTCCTAACTTTTTTTTATTCACCGTTTTTAGTCCCTGTTTAGAAAAACACCCTCTATTTTAGTCCTTTCCGTCAGTGCCCTAACGGCATTGACCTACGTGGCAAACGGAACTATTAAAATAATAATAAAAAATTTTATTTTGTGAGTAAAAAATGCCACGTTAGCGTTTAAATTTAAAATAATAATTTATTAATTTTAACTAAATAAAAAAAAAACAGGAATAAAAATAAAAAACACATTAATTGAGATCGAAGTCTGTCTTGAACAAGAGAAATAAGAACACAAACTTTGATCTAAGAACACAAAATTTAAAATCCGAAAATCACACCCAAAAAATAAGAACAAAAAATTAACCTATAGATCCACATCAAATTAAACATGAACAAGGATTTAAACATGAAAACCAACACAAAACGCAAACCCAAAAAATTAAAATAAAACCAATACAACACTCCCACTCTCATTCACTCTCATTTTATACATCTTTTTCTTCATTCTTTCCAGGTCCATTACTTGCTCTATTTGTGTTTGTATCTTTGTTTTTCTTCTTTCTTTTTAGATCAATGACTCTCTCTTTCTCTCTCAAATACCAACACCTTAGTGTTCAGCATATGGCCACCGACACAGCGCATGCGCGACGCCATGGTGGCGCGACTCGTCAAGACGCTCTCCAAGCAGTCCATTCTCTCCAAGTACTAGACACCTTGCTGACGACGAGGCCTCCTCCGCCGCGTGCCTCATCAAGGAGGAGGCTTTCTCCACGGCTGCCGCATTTGCCTTCGCCGAGGATGACGACATCGAGATCCTCTAGGTTTACTCTCGTGAGATCAGCCACAAGTTTACTCTTGCGAGATTTGCCTCCTCCACCAACAACAAAACCTGGTACAACCTTGCCCCTGCGACCCAGATGTTTCTCAAAAGTAAAAAAAAAAAAAAAAAAAAAAAAAATCCAGATTTAAAACCCCATGGTTGAAGGTCCATGGCCGAAACCCATCTTGACCAAGATTTGGTCTTCTCTTTCTCTCTAAACCCAGATGGTCACCGTGGTTTGATTTGACTAGCTCATGATTGCGTTTTGGTGTATTTTATTGATGAGGATTGGCTTTGAGTTTTGGTATTTTGTTTTTGATCTAACCATGTTTTGGGTTTTGTTTGTTTTATTATTATTATTATTATTATTATTTTGTTGATTAAGTGTTTTAGGTTTTGTTAGTTGATTGTGTTAGAGTATCTGAGTTTGATTTTGGTTTTGTATATGTTTTTGCTTGTTTGGATGCGAAGAAAATGCAAGAAAAGAGAAGAAAATCTTGAATTTCTTATTATCTAGGCAACCATGTTCTTCCCCAAGAACATGAAGAACGATTATTATTTAAATAATTAAATGATAACTAAAATTTTATTTTATTTTAAAATAAAATAAAATATTTTTTAATATTTTTTTTAATTCTACCGTTTGCCACCTGTGTAATTTCTTTCTCTAATATAACGGTAGGAACAAAAACGAAATGCGTTTTCCAAGAAAGGGACTAAAAGCGGTGGAAAAAAAAAGTTAGGGACCAAAGTGGGAATCGCGTGAAAATGTAGGGACGAAAATGAGTTTTTCACCAAAAAAATAAAAATAAAAACAGATCTGATTTTTTTTTTTTTATTATCAAAAACCATTTTTTTTTTTTATCATCATAAAACAGACCTGATCTTTTACAAACTTAAAACCATTTTTTTTTTCTACAGGTTAAAATAGATCTGATTTTTTTCTTTTACAAACTAAAATCAAAATTTTTAATCACCAAAACAAATCTGAGTTTTTCTCTAAAAAAAAAACCACTTTTCAATTTCAATTCTTTAAACATGTATTTTTTTATTCAATCAATGAGAAGAATACTATTCGATCATGTATTTTATATATATTTTTTCTTATTTTCTTTTGTATAAAAAATAACTAGCGACTTTACACCATTTACTCAAAAAGAGAGGTGCCTTAGAAAGTACCTTAATCTCTTTTTTGAGAGGCACCCCCCAATTTTGGGGGGTCTTTCACAATGAGTATTTGTGATTGAACAATAGTGTGGATTATGTTTTATTATTTCCCATCAGGTATCCATGTAAATTTCAGAATGAAATTAAAAAAAAAAAAATACTTGTTATTGTGGGGGAGATGGGTCCAAGAGTACATATTTATATGCATATTGGGCCGGAGGCCCAATTTGAGGACATTAAGCAGTCCGAGGATGGGTAAACATCTTACTAAGGGTTCGTGTTAATTTATAGAGAAGCAAAGTCTGATCATGGTCATTCGAGAAGTTGGTCCGAGGAGGAATATCTCCTCGGATCAGCTAAGCAGAGGTCAGAATGTGTTATCTGCCATCTACAAACAACGTCCCATGAGACTCTATTGATAAGGATGTGCATCACAGGGGTATAGGATAAAGGAAAACCATGAAATATCTAAAGGGAAAGCTGTTGTTACTGCATTGAATGCTCTGCAGCTAACTCTCTGGCCGCATTAATGAGGAAGTGATACATGTGTAGCAGTGTTCAACCTTACAGTGATCTTCAAAAGGCTTCAGGAAGGTGCTGATCGGACAAGTATCCTGCCCGACAATCTGATCCATACATGGAGGGTAGAGAGAGGAGAAAGAGAAGTATAAAAGGAAGAGAAAAGCCCCATGATAAGGGGATCGAGAGAGGAAGAAAGAAAACACAGTAGACATAAGAATAATATTTGTATTCTGTCTTTTAGAATGAGAAATATAAGATCCAGTCTCATTAGCTTGAGTCTGAGGACAATTTTCGTTACACAAATTATCCCATCTGTATCATACTGTGATCTAGCCCATTGTCTTTGTTATCTAAACTCACTAAATCTAGATTTCTAACTCACTCTCTACAAATTTATTGTATTGGGTTTTTTTGGGCCTATTCCTTTCCTATTTTTGGGCTTAGGTGCAAATTGAGACCTTACAGTTATTAACAATGACATACCTTCATCGCTAATATTTTATCTCATCATTAGTGACGACACACAATTTCGTCACTAATATATAATTATCCGTGATGGCAATATATATGGTCACTAACATATTTATTATTTGTGATGACAAAAAGTGTCATCACTACTATGATTTTATTAGTGAGGACAAAAACATCTTCATTAACAAAGACCAATTAGCGATGACAAAAGATTGTTGTCACTGATATGGAGCTAATAGTGATAACATTTTACTTTGGGTTCTTAGGTTAACTATGATGACATTTGTCATTTTTAGTGACAATATTGTCGTCATTGATAGTAACATATCTGCAATGACATTAAAGTCATCGCCAAGCCCTTTTTTGTTACGAACTTTGTTTGACGACAGTTAGCGGGCGACAAATGTTGTCACAAATACTACTAGCGGCAATATTTAAAGCTTTAGCGACGACTCTTTGTCATTGCTAAAGACCAAATTTCTTGTAGTGATGCTTGTTTTTAATAGTTGTTACTTATTTTTAAAACCTAAAAAGACCATTTTAATTAATAATTAATTGTCATATTCCTACCCTTTTGTGTCCTAACTTTTCAAGAAATGTTATTGTGGACGACTAAATTTCTCGGTTCGAAATAAGTCAAACAAGTAAAATAGTTTCACAAATGGGAATTTGTATTGATGAATGTGTGGTACAATTCTCTGTGATTACAAAAGAGTGATCCTCTGATTCGATCTCCTTGAAAGATTTGTTGATTGGAATTGTGGTGATGTGATTTTGATTCGAACACAAGATGTCCTTTAATTTGGCTGAAGAATGGATTGAAGATTGTTGAAACGGAATTATAATGAATCTCTGGCTATTAGCTTGTTAGAAATTCTTTGTTCTTTACGTTCTTCGTGTTCTTCGTGCATTCTTCTTTTCTAAAGGTTTGTGATGGAAGTTCTTCGGGGCATTAAAGGCTTGAATCCTTAGAGTTTCGCTGATTTGTGATTTATGAGGTTTCTGGAGGCTTTTGAGCTTGATTCCAGTGACCTTTGAGATCTAGGAGGATGATTTGGATGATCTTTCTTCGAATGTTCTTCGCATTCGAAGGTTTGTGGTGGAAGTTCTTCGGGGCTTTGGAAGCTTAAATCCGTAGAGCTTCGTTGATTTGTGGTTTATGAGGTTTTTGGAGGCTTTTGAGCTTGATTCTAGTGAACTATGAGATCTAGGAGGATGATTTGGATGATTCCTCTTCGGATGTTTTCTGTATTCGAAGGTTTGTGGTGGAAGTTTTTCGGAGCTTTGGAGGCTTGAATCCGTAGAGCTTCGTTGATTTGTGGTTTATGAGGTTTCTGGAGGCTTTTGAGCTTGATTTCAGTGACCTCTGAGATCTAGGAGGGTGATTTGGATGATCTTTCTTTGAATGTTCTTCGTATTCGAAGTTGAAGTTCTTGAAATTTCTGGAGGCTTCAGGGCTTGATTCCAGCAGAGCTTCTGAATTTCTGAACTCAAGATCTCTTCCCTGTCCTTCCTCAGATGTCTTGGTGTCTCTTTAGATGTCTTAGGAAGGTTTCTATTTATAGGAGTTTGGAGGTAGGTGAGCGACACATGGCGGAGTCTGATTGGTGACACATGTCACAGCTTGACTGGTCTGCTTGTGTCATCGCTTACACGCGCCGGATCGCCTGAGTCATCGCTTACACGTGCCACTCGCTTGCATCATTGCTTACATGTGCCTACATGCGATTAGCATTTTGCATGCTTTTCTTGTTCCTATCTTAATGGAATTTAGCAAATTTTCAGTAGCAGTATATGATGCTTTGTAACCAGCCATACTTTGTGGATTTGGTGGCATAACGTTTCAGCTTGTAATAGGCCGGGAATTTTCCCTCTCTACAGTTATATCACATGTCTTACATACGCGGTGTCTCTATCTATGCTATATAGTACAAGAGTAACCAAATTAATAAATTAATTATATAAACCATAGTTATTAAGCCCATGCTAGATGTTAACCCAATATAAGAGTTGGGTCATCAGGTAATTGGTTGAACCGGTGGACGAACCGTAGGATCCAATAAAAAATAAATATAAAAAAAAGTTAAAAAATCATAAAATAAATACCTAAATTGAAACAACAAGCATGCATAAATTATTAATTAAATTAATTCTAAAAAATTAGTCACATTTCACAAGTACTAATACTATAATAAAAGATTGCTATAAAATTGAAGCCAAATATTAGCTAAAATAAAATCCTATTACATGTCTTAAAATTCTATGAACAAAAATATATTTCAAACTCTAAAATCAGATTCTATGCATATTGCATATCTCTGTATAAAATCCATGTTTTTATTACGCTTATCATTTAGAAAATGGTACTACAATTATCTCTGTATAAAATCCATGTTTTTATTACGCTTATCATTTAGAAAATGGTACTACAATGAGCCTATTGTAGTAATTTTGCTAAGAATTACAAAATCGGCAGAATGAAAACAACCCGTCTGAGATGCATGGGTTGTAAAAATATCCACTGGGTTTTATTGTGTTTTACCGATTTAATTGCATAAATGGTCCGATTAAAAAACTAGACCAGCTTAGTACCGGTTCACTCAGTCCAACCAACCAGACTGATCTGGGTTTAATAATTATGCTATAAGCTACACGTAAATCAGGCAGCTAAAAGAGATCATAATAACAGACAAGCCTTCAAAAGAAAGCATGCCAAAAACAAGCAGGGAGATAAGGAGGAAAAACTTTAGAAAGAAAAGGGATACAAGGAAAAAAGCAAGATTCCAGGGAGTAATTGCTTTGCTGATAGAGAAAACCGTTTCTAGCTTTTCTAAAAGAAACATGACTTCTCTGTGTTCCACTAGATATCAACTCTTTTTATATGTGCCAAACCCATTTCATAAATCATAAAAAGTGTAAAAACGACAGAAACTTGAAACATGAATATGCCATCCATGCTACCTGCTCTTCTGCTAATTAGCATTATTTTCATTGTTGTTTCTCCAAATGGAGCTGTGGGATCGCCACAATTTTCTGCAATGTTTGTGTTCGGAGATTCAATAGTGGATGATGGAAATAACAACCGCCTCAACACTCGCGCCAAAGCAAACTTTGTGCCTTATGGCATCGATTTCAACAAGGGGCCAACTGGTAGATTTTGTAATGGAAAAACTATCATTGATTTTCTTGGTATGCCTTTTTTCTTTCTTTCTTGGTTGCCCATCCTTCCTTTCTTTTCAAAATACCCTAGTTCTCTAATTCTTAGCTTTTAAAGTTGTTGTTGTTGTTGTTTTGTTTGTTTGTTTATTTTTTTTTATTTTTTGTTGAGAATTTTGAGAATGAACTTTTAAGTTAAAAAGCTAGGCAACCACCAATAATAATAACATTATTTGTAATAGCCTATATCTATAATAACAATGTTTTTATTAAGACCTTTAAGTCAATGGTTGAGTTGAAGTTACACTTAGTATAACTCTAAGTAATATTACACCATCAAATAGCTTGCTGTAAAATTCATATTTTGAAAATTTCGCTATTGAATTATATGTTCTATATATTCTTAAACTATGAAAACTTGAATTGAAACAATTGATTGATAATATGACTATTAATTTTTTATCACCTTGAAATTTTGTAAGCATAGGGAATATATAAAGAGAATGTAATCTATTGGTAGATTTATCAAAATTCACATTTAATTAAAAAATATTGAATAATATAATATTGCATAAAGTTTTTACACTAGGTGAAACTTGAACACAATTTATATATATATATATATATATATATATATATATATATATATGAGATTAAATTTTGTAAGGACGTTGTGTAAAACTCATATTCTACCCCATTAATTATAACATGTTACATTACCTTATCATATATTTAAGAATAAGTACCCATTCAATTAATTCTAATACCTATATAATATAGGAAAATTATTAGGTACTCCTAGAGTACCATAAATGCGTACTCCCTCCTCTCACGTGAATGGTGGGTCCCACCATGAATTTAATTAATGAGACCCACCATTTATGTGAGAGGAGGGAGTACGCATTTATGGTACTCCGGGAGTACACAATAATTTCCTATATATATAAATACAACCAAATTGAGAGTTTATTGAGATGTTACTATTTATTAGGTGTAGTAACATGTATTGAATTTTAAGTAAAATACTAATGTGACAATCTTTTTATATATATAGGGTTTGGCTTACCTCCTACACATTTTTAACTGGATATATCATTTTATTTTAAATATACAATAGCAAGTGAATGATGTGGCAGTCTCTCATTAAAATAATTACACCACATTATTTTTTGCATAACTCAAATATATATTTTTCCCCTTCTAGACAGTTGTAAACTATAAATTATCTCTTAAAAACATATTTGACAGAAGTCATAGCTTTTTTTTTTTTTTTTGAGAAACGACATAAGTCAAGCTAATTAATATTTTTTAACATTTTAGATTAAATAAAATTCTTATGTAATTTAAGTATTACATAGTTTTTTTTTTATAGAATAAATATTACATAGTTAAAGTATTTTAACAATTTAAAAAAAATTATAAAAGAAATAAAAAATTTAATCACTTTTAAATAATTTAAACAATTAGCGTATCTTTTTTTTTTTTTTTTTTTTGGAGCAAAAAACAACTAGCGTTTCTTTACTTGTCCAAATGTATACAAATCAATATAAGGAAAATAGTATATAACAATAATAAAAACTAAAGAAATACCTGATTTTTCATAGATGCCAAATTTTATATAATTTGTCCTGGAATAAGGATCTCTTATTTCTAACCACGAAATCCTTAAATATCCTTAATTTTGAAAATAATAAATAAGTAAAATATAGTTTCCATATATCTAATAAAGTGTCCATATATTGAGACTACATTACACCATCAAATAGTTTGCTATTGAATTCATATTTTGAAAATTCCACTGTTGAATTATATGTTTTATATGTTCTTAACATATATGCTGATTTTCATGTCAATTGGATGTTATTTACCATTCAGTTCAAAAACCCATCTTTTATGCATTATTTAAACTACAAAAACTTGAATTTAAACAATTGATTGATAACATGACTATTGATTTTTTATCTTCTTAAAATTTTGTTAGCATAGGAAATATATAAAGATATTGTAATTTATTAGTAGATTTATCAAAATTCACATCCAATTAACCAATATTGAATAGTGTAATATTGCTTAAAGTTATTACACCAGGTATAACTTGAACCCAACCTATATATATATATATATATATATATATATATATGAGATTAAATTCTGTAAGGACGTGATGTAAAACTCATATTCTACCCTTTCAATCCTAACATGCTACATCATCTTATCACATATTTAAGAATAAGTACCCATTCAATTAATTCTAGTGTGTGTGTATATATATATATATATATATATATATATATATATAGGGTCTGGCTTACCTCCTGTACATTTTTAGCCAGACATGTCCTTTTGTTTTAAATATACAATAGCAAGTGGATGATGTGGCAGTCTCCCATTAAAGTAGTTACACAATTTTTTTTTTTTTACATAACTCATATACATATATTTTTCCCCTTATAGACCGTTGTAAACTATAAATTATCTCTTAAAAACATATTTGACATAAGTCATAGCTAATTAATATTTTTTAACATTTTAGATTAAATAAAATTCTTATGTAATTTAAATATTACATAGTTTTTTTTTTTTTTTTTTTTTTTTTTTTTTTGTGAATGAAATATTACATATTTAAAGTATACTAACAATTTTAAAAAAATTATAAAAGAAATAAAAAAGTTAATCGATTTTAAAATAATTTAGACAATTGGTGTATTTTTACTTGTCCAAATGTATACAAATCAATATAAGGAAATTAGTATATAACAATAATGAAAAACTAAAGAAAGATTTGATTTTTCATAGATGCCAAATTTTATAATTTGTCCTGGAATAAGGATCTCTGATTTCTAACCACAAAATCCTCAATTATCCTTAATTTTAAAAATAATAAATAAGTAAAATATAGTTTCCATATATCTAATATAGTGTCCATATATATATATTTGAAAAATAAAGAAAGCTTCCATCAAGAGATTTACTTATTTATTCTATATATATTTTAAGATTTAAGAAAATCTACCTTGAATAGACTTTGATTCAATGAGCACATACATACGACTATACGAGCAATAAGAGGGAAAAAAAATGTCAAGAGTCTTGTAGTTCGACCAAGAGAGTCAATCTCGTAACGAAGGCTGTACCGGTTTGACCAATGAAATGATATATTTCGGTATCGGTCTGGTGTACCGTTTCGGGTTTACCATTATTTTTATCATTATAAATATATATATATATATATATATATATATATATATATATATATATGTATGTGTGTGTGCGTGTGTATGTATATATATATATATATATATATTATAATAAATATAAAAATTTACCATAAAACATTACCTCAATTCAGAACAAATTATTCATGATTTTAGACTTTAGCATCAATTAAAAAAAAAAAAAAACACAATTTTAAAAATAGAAAACTTAATTGTTCATTGCATACTAAGAAAATAAATAATACTAATAAGTTAATGCAAGTAAGTTACTATTCTGTCATTTTAAAAATTACAAAACTAAAAAAAAAAAGTTTTTTTTTTTTTTTTCCTGTTCCAGCCGGTATGCCTAGTACTGGCAGGTATTGCCCGAAATCGGCCAGTATGGCTGGTACATGGCCAGCACGGCCGGTATTCAAACCGGTATAAAAGGTTGTCATTTTGATATTGGTATATGTACCGATACGGTACATATTGGCCAATACCGGTACAATATCGACTACCTTGAGCTTAACTAGTTGACACTTATTAGTATTTCAAACGAAAATATTCAGAGTTCTAATCCTCCCACTTGTTGTAAATATAAAATTATAAAAAAATTAGAGGAAAAAATGTCATTATATATTTTAAAAAAGGTAGTACATTTAAAAAAAAAAAAATCTAAGGGCCCATTACTTATATATATATATATAACTTTTTGTTTTTATAAAAATTATAGGAGGGTGAGAGAAATTTTAAAAATCTAGGGGGTCATCTCTTTTTTTCTTAAAAAAGAAAATTAATATAACATTAGTAACTATTCTCATAAAACATAATATTCACATAATTCATGTTTCGGAGAAGCATGGTCTCACTGTTGCTGTAATTAAAATTTTCAGGGGATTTGTTGGGTCTTCCCTATCTTCCAGCATTTACGACTACAAACACAACAGGGACTAATATTCTCAATGGGGTAAACTATGCTTCGGCGGGTGCGGGGATTCTTGATGAGAGCGGACGACACTTGGTAATGCCTTCAAATTTAGCTATATTGCAATTTTTACAAACAGTTTCATTGACGTTGACACAACTATATAATATGACACAGGGAGATCGGTTTACCTTAAACCAGCAGGTGCAGAATTTTCAAACCACCTTGAACCAACTAAAGGGCCAAATGAATGCAGAGCAATTGAGTCAATATTTGGCCAAATCCATAGTTGTGATGATCCTTGGCAGCAATGACTACATAAACAATTATCTCTTACCATCACTTTATCCCACAACCTCCAAGTTGAAGCCCAAAGAATATGCTGATTTGCTCATAAACCGCTACACACAACAAATACTGGTATGAGAAACTCCTAAATGTTTTTTCACACGTTTATATCCAATATTTCACAAATACATCCACAATTGATGCGAAAACCATGATTTTAAAAACCGAACCGGTGAAAGAACCAAAAAGAGGAGTGAATCCTGGTTATTTGGTCTGACCAATAAATAAACATTACAAAAATGATAATTATTTTATAACAATTTTCCCCCTATGATCCTTTACAATATAATTGAACATTATAGATTTAATTGGACTCCCCTCAAATAAAATTTAATATGATTTGATAAGGTTTTTTTATTTATTTTTTTATTTTTTTTATTTTTTATAGATACTTTCATACTGTAAAATAAATGGTACACAATTAGATACTAGTGACTTATAAAGTTACAATTTAAAATGTAAATATTATTTTATATTTCTTTTGAAAAAAAAATATTATTCCCAGCAATGCTAGAACTATAAATTTTGCCACAATTTGCTTATTTGACAAGTTGTTAGTAGTGGGGTCGTAGACCCACCACTTTTATTTTACCATTCACAACTTACCGTATAAGCAAGTTGCGTAAAAAATTATGGTCCTGATATTTTCCTAATATTCCACCCTCCACCATTAATATAAATTTAAATGTAATAATATTCTATATATGTAAAAAAAAAGAAAAGAAAAAGTAAAGTTAGCAACTGTGTCACTTACGATTTCCTACTTCCCACTACTCACCTTAGTCACCTTTTTAATTTTTGGTTTTGGGTTTGGAAGAGAAGGGTCTTGGGTGGTTGATTTGAAGGGCGAAGTTGGTGAAATCATTGGGTTCAGAGAGGGGCAACCACCCAACCATACACAATCTAGACCCTCTTTCTGAAACTGTTAAGAGTGTGAGGAAGAAGGAGGAGAAGCAAAGCCCTTCTCACCTTAGTCACCTACCCTCTTAAAATACTACAACATTAATTATCCACCATCCATCTACCTCTCAAAAGGCTACAACATTAATGACACAAAAACTACTTCCACTAAGTCCTCTACTCCCATTGTATTATTTTATTTACTTCTCACAAAAACAATTCAATTTAAAGATCCAACTTCTCTCTTTGCATTTTGAAGAGTGGCAAAGCTAGAGAGGACTATGCCCTGGGAAATAGAAGAACATGCAATTTTTGATGATTTGATCCTTCTCTCCCTATCTCTATCCCTCTCTCTCTCCTTGCCTAAATCGTAGCTGTGGCTATGTTTCTACCATTTTAGATCTAAGAAAAATGAAGCATTTTCTACAAAAAAATTCACTGTTTCAAATCTGCAAAACCAGTTTAACGGGACTAGTTTTCGGATTTTATAGTTAAACTGGAGGTTAACGGTTTTTTCCATTTTTGTCATTTTTTCGTTTTTGTGAATAATTAGATCGGAAGAACCGGTTGAACTGGTCCAATTTTTAGAACTATGGTGAAAACGTCAACATTTTAACACTTAAAAGTAAATAGTAAATGTAGAAAAAGAGATGTGAAATAGTGAATGTGAGATAACTAAAAACTCTATAAAAAATAGGGTAATCATTGTACTTTTTTTTGACATGAATCAGCCTTCTTTTTCTATTTCTTGAGAAGTATGAGGAAAAATAAAATACACTTAAAAATGTTTCTAAATTCCTAAAATAATTGAAACACATCCAACATTTTCCTTTCTTTTACCCCCATACTTTTCATGAAGCATATGGAGCTTAAAAATTAATGAAGAAATAAAATCTAAACTTTGAAAAGCAATATTTCACTACAGGCACTACAAGGCTTAGGTCTCAGAAAGTTTGTGTTGGCAGGAGTTGGGCCACTTGGCTGCATTCCTAGCCAACTAGCAAGCGGTGCTGCCCCACGAGGGAAATGTGTATCATTTGTTAATGATATTGTAGGACTATTCAACCAACAACTAAGCTCTCTCGTTGATCAACTCAATGCAAACCACTCCGGTGCTATTTTTGTTTATGGCAATACTTTCACACGTTTCACTGACATACTCAACAACCCTCGTAGTTATGGTAAGAAATTGTCATAGTTCCCATCATGTTTATGCATATATAGGTCCAACTACTATATTAATTGTCTACCTTTTTAAGATTGCCATTGCACTAGTTTATTTTCAAAACTCTATATAAGGCATGTAGATATGCCATAGCAATAACATGCATGAATAAAGCTACCAGTACGAAATTTCACAACAATTTCAAAACAAAGTTTAAGTAACAAATTGTTAATCATATGTAAAAAAGTAATGTTAGTAGGGGGCTCAAATAAGAATTAGTAACAAATTCTCACCTACATTTTGCTGTAAAGTTATTTTTAATTTATTGTACTCGTAGCATTATCTAGTATGCATACTACTTAAGTTGTCTTTTATACAAAAAAAAAAAACGACAATTCTTAAGGCCTAGTATCGAATTTACATAAATTGTATTTGCAGAAGGGTTTTTTAAGACAATTCAAAAGTTTTTTTTTCATGACTTGGGACTAATAAATTTGGAATCAATTTACTAAGAAATCGATCATTTTTCCAATTTATTTGTTGTTATTATTTTATTATTATTTGTAGCACCATCCGATCGAGTAATGTGGTTATGTTGTAGGATTCTGGGTGACCGATAGAGCTTGTTGTGGTTTCGGAAGGCACCAAGGGCAGGTAAGTTGCCTTCCATTCTTTTTCCCATGCTTGTTTAGGGACCAATATGTCTTCTGGGACGCCTTCCATCCAACCCAAGCTGTTAATAAGATTATTGCTCAAAGGGCTTACGCTGGTCCTCCTTCAGATTGCTACCCAATCAATGTGAAGCAAATGGCAGAAATGTGATTCTTCAACTATTTTCTAGCTTTATATGTGGAGTAATCACTAATTGTAAACATAGAAATGTGGTTCTTCTTCTAGTATAGGAAAATGACCCTCTATTATAATTATTATTACTGCTCTCTATCTTGTACTTTGGTTTATTATAATTCTTCTTGCACTTATTTTTCTTCTAAAAGACAAAACGAAAATAACACTTCTACACTTCTATGCCCCCGCCCCCCCCCCCAAAAAAAAGTCCTCTTGAATGGTAGTATGAGAAACATTTCTTCTTGATGACTTACACCAAACTACAATCAAGTATAGTCGAAAAATATTTTACTTTTATTTTATAAAACAATCAAGTATAGTTGAAAAATATTTTACTTTTTTTTTCCATCCCTAAAGTTTGCATGTATTTTTTTTCTTCCATACAAACTTTAAAAAGTTCATGAAAGTCATTTTTCTAATTTAATGTGTTCTTAGGGTGAAAAAAGGTATTGAGAAATCCCGTGGTTTTGGTGAAATATTTTCAAGAAATGTAAAATTTCATGTTTTTTGCAAACTACTTTTGAGAAATGATCTCAGAAAACGCTTAGAAAATATTTTGAACCAATGATAGAATTTATTCAAGAAATAAAAATGGGTATGCATGGATAAGCATGAAATCGCCAATGAATGTAGCAAGCATGAGTGAAGTATATAAATATCATGTTAATCATGGGATTAAATCATGGATCTAACATCATGATGATTATCTAATTATACTCATCTAAACTCGTTAATCACATCGATCAAACAAACATGCTACTTATTTAACAAAGAAGGTGCTAAAACTAGTAAAAGATGTAAGGAATAACGGAATAAGGCACTTGCTATATGAAATTAAGAGGCTAATGAATGATTGCTTGTTTTCCATAAAGAGGGAGAAATTTAAGGCCACTTTTAGGGACCGTTTGGTTGGATGGATTTTAAAGAGGATGTAAAAGATAGGAGCAAGGTTATCAAGATCGAGATCCTACATGGAATCGGTGAGAAGGTATGGGGATCGGATCATAGGATCGGCATGAGAATCGTAAGGTCCTACTTTCCAATTAAAAAAATAGAATATAAATATCCATAATTATAATTCATAATATATATTTTAAAGAAATATTTAAAAAAAGTAAATTTTGATACAAATTAGTGAAATTACTAATTAAAGGTCAACCAAATTAAAAATGCATAAACAAAGTTCAAAACTTAGAGGCATTGTTTCACACATACAGTAGCAACCCTTTTAAAGTTGACATCCAAGATCATACATCAATAGCCTACTTAGAGGCATTGTTTCTTGCACACATTAGCAGCCCTTTTAAAGGCGACATCTTGAATTGTACATTAGCCCTCTTAAAGGAAATTTCCTAAAAGTCAAACAGCAGCCCTTTGAAAGGTGATTTCCTAAAGCCATATTGCAGCCCTCTCAAAGGCGATACCCTAGAACTATGCACGAAAGTCCTAACCAGAGGCATTGTCTTTCACATACATCAACAGCCCTCTCAAAGGCACTTTTCCCAAAGTCATATAGTAGCCCTCTTAAAGGCACTTTTCCTAAAGTTGTTAGGACATATTTGTTTCAAGTTGTTTTGAACATATGCCATTTTTTTATGTAATTGGCTTATCTTTTGACAAAACACACTCAGCTTGTATTTGGGTAGCTCTAGGATGATTTTAATAGTTCAATAAATAAGGTTTCAAGATCAAGTGTTAAAGCCATGCAAGTTGTCCAAGATTCAAGTTGAAGAAGTGTCAGATTTTAAAGCTCGACACCTGGCTTGACACATGCATCTATCGAGCTTTAAAGAAGCTGTTTTAGCCCTGAGGCTCGACAGCACCTCGACACCTCTAGCTGTCGAGATTTAAGAAAAACAGATTTTGAGTTCTGTTTTGATTTCAATCCGTAGATGTGTCTTTGGAACTTCTTTTCTTCTAACTCTAGACATATAAAAGGATTATTTTAAGGGCCATCAAAGTGTACACAAGTTGCATAAGCATTGAGAAACCCTTGTTCAAGCAATTTGTGACCTAAGACAAAGTTCTTGCCCTAGATCATCTTTCTTGTGAAGAAGTTGTTATGTAATGTGCATCGTAGGGTTTTATAACCAAGCATCTTCTTAATCTTCATCGTGCGGATGAATTGAAGAACTTTGCATCCAACACCTTTCTCTAGTTGGTGATTAAAGTCGCGTATTGGGATCCACGCAATTGGTTAGTCAGGTACGTGGGAGCCATGCATCAAAAGGAGAAATTGTCACTTCAAAACAAGTCTAATAGGGTATTGGGGTAACGGTTCAACTGTAGGTTGGTAAGGTACTTGTGATTCTTTTACTTGTAACCGCTTGTTGTGATAATAGTGGAGTTTCGGGAGTGGTGACTTTAAAATCACTCGGTGAGGTTTTTGCCGTGTAGGTTTTCCCCATTTGTAAACAAATCACCGTGTCATTTAATTTCTACTGCATTCTTTAGTTTATTGGTAATTTGTTTGTGCTACCACGCAATTTGCATGACAATTTGATTAATTAATTACTTGGCTAATAAATCAACTTAATTCATCACAACGCGTTTGTGGCCTATCAAGTGGTATCAAAGCAGACACACTCTGATTAGGGTTTAATCCCTGTGTGTGATCCATTGACCCCTGTTTGTCATGGATAGAGGTCATTGTCTTATTATACCTCCATTGTTTGATGGTACTAACTATGCTTACTAGAAAGTAAGCACGAGAGCTTTCTTACAGTCACTAGATGAGAAGGTGTGGCAAGCTGTGGAGATAGGCTGGACCAAGCCTACAGAAGCGCCGGCCGATTGGGATGATGCCAAGATCAAGGAGGCCAATTTCAATAGCAGAGCATTGAATGACCTATTCAGTGCGGTCACTAATGAGGAGTTCAAGAAGATTTCCTCCACTAAAACTGCTAAGGAAGCATGGACTATTCTCCAGACAACCTATGAGGGAACAAAGGCTGTCAAGGATTCGAAGCTACAGAGGCTCACTACAAGCTTCGAAGAAATTAAGATGGAGGAGGATGAGTCATTCAATGAATTCTATGCCAAGCTCAAAGACATAGTGAACTTAGCTTTCAATCTTAGGGAAACCATTCCTGAACCCAAGATAGTAAGAAAAGTGTTCAGATCTCTGCCTAAGAGATTTCATGCCAAGATCATGATGATAAAGGAATTAAAGGATATTGACAAGATTCCTCTAACTGAGCTAGTTGGTAATCTGCAAACCTACGAGCTAGGGTTGACAAGAATCGGCAAGTCAAGTAAAGGCAAGAGCATGGCACTGAAGGTCAAGAGCAGTGACATAGATGAGTCTTCAGACGATGAAGATTCTAAGATGAAGTCCTACATTACTAGGCAATTCAAGAAATTCATGAAAAATGCTAATGGAAAAGGCTTCAACAAGGACCGTAGGCAATCCAGTTCTTCTTAGTTTAAGAGTCAAGATAAAGGGAAGAAGGATACTAGGGATGACGGTCAGTACACTGTTCCCGCTGGACCTAAGTGCTTCAGGTGTCAAGGCTTCGGTCATATAAATAAGAGTGTCCTACATATCTCAAGAGCATTAGGAAGAGCAAGGCACTTGTTGTTACCTTGAGCTACACTGAGCTTGAAGATGATTCCGACAATGATGATGACGAAATTTTGAATGCCTTCACTGCCACTGTTAATACTACTGAAGGGATTACTGAAGATGTAGATGAAGAAAAAGAATTGGTGGATGCTATGTTTGAAACAATTGATGATCAAGATGATATCCATACCGCCTATGAGAAACTGTACAAGCTTTCTGAAAAGCATGAGAAACTCTATAGGTTGGTCACCAAGAAGCTTAGTGATGTGGAACTTGATTGAGAGGAGCTTTCCACTAAGTTTGATGAAGCAAATTAGACAATTGGGGCACTGAGATTCGAGAACAATTTCCTGGCTGAGAAAACCAAGAAGCTTGAAGCAAAACTGTTTCAAGTTAGAGCTCAATTGGAGAGGACATCAAGTGCGAAGCTGGATGAGATGCTTAGCATTCAGAAATCTGCTTTTGATCGAGCAGGATTGGGGTATGAATTCTCTTCCACTAATACTCCTTCTGCTAGTATCACTGTTTTTGTTTATCTTGCTAATAATTTTAAAATTAAGAAAAATGATGATAAAGCTGAATTAGCTAGTGAGAACTTAGACAAGGGTAAGTCTATCTTAGGAGCACCCCCTAAGCTTGAGAAGAAGGAAACTAAAAACCCTAAGGCTAAGAAGGCTAACTCTCAAAAGCCTAAACAGAAGAAGCAACATCTATGTCATCATTGTGGTATTGCCAGTCATACTCGACCAAATTGCTATAAGTTTTTAGCCACTCAACAGAGCAATGGCATGATAGCATCTGGGAACCAGAATCAGCTTCAAACCTCTCTTGCTCCTCTTGGAGATCTTCTCGAAGCCCTCATGTTCTTTTCAAACTTGAACGGTTTCAATCCTTCCCCCTCATCACCGGTTCAAGGGTTTGCAAAAAGGAAAGGTTCTTCCAAGTGTGGAAGGAAAAGGGTTCCAAGTGATTGTTTCACGTTTTCTCTCTCTCCCCTTCCTGTTTTTATTTTTGCATTACTTGTGTGTGTTGCTTTACTATTTTGAGTTAGTTTAGTTTTATGCTTTTTTTTTTTTGCTTTGTTTAACATGTTTTTGTTTGTTTTATCTTCAGTTTTTGTTTCATTTTTTTTTTTCAGATAAAGATATAAAAAAAAAATGAAAAATTTAAAAATAAAAAACAGTGTGTGTTTGTGTACATTGGTTCTTGTGAACCTTAAAATGGCCATTGAAACAGAGTTTTCTAAACTTTGTATCTCTTATAGCTTAGATGAGCATCCTTATGCACAACAAAGCAAGTGAACTTTGTGGCTCTTTGTTTATGATGAGTAAGGCTAAGTGATCTCTTGTACTTAACATTCGTATTACTCTTTTTGATGGGTAGAACTAGAAAATCCTAAGAGAAAGGCATAAATAACCATTTCACTACTATTGTCTGCCAATCATGTCAATGACATCTGTATGCTTCGGTATAGCAAAAGTGCAATGTCAAAAAGCTTAACATATTTGGGTATTTATTTTCTCTCTTATATGCCCATGCATAGTTTGCTTAATAAAAGAAAATATGCAAAAAAATAAAAGCAAAAAAAAAAAATTAAAAAAAAAATAAAATGCTTTAAAATATGATTGCAAGCATGTTTTCTAGAAGATGTGGGAGTTATAGGATGTATCTCGAAGGTGATAGTTCCCATCAAACGGTTATGATTGTGTGTGAGTTAAAGTGATTTTCTCATATCTCAAATCATCATAACTTATGTAATCTTGCGATGTTATTCACACACAACACGCAATATTCTTTGTTACTTTTGATATATGTATAGTTACAATGTGATTTGGCCATCACAAGGTTTACATGTGTTGATGTATGCTCACTAAACTGTCTTGACTTATTTTTGAAATATAAAATTGGTTAGACTTGTTTAGTGTGTATGTGTGTTTTGAGATTCATGTGCTTAAAACTGTTATTAAGAGATGTTTTTGAGAGCTTAATATGTTTTTTGGATCATTGATTGAGTTGCATGCGTGATTGCAACCATATCTATGTTTTTCTCTTCTCGAAAAAATGCTTTTAAAAGCTGACTCGACACCTCCTCGACACATCCTTGATACCTGGATATCTGTCGAGCTTATTAGCTTTTTCTTATTGCAATCTTGACAGCTTCTCGACACTTGGTGGATCAATCGAGGAACTTTTTGTCCTCTTGATAGCTTCTCGATAGTTGGTGGATCGATCAAGATTCTTTTTGTGTCTGATCCTTGATCCTCGACACCTTCTCGATAGCTATATCTGTCGACGTTGTTTTTCTTGATGCCTACCTCGACAGATGTCTCGACACCTGTATCTGTCAAGAATTACTAAAGCTCTATATATAGATTCTACGCGATCCTTTTCTCATTTCTCTCGATCTCTCTCTCGATACCTCTGGCTTTTCACCTCCCAAACCTTTCTCTCTCTCTCACTTCAAACCTCTTCCCAAGGTTTCTTCAAGCTTCCTTCAAGTTTTCCTCTCTTGGTAAGCTCCTAATCTCATTCATTTACATGCATTTCATGTTTTGAAACCTAGTTTTTGGGGTTTTTGAAAAATTTTGAGGTTTTTCAAAATTGATGAGTTTTTGTTGCAGTTTTTAGGGGTTTTGTAGATTTGATCTCAAATCTCCATGCATTGTATCACATTAGTATTCTAACAATATATTCATGCCTTTAGATGTGTGCAAACTTGCTGTGTGCTGATAGGTTTGGATTGGGCTGAGCCCATGATGTTTTTCATGTTGCATGTCACATGTTCATGCATTCCCCATGCATACGTTCTCTTTTCAATATACTTGTTATATTTGAATTGTCTTTGAAACTTTTCTGAGTGTTTCTATCGTTCCCCATCTCTTTCTATTTACGCTAGTAGTGTCTATGGCATTGAAATGTAAATCCATTCCGTCCCAAAACCCTCTTCGTTCTATGGGCTCTTTGTATTCTGATTCTACTCCTTCCTCTATTCGGTTCTGTGATGAGAAAGCCTAACAGGACTTTTCAGAGAACTTTTCTGGCAGACTTTGTCGACACTGACCTACCTGATGTCATTCACAGTCGAGGTTGGGAGTCACTATGTGACGTCCCGGTCACTTGTCCTTCTGTGCTGATACAGGAGTTTTACTCCAACATGCATGGAATCGATTCTTCAGTACCTCTCTTTCACACTCACGTTCGAGGTACGCGCATTGTAGTCACATCAGAGTTGGTTTTCGATGTGCTTCATGTTTCGAGGGTTACGCATCCTGATTACCCCGGTTGTGAGCGTCTACGGATTATGTCCAAAGACGAGATGATGTCTGCTTTTTGTGAGCGCCCCTCTAATTGGGGTGAGTGTTAGTTTACACCATGTAGGCCTTTTGCTAAAGGTCCTCGTTTCATGAACATGGTGATGACATTTGTTTTGCACTCACTCTCTCACTATAACTCCATCACAGAGCCTCGTGCTCGGTTTTTGTTGTCTCTTTTAGAGCACCTCATTATAGACTTTACTTCACACTTCATTTTCTCTATCATAGAAGTCTCTAGGGATATGGTTACCCGTGATAAGCTCATCTTTCCTTCTGCTATCACGAGGATTTTACTCCATTTCTCCATCCCTTTTCCTATGTTCGACCCCTTCCATGTCATGGTTGCCATAGACACCGCTACCATAAAACGTAGTGAGGCGTAGTTTAGGTCGCGATGGACGGATTCAGCAGCTCCTTCCCCTCGTCTAGCTCCATCTAGATCTGCTCAAGCCACATCTGCTCCTTCCTCTTCCTCGAGCGATGTGTCACTAGGAGACATCATGGCACAGCTTCAACGCATGGATGCTCGCCTCTTACACTCTCTACAAAGTTGTATCAGGTGAATGTTTGTGTTGGTCGCATTGCTCAGCGACAGGCGACCATAGACAGTTTTGCTTCTAAGGCTTCTCCTCCACCTCCTCATCTGGCTTTTGAGTCTGAGGATGATGATGGTGATGATGATGCTGCTTCAAATGATGATGATGGAGATGCTAGTTCTACTGATGAGATGTCTACTTAACACTCTACCCTTTGTCACTCGTGTAAAAAAGGGGGAGTAGTTTTGGATATGAGAGTAGTCATACTTAGGGGGAGAGCTTGCATAGGACATTTTTGATAAGGGGAGTATTGTTGCTTTGAGGGATGTAGTGAGGACTATATGTATATTTTCTTTTCTTTCTTTTAGGAGATACATTGTTCTTGTACCTTAGGTTTTGTGACCTTTGTTTACATACATTATGCTTATCGTTGTTATATATGTTGGGGTATAATAAAATACAACTCCAATTTCGTCCATAGAGATCGTCTAGGACAAGCAAGGTGTAAGGATGAGGCGTTGCACAGTCAAGTGAGGGCCTCAGGACGAGCTAAGCTGACTAGAGGACCTCAGGACGAGGTAAGCTGACTGGAGGGCATTAGGACGAGGTAAACTGACTTGAGGGTCTCCAAGACGAGGTATGTTTGACTTGAGGGCCTCAAGACGAGGAATTCTGGATGACACATTGACATTTGGGAAAAGTCGTGTGTAAAACAATTTCATATCATATGTATAACTCCTAGTGACCGTTACGCATAAAGAGTGTAACTCCTAAACAGTTGAGGAAGTTATATTCGAGCACACATCTCCTTAAATCAAGGGGAGGTTACAAATCCAATAACTGCTCTTAAGACACTATATAAACGTTAATTTAGACCAAGAAAAAGGTACGTTCTATGATTCCTAAAAAGTTGAAACTCAAAAATAAAAGAGAAAACTGACTTTGTCATTGGAGGGTTATTGGCCGGTGACCCCGGTCACCTTTAATTACTGTTCTTTCTTTTTCAGGCCATCAAGACAACCGGTAGTCCTCTCTAATCCGAAGCATTCGGTCTACTGATTTTCTTCGTATCATCAGTTGGCGCCGTCTGTGGGGAACTTAGAAAATAATTGTCTTTTTCTTTTCGTTCGTTTGATTGTTTGTTATTCCTAGACAAAAGGCTGAATGGTTTGGACAAGATCAAGGGCTACCAGCCCAGGCCACCAGGAGAGTAGGGATGCTTCTAGTAATCCCCACCGCGACTGTCAGTCAGCGCCTGTTGCGCAACCGCCTTCTATTCAACATATGCAGTCCATGGCTGCTACTATGGCGGAATTGACCCACCGAAATCTGGAGTTGAATAGGGAGATCAACTTAAGAAGGGCACGGGATGAAATGCATGCAGAAGGATGAGCCCAAAGTCAGGGTAGAGGAGAAAATGTTGAGTCCGAAGGTCAGTCAAGGGGTACTACTTCAAGAAGAGTGCCACAGTTGGAGAGGGAAATGGACTTAATGAGAAAAGATATGGATGAAATGAAGGAGAATATGAGGTGGGCGAACCCCGTAGAAGACTTGGTTCACCGAACAGACTCCCTTTTCACGGCTTCCATCAACAGTCATCCCTTACCCCCTAAGTTTAAAATGCCTTCTTTGGATTCATACGATGGAAATCATGATCTGTGTGATCACATTGCTACTTTTAAGACAACCATGCACCTTTAGGGAGTTCCGGACGAGATTATGTGCAGAGCGTACCCTACAATGCTAAAGGGGCCAGCGAGGGTGTGGTTCAGCAAAATACCCCCAAACTCTATTGGATCATTCGAGGGGTTGAGCAAGATGTTTGTTAATAACTTCATCGGAGGACAACGCTGTTGGAAATGTATATATATAACGCAGCGGAAGAAAATATAATGTAAACGGATCTACTTCATACATACAAGTTAACATTGGCTATTTAAGTTTCAGAATATATGAACAAGAGAGTGTACCTTGGAGCGGTGAATTTCAAAACTTGAAGATGAGAGGCTCTTGGGAATACTTTCAATCTTCACTCCAATTCCACTAACGCCCAAGATGTGTGGTCTCTCAATCAGTTCCAAAGGGAGAACATGAAAGTGTGTCTCACACTCTCTCTTTTTCTCTATGAAAATCTCTACTGAAAAATTCTGTGTGTTTCTCCCTTTGTATCTAACTGATTATCTAATTGGGCCGGCCTTTTGGGCCTTTCCAATTGGGCTTAAGTGTGTGGCTTGGAGTGGGACCAAAAGGGACCAATAAGACACTAGCTCCAATGGGCCTTGGGCTTTTCTGTCAACTCTTGACAAGTCCAAAGTTACCATTAACTATATTTAATACCACTATATAAATATAGTTGCACTTAGGCCTTATTAATAAATTATATCCCAAGACTTTATTATACATGCAACCCCTTCTAAAATATTCATAGTAATACAAAGTCATGAAAGAAGACTGCCACTTTGTATATTACTACATCTTAATTCTTTGAGTACCCGGTTTAATCCTTTAAGTTATTCATCATATATTTATGAAATCCAATTCCATAAATATATACTTTAGTAACTCCTTACTAAAGTGGTTAGGCCCAACTCTCTGAATAACAAACACATTAAACTTATCTCAAGGGAATATTTTACACCTCCGTTAAGAGACTATGAATTCCATTTTGAGAATATATGTTCCATCAACACTAAATGTGGCTGCCCAACATACTGAGATTTTGACCTTAACCATAGATCTCACTCCTGATATATCAAAGCAACCTACACTTCATGATCAGGTCCATTATCCTCTCAGGATTAAGAGTTCATGCAAATATAAGTCGTGAGTTTATTATTCTATTGACAGTCTTTAGGAGAATAATAAATCTCACACCGGTCCAGTTCAATATGTCTTAACTCTTAAAACATATCAACATATCAACTAGAAATCTCCATTTCCATGATCAAGACAAATCATCTTAGTTGATATGTTATAGCCTTCGCAGATGAAATGCCCAATTTCATCACCGACTACGAACTATAATTCTGAGTTTACAAAGAACTTGTGATTTATATCTTCTGTGACTAAATCACATAAATCACATACTATTGCATCTCATGGACTATATGATAATGTCCCAATATTCATGTTACCATTATTTTCAAATAATAATACAAATTTATTAACCAAAACATTAAGTCATACATAATGTCTTACATAATAAAATACATAGCATCATACAATAGGATTTAAGGACAAATATCCCAACAACGCCACAAGTGTTCTTCTTCTAGTTTGTTAACTATTGAGCAAGGGGAGAATGAGAGTTTACGGTCCTTCATTACCCGTTTCAACAAGAAGGCCTTGACGGTGGATGAAATGGACGACAAGTTGCTGTTAGCCGCTTTCCATAATGGGGTCAATTCTAACTTGTTCATTCATAAACTGTATGAGCAGGAGCCTCAGACTATGGCTGAACTCATCCATTCATCCTAGAACTTCATGAACGCTGAGGACGCAATAATAGCCAAGAAGAGGAAAAGGTCAGAACGCTAGGAAGCAGGTCACCAACGACATCCAGATCAAGGTCCTCGTCCCAAGAAGGTCCGGGCATATGAGAAAAGGGATAGAGATGGTAAAAAGGCAAGTTCATTATCAAGAAGTCAGCAGTACACTCCCTTGAATACTTCGCTAGAGCAGGTCCTTATGCAAATCAAGGATGATCCGTCCTTAAAGTGGCCGTAGAAAATGAAGGGAGATCCTAACAAGCGCAGCAGGAACAAGTATTGCCGCTTTCACAGTGACCATGGGCATGACACGAACGTGTGTTTTGATCTGAAGCAGCAGATAGAGAACCTCATCAAGCAGGGAAAGTTGAGGAATTTCCGAGGACGAGACCACAAGGACGAGAAGTTAAAGGCCAAGGTGGAAGAGTCCTCACTACTCCTACTAGGAGAAATAAGAGTTATTATAGGAGGAACCTCAGCTGCGCAGTCATCCAAATCGAGAAAGACATACCTGAAGGTGGTGTAAAATGTCCAGCTGTCAGGACGATCTCCCAAGACGAGGGAAGCTGACGAGCAAGCCATTACGTTCACGAACGAGGATGCTGGAAGAATTCATCGCCCCCATGATGACACGATTATCATTACTCTACTCATCGCCGACTATACTACTAGAAGGGTGTTGGTAGACAATGGCAGCTCGGCGGACATTCTGTATTACCCCGCTTTCCAAAAAATGAGGCTAGGACGAGATTAGCTTCATCTAGTGAATTCGCCCTTGGTAGGATTTAGAGGGATGAAAGTACAACCTATAGGTACTATCATGCTGCTAGTGGTGGTTGGAGCATACCTGCAACAGATAATCAAAGAGGTAAACTTCCTTGTAGTTGATTGTTCATCATCATATAATGCTATTATCGGAAGGCCTACTCTGAATAGCTGGAAGGCGGTAACCTCTACCTACCATTTGTCCGTTAAATTCCTAACTAAACATGACGTGGGTCAAGTACAAGGAGATCAGTTAGCTGCTAGAGAATGCTACCTAGCTATGTTGGCGATGGATGAGCATGTATAGACAATGAGCATAGACGAAGGAAGAATCACAGCGGAGCCTGTTGAGGTGTTAGAAGATGTCCCCTTAGACGATAGTAGAACCGAGAAGTTCACTAGAATAGGGGCGAGCATGGAAGAAGAGGCGAAGAATGCACTGGTCCAATTTTTGAAGAAAAGCCTTGATGTCTTTGCATGGAGTCATGAAGATATGCCGGGTATTAATCCGAGTGTCATTACTCATCGTTTGAATGTATGTCCCCTCTCCAAACCCGTGCGTCAGAAGAAGAGGGTATTTTCCCCTGAGCGAGACAACGCCATTAAGGAAGAAGTCCAGAAGTTGATCACGATGGAGTTCATCAGAGAAGTCTACTATCCGGATTGGTTGGCGAATGTAGTTATGGTGAAGAAGGCTAATGGCAAATGGCGAATGTGTATGGAATTTACCGACTTAAACAAGGCTTGCCCCAAGGACAGTTATCCATTACCATGCATTGACCAACTGGTAAACTCAACGGCAGGTCACAGGCTGCTGAGCTTCATGGATGCCTTCTTAGGCTACAACCAAATAAGGATGGACGAGGCAGACCAAGAGAAGACTTCATTCATCACCAGCCAAGGATTGTTTTGCTACAAGGTAATGCCTTTCAGTTTGAAGAACGCGGGGGCGACATACCAAAGGCTGGTGAACCACATGTTTCGTCCTCAGATTGGGTGAAATGTAGAGGTCTACGTTGACGATATGTTGGTAAAAAGTTTGGACAAGGGAAAACATCTGGATGACCTTCAAGAGACCTTTGATACACTTTGACGGTACAACATGAAACTCAATCCAAGCAAATGCACCTTCGGAGTTTCATTAGGAAAGTTTTTGGGGTTCATGGTTTCACATAGAGGAATTGAGGCAAATCCAGATAAGATCCAAGCAATACTCAACATGGAACCTCCAAAAAACATCAAAGAAGTCCAGTCTCTTATAAGACGAGTTGCTGCCCTTAACAAGTTTGTTTCAAAAGCTACTGACAAGTATTTACCATTCTTTAAAGTCCTCAAGAAGGCATTTGAGTGGACGAACGAGTCCCAGAGGGCCTTCCAAGATTTGAAAACTTATCTCACAAGGGCACTGTTATTGAGTCCATTCGTACCTGGTGAAGAGCTGTATTTATATTTGGCGGTATCCCCGCACGCATAAGTTCCGCGCTGGTCAGGGAAGAAGAACGAGTGTAGAAACCGGTATACTATACCAGCCGGGCACTTAGAGGAGTGGAGGGACGGTACCCAATGATGGAGAAGTTAGCTTTTGCCTTGGTCACGGCTTCCAGGAAGATGAGGCACTACAATCAAGCTCATGTCATCATTGTCCTAACAAATCATCCCCTAAAGAAAGCAATGAACAAATTGGAAGCCGCAGGACGGCTAGTCCAATGGGCAATAGAGCTTAGCGAATTTGATGTCAGGTATCAGCCAAGGAATGCAGTAAAGGCGCAGGCGCTGGCAGACTTCATTGTGGAGTTCACACCTGGCCAAGACGAGCTGGGCAAGGACGAAGGAATAAGAAGGTGGGTTATCAATGTGGATAGATCATCCACGATGTACGCAGGAGGGATTGGAGTCATACTTAAGTCCCCAGAAGGTGATAGGTTGGAGTATGCAGCCCGTCTACAGTACCAAACTACCAACAATGAAGCCAAATATGAAGCACTACTTAAAGGGCTGAAATTGGCTAAGTCCCTAGGAGTGGAGTCAGTAATAGTCAGAGGAGATTCTCAGCTAGTCATCAACCAAGTGAATGGGATGTACGATGCCAAGGAAGATCGGACGAAGAGATACCTCAGCAAAGTGAGGAGGCTTGTACAAAAATTTTCAGAAGTAAGTTTTGTTCAACTCCCAAGGGAGGAAAATATAGAAGCAGATGCGTTGGTAAGAGTAACATCGGCAGGTGGAGTTATGGACGAGTATGGCAAGGTCCAATACATGCCGAGCATAGATCTCCCAGAAATACAGCAAATTGGAGGGGAAGAAAATTGGATGAGTCCAATAATAATTTATCTTAAGGATGGAAGACTTCCAGAAGATAAGAACGAAGCCAGAAAACTGAGGGTCAGGGCTGCCAAGTATGTCCTTATAAACGAAGTTCTATACAAGCGAGGCTTTTCACAGCCCTACCTAAGGTGTCTAGCTCCGGACGAATTCAATTATGTTTTGAGGGAGGTTCATGAAGGAGCATATGGGAATCACTCAGGGGCAAGGTCACTAGTCCATAAAATCGTTTGTGCAGGCTACTACTGGCCCACGATTCAGGCAGATGCTAAGGCTTATGTTAAGGTATGCAACCAATGTCAGCACTCAGCAATGTCCCTAGGCAGCCGTTGGAATACTAGACCCCTATGATGGCCCCTTGGCTGTTTGCACAATGGGGACTGGATATCCTAGGTCCTTTCCCCCTGGGAACTAGACAAATGAAATTTTTGGTTGTAGGAATTGACTACTTTACCAAGTGGGTGGAGGCTGAACCTCTTGCAAAAATTACTCAGCAAAATGTTAAGAATTTTGTTTGGAAGAATATTCTGTGTAGGTTCGGAGTACTGAGGGTGCTGATATCTGATAACGGACGGCAGTTTGACAACGCACCATTCAGAGACTTCTGTGAACATTTTGGAATCAAGAATCACTACTCCTCACCCTCCCACCCATAGGTGAACGGACAAGCAGAGGTAGCAAACCGATCCTCGCTGAAAATTATCAAGACTCGGCTTGAGGGGGCAAAAGGGATATGGCCAGACGAGTTACCGGGCGTTCTTTGGGCCTATAGGACGACCGTGAAAACCCCGACAGGAGAAACCCTCTTTAAATTAGCTATGGAAGCTAAGCGGTCAAACTTGCAGAAGTTCATATGGCTAACTACGGAGTGATGAAGTATCAGGAGAAAGAAAACGAAGAACTACTCCGTCTTGACCTCGATCTCATTGATGAGGTAAGGATGGATGCGGAGCAAAGGACAGCAAGATACAAGAATCTTATGGCCAGACAGCATGATGCCATGGTGAAACCCAGGCGTTTCAGCATAAGGGATCTTGTTCTCAAAAGAGTATCCTTGGAAACTAGGAACCCAGCTCATGGAAAATTGGGACCTAATTGGGAGGGACCATACAGGGTAGTCAACTGCAAGAGGCAGGGGTCGTATTACTTGGAAGCTCTGGACGGACGAAAGCTGGAGCATCCATGGAATGTGGAGCACCTGAGAAGGTACTATCAGTAATGGGCTTGGACGAAGTTAATCAAGGACGAGATTACAGCTACGGATGATGCTACTATGTTCGCATTTATTAATATCTATTATTGTGTTCTTACTACTGCTATGGTGTGTACTAAAAATAAAGGTGCACTAGTTCTTAAACTTTCGCATCGTCTACAGACAAGTTTGTGAAAGACAAGGTTATGTATTATAGGTGTTTTCCTAAGTACTTTCATAAGGCACTATGCCATATTTGTGACCAATACTTATATAATGATATGGTTTGGATTTTTAATTTATTTTATGCATAAAATCTAACTCCCATGGTTACCCCACGAGGGGAGCAAAACCTTAAGACAAATGAAAAATCCCTGGACGCAGGGATGTAACGTTCACAAACTTTCCTCAAGACGAGGATAACGTGAAGCTAAGGCACAAAAAATTATATAATGAAACACAAGTCCATAGACGAGCATTTGACCAAGACACCCAGGTGCTCTAGGACGAATCAAACACTAGAAAACGTCCTTGACAAAAGGCAAAAGCCAAGCTTATGGACGAGGCAAACAAGCCAAGCCTATAGACGAGACAAGTGGGCCAAACCTATGGACGAGGGAAACGTCTGACAAGGGTATCATCACTTCGTCTATAGAAAAATAAGCCTTTGGACGAAGAAAATGTCTAACAAGGACTTGTCACTTTGTCTATAGAAAAACACATGTATGAACCAATAACGTCGTCCATAAGAAAAGTATAAGGACGACCCTTTAATACTTAAGAGATGCAAATTTCTATCACTGACAGAGAGCAAACATGTTCATACAATAACAAATAATGAATAAAAACAAACATTCATTGAAGTTTTAAAAAGGGTAGACGACCACCATCCAAAAACCCTTAGAAATTAGGCCTCAAAAGGCAATGTTAATAAGCTCGTCAATAACACTCTGGATGAGATGATTGTACTCCAATACATTTCAATAAAAAAAAAAAAAAAGAAGAAGAAAGAAACAAAGCAAATTACATTAAAGCAAAAAGACATCTTAAACAGGTGGGGTGTTGGCATTGGGCTCATCTTGAGGGGGCAAAGTGGTAGCGTCATCCTTCACATTAATATCTTCTGAGCTGGTCTGGATGAGGGAGCTTGTAGAAGCCCCACCAAGGTTCAGCTTGATAGAACTGAAGTCCACCTTAGGGAATTTATCAATGGCATCCATCCTAAAGTCCTCGAAGCCAGCTGCGTAGTTGGCGTTCATTGAATTAGTAAATACTTTGGACGCCTTGAACTCTGCTACGGCGTCTCCTTTAACTTTCTCTAGAAGGGCATCTAACTTGTCATTCCTCTTTTGAAGGAAAGCAAGACGAGCATCCTTCTCATGGATTTCAGTCTCCAACTCAACGACGCGGTTTTACAGCTTCCCCGCATCGTCCTTGGCCTTGGCTGCCACCTCCGCCCACCTCTTGGACTCGTCCTTTCCTTTTTTGACCGTCTTCTCCAATAATATCCTCGTCTTGTCTAGTTCAGTTGCCTGCCTAGACGCAGCGATGAACTTAGACATTGCCTGCATAGATCAAAGCTTTATTACAATGCATACATAAGCTAATAGCAAGACAAGACAAACATATAAACCTACATACCTTGAAAAGTTCATGAACACCGGAGTGTTCAAAATCCTTCAACGACATGTTGTAGCATGCCGTCACGTCTTCATCTGTCACAACCCTCTCAAACTTCTCCCAAGCCAAGTCCTCATTCTCAAGAAGATTGTGAGGCACCTGATGAGAAGGTTGAGACGAGGTAGGGACTTCGACTCTAGACGGGATGAATGGAGAAGGAAGTTCTGGATCAACATCCAAGATTTGAACAGGATGGCTGGGAGGGACGAGAAAAGAGATAGGTTAATCCTTAGCTTGAGTGTTTTGAGGCTTGGACGACCTATGCCTAGCCTTCTTATCCTTGCGCCTACTTGGAAGATTTCCCAAGTCTACGCCTAAAGAAAGGCACTTTCTTTTGTCACCAGAAGCTGGACGAGGATGGGATTTCACTCTAGGCCTAATTTCCTTGTCCACTGCGTCCTTACCTTTATTTTGTTTCATCGTCGCCATCCCTGCAAGTGAAGACGTCAGTAAAAAAAAAAAATAAATAATAATAATAATAAAATAAAGATAAGGCAAAACTTACGTCTTCTGACAGTAACTTTGTGGGCAATGGCTTCGTCTGAAGGGTCAGGACCTAACCCCCAAGTGGCAAGACGCTATAGACTAACCAAAAAGTGAAAAGTCTTGTCGCTGTAAAGACGAGCCTTTTGAACTCGTTCCAAATGAAACTTGTCCAGATGGGGTCGTCTAACAACTTTTTTCAAAACAAAACGAAACAAAAAGTGCGTTAGACGACCATAATCAAAGACGAGTAAAAGCACATAATGTCAAACACATACCTTCAGGACGAAGGTTCTCTATCTCTCCTGTGTAGGGAGGAAATGAATCCTTGTCAACCTCACTAGGGCGTCCAGCCCAGAAACCAGAGACGAAGAAATATTCCGTCTTCCAGTTTCTGTCTGAGGTGACCAAAGACTTTATCAACCTACAATCTTTCCCTCTGGCTGTAAATTGATAAAAACCAAGGGACTGGTTAATTTCGGAGGGTTTATAACAAAAGAGGAACTCATCCATGGTAAGAGGACGGTTCCCCTCAAACACCTCCCTCCACAAAACTTACATGGCTACTATTAGCCGCCATGTGTTGGGGTTAAGTTGACATATACCTAATCCTAACCTGGAAAGCAACTCTCTGGCGAAGGCATTGAGAGGCAACCTCAAACCCCCCAAGAGGTAAGCCTCGTAAATACCAACTCCAAAATGAGGTTGACAACACCACTCGTTACGAACAGGTATCCTAGGATTTAAACTGTCAGGGATTTGGTACCAGGTCTTAAGAAGAACCAATCTCCTCTCGTCCGTCTTAGAACCAACCCCAACGACACAAGTGTATACCACATCTTCCTTGTCTTGAGTAGAAGACGAGGGAGCACTTGTGCCTGCGCTAGAACCAGACTTAAGCCTCGTCCTATGCTCTTCCTGAAATACCTCAAAGGAACCCTAGGGACACCAGATGTATACTCGTCTGTGGTATTCCCATCACTACTGCTATTACTACTAGAACTATCACTGGAACCACTAAAACTACTTGGGTCTTGGTACTCGTCTATAGCTTTGACAGTACTATCACTAGACGAGGAAAGAACTACCTCAGACATTCTTTTAAGGAAAACTTAAAACCTGAGGACGAAGTTTGAAGAAAATACCTAGATCTAGATGAGAGAAGACTATGGATGTAAGAAACTTCTAGACGAGGTGCTAAGACGAGGGAGGTTGAGGAAGAAAATTTGAGAAAATGAGGAGGGTAGCGGAGGAATTTTACTATTTATAGGCATTGACCCCAGTACACGAAGCGACGCGACCAGCCAAAATGTGACAAATGGCACGTCCCTCGAAAAATGAGCTGACATAATTGGTCTCCAATTAGATCACGACAAGTGGCACCTACAGCAGCTGGCATAAGGACACGTGTCCAAATAATGACGTTAGTAGATGTGAGCCCTAGACGACCCATAGACAAGGGGGCAACTGATGGGGTATAATAAAATACAACTCCATTTTCGTCCATAGAGATCGTCTAGGACGAGCAAGGTCCAAGGATGAGGCATTACACAGTCAAGTGAGGGCCTCAGGATGAGCTAAGCTGACTGGAGGACCTCAGGACGAGCTAAGCTGACTGGAGGGCCTCAGGACGAGGTAAACTGACTTGAGGGTCTCAGGACGAGGTAAGTTTGACTTGAGGGCCTCAGGACGAGGAATTCTAGATGACACATTGACACTTGGGAAAATTTGTGTGTAAAACAATTTCGTATCATACGTATAACTCCCAGTGACCGTTACGCATAAAGAGTGTAACTCCTAAACAGTTGAGGAAGTTATATTTGAGCACACATCTCCTCAAATCAAGGGGAGGTTACAAATCCAATAACTGCTCTTAAGACACTATATAAACGTTGATTCAAACCAAGAAAAATGTACGTTCTATGATTCCTAAAAAGTTGGAACTCAAAAATAAGAGAGAAAATTGACTTAGTCATTGGAGGGTTATTGGCCGGCGACCCTGGTCACCTTTGATTACTGTTCTTTCTTTTTCAGGCCATCAAGACAACCGGTAGTCCTCTCTAATCCGAAGCATTCGGTCTACTAATTTTCTTCGTATCATCAATATATATATATGTGATGATGTATATTTTCATTCACCTACCTTTACATGTGTTGTTTCTTTTCTTTCTTTATACACATGATTCTTATAATTGTATGCAATCTATTATTTCCATTTCACATGAAGATGTCTTGATGTGTCTTGTTTAAAGTGTTTCAGAAATACAAGTTATCAAAATCTACTTGCCATAAACTCTCTTCTTGTAAAGTTTTTCAAGAGTTTGTGTTAGGATAGATTTATTGTATTCAATAAGTGAATATGAGTTGAGGGATTTATGACTTTTCTCATATATTTATTTGTTTATTGTGGTTTTGTCACAGATTGCCAAAGGGGGAGATTGTTAGGACATATGTGTTTCAAGTTATTTTGAACATATGTCATTCTTTTATGTAATTGGCTTATCCTTTGACAAAACACACTCAGCTTGTATTTGGGTAGCTTTAGGATGATTTTAATACTTCAAGAAATAAGGTTTTAAAATCAAGTGTTAAAGCCATGTAAATTGTCCAAGATTAGTTGAAAATGTGTCAGATTTTAAAGCTCGACACCTGGCTTGACACCTGGCTCGACACATGCCTCTATCAAGCTTTAAAGAAGCTGTTTCAGCCCTGAGGTTCGACAGCTGCTCGATAGCACCTCGACACCTCTAGCTGTTGAGATTTAAGAAAAATAGATTTTGAGTTTTGTTTTGATTTCAATCAGTAGATGTGTCTTTGGGACTTCTTTTCTTCTAACCCTAGACATATAAAAGGATTATTTTAAGAGCTTTCAAAGTGTACACAAGTTGCACAAGCATTGAGAAACCCTTGTTCAAGCAATTTGTGACCTGAGACAAAGTTCTTGCCCTAGATCATCTTTCTTGTGAAGAAGTTGCTGTGTAATGTGCACCGTAGGGTTTTGTAACCAAGCCTCTTCTTGATGTTCATCGTGCAGATGAATTGAAGAACTTTGCAGCCAACAACTTTCTCTAGTTGGTGATTAAAGTCGCGTACTAGGATCCGTGTAATTGGTTAGTCACGTACTTGAGAGCCGTGCATCAAAAGTAGAAATTGTCACTACAGAACAAGTCCAATCGGGTATTGGGTTAGGGGTTCAAATGTAGGTTGGTAATGTACTTGGGATTCTTTTACTTGTAACAACCTGTTGCGATAATATTGGAGTTTCAGGAGTGGTGACCTTAAAATCACCTGGTGGGGTTTTTGCCATGTAGGTTTTCCCCATTCGTAAACAAATTACCGTGTCATTTAATTTCCGCTACATTCTTTAGTTTATTGGTGATTTGTTTGTGCTACCACACAATTTGCATGATAATTTGATTAATTAATTAATTACTTGGCTAATTAATCAACTTAATTCATCACAAGGGGTTAACGCATTTGTGGTCTATCCAAAGTCATATAGCAGCCCTCTTAAAGGCGATCTATTTAGAGCTATGCATGTAAGTCCTAATCAAAGGCATTGTCTTTCACATACATTGACAGCCCTCTCAAAGGCAATTTCCTAAAGTCTTATAGCAACCCTCTCAGAGGCACTTTTTCCAAAGTCATACATTGGCCCTCTTGAAGGCAGTTTCTAGAATCATACATATAAGTCCTAACAAGAGGCATTGTTTTATACATACATCATGAAGAAAAGAGATAATATCATACATCAAGGCCTACTATGGGGCAATATAATACACACGTGTCTAAGCCTATCAAGAGGCGTTATAGAATATACATACACAACTGGCCCACCATGGGGCAATGTCTACAAGATACATGAAGAATACCTACATGCCCACGTAGGGGCTACATCATGCTACAACAAAGGGCTAACCATATTAGGAATCATTGTCCCTAAGATACTCATTGCTATCATCATCATTACCATTGCCTGTAAAAGGACTGGTGGAAAGACGTACTTTGCCTGAAGTGCTTGAAGTGTACCCTGGATCTTAAGGAGGCCACAGAGCCTGAGCAAAAGAACACCAACCACCTGGTGGACCTACTAGAGCTGGCATATACTTTGTCTCACCTAGTGGAATAATGGGCCCTCGGCCTGGCATGTGAGGAGAAGGTGGAATATAGGCCTGAAGTGCCTACAATGTTCCTATCAACATCCTGGCATAACCATGAAGCATGGCTAGCTCACTCTGAAGCTGGCTCGACTCTATCTATGTGGTAGTAGCACGGGCCTCTCTATCCCATTGCCAAAGCTCCCTCTCTCAAGCTAATGCCCGAGCAGTCTCCTCCTGCATGTGTGCCTCCTTAGCGGCAACATTAGTCTCGAGCTCTGTCACCCTAGCCTGCAAAGCCTCTGCATGTAATCTCCACTCAACCACGGAGACTACCTGAGCACGAACCACGCCTCCTAGTACCCTACCTCTACTCACAGGAACATCTCCAATGATAGGCCCTGCAGAGGACTCTGCAAACCATGTGGCAAAATCCCTACTAGTGTCCATGTATAAAGAACCCGTCATGTAAGCCGAGTTATCTAAGATAATGGACTCAAATGACAGACCAAGAGAAGGCAAGTCTCTAAAAACTTTGAACACTAGCATAACCTAATGAAAGGCCCTCTCTACAAAAAAGAACTCCCAGCTCAATAGGGCCCAAAACCAGTGTCATATCCTTAACTGGCCCATGGCAATAGTAAGCTCTAGTCGCCCTAGCTGTGAGCCGTTGTAGGGATGAACCACTATCTCGCCCCAGGCAACATAGTTCAATGCCACAGAAATAGTGACCGACTACACCAAGACAACCTTGGTAATTGTGTTGAGAGACCAAGCATATGCTCGAGGATACACTATTGTAGACAAACCCACAAGCTGTGGTCGCAAAGCTGGGATATACTCATATGCCCACCATGTCAAAATCTACCAACACCCCTCCAGGCTCCTAAAGTCTCGCTAGGAAGCTCGCCACAGGAAAGCTATGAAAAAGCTATAAATGACGGACCCCAAGTCATATCTCCCAACATCGGAGACTACTTTTATGGCCCATAGTAGCTGGTAGGATATCACTGATTAGTTGTCGCCAAAGAAGCAATTACTGAGGAAATACATGAAGAACCATCGCAGATGAATGTCAGTCGGTACTACGTCCTAAGGGATGCTACCCTACAGCCACTCGATGTGAATTGTGGTGATGTGGTGGGCCCAAAGTATGCTCTTGTGTCCCTAGTTAGTGGGAGAGGGATTTCCAAGAGCTCATAGGCTATTTTAAAGCTCATGTCATCAGTTGGGATTGGGTACCCACTGAAAATAATGCCTAAGATGGTTGTCCAGTCAAAAGGGAGAATAGCATACTCCCCACAGCTTAGATGAAAGGTGCCTGTCTTGGTATGAAACTGCCACACCAAAGCCTCCCCAATCTCATGCCTCATGGTGTATGAAGGGATCCTTAAAAATTCCTCAAACCCCTGCTTTCCCAAGAAATCTACATAGTGCTAGTGGGTCCCAAGATCAGCCAGCAGCTGAAGAAAAGTGGACTAGGCACCATGACCCCGAATCTTGTTAGGCCCCTGCATTTAGAATTAGAAGTTATCCGTTAGCACATGCATATAACAGGAATTTAAATGACAAAAGAATGAAGACATCATACCAGTTCCTTCTTCGCCTAAGCAGAAGGATGCCTCTTCAGCCCCCACTAAAGGTGAGTGTCTCTAATACTGTCGTCTGCCACTCTAGTATAAACATCAGCACCTGCCTAATGTGGTGGAAATATCAGCCTCAAAGCGCCTCCGGGTGCCCGGATAGAGCACCTCCTTCCCAGAAAAATCGGCCTTTATATCAAAGAAGAGATCTTCAGCTAGTGTCTCTCCTCTAGAGATCCCTCTCCCTGTAGCCGGCGTGTGCCATGAGGAAGCCCTACTAGAAGACATTAACTGTCTTGACAGAGCACCGTCTCTTGAACTGGGTTTCCATAGGGATCTCGCTGGTAGGCCTGATGTCATCACCCTTGCAGTCAAAATGGCTCTGCAAAACTCTAGCTGCCTGCTCACCTATAAAAACAATCTCATTGTCAAAAGAAGAGTCCCCATGGGACGTAGCATGAATGGGGGCCTTCCCTCTGTCTCTTCTAGAACCTGTCCTTTGAGACATAATCTGCAAAACAACCAGAAATTCAGACATAAGTGGTAAGCCCGTGAAACAAATGGCAATACAAATGAACTAACACTGTTTCCTAAACATGTTGTGCAGGTTCATTTCAAACATATGTTCTCACGTGAAAATAGATTCTTACAAGAGTCCTATAGTGGGTTATCATGGCCATGCTAAGCTTACATCTTATTTGGAGATTATTGTGGTTGCACTGTACGTGTCTACAGTGGGCTATCGTGGCCGCACCGTAAGCTTTCATCTTATTTGGAGATTATCTCAGTCTCGTCGTACATCTCTATAATGGGTTATCGGGGCTGCACCATACGTCTCTATAGAGGGTTATCGCGGCTACACCGTAAGCTCACATCTTATTTGGAGATCTCAGCCATGTCATACGTCTCCACAGTGGGTTATCGCGGCTACACCATAAGCTCGCGTCTTATTTGGGGATTATCTCAGCCACGCCGTACGTCTCTAAAATGGGTTATTGTGGCCGCGCCATAAGCTTGCATCTTATTTGGAAATTATCTTGGCCGCCGTTCGTCTTCAGCCATCACACAATTATCAAGTTCCTAAAGAAGTTCCGAGTTCCTAATCTACAATGAGTTATTGTGGTCGGGCCGTAAGCTTGCATCTTATTGGGAGATTATCTTGACCGTGCCGTCCATCTCCATCCATCACACAGTTATCAACTTCCTAAAGAAGTTTCGAGAACCTGATCTATAGTGGGTTATCGTGGCTATGTCATATGCTCACGTCTTATTTGGAGATTATCTCGCCGTCTCCAGCCATCACACAGTTATCAAGTTCCTAAAGAAGTTCCGAGTTCTCGATCTAGAGTGGGTTATCGTGGCTGCATTGTAAGCTTCTTATTTGGAGATTATCTCGGCCGTGCTGTCCGTCTCCAGTCTTCACACAGTTATCAAGTGCCTAAAGAAACTCTGAGTTCTTCATCTATAGTGGGTTATCCCGGCTGTGCGGTAAGCTCGCATCTTATTTGGAGATTATCTTGTCTATGCCGTCCATCTCCAAACATAGTTATCAAGTTCCTAAAGAAGTTCCGAGTTCTTGATCTACAATGGGTTATTGCGGCCGCGCCGTAAGTTCACCATTTGCACTATTTCCGACTACTAGGGAAGTCTCCTTATTTTATTTTCAGCATTTAAGCTCTCATGTTTACACACCCATATAACACAAACAAAAGGCAAATAATAATAATAATAATAATAATAATAATAATAATAATAATAATAATAATAATAATAATAATAATAATAATAATAATAATAATAATAATATATGCATTTTCCTAAGATAGCATGGCGTAAATCATGGCAAAAAAATATATACATACATGCTTATGAAAATTCCAAAAATAAAATAAGCACTAGCATGCATTCCTAGTAGTATTGCTACTAACGTTTTGCAGAAAAGAAGAAGAGAAGAAGAAAAATAGACATTGACCTCAAGTGTATGAAAGACTGAAGCAGCAGAATGAAGCTGAAAAGCCGGACTCGCTAAGTTCGCAAGTTGCTCCAGAGTACTTTTTCAGAAGTGAGAAGTCAAGAATAGAGCCAAATGAGGTTTATATAGTGCTTTGGGCGACCTGGGTTGCCCGACGCACCTTCTAGGGCCACCGATCAGTGTTGAGCTTCTCGACCGAACAAAACAACATTTTTCATGGTTTTACATCAAACTTGAGCTTCTCGAATATTTTTGGCAACTTTGACCAAGTTTGACCCAAAGTTAACCCCCAACAAGCCTATAAACCCTAATTTTGATCTGGCCATCAGAACGGGTTGAAACCAATGCCATCATAAAGATTATCAAATTCTCAATCCAATGACTATTCATGGGTCGAAATTGGAGTTAGAGCGGTCGAGATATAATGAAAACCAGGCTAATGCACTGATTGATGCACATTTAACTTCAGAAACAGGAAGTTAAGATCTTTCCAAGGGTTTGAAGATCAACCCGATCAGATGCCATTTCAAGTAGGGCTGCCACCTCCAAAAACGTGTCGAGGCTATAAAAGGCCCCAAGCACCCCTTAGACCAAAAAAAGGAGATTTTCTGAGTTTTGCTCTTTGCCTTGACACTGTCTGCACATTTTTTCTCTCTTCCAAACAAAAAACACACACAAGAAAGACATTGAAGCCTCTTGATTCTTCCTTCTTCACCAAAACACAAGGTATTGTTCTTATACCCAATCTTCTTCTCCTTGTTTCTATGCTTTGGATTTGGGGTTTAGGGGTGTGGATGTAGCTTTTTAGCTACTATCCACACCCCTAACCCTATAAATCTTTTTCTAGCATTTATCTTGCTCTTTTTTCCTTAATGACATGATTTATTGCATTCCTTAGCATGCTTCTTGCTTTATCTTGCTCCTAGCATATTCTTAGTTTAGATCCTTGTTCTTCCATGCTCATTTGTATGTTATTTGTCTTGATCTACATGCTTTAAGCTTTATGCCATGTTTTCCAATGCTTTGTTCCTCTTTTTGTTCTATGTTGATGTTAGGGTTGCATGCTCACATGCTTGGTGTCATGACTTTGGCTATGCCTTGCTTAGATCTACATGTTTACATGCATGTTTCTATGCCTATATGTCTAGATCCATGTTTTCACATGCTTTTATGCATGGATTTATGTTCTTCCATGCCTTTATTCTTACATCCACATGCTTAGATGTACATTCACATGCCAACATGCATATTTCCATGCTTATATGTGTAGATCGATGTGTTTACATGCTAAGATTGTTGTTCTCTACATGCTTTATGCCATCATCTATGTGCTTGCATGCTTCACACCATGTTTGTATGTTTAGGTCTAGACCTTTTTTGTCATGCCATGCGCTATTGTGGACCATTTGTTCCTTTTATTGCATTTTCTTGTGTTATGGCCTAATGGTTAGGACCCAATCTAGACCCTATGGTCTTTGTCATCATCCATACACCAAGGCCCACATCAAAGGGTTTGGATCATCCTATTTGCATGTCTATGCTTGCTTGCTTCTATGCTTTATGCTTGTGCTAGCCTCTCTTGTTCTAGGCTTTGCCATGTTTGGTGCCTTTCGTGGGCTTGACCTTGTGTGGTTACATCGGACACCCATGAGGCCTTGTTCGAATGTAACCATTTGGGAGGCATCTCCGGATGCTGGGTTGCTCTGTGCATACCCTTCCCTTTTTTGCTCCGCCTGATGATATGCTTACCATGCTTGTTTGTGCCACCCGTTGGCTTTCTACGCATCTTTACACGCTTGCTTACATGTCCGTGTATGAGTCTTGCATGCTAATGGGTCGTCCATGCTTCAACACAATGAAGTTATGTTATTCGATTCAAACCTACATTTTTCCCTTGCGGACACCACCTTTTTGTTTGCTTCCTTGCTTGTTTTGCCTTTCAGTTCGTTTGCTTATCTTGTTGCTTGCCATGCCTCCTACTGCATGCTATGCTTGCTTCGCTTGTATGCTTGTTTGCTTTATTCCTATTGCACATTATCTATGCATCTATTACTTCCATTGCTTGTCTGTTGGTTACTTGTCTTTGCCTTTGCATGTACACACATGGAGCTAGGGCATGGTCTCCTAGGTGCAAGCAAAAAAGGCGAGGATGTGAGCATGTGGATATAAGCCAAGCGGTTATGTTTGGTAGATTTAGGGGTTTAGCTTCTCCCATTTGGTTATGTACTCTTTTAAACCCCTTTCCTTCCTCCATCTTTTCTCTCCTAGATGAATGGTATTAGGTATATCATGCCATGTACCATTTTTTCTCATCTCTAGAGTATGGCGACCCTTGTTTACTTTCTTGCACCTATATTTTGGGCCATGCTCCAAGGATGTAGGCATTTACTTTCCTACCCTATGTGCTTGCATTGTGCATGATGTATGTATATATATACTTGCTCGCCCCTTTTAGTGTGATGGTCACAGTCCATGTCACCTAAGGCAAAGCGATGCCTAATTTTTGCCGTGTAAGTAAGGAGATGTTGTCAGATTTTCGCTGTGAAAATCTGGTACTTTGCCCGAATGCCTTAGGAAAGCATAGATTGGGACCACACCCATTCAAAAATTAAACCTCAAAGCCCCTCATGCATGAAAATCCCCAAAAGCCAATGGCAAAATAATGTTTTCACTGCCAATCTCCAAAAGTTAAGGTTTTATCAAAACAAAGGACTATCCTTGGACAGGCGTTGTGGGGTGCCTAATACCATCCCCATACATAACCAAACTTTTCGACTCAAGGATCAAGATTTTTTTTGCCATCTGTATTAGATTAGGAAATATGACATTTTTCTTAGCCTAGGATCGGTAATAAAATCAACTAAAAATAGGTGACCAATCACACCTTAGAAAAACCCAATGATTATATGCGACTTCACTTACCTTTGGTAATTTCCTTATAATTTGGCCAAGATTTCCGCCACACCTCCAAAGGTAGACAAATACCTTTATATGCCGAGAGAGAGAGAGAGAGAGAGAGAGAGAGAGAGAGAGAGAGAGAGAGAGAGAGAGAGAGAGAGAGAGAGAGAGAGAGAGCTCTCGAAGCTCTAACCATGCACCATCATTTTGAGAGGGGCCTCCAATGAGCCCCGCGTGTACGGGAGCATTGCCATAGCATGTGGTCGAACGAAGGCCCGATAGTGGTTTTTTTGGCCCTTCGAGGCCCAGATGTCGACACCATGATCAAGACAAATTATCTTAATTGACATGTTATAGTCTTCACAGATGAAATGCCCAATTTCATTATTAACTATGAACTAAGATATTGAGTTTTCAAAGACCTTGTAATTTATATCTTCTGTGACTAAATTAGATAAATCACATACTATGCATCTCCAGGACTATATTATAATGCCCAAACATTCATGCTATCATTATTTTAGATAATAATAAAACAAGTTTATTACATAAAAGATATTGTTATACATGATGTCATTCTGGCATACAATAGGATTTTAGGGCACTAATCCTTACAGATGCCCCTTTTTTGATTCGTGAGCTTCACTGATAAGTGACTCACTATCCTAATGTCACTTAAAAAGAAAAAAAAAAAAAACAAACAAGGGCACTCTTCGAGCTAACCTAACAAATAACAAGAGGATACAATCTCTGTGGTGTCCATCCGAAGCTCTTGCCTTAAACTTCTTCTGGTGATTCGCTCCCCTTGTCTTCTTCACTTCTTTCTCTACCATTTCAGGTAAGGCTCTTGCCTCCGGTTGACCTTGGTCTCTTTTTCTATCTCTATCTCTAAATTTTTTTACCGTGCCTACATGTTTAATTCCTGGAGGATATGTGCACGAGTTGTGTTGATTATTGGATCCACTAGGGGTGGTGAGAAAACTCACTAAGTGGTTATTTATGGGGAGGAATCTTTTGCCTCTTTCACAACTTACTTGGGGATGAGAACTCATTGAGGAGTAGTAGAAATGGACTTGCTAAGAAGTAGTGTAATTTTTGTAGATGTGTGATCCATTGAGGAAGAATCTTCTGCTTACTTCATGGTATGCTGAGGACTTTAAGGAAGAATGTTTTGCTTCCTTATTGGGGATAATTTAGGTGTACTTGATCCACTAGGGAACAATTTTCTGCCTCCTTACTAGGGATTGTTTAAATATGCTTGGGTCCATCGGGGAAGAATCTTCTGCTTCCTTAAGGGGATGATGTTCTAGATATGCTCAATCCATTGAGGAAGAATCTTTTGCTTCCTTGCTGAAGATAGTGTTCTTGAATTTGTGTGATTTATTGGAAATGGTTTTAGGATGTACATGCTTCATTGGAGGAAGAATCATTTGCTTCCTTTACTGCTTACTAGGGAGTCTTTGGTGACTTTATGCCTAATTAGGGCAATCTTGAGATTTTTTTTGGTTCATGACTAAACTTCCTACGTCCTTTCTTCTGATGCATTTATCCATAGTGAGATTGATGGAGCCTCTTTCATTGGCATACCAGCTAGAGAATCACATCCCTATAGCTGAATCTATAAGTTTTTCAAACTTTTCAAACTTTTCTCATTTTCAAGTTTCTCTTTGATCTTCTGTTTTGATGTGTTTTCAACCATGCAAATGCTTGGGTATTGTTATGGGATGGTTTTAGATGAAAAGCTAACACATTAAGAGGGGTAGGATCATGTTTAAAATTGATTTTGGATGACACATGCTTGGACATGTTGAAGGACTCTCCTTGTCTATGCTTCTGTGTGCATGGGCTTGAGCCTGCATACATAGCTTTATCCTTGCGTACGCATCTCTGTTCATGAGGCTCTGCATACGTAGGGATGGGCCCGCATATCTGGATCCTGTCTACATACGTGGGCCTTAACCCACGTATGTGGGATGCTTAGTAGAGGCCTTACTCTACCAATTTTATCTTTATTCTTGCATCGAAAACATCATTTTTTAGCATTTTCACTTGAATCAAGAATCGAATGTTATCTTCTTCCTTTGCAGTCCTCATCCCCTTATGCTGGTTAAGGAAGCACCAACATGGTAGTGGAGTGGTACAACCTCCTCATTCTCAAAAAAAGCTCTTACATTTGGGAAGCGAGCTTGAAGCCTATCCTTGGTCTTCTGCTAAAAAGGTCTGCAAGTGCTACCTTGGTGCAATGCCTTATTGAGAGGTGGTGGGATACTACTCACACTTTCCATTTCGCTAAGAAGGAGATGATAGTGACTCCCTATAACTTCTACCACATGATTGGCCTTAGCTTCGAAGGGACCATCATTAGTTTGGACAACATGTCAGGCATCAAGCTAGGTCTTGACATGTTAGGGAGGAAGTACTTCACCGAGATCACCCGCTACTTTGACTTGGTGTCGAATTATGTGCTTCTCCCACAAAGGACTTTAGAGGAGTGCGTCCGAATAGCTAGGGCTTTTCTTCTACACTTGTTGTGAGCGTATCTCTTTGCTAATGGTGGGAAAATGGTGTCCTTAGGGTGGTTGACCCTCTTTCAAGACTTTGCAAATGCACGGAGGTCCAATTAGGGGTAGGCATATCTTGCTTATCTTTACTCTACCCTTGACACTTTTAGCTGGGGCATCTTGCAGTAGCTTATGGGGCGTTGAAGGCTCCTTGAGGTTAGTTCTCTTTCACTATCTTGTATTTTCATTTGTAGCTTGTAGTCCTACAAAATTTATCATCCTGTAAACTGTTATCTTGCAAACTGTATCATCTTGTATCTAACTTGTGGCTTATGTTTCCTTTTGCAGCGGTGGATTGTTAGGTATGGCCTCATAACTCTAGGAGCCGATCTAAATATGAGGGAATTTTCTTAAGTGAAGGCCCACCTTGCTGGGTTAATTTTGGATAAGGTAAATTTAAGAGTTCTTGTTTTCATGCTTCTTCATCCTCTTCCTTTATGATACCCTTCTTCTAACCTTGTATCATTATAGGTTAACTAGACTCCATGGGTTAGCCATCCCCTTCCTGCTTCTTCAGACTTTGAAGTTTCCACCATCATTGCTTCGAAGATTACTCGGCCCTTCAAAGGAGCAGGCTTGAATGCACTCTCCTTGGCAGAGAAGGTGCGGTGTTAACTGGTCGGTATAGATGACCCACAAATTTTGATGGATCTTTTGGATTTCATGCTTACCTCACACTTTATGACCGATGCTGAGTACAACTTATGGGCAATGGCGTTCCCTATGTTGGGCGGCTCCTTGATGGAGTGGATTATGAGGAACTCAACATCACTCACCTCATACCTTCCCTCATTGCTAGGTATATGCTAAATCTCTTCTTCTTTTTTTCCTTTTCCTTTTCCTTTACCTTTTTTGTCATGGCTTTGAATGGTGGAAAACTGTAGCAGGAACCTGCTGCCGATAAGCCAATTGACCCTCCATATCTCCCTTGAATGGTCTATGCCTACGGCTCTGATGGCTTTGCTCCAAAGCGCATCGTGCCCCGTAATACCAATGTTATGGGCTACCCTTTTCCTCCAAACACCCGAGCGGTGAGTTCTTTTTTCCCTTTGTTCTTTTTTTTTTTTTTTCCAGTCACTAACCTTTCTTTCTTCGAATTGCAGCCCACCATCCAAAGGCATGAGGAGTTGGTATGGTTAGCTGGGAATCTCAAGCTGGAGGTGACCAACTATTCAAGGAGCTTGTACGGTCCCAAAAGGGCGGCCTACCTAGGCAGTGGTGATGATAATGATGATGGTAGAGATGAGGAGGATTCAGAGGTGACTCTTAGCTACCAACCAAGGAAGAGGCAACATCATTGATTACCTGCAGTCAAGATACATAGGCATACAACACACACCTTTCTTTTTTGTTGCTTTAATTTTTTTTTTCCTTTAGCAAACATTTGAATTTAGTTTGAGACAAAGGGTTTTACTTAAGAACATCTTTTTAAATTTATGTTTTCAATTGGAACTAGTACTTAATTTACGAGATATATGGTTAATTGTATGTTTCTATATAACACTGCATCTTTGATGCTTAAAATCTTGTGCTTGAAATATTCCTTGAATGATCCTTTAAGTCTGAGCTCTAGGAATGCCTTGGAGTGGAAAAGCCATGCTTAAAAAGGGGAGAAAGGGTTTCTACGAAGATCTGTGTGTACGTGGGGATGGGCCTGCATACATGGGCCTCAAATTAGAGAAAACCCTAACCACCCTAAATAAATATAAAAGTAGCCATTTGGGCCCCTAAACCTTCACCAACGTACTTTTAACTTAGAGAGCCCCTTTCTGAGGTCCCCCAATGGTAGAAAACTCTCCACTTGATGTCTCGACTTGGATTAGGAGGCTTGGTCCCGATTTCAAAGATTTCATCGCCCCCTATGGTCTTTCCTGTGTCTTTCCATACTATCAAATAAGGGTGGATGAGCCTCTTCTTCGTGCTATTGCCAACTATTGGGTCCCTACTCAGCATGTTTTCTACTTTAATGGAATAGAACTATGCCCCACTATCAAAGATTTTGGTGCCATCATAGGTGAACTAGAGATTGACAATCTCATCTTTCCTACCATGGGTGGGGATCTCCCCTCCTTGCTGCAAGTTGTGTTGGGCATCCCTCTTGCCATGGCAAATAGGTGGTGCGTCTTCGGCAAACTCAACCTTAGCTTAGTCATTGCATACTTTTCCGGCTTGGCCCTTCCCGTGGGTGAGAGGCCACATTTATACTTCCTTCGTGCCTTTTGCTTATGTGCTTTTGCAAGGAAATTCTTGGTCTAAAGGTCATATTGTGTGGACCTTCGGATGTGCATAGTGGTTTAAGCTAAAGAGTGGTAACTCGGTGGGCTTGATCTTGGCAAAAACCCTCAATGGTTTGGATTCCTTTCATAGGAAAGAGGCAAGCTTCTTTGCGGGGATTCTCTTTCTTGCTCAGGTATAATCCCTAACTTTTGCCTAGGTTCCCTAGCAGCTAATTTTGCATAGGTTGCCTTTCGATTTTCCATCCATCAACGCACATTGTATCCTCTTTCATCATTATTTTCATTTTTTTTCTCACTCATGCAATCTCTTCTTTTTTGCCTTTCAGTTGCTTCAACCTCCTACCCTACCTACTAGCACATAACTCCCTAAACATCTTAAGGATCGCTGGCTCCATCAAAATGACATGAGCTTTGAGGCATACATGGAGCTTATGGGTCACATCAAGGAGACCAACATTCAATGGGTCGTGGAGTGGTGGCACATCTCAAGCATGGTTCACAGTTTATGATTCTCATGTTTGAATTTCAATAAAGGATTGGAATGTCTCAAATCCCCTATGAAAATAATCTTGTTACCTTTTAATTTAAGCAATAAGAGAATCACTTTTTTATTATCTTTGTTTATTCTCATCTCATTCCTTTGTTTTTTTTTTTTTTTTTCTTCTTCTCTTTTTCTTTTCTTTTTCCATTACCATGTAATTTTTGCCCATGACGTCCCTTTAGGAATTTTCACCATACCCATGGTCTTTTCCCCTAACTTTTGCCTAGACTGCCTTTTCGAGTTTTCAGTTTAGCGGGGTTCTTTTGCCTTAATTTTTGCCTAGGCCGCCCTTTTGGGTTTTCAACCTAGCAGGCTTTTTAATGTTGTATTTTCAAAGTCTATGTATGTCAATTGGGCGAAGCACCTCCAGACATGATCTTCTTAATGATAAATGGCCCATACCACCTTGGTGTCATCTTTCCTCTTGGATCAAAAGTCTCATCTCTAAGCACCTTTAGAACCAAGTCCCTTTTTTTAAGGTTTCTCGGTTTCACTTTCTTGTTGAATGCTCTAGCAATCCTTTTTTGGTACCTTTGTGCATATATTGTTCCCTAGCCCTCTTCTCATCTAACAAAGCCAATTGTTCATATCTCACCTTAGCCTAATCCTCTTTTAGGACCTTGGTTTCCACTAATCCCTCAAAGATTGTATCTCCACTTCAACAGGAAGCACTGCCTCACTGCTATAAACAAAAAAGTAAGGTGTTGTCCTAATCGACGCATGGATAGAAGTTCTATAACCCCATAAGGCAAACAGAAACTTCTCAGCCCAATCTTTGTATATCACTAAAATCTTGGCTGAAATGTTCTTCACAGTTTTATTAGCTGCTTCTATGGTCCCATTAGCTTGTGGTACGATGAAGACTTGTGACACTTAATGTTATATTCTTCCATGACTCTCCAAACTTCACCCTCAAAGTGGGAACTGTTATCAGAGATGATTTCTTGGGGCACCCCAAACCGACATAAGATGTTGTTTTCCAAGAACCAAGCCATATGCTTAGCCTTTAATATGGAGTAGGAGGTTGCTTCCACCCACTTAGTGAAATAGTTAATTGCCACCAGAATCCATTCATGCCCATTTAAAGCCTTAGGAGCTATCCTTCCGATCACATATATGCCCCAAACCGAGAATGGCCATGGAGAAGTCACACTATATAATTCACTAGGTGGTACATGGTTCAAGTTGGCGTGTGTATGAAAATCATGTAAATTCTTCACATAATCCACACAATCGGTCTCCATCGTATTCTAATAATATCCTATCTTTAGGATTTTCTTGGCTAACATTCTCCTATTCATATGAGGGCCACAAATCCCTTGATGAACTTCTTCCATTAGCTTCTTGGCTTCTTCCTTCTTCAAGCAATGAAGGTGTAACCATCGTAGGACCTTTTATAGAGTTTTCCTCCACATAGGATGTATAGTATTGCCATCATCCTAATGGAATGACATTATCTCTTATCGGCACCATCTAGATATGCCCTTAGTTCCAAGAACTTCATGATGGCATAGTACCATGAAACTTCCTCTTCCTCTACAGTCATTATTGAAGCTTCGGTCTTACCTTTGTGCACTTCCTCATAACTTTGCTCAATCTCTATGGGTCATGTCCATACTACCTTGGGTATTTCAACCATAAAGGCTAATGTAGCTAAGGCATCTGCAAATTGATTTTGAGCTCTAGGGATGATTGTGTACTCAATCTTGTCAAAGATCTTGGTTAAGTCCTCTAAGTTTTGTTGATAAGGCTTCAAGTATTCCTCCTTCACCTTCCACAACTTTTGTGCTTGGGCTATAACCAAGGTCGTATCTCCAACGACGTCGACCTTATTTACCCTCAATTCTCGAAGAGCTTCCATTTTGGCATACAAGCCTTATATTCAGCCATGTCATTAGTTGCTTCAAAGTTCAACTTGATTGCCAAGGGTATGTGAGATCCCTCACAAGTGATCAAGAGTATTCCTATCCCATTCCTATATTGGTTTGGAAAGTCTTCTTTACCATCTTTTCTCTTTATAGGATTCTCAGCATAAAAATCTGACATGACGCTCCCTTTGGTAGTTTTTCTAGCCATATACTTCAAATTGAATTCTGCCAATAAGATCAACCACCTTGAAAATCTTCCACAAAAAGAGGGTTTCTCAAAGAGATACTTCATTGGGTTTATTCTTGCTACTACCTATATTTGGAAAGGTAAGATGATATGTCTTAACTTTTGCATGGCCCAAACAAGTGCAAAGTATGACTTTTTATGGGAGTGTACGTAGTCTCATAATCATGGAACCTCTTACTCAATTAGTATATGGCCTTCTCAGTCCTGTCATCATCTTCTTATGCAAGCATACTTCCAACCATTTCCCCTATAATGGAGAAGTACAGGAGTAAGGGTTTTCCATGTTGTGGAGGAACTAGGTGGGTGAAGGAGATATTTCTTGGTAAGTTCAAAAGCCTTTTAGAACTCATCATCCCATGTATATGGTTCATTCTTCGTTAGGAGTTTGAGATGGGCTCACAAGTGGAGGTGAGCTTGGCAATGAATCGACTATGTTAGGACATATGTGGTTCAAGTTTGTGAACATATGTCACTATTTTATGTAATTGGCTTATCCTTAGACAAAACGCACTTTACTTGTAATTGGGTAGATTTAGGATGAGTTTAACACTTCAGTTCAAGGTTAAGTGTTGAAGCCGTCAAAGTCTGTCCAAGAAACAAGCTGGGAAGTGCAAGATTTTAAAGCTCGACACATACCTCGACAGATACATCTATCGAGCTTTAAAGAAGCTGTTTTGCCCGAGCCTCGACAGCTATCTCGACACCTCTCGACACCTCTATCTGTCGAGAATTAAAGAAAACAGATTTCCAGGTCTGTTTCAAGTCTAATCCGTGAGTGTGTCTTTGGGACTTCTTTTCTCCTAACCCTAGACATATAAAAGGATTATTTTAAGGGCCGTCAAAGGAGAGATCACAAAAAAAAAAACAAGTTGCACATTCTTTGAGAACTCGTTGTTCATGCAATTTGTGATCTGACAGACAAAGTTCGTGCCCTAGTTCATCCTTGATGATTTGAAGAACTTTGCAGCCAACTCTCTCTCTCTCCATAGTTGGTAATTGAAGTCGCGTACTGGGATCCGCGCATCTGGTTAGTCACGTACTTGGGAGCCGTGCATTAAAAGGAGAAACTGTCACTACAGAACAAGTCCAATTGGGTATTGGGGTAAGAGTTCAACTGTAGGTTGGTAAGGTACTGGGATTCCTTACTTGTAACTGCTTGTTGTGATAATAGTGGAGTTTCGGGAGTGGTGACCTTAAATCACCCGGTGGGGTTTTTGCCGTAAGGGTTTTCCCCATTCGTGAACAAATCACCGTGTTCTTTATTTTCCGCTGCATAACTTAGTTTGGTGATTTGTTTGTGCTGCCACGTGATATTGCATGTTAATTTGATTAATTAAAAACTGGGCTAATTAATTAATCTAAGTTATCACAAGGGGTCAACGTGTTTGTGGCCTGTCAGACTAATGTATTGTAATTGTCCCAAAAAACCCCTTATCTCTTTCTCACTTTTGGGTGAAGGCATCTCTAATGTGGCTTTGATCTTGGATAGGCTAACTTCTATCCCTCTATTACTCACTGGGAAGCCTAGAAATTTTCTGGTGGTTACCCTAAAGGTACACTTTTGTGGATTCAATCTTAGTCTATATTCTTTAATCATCTCAAAGAACTTCCTCAAGTTTATAGTGTGGCTTTCTTTCTTGGATTTCACTATCATATCATCGACATACACCCCACCTTGTTATGCATTATATCATGTAACAAGGCTATAGCCATCCTTTGGTAGGTTGCCTGGGCATTCTTGAGGCCAAACGACATACCGTGTAATAATAAATTCCCCATTCGGTAGTGAAAGTGGTTTTGGTCATATCTTTGGAAGCCATCTTGATTTGGTTTTACCTTGAGAACCTATTCGTGAAAGACATCAAGGTACTTCCCGTCATGTTATCCTCCAAGACATCCATTTAAGGGAAAGGAAAGTCATCCTTAGGGCATGCCTTGTTCAAGTCCTTAAAATCCACATACATCCTCACCTTCTTATCCTTCTTAGGTACAGGCACAACATTGGCTATCCATTCAGCTTGTTGTATGGATTTGATAAACCCTACCTTTAATTGCTTAGTGACTTTCTCCTTGATTTTTAAGAGCCATTCAGTCCTCATTCTTCTCAACTTTTGTTTGACGGGTACCATGTGATCATGAATATCAATATGATGTTGAGCTATATTGGAGTCAATTCCAAGCACATCTTCAAAGGACCATGCAAACACCTCTTGAAATTCTGTGAGGAGTTCTTGAAGATCTTTTCTTTCTTTTTCATTTAGAGTTGAGCCAATTTCAATTAAGCGTGGATTCTCATTATTGCCCAAATTAATAGTTTCAAGAGTTGGTTCCACATGCTTAATTTTCTTTTTCCAATTGTTTATTAATTTCATTTTCAAATTCATTTGAATCATTTAAGTGTAGAATTTCAATGTTATAGGAAACATCAAAGTAAGCCAAATCAGAATTCATCTTATTGAAAATATTAAAAAGTACATTGGAACTTGCATTACAACAATTTTTCCCCATATTTTCAGAAAACCCAAGCCAATTCTAATTATTAATGGGCCCCATAGTAGGCATGATGAATTTGGAAGGATCACTTGGCTTTTCATTGGTAATGGCAAACACACTCCCACTTGTCTTTATCATGGTCTTCATTGCTTCAGCATCCATGTAATTCACCCTGTTAGGACATATATGATTCATGTTAAGAACATGTATCATTTAGAATTGGCTAATCCTTTGACAAAACGCACTTTACTTGTATTTAGGTAGATCTAGGATGGGCTTAGTACTTTAAGGAACAAGAGTTCAAGTCTAGTATTGAAGCCATGCAAATCTATCCAAGAAACAAGTGAAGAAATACTAATTCATTAAAGCTCAACAACTACTCAACAGATAGTATCTACTGAGGTCTCGATAGATAGCTCGATAGCTGCATCTATCGAGAATTATGAAATTCAAATTTCCAGATCTAATTTTCAGCCCATACTGACATATATGTGTAGGGTTTCTTTTCTCACAACCTTAGATATATATAAGGCTTATTTTAAAGGCCATCACATAAGAAAATTACAAGGAGAACACATGCAAAGGGTGACCGATGCCTTATTCTCTCTGAAAGAAGCTACTGCGTCTTTGCACCTTAGGGTTTTGTAACCAAGTGCTTCTTGATCTTCATTGTTGATGAAGTGAAGAACTTTGCAGCCAACAATCTTTTTCAAGTTGGTGAGTTATTCATGTACTAACAGCGGTGCATCTTTGGTTAGTCACGTACTGGGATCTGTGCAAAATGGTGGCGTTTATATATTGAAGAGTTTAGAAGTTTTAAAACGGTAGAAGATTTCTACTGTAAGTTCATTTATGGGAATTGTAGAGTCTAGGGACAAATGTTTTGTACTAGATCTGAAACTTCTCTTTATTATAGTGGATTGCTTTTCGGGAAGGTATCCCCTCAGGTTTTTTACTATGAAACTAGTTTGTTTCATTGGTTTTCCTAGGTCATCATATCTTACTTTATTTACTATTCTGTTGTGCGTGATATTGATGTTTGTTTGTTTTAACAAGTTTTATACATAATAAATCTAATTAATAACTTAGGTTTAAAACTTGTTAATTCTACTAACCAGGGTCTAAATTTCCCAACACACCCAATGGACCTCCACTTGTATCTCTTTGATCACCACGGTAGGCTTTTCCTTAAAGGTGAGCTTTTCATTAAAGAGAATTTCCCAACCCGAATACACCTTTCCATCCTTACCTACCCAAGGTTTGGGGATGCCATAATAAGGGAAGTTTTCCCTTTCCTTCACAAAGTTCCCATTAAGAGTGCCAAGGTTTTACTTGATTCCGTTGTAGCCTTCAAAGAATCCTAAACCTTTCCTAGTCACTTGAGTCTTAATGTCAGGGAACTCAACTACCCCTTTTCCTTCTTTCCTAAGGCCCATACTAGGCACGTATCCCATTTTCTTCATCATCACAATCACCTTATTGCTACAATATGGGAAGAAGCCAATAGCATACCTTTCATCCTTCGACCTATAGTCAGCCATGCTTAAGAACTTAAAACCGCTAATTTGAAGCTCACTTCCTCCTTCCTTGAGTCCATAAACTGGTGCTAGAATTTCACCATCTCCAAGCACTATGGCAATCCCTCCTTTCCATGGGATCTTCATCTTTTGGTGTAGTGAGGAGGGGATTTCCCCATTGGGGTAAAGCTAAGCTCTTCGCAAGAGAAGGTTGTAATTTGGGGT